>JAAVTJ010000250.1:0-720932 GCA_011947355.1 Phytophthora boehmeriae | reverse complement strand
ACACGGTTCACGTTAGCAGAGCACGTGACAGCGCGCAGACCATGGTCAATTGTGCGCATCCGTGAGAAAGTGGCAAATTGACAATGTAAAGTGACAAAGTGGCAAAATGATAGAAATGGCAAAACTGGACTGGACACTGGGGGATATCCCCCTACCTCCCGCATGCGAAGCGGGCGCTCTACCATTTGAGCTAAGCGCCCAGATACAAACCACAACCTCCGCCCAATCGACGCGCTCAAAACCGCGCACACACCTCGCACCACCACATGCACGCACACACCGCAACTGCATACACGCCCCTACCTGCCACCCACACTTACCAACATCCTCGCGCACACCCTTGCATCTTGTCTGCGCAATACTCGCACGGACACACCGCCAAACGTGCTAGCGGCTGCGGCGCTCCACAGCTTTCCCTGTTGCACCATTCTCTATGGAATCCAGCGCGCATGCTTGTCAAGCGCCTCACCGCAAGCAATGGCTCCGACACAGATAAACCTGCACCAACTGCGCCAACTGAACCAACAGAACCAACTGCACCAGCCCACTTGCTTGCCTCTTACAACTACCTGTGTGGTCGCCCTACGACGATACACTCCGACGCGTTACGGCAGACTTCATAAGACAGCACGACCACGTCCTTGTCGGCTGCAATCGTCCCGACTAGGTCCTAGTCTGGTCCTGCCTTGACGAGGCATGGTCACCCTAATTCTGACTGCCACCAACTAGCCGAACGTGCTATGCTGCTGTGGCGGGCGGCGCAGTCGTGCAGACGAATAGTCAGCGTGCTGGGTATTTGCAACATGGCACAGCGGCAAGCGTACTGTTGTGGAGTAGTGAATCGTGTGTATAGAAGCGAAGTGTATGGCGTGAATTGTGATATTTGCGTGTGTTTGCAGCCTTGTTACGAGTGTGTTTGCAATTGTTGCAAGTGTGGTAAGTGTGGTAAGTGTTGCAAGTGTGTTTTGCAGACCAAGGGTTTTCCGGGCTTGCGGAACTGTTCACGTCGGCAGAGCACGTGACAGCACGTGGACACGGTTCACGTTAGCAGAGCACGTGACAGCGCGCAGACCATGGTCAATTGTGCGCATCCGTGAGAAAAGTGGCAAATTGACAATGTAAAGTGACAAAGTGGCAAAATGATAGAAATGGCAAAACTGACTGGACACTGGGGTATCGATCCCCTACCTCCCGCATGCGAAGCGGGCGCTCTACCATTTGAGCTAAGCGCCCAGATACAAACCACAACCTCCGCCCAATCGACGCGCTCAAAAACCGCGCACACACCTCGCACCACCACATGCACGCACACACCGCAACTGCATACACGCCCCTACCTGCCTTACCACATCCTCGCGCACTTGCATCTTGTCTGCGCAATACTCGCACGGACACACCGCCAAACGTGCTAGCGGCTGCGGCGCTCCACAGCTTTCCCTGTTGCACCATTCTCTATGGATCCAGCGCGCGCATGCTTGTCAAGCGCCTCACCGCAAGCAATGGCTCCGACACAGATAAACCTGCACCAACTGCGCCAACTGAACCAACAGAACCAACTGCACCAGCCCACTCTTGCCTCTTACAACTACCTGTGTGGTCGCCCTACGACGATACACTCCGACGCGTTACGGCAGACTTCATAAGACAGCACGACCACGTCCTTGTCGGCTGCAATCGTCCCGACTAGGTCCTAGTCTGGTCCTGCCTTGACGAGGCATGGTCACCCTAATTCTGACTGCCACCAACTAGCCGAACGTGCTATGCTGCTGTGGCGGGCGGCGCAGTCGTGCAGACGAATAGTCAGCGTGCTGGTATTTGCAACATGGCACAGCGGCAAGCGTACTGTTGTGGAGTAGTGAATCGTGTGTATAGAAGCGAAGTGTATGGCGTGAATTGTAGATATTTGCGTGTGTTGCGAGCCTTGTTACGAGTGTGTTTGCAATTGTTGCAAGTGTGGTAAGTGTGGTAAGTGTTGCAAGTGTGTTTTGCAGACCAAGGGTTTTCCGGGCTTGCGGAACTGTTCACGTCGGCAGAGCACGTGACAGCACGTGGACACGGTTCACGTTAGCAGAGCACGTGACAGCGCGCAGACCATGGTCAATTGTGCGCATCCGTGAGAAAAGTGGCAAATTGACAATGTAAAGTGACAAAGTGGCAAAATGATAGAAATGGCAAAACTGGACTGGACACTGGGGGTATCGATCCCCTACCTCCCGCATGCGAAGCGGGCGCTCTACCATTTGAGCTAAGCGCCCAGATACAAACCACAACCTCCGCCCAATCGACGCGCTCAAAACCGCGCACACACCTCGCACCACCACATGCACGCACACACCGCAACTGCATACCGCCCCTACCTGCCACCCACACTTACCAACATCCTCGCGCACACCCTTGCATCCTGTCTGCGCAATACTCGCACGGACACACCGCCAAACGTGCTAGCGGCTGCGGCGCTCCACAGCTTTCTGTTGCACCATTCTCTATGGAATCCAGCGCGCGCATGCTTGTCAAGCGCCTCACCGCAAGCAATGGCTCCGACACAGATAAACCTGCACCAACTGCGCCAACTGAACCAACAGAACCAACCACCAGCCTCTTGCCTCTTACAACTACCTGTGTGGTCGCCCTACGACGATACACTCCGACGCGTTACGGCAGACTTCATAAGACAGCACGACCACGTCCTTGTCGGCTGCAATCGTCCCGACTAGGTCCTAGTCTGGTCCTGCCTTGACGAGGCATGGTCACCCTAATTCTGACTGCCACCAACTAGCCGAACGTGCTATGCTGCTGTGGCGGGCGGCGCAGTCGTGCAGACGAATAGTCAGCGTGCTGGGTATTTGCAACATGGCACAGCGGCAAGCGTACTGTTGTGGAGTAGTGAATCGTGTGTATAGAAGCGAAGTGTATGGCGTGAATTGTAGATATTTGCGTGTGTTTGCGAGCCTTGTTACGAGTGTGTTTGCAATTGTTGCAAGTGTGGTAAGTGTGGTAAGTGTTGCAAGTGTGTTTTGCAGACCAAGGGTTTTCGGGCTTGCGGAACTGTTCACGTCGGCAGAGCACGTGACAGCACGTGGACACGGTTCACGTTAGCAGAGCACGTGACAGCGCGCAGACCATGGTCAATTGTGCGCATCCGTGAAAAAAGTGGCAAATTGACAATGTAAAGTGACAAAGTGGCAAAATGATAGAAATGGCAAAACTGGACTGGACACTGGGGGTATCGATCCCCCTACCTCCCGCATGCGAAGCGGGCGCTCTACCATTGAGCTAAGCGCCCAGATACAAACCACAACCTCCGCCCAATCGACGCGCTCAAAAACCGCGCACACACCTCGCACCACCACATGCACGCACACACCGCAACTGCATACACGCCCCTACCTGCCACCCACACTTACCAACATCCTCGCGCACACCCTTGCATCCTGTCTGCGCAATACTCGCACGGACACACCGCCAAACGTGCTAGCGGCTGCGGCGCTCCACAGCTTTCCCTGTTGCACCATTCTCTATGGAATCCAGCGCGCGCATGCTTGTCAAGCGCCTCACCGCAAGCAATGGCTCCGACACAGATAAACCTGCACCAACTGCGCCAACTGAACCAACAGAACCAACTGCACCAGCCCTCTTGCCTCTTACAACTACCTGTGTGGTCGCCCTACGACGATACACTCCGACGCGTTACGGCAGACTTCATAAGACAGCACGACCACGTCCTTGTCGGCTGCAATCGTCCCGACTAGGTCCTAGTCTGGTCCTGCCTTGACGAGGCATGGTCACCTAATTCTGACTGCCACCAACTAGCCGAACGTGCTATGCTGCTGTGGCGGGCGGCGCAGTCGTGCAGACGAATAGTCAGCGTGCTGGGTATTTGCAACATGGCACAGCGGCAAGCGTACTGTTGTGGAGTAGTGAATCGTGTGTATAGAAGCGAAGTGTATGGCGTGAATTGTAGATATTTGCGTGTGTTTGCGAGCCTTGTTACGAGTGTGTTTGCAATTGTTGCAAGTGTGGTAAGTGTGGTAAGTGTTGCAAGTGTGTTTTGCAGACCAAGGGTTTTCCGGGCTTGCGGAACTGTTCACGTCGGCAGAGCACGTGACAGCACGTGGACACGGTTCACGTTAGCAGAGCACGTGACAGCGCGCAGACCATGGTCAATTGTGCGCATCCGTGAGAAAAGTGGCAAATTGACAATGTAAAGTGACAAAGTGGCAAAATGATAGAAATGGCAAAACTGGACTGGACACTGGGGGTATCGATCCCCCTACCTCCCGCATGAAGCGGGCGCTCTACCATTTGAGCTAAGCGCCCAGATACAAACCACAACCTCCGCCCAATCGACGCGCTCAAAAACCGCGCACACTCGCACCACCACATGCACGCACACACCGCAACTGCATACACGCCCCTACCTGCCACCCACACTTACCAACATCCTCGCGCACACCCTTGCATCCTGTCTGCGCAATACTCGCACGGACACACCGCCAAACGTGCTAGCGGCTGCGGCGCTCCACAGCTTTCCCTGTTGCACCATTCTCTATGGAATCCAGCGCGCATGCTTGTCAAGCGCCTCACCGCAAGCAATGGCTCCGACACAGATAAACCTGCACCAACTGCGCCAACTGAACCAACAGAACCAACTGCACCAGCCCACTCTTGCCTCTTACAACTACCTGTGTGGTCGCCCTACGACGATACACTCCGACGCGTTACGGCAGACTTCATAAGACAGCACGACCACGTCCTTGTCGGCTGCAATCGTCCCGACTAGGTCCTAGTCTGGTCCTGCCTTGACGAGGCATGGTCACCCTAATTCTGACTGCCACCAACTAGCCGAACGTGCTATGCTGCTGTGGCGGGCGGCGCAGTCGTGCAGACGAATAGTCAGCGTGCTGGGTATTTGCAACATGGCACAGCGGCAAGCGTACTGTTGTGGAGTAGTGAATCGTGTGTATAGAAGCGAAGTGTATGGCGTGAATTGTAGATATTTGCGTGTGTTTGCGAGCCTTGTTACGAGTGTGTTTGCAATTGTTGCAAGTGTGGTAAGTGTGGTAAGTGTTGCAAGTGTGTTTTGCAGACCAAGGGTTTTCCGGGCTTGCGGAACTGTTCACGTCGGCAGAGCACGTGACAGCACGTGGACACGGTTCACGTTAGCAGAGCACGTGACAGCGCGCAGACCATGGTCAATTGTGCGCATCCGTGAGAAAAGTGGCAAATTGACAATGTAAAGTGACAAAGTGGCAAAATGATAGAAATGGCAAAACTGGACTGGACACTGGGGGTATCGATCCCCCTACCTCCCGCATGCGAAGCGGGCGCTCTACCATTGAGCTAAGCGCCCAGATACAAACCACAACCTCCGCCCAATCGACGCGCTCAAAAACCGCGCACACACCTCGCACCACCACATGCACGCACACACCGCAACTGCATACACGCCCCTACCTGCCACCCACACTTACCAACATCCTCGCGCACACCCTTGCATCCTGTCTGCGCAATACTCGCACGGACACACCGCCAAACGTGCTAGCGGCTGCGGCGCTCCACAGCTTTCCCTGTTGCACCATTCTCTATGGAATCCAGCGCGCGCATGCTTGTCAAGCGCCTCACCGCAAGCAATGGCTCCGACACAGATAAACCTGCACCAACTGCGCCAACTGAACCAACAGAACCAACTGCACCAGCCCTCTTGCCTCTTACAACTACCTGTGTGGTCGCCCTACGACGATACACTCCGACGCGTTACGGCAGACTTCATAAGACAGCACGACCACGTCCTTGTCGGCTGCAATCGTCCCGACTAGGTCCTAGTCTGGTCCTGCCTTGACGAGGCATGGTCACCTAATTCTGACTGCCACCAACTAGCCGAACGTGCTATGCTGCTGTGGCGGGCGGCGCAGTCGTGCAGACGAATAGTCAGCGTGCTGGGTATTTGCAACATGGCACAGCGGCAAGCGTACTGTTGTGGAGTAGTGAATCGTGTGTATAGAAGCGAAGTGTATGGCGTGAATTGTAGATATTTGCGTGTGTTTGCGAGCCTTGTTACGAGTGTGTTTGCAATTGTTGCAAGTGTGGTAAGTGTGGTAAGTGTTGCAAGTGTGTTTTGCAGACCAAGGGTTTTCCGGGCTTGCGGAACTGTTCACGTCGGCAGAGCACGTGACAGCACGTGGACACGGTTCACGTTAGCAGAGCACGTGACAGCGCGCAGACCATGGTCAATTGTGCGCATCCGTGAGAAAAGTGGCAAATTGACAATGTAAAGTGACAAAGTGGCAAAATGATAGAAATGGCAAAACTGGACTGGACACTGGGGGTATCGATCCCCCTACCTCCCGCATGCGAAGCGGGCGCTCTACCATTGAGCTAAGCGCCCAGATACAAACCACAACCTCCGCCCAATCGACGCGCTCAAAAACCGCGCACACACCTCGCACCACCACATGCACGCACACACCGCAACTGCATACACGCCCCTACCTGCCACCCACACTTACCAACATCCTCGCGCACACCCTTGCATCCTGTCTGCGCAATACTCGCACGGACACACCGCCAAACGTGCTAGCGGCTGCGGCGCTCCACAGCTTTCCCTGTTGCACCATTCTCTATGGAATCCAGCGCGCGCATGCTTGTCAAGCGCCTCACCGCAAGCAATGGCTCCGACACAGATAAACCTGCACCAACTGCGCCAACTGAACCAACAGAACCAACTGCACCAGCCCACTCTTGCCTCTTACAACTACCTGTGTGGTCGCCCTACGACGATACACTCCGACGCGTTACGGCAGACTTCATAAGACAGCACGACCACGTCCTTGTCGGCTGCAATCGTCCCGACTAGGTCCTAGTCTGGTCCTGCCTTGACGAGGCATGGTCACCCTAATTCTGACTGCCACCAACTAGCCGAACGTGCTATGCTGCTGTGGCGGGCGGCGCAGTCGTGCAGACGAATAGTCAGCGTGCTGGGTATTTGCAACATGGCACAGCGGCAAGCGTACTGTTGTGGAGTAGTGAATCGTGTGTATAGAAGCGAAGTGTATGGCGTGAATTGTAGATATTTGCGTGTGTTTGCGAGCCTTGTTACGAGTGTGTTTGCAATTGTTGCAAGTGTGGTAAGTGTGGTAAGTGTTGCAAGTGTGTTTTGCAGACCAAGGGTTTTCCGGGCTTGCGGAACTGTTCACGTCGGCAGAGCACGTGACAGCACGTGGACACGGTTCACGTTAGCAGAGCACGTGACAGCGCGCAGACCATGGTCAATTGTGCGCATCCGTGAGAAAAGTGGCAAATTGACAATGTAAAGTGACAAAGTGGCAAAATGATAGAAATGGCAAAACTGGACTGGACACTGGGGGTATCGATCCCCCTACCTCCCGCATGCGAAGCGGGCGCTCTACCATTTGAGCTAAGCGCCCAGATACAAACCACAACCTCCGCCCAATCGACGCGCTCAAAAACCGCGCACACACCTCGCACCACCACATGCACGCACACACCGCAACTGCATACACGCCCCTACCTGCCACCCACACTTACCAACATCCTCGCGCACACCCTTGCATCCTGTCTGCGCAATACTCGCACGGACACACCGCCAAACGTGCTAGCGGCTGCGGCGCTCCACAGCTTTCCCTGTTGCACCATTCTCTATGGAATCCAGCGCGCGCATGCTTGTCAAGCGCCTCACCGCAAGCAATGGCTCCGACACAGATAAACCTGCACCAACTGCGCCAACTGAACCAACAGAACCAACTGCACCAGCCCACTCTTGCCTCTTACAACTACCTGTGTGGTCGCCCTACGACGATACACTCCGACGCGTTACGGCAGACTTCATAAGACAGCACGACCACGTCCTTGTCGGCTGCAATCGTCCCGACTAGGTCCTAGTCTGGTCCTGCCTTGACGAGGCATGGTCACCTAATTCTGACTGCCACCAACTAGCCGAACGTGCTATGCTGCTGTGGCGGGCGGCGCAGTCGTGCAGACGAATAGTCAGCGTGCTGGGTATTTGCAACATGGCACAGCGGCAAGCGTACTGTTGTGGAGTAGTGAATCGTGTGTATAGAAGCGAAGTGTATGGCGTGAATTGTAGATATTTGCGTGTGTTTGCGAGCCTTGTTACGAGTGTGTTTGCAATTGTTGCAAGTGTGGTAAGTGTGGTAAGTGTTGCAAGTGTGTTTTGCAGACCAAGGGTTTTCCGGGCTTGCGGAACTGTTCACGTCGGCAGAGCACGTGACAGCACGTGGACACGGTTCACGTTAGCAGAGCACGTGACAGCGCGCAGACCATGGTCAATTGTGCGCATCCGTGAGAAAAGTGGCAAATTGACAATGTAAAGTGACAAAGTGGCAAAATGATAGAAATGGCAAAACTGGACTGGACACTGGGGGTATCGATCCCCCTACCTCCCGCATGCGAAGCGGGCGCTCTACCATTTGAGCTAAGCGCCCAGATACAAACCACAACCTCCGCCCAATCGACGCGCTCAAAAACCGCGCACACACCTCGCACCACCACATGCACGCACACACCGCAACTGCATACACGCCCCTACCTGCCACCCACACTTACCAACATCCTCGCGCACACCCTTGCATCCTGTCTGCGCAATACTCGCACGGACACACCGCCAAACGTGCTAGCGGCTGCGGCGCTCCACAGCTTTCCCTGTTGCACCATTCTCTATGGAATCCAGCGCGCGCATGCTTGTCAAGCGCCTCACCGCAAGCAATGGCTCCGACACAGATAAACCTGCACCAACTGCGCCAACTGAACCAACAGAACCAACTGCACCAGCCCACTCTTGCCTCTTACAACTACCTGTGTGGTCGCCCTACGACGATACACTCCGACGCGTTACGGCAGACTTCATAAGACAGCACGACCACGTCCTTGTCGGCTGCAATCGTCCCGACTAGGTCCTAGTCTGGTCCTGCCTTGACGAGGCATGGTCACCCTAATTCTGACTGCCACCAACTAGCCGAACGTGCTATGCTGCTGTGGCGGGCGGCGCAGTCGTGCAGACGAATAGTCAGCGTGCTGGGTATTTGCAACATGGCACAGCGGCAAGCGTACTGTTGTGGAGTAGTGAATCGTGTGTATAGAAGCGAAGTGTATGGCGTGAATTGTAGATATTTGCGTGTGTTTGCGAGCCTTGTTACGAGTGTGTTTGCAATTGTTGCAAGTGTGGTAAGTGTGGTAAGTGTTGCAAGTGTGTTTTGCAGACCAAGGGTTTTCCGGGCTTGCGGAACTGTTCACGTCGGCAGAGCACGTGACAGCACGTGGACACGGTTCACGTTAGCAGAGCACGTGACAGCGCGCAGACCATGGTCAATTGTGCGCATCCGTGAGAAAAGTGGCAAATTGACAATGTAAAGTGACAAAGTGGCAAAATGATAGAAATGGCAAAACTGGACTGGACACTGGGGGTATCGAT
Source organism: Phytophthora boehmeriae (assembly GCA_011947355.1). Taxonomy (NCBI): domain Eukaryota; phylum Oomycota; class Peronosporomycetes; order Peronosporales; family Peronosporaceae; genus Phytophthora; species Phytophthora boehmeriae. Next base: position 711,484 of record JAAVTJ010000250.1, on the reverse strand, counting down.
CCCCCTACCTCCCGCATGCGAAGCGGGCGCTCTACCATTTGAGCTAAGCGCCCAGATACAAACCACAACCTCCGCCCAATCGACGCGCTCAAAAACCGCGCACACACCTCGCACCACCACATGCACGCACACACCGCAACTGCATACACGCCCCTACCTGCCACCCACACTTACCAACATCCTCGCGCACACCCTTGCATCCTGTCTGCGCAATACTCGCACGGACACACCGCCAAACGTGCTAGCGGCTGCGGCGCTCCACAGCTTTCCCTGTTGCACCATTCTCTATGGAATCCAGCGCGCGCATGCTTGTCAAGCGCCTCACCGCAAGCAATGGCTCCGACACAGATAAACCTGCACCAACTGCGCCAACTGAACCAACAGAACCAACTGCACCAGCCCACTCTTGCCTCTTACAACTACCTGTGTGGTCGCCCTACGACGATACACTCCGACGCGTTACGGCAGACTTCATAAGACAGCACGACCACGTCCTTGTCGGCTGCAATCGTCCCGACTAGGTCCTAGTCTGGTCCTGCCTTGACGAGGCATGGTCACCCTAATTCTGACTGCCACCAACTAGCCGAACGTGCTATGCTGCTGTGGCGGGCGGCGCAGTCGTGCAGACGAATAGTCAGCGTGCTGGGTATTTGCAACATGGCACAGCGGCAAGCGTACTGTTGTGGAGTAGTGAATCGTGTGTATAGAAGCGAAGTGTATGGCGTGAATTGTAGATATTTGCGTGTGTTTGCGAGCCTTGTTACGAGTGTGTTTGCAATTGTTGCAAGTGTGGTAAGTGTGGTAAGTGTTGCAAGTGTGTTTTGCAGACCAAGGGTTTTCCGGGCTTGCGGAACTGTTCACGTCGGCAGAGCACGTGACAGCACGTGGACACGGTTCACGTTAGCAGAGCACGTGACAGCGCGCAGACCATGGTCAATTGTGCGCATCCGTGAGAAAAGTGGCAAATTGACAATGTAAAGTGACAAAGTGGCAAAATGATAGAAATGGCAAAACTGGACTGGACACTGGGGGTATCGATCCCCCTACCTCCCGCATGCGAAGCGGGCGCTCTACCATTTGAGCTAAGCGCCCAGATACAAACCACAACCTCCGCCCAATCGACGCGCTCAAAAACCGCGCACACACCTCGCACCACCACATGCACGCACACACCGCAACTGCATACGCCCCTACCTGCCACCCACACTTACCAACATCCTCGCGCACACCCTTGCATCCTGTCTGCGCAATACTCGCACGGACACACCGCCAAACGTGCTAGCGGCTGCGGCGCTCCACAGCTTTCCCTGTTGCACCATTCTCTATGGAATCCAGCGCGCGCATGCTTGTCAAGCGCCTCACCGCAAGCAATGGCTCCGACACAGATAAACCTGCACCAACTGCGCCAACTGAACCAACAGAACCAACTGCACCAGCCCACTCTTGCCTCTTACAACTACCTGTGTGGTCGCCCTACGACGATACACTCCGACGCGTTACGGCAGACTTCATAAGACAGCACGACCACGTCCTTGTCGGCTGCAATCGTCCCGACTAGGTCCTAGTCTGGTCCTGCCTTGACGAGGCATGGTCACCCTAATTCTGACTGCCACCAACTAGCCGAACGTGCTATGCTGCTGTGGCGGGCGGCGCAGTCGTGCAGACGAATAGTCAGCGTGCTGGGTATTTGCAACATGGCACAGCGGCAAGCGTACTGTTGTGGAGTAGTGAATCGTGTGTATAGAAGCGAAGTGTATGGCGTGAATTGTAGATATTTGCGTGTGTTTGCGAGCCTTGTTACGAGTGTGTTTGCAATTGTTGCAAGTGTGGTAAGTGTGGTAAGTGTTGCAAGTGTGTTTTGCAGACCAAGGGTTTTCCGGGCTTGCGGAACTGTTCACGTCGGCAGAGCACGTGACAGCACGTGGACACGGTTCACGTTAGCAGAGCACGTGACAGCGCGCAGACCATGGTCAATTGTGCGCATCCGTGAGAAAAGTGGCAAATTGACAATGTAAAGTGACAAAGTGGCAAAATGATAGAAATGGCAAAACTGGACTGGACACTGGGGGTATCGATCCCCCTACCTCCCGCATGCGAAGCGGGCGCTCTACCATTTGAGCTAAGCGCCCAGATACAAACCACAACCTCCGCCCAATCGACGCGCTCAAAAACCGCGCACACACCTCGCACCACCACATGCACGCACACACCGCAACTGCATACACGCCCCTACCTGCCACCCACACTTACCAACATCCTCGCGCACACCCTTGCATCCTGTCTGCGCAATACTCGCACGGACACACCGCCAAACGTGCTAGCGGCTGCGGCGCTCCACAGCTTTCCCTGTTGCACCATTCTCTATGGAATCCAGCGCGCGCATGCTTGTCAAGCGCCTCACCGCAAGCAATGGCTCCGACACAGATAAACCTGCACCAACTGCGCCAACTGAACCAACAGAACCAACTGCACCAGCCCACTCTTGCCTCTTACAACTACCTGTGTGGTCGCCCTACGACGATACACTCCGACGCGTTACGGCAGACTTCATAAGACAGCACGACCACGTCCTTGTCGGCTGCAATCGTCCCGACTAGGTCCTAGTCTGGTCCTGCCTTGACGAGGCATGGTCACCCTAATTCTGACTGCCACCAACTAGCCGAACGTGCTATGCTGCTGTGGCGGGCGGCGCAGTCGTGCAGACGAATAGTCAGCGTGCTGGGTATTTGCAACATGGCACAGCGGCAAGCGTACTGTTGTGGAGTAGTGAATCGTGTGTATAGAAGCGAAGTGTATGGCGTGAATGTAGATATTTGCGTGTGTTTGCGAGCCTTGTTACGAGTGTGTTTGCAATTGTTGCAAGTGTGGTAAGTGTGGTAAGTGTTGCAAGTGTGTTTTGCAGACCAAGGGTTTTCCGGCTTGCGGAACTGTTCACGTCGGCAGAGCACGTGACAGCGCGCAGACCATGGTCAATTGTGCGCATCCGTGAGAAAAGTGGCAAATTGACAATGTAAAGTGACAAAGTGGCAAAATGATAGAAATGGCAAAACTGGACTGGACACTGGGGTATCGATCCCCCTACCTCCCGCATGCGAAGCGGGCGCTCTACCATTTGAGCTAAGCGCCCAGATACAAACCACAACCTCCGCCCAATCGACGCGCTCAAAAACCGCGCACACACCTCGCACCACCACATGCACGCACACACCGCAACTGCATACACGCCCCTACCTGCCACCCACACTTACCAACATCCTCGCGCACACCCTTGCATCCTGTCTGCGCAATACTCGCACGGACACACCGCCAAACGTGCTAGCGGCTGCGGCGCTCCACAGCTTTCCCTGTTGCACCATTCTCTATGGAATCCAGCGCGCGCATGCTTGTCAAGCGCCTCACCGCAAGCAATGGCTCCGACACAGATAAACCTGCACCAACTGCGCCAACTGAACCAACAGAACCAACTGCACCAGCCCACTCTTGCCTCTTACAACTACCTGTGTGGTCGCCCTACGACGATACACTCCGACGCGTTACGGCAGACTTCATAAGACAGCACGACCACGTCCTTGTCGGCTGCAATCGTCCCGACTAGGTCCTAGTCTGGTCCTGCCTTGACGAGGCATGGTCACCCTAATTCTGACTGCCACCAACTAGCCGAACGTGCTATGCTGCTGTGGCGGGCGGCGCAGTCGTGCAGACGAATAGTCAGCGTGCTGGGTATTTGCAACATGGCACAGCGGCAAGCGTACTGTTGTGGAGTAGTGAATCGTGTGTATAGAAGCGAAGTGTATGGCGTGAATTGTAGATATTTGCGTGTGTTTGCGAGCCTTGTTACGAGTGTGTTTGCAATTGTTGCAAGTGTGGTAAGTGTGGTAAGTGTTGCAAGTGTGTTTTGCAGACCAAGGGTTTTCCGGGCTTGCGGAACTGTTCACGTCGGCAGAGCACGTGACAGCACGTGGACACGGTTCACGTTAGCAGAGCACGTGACAGCGCGCAGACCATGGTCAATTGTGCGCATCCGTGAGAAAAGTGGCAAATTGACAATGTAAAGTGACAAAGTGGCAAAATGATAGAAATGGCAAAACTGGACTGGACACTGGGGGTATCGATCCCCCTACCTCCCGCATGCGAAGCGGGCGCTCTACCATTTGAGCTAAGCGCCCAGATACAAACCACAACCTCCGCCCAATCGACGCGCTCAAAAACCGCGCACACACCTCGCACCACCACATGCACGCACACACCGCAACTGCATACACGCCCCTACCTGCCACCCACACTTACCAACATCCTCGCGCACACCCTTGCATCCTGTCTGCGCAATACTCGCACGGACACACCGCCAAACGTGCTAGCGGCTGCGGCGCTCCACAGCTTTCCCTGTTGCACCATTCTCTATGGAATCCAGCGCGCGCATGCTTGTCAAGCGCCTCACCGCAAGCAATGGCTCCGACACAGATAAACCTGCACCAACTGCGCCAACTGAACCAACAGAACCAACTGCACCAGCCCACTCTTGCCTCTTACAACTACCTGTGTGGTCGCCCTACGACGATACACTCCGACGCGTTACGGCAGACTTCATAAGACAGCACGACCACGTCCTTGTCGGCTGCAATCGTCCCGACTAGGTCCTAGTCTGGTCCTGCCTTGACGAGGCATGGTCACCCTAATTCTGACTGCCACCAACTAGCCGAACGTGCTATGCTGCTGTGGCGGGCGGCGCAGTCGTGCAGACGAATAGTCAGCGTGCTGGGTATTTGCAACATGGCACAGCGGCAAGCGTACTGTTGTGGAGTAGTGAATCGTGTGTATAGAAGCGAAGTGTATGGCGTGAATTGTAGATATTTGCGTGTGTTTGCGAGCCTTGTTACGAGTGTGTTTGCAATTGTTGCAAGTGTGGTAAGTGTGGTAAGTGTTGCAAGTGTGTTTTGCAGACCAAGGGTTTTCCGGGCTTGCGGAACTGTTCACGTCGGCAGAGCACGTGACAGCACGTGGACACGGTTCACGTTAGCAGAGCACGTGACAGCGCGCAGACCATGGTCAATTGTGCGCATCCGTGAGAAAAGTGGCAAATTGACAATGTAAAGTGACAAAGTGGCAAAATGATAGAAATGGCAAAACTGGACTGGACACTGGGGGTATCGATCCCCCTACCTCCCGCATGCGAAGCGGGCGCTCTACCATTTGAGCTAAGCGCCCAGATACAAACCACAACCTCCGCCCAATCGACGCGCTCAAAACCGCGCACACACCTCGCACCACCACATGCACGCACACACCGCAACTGCATACACGCCCCTACCTGCCACCCACACTTACCAACATCCTCGCGCACACCCTTGCATCCTGTCTGCGCAATACTCGCACGGACACACCGCCAAACGTGCTAGCGGCTGCGGCGCTCCACAGCTTTCCCTGTTGCACCATTCTCTATGGAATCCAGCGCGCGCATGCTTGTCAAGCGCCTCACCGCAAGCAATGGCTCCGACACAGATAAACCTGCACCAACTGCGCCAACTGAACCAACAGAACCAACTGCACCAGCCCACTCTTGCCTCTTACAACTACCTGTGTGGTCGCCCTACGACGATACACTCCGACGCGTTACGGCAGACTTCATAAGACAGCACGACCACGTCCTTGTCGGCTGCAATCGTCCCGACTAGGTCCTAGTCTGGTCCTGCCTTGACGAGGCATGGTCACCCTAATTCTGACTGCCACCAACTAGCCGAACGTGCTATGCTGCTGTGGCGGGCGGCGCAGTCGTGCAGACGAATAGTCAGCGTGCTGGGTATTTGCAACATGGCACAGCGGCAAGCGTACTGTTGTGGAGTAGTGAATCGTGTGTATAGAAGCGAAGTGTATGGCGTGAATTGTAGATATTTGCGTGTGTTTGCGAGCCTTATTACGAGTGTGTTTGCAATTGTTGCAAGTGTGGTAAGTGTTGCAAGTGTGTTTTGCAGACCAAGGGTTTTCCGGGCTTGCGGAACTGTTCACGTCGGCAGAGCACGTGACAGCACGTGGACACGGTTCACGTTAGCAGAGCACGTGACAGCGCGCAGACCATGGTCAATTGTGCGCATCCGTGAGAAAAGTGGCAAATTGACAATGTAAAGTGACAAAGTGGCAAAATGATAGAAATGGCAAAACTGGACTGGACACTGGGGGTATCGATCCCCCTACCTCCCGCATGCGAAGCGGGCGCTCTACCATTTGAGCTAAGCGCCCAGATACAAACCACAACCTCCGCCCAATCGACGCGCTCAAAAACCGCGCACACACCTCGCACCACCACATGCACGCACACACCGCAACTGCATACACGCCCCTACCTGCCACCCACACTTACCAACATCCTCGCGCACACCCTTGCATCCTGTCTGCGCAATACTCGCACGGACACACCGCCAAACGTGCTAGCGGCTGCGGCGCTCCACAGCTTTCCCTGTTGCACCATTCTCTATGGAATCCAGCGCGCATGCTTGTCAAGCGCCTCACCGCAAGCAATGGCTCCGACACAGATAAACCTGCACCAACTGCGCCAACTGAACCAACAGAACCAACTGCACCAGCCCACTCTTGCCTCTTACAACTACCTGTGTGGTCGCCCTACGACGATACACTCCGACGCGTTACGGCAGACTTCATAAGACAGCACGACCACGTCCTTGTCGGCTGCAATCGTCCCGACTAGGTCCTAGTCTGGTCCTGCCTTGACGAGGCATGGTCACCCTAATTCTGACTGCCACCAACTAGCCGAACGTGCTATGCTGCTGTGGCGGGCGGCGCAGTCGTGCAGACGAATAGTCAGCGTGCTGGGTATTTGCAACATGGCACAGCGGCAAGCGTACTGTTGTGGAGTAGTGAATCGTGTGTATAGAAGCGAAGTGTATGGCGTGAATTGTAGATATTTGCGTGTGTTTGCGAGCCTTATTACGAGTGTGTTTGCAATTGTTGCAAGTGTGGTAAGTGTGGTAAGTGTTGCAAGTGTGTTTTGCAGACCAAGGGTTTTCCGGGCTTGCGGAACTGTTCACGTCGGCAGAGCACGTGACAGCACGTGGACACGGTTCACGTTAGCAGAGCACGTGACAGCGCGCAGACCATGGTCAATTGTGCGCATCCGTGAGAAAAGTGGCAAATTGACAATGTAAAGTGACAAAGTGGCAAAATGATAGAAATGGCAAAACTGGACTGGACACTGGGGGTATCGATCCCCCTACCTCCCGCATGCGAAGCGGGCGCTCTACCATTTGAGCTAAGCGCCCAGATACAAACCACAACCTCCGCCCAATCGACGCGCTCAAAAACCGCGCACACACCTCGCACCACCACATGCACGCACACACCGCAACTGCATACACGCCCCTACCTGCCACCCACACTTACCAACATCCTCGCGCACACCCTTGCATCCTGTCTGCGCAATACTCGCACGGACACACCGCCAAACGTGCTAGCGGCTGCGGCGCTCCACAGCTTTCCCTGTTGCACCATTCTCTATGGAATCCAGCGCGCGCATGCTTGTCAAGCGCCTCACCGCAAGCAATGGCTCCGACACAGATAAACCTGCACCAACTGCGCCAACTGAACCAACAGAACCAACTGCACCAGCCCACTCTTGCCTCTTACAACTACCTGTGTGGTCGCCCTACGACGATACACTCCGACGCGTTACGGCAGACTTCATAAGACAGCACGACCACGTCCTTGTCGGCTGCAATCGTCCCGACTAGGTCCTAGTCTGGTCCTGCCTTGACGAGGCATGGTCACCTTAATTCTGACTGCCACCTACTAGCCGATCGTCTGTCTATCTGTGTTTTATCCATGTCTGTATCTAATACTGCTGCCTACGTTGTTGTTGTATTCGATTGCATGGAGTATAACTAGTGGTGGTATCATCCTTTCATCTGGGGCTGCGATTCAGCATGTTGAGAAAGCGTATGACGGACAGCACAAAAAAGAGACCCGTGGTAGCAGACAATTTATTTTCAGATGGCATTAGCGCTCCGTGGGACAGGATTTTTATTATGTCGAAACTCACAGAGCCGACCGGTTCAAGCAAAAGACCCGACCATAGGATATGCTACGGGGCTGTATTGAATGCTCAAGCTGTGCCCCGACTTGACGCGAGTAGCTGTGCAAGTGTGTTCAGTGCTAACCCCTCGCGAGCAAAAAGCATTGGGACGAACTATTTTTGCCCGCGGTGTGAGAAATGTTTTGTTTTGAAGGGCCTTAGCTCCGAAGATAGTGTTAGAAAAAACGATCGACAGCTGTGAGGTTTGAACTCACGCGGGTTACCCCAATGGATTTCAAGTCCATCGCCTTAACCACTCGGCCAAGCTGTCGTTATAGATACCCAGGCGGAAAATGAAATTAAATATAGTATTAGAATATGGCTGGAAACGAGGATTGGGGATATTGCCAATCTCGGCCGCTTGACAGCAAATTGGCTGAATCGCTCCCACACCCCTTCCCACAAAAGAAAATTAAGTCTTCTTAACATACTGTCTCTGAGTCAAGGGAAACGAAAAACGCTAATTTGTGGGGTGTTTTAAAAAAATCCGCGACGCAATAAACTAGGTATAGCTTTTTGCATTTGTGTACGTCGGCATTCTTTAAGCACGTTAGTGCTGTCCCGGAGGCATCAAACGTGTTTTTGTTGAAGATATTGTGTTGCCAAAAACCTTTCCAGCAATGAGGGTCATTGCATCTTCATTTAGCGCGATTCCCCGGGAATGTAATAGTAGTACTTGTAGTACCACAGCCTTCATCTCAACTATTATGTGCACCACACCTCTGTCTTCAGGCGAATTCTTATGTCTTCGAGGACGTCACTTCCCCTTACGGACGGATGCATCTGAGCAGGGTGATGTCAGTGTCAGTGCATCATAAAGGTTCTGGCTTCAGTCTTCTTCGCTATTACAGTGTTTTATTGATCTGGACTAGTCCCTTGACTTATGCATTGTAATTCTAGTTAGACAAATTGTTGTGGTCTCATTGCTGTTGCCAGATGATCTTGAGAACGAATGAGAATGTGTGTAGTAATAGTATAAACGCTTGGTATGCTGAACAATGAGCGAGATAATCTAGCTTGTTGTATCCAAAATCAGTCATCAGTGGCGCTGTATCGTGGCGAAAGAGAGGTTGCTTTGTCAAAAGCAATCTGAATATGATTCAAATGACATGTTACTACTGAAGAAACGTATTATCCGATGGAAGCGTTAGTGTGTAGATGTTATCCGTCTTTTCAAATCACGTTCAGAGTGTGACGCGCTCTCCAGATCGATGTCACACTTTCAAACTAATTGTATCTTGTCTTCATTTTTGATATTATGATTGGTTAGTTTTTACAGTATCCAAGTTCTTTGCGCTGCAGGTTGCTTTGTACTTGCTTGCAGTCGTGGCTCAGCGAGAGATATTACATACCGAGCTTAGTATATACCAGACGACTTCCGTCCATTTAGATCCAATACTACAACTAACGCGATGTCTAAACAGCAACGAATCCGCTGCATCTACTGCACTGGCGAAAATAAGATGACTGTCATTTGTGTACAATCCAGTGTATGTGTTTTTGGATATCTATTCACTAATTTCACGGAGTGATTTATCACACTCAGCTTTCTTAACCAGGCTTTTGATATAGTTAAACTTGTTCTTGATCTGCTGTTCAGATAGCACAGAGTCTCCAAAACGTGCTCTAAAGCAACAAACAGCTTTTGGGGCTTGATATTAACGTCACTGTCGACAAGCCCTACCAGAAATTCTCGATAGGACTCATCAACAAGTTTTGAACGTTTTGCACTTCCCTCCTTCTGAGATCGAAAGAGCTTGGAAATTTTTTGCCGAATCTCGTTTTCAGGCGGAATATCGTATCGATCGGAGTGCCGCTCACTCAGAATCTCGAACATGCGACCAGCACTGAGCTTTTCAGAGGCAGTTTTCGCCCCCGTTCAGACAACTCACGAACTTCGTCTCGAAAAGGTTCGATATACCGGCGCCCATACACCTCTCCCCGTTTAAGTCGAAGCGCCCAACCTGAAGCAAACCGAAATGCATTGGCGTCGTGATTTACTAGAATATTTCGGTCAAGTAGCTGAAATCCGTTTTTCATGTCTTGCACCTCAATTGATCCTGCAGAATGTATCATCAACGCGCGCCGAACAGCAAAATCAATGGCCGTGCGTTTTTCACTTGTCTCTCCGCAGTCCTCGGCACGTTGAGGGCGCTTTCGCCAGTACCGGACCCGTCTTCGGAGTTGTCCCTGCGTCGTGATCTCAACACCAGTAATAGGTCCATCCGAGCCCGAAAACTCGACAAATTCATTGTAGAGGCAGTCTTCTTGTATTGATTCAAGTTCAACATCCGATTCAGCCTCTGCGATATCTAGGTCTGAATCGCTGTCACTCAGAGAAAAATTCACATTTACGCCTCTGCATGAATCGCCTTCATGAAAAGTTTTGAATTCATCATCTTCATCGTAACTCGTAGCCACAAACCCACGGACAGTTGTCGCTGTATTACTGTCCAATTGGCTGGCATGATTGTCGTTAGTTTCAATCTCACTTTCATCTTTTGTTTTTTGTGGCAGGCACCCGTAAAAGGATTGCAGAAGAATTGAACACCATGACCAACATCTGAGTAATCATAGCTCGTAAGCTCAAAGCTGGATAAATCGCGATATTCTGTTACGGAGGTGAAGCGAACGCCATTTGAAGCTGTAGCAATTTTGAATTCATTCGCTCGAGGGACGTGGCGCCGTAGCTGTTTCTCCATATTTTTCACACTCGACACAAGATGGTGAAGCTTGTTCCGATCATGTTTTACCAGCTCAACTACACAATTAGATAAGCCACTTCCGTGTTTTAGTCCCAGAACTGCCTGCGTTGGAGTTTTACAGTTGTTACCTTCCTTTATCCAGTCTCGTAGTATCTTCATTGAATGAGCAAAATGCGCGTCAAGCACACTCTTACCATCTTGAGTTTCAGTATGAAGAAATCCTGTAATTTCAATCTGATGAGCCCATGAAAAGTATGGTAACAAAAGAGGGATAATGGCGTTTTGGTAGCACGTGGCATTGTCGGATTGAAACACAATTCTCTTGATAAATGGAAGATCTCAGCGAATTCCAATTAGCAGGGCATCGATCATCGAGAGAACGGCTTCAGTATCTTGCAAATTGTCCCCTTTTGAGATGTGATCATAATACATTTTCTGCTCATGTGCAGTTGATGACGAAGATGAATCTGAATTTGAATCCGAATCAAAACTACTGCTTTGTTGATAATAGAGAACCATCGCACCATGCCATGACATTCCTCTCTTGCCATAATGGTCCACTGTTTTTCTCGAAAATACATGGGCTCGAGCTTCATTTTGAAATCAATTGTCACCAATGCTTCTACTGATGTCCCATTCATCTCACACCGTGATCGCATCGCTTCTTTCATTCGTTGAATAGCAAGCTGCTGATTTACAACACAAATGCGATGAGCAAGAAAGAGTCTAGCTTTTACCGCGCAGTCTAATACCACCTTGATCGTTTCTTGCCGGACATTTCTATATCTAAGTATCGTAGATAACTCGTCAAAAAATCAAACACACGACGACAGTCAGCACACAACTTGTCAGTTCCATTGTTGCAGTTTCGAAGCAACCCAAATTTAATTCCGTGAAGTGCACAGCTAGTCGAGACACCAGACTCGACTTTTTGTCGAATACATACTTCATGTACGTACGAACAATCTCCATTTCTCGGTTCAAAGCGTCTGACATGCTGTCAAGCTTACTGTCCGCCACAATTCTCTTCAACAAATCAAACGTATCGTTCACAAAAACCCAGTAACATAATCAACAGACGTACGCATCCTTGCTCCACCAGAAGTCAAGACTGTTGCGATGCGGTAAAAAGTTGCTCGGGATACAGCACCACGGGTCATATCTGTAGAAATGTAGTCAGCATAACTTTCAAAAATCGTTTTCAGAGAACGCTTACGAGAGAGCGCGGGGAACACAACCTTTTCCCCATCGAGCGGCACCTTCTTGGTGCCCCACGAAAGAAACGAAACATTGGCTGGTGCCTAGATAAACGCAACAGCGCTCTCGATAGCAGCTATATCGTAGCGCTGAACTGTGCGGGAGCGCACCACATCTAACTTATCTCCAGATGCAACCATCACCTTGTCTGCTCGACCTTTAACAAAACTGCTGTTCGTGATGGAAAACTTTGGAATAATATCCTTCAACTTTCTTAGTTCGCCAATCGGATAGTAGCACAACGTCGCCCTCAATATCCTCTTCTCGTTAGAGCCACGCTTAGAACTTGCATAACACGTGGCAACATGGTGAAGAAATTCGTTCGTTTCTACCGTTTCGCGTTTTTTTCTTCAGATGTAACTCGTTCCCATAATGCTGATGCAGCTTCCTCGTTCCCCCGTCATTGATGCACACAACCGAAGCATGATAGTTTTTGCGGTTCTTAGGACAACACGGACACTGTTGTTATCGGTCGCTTGCCAAGTCATCGGGTCAGCGCGATGTTGTGCTGATGGTATATGCTTGCCAACGTATTCAACGTTATCAAGCTCAGAAAGTGTCATCACATCGACGAATTTACTTATGTCTGCTGGGTCAACCGTGGTATTTCCAACTGCCATCGACAGGCTGTACTTACCTTGTTGTTGTGTAGGTCTCTTTATGTTTAACGGTGATTCGAAGAGGTCTCCCGTTTTGTATGAGTTTGCTGCTCGTTTCAGGTTTTTTTGACCTGCTTTAACCTCACCGTGTTGGCCTCTTTTGCGCTTGATCTTATCCTTTATTAGAAGTCCATCGTGCTCACATCCACATCACCGACAAGCACTGCAAATGTTGCACCTTCCTACCTTGCACCGGCACACCAAAGGCGTTGAAGGATCAGTTGACATGTATGTATACAGTAGTGGCGGCGGTCGACAGTGACAGCAGCGAGTGGTTCGCTCGGAGGTCTTCGTGCTCACGGACACGTACGACGATGGGCGGCAGCGCCAACGACAGCGGCACCAAGCAGCACTGATGGACGTGGGCGGCGGCGGCAATTACTGTAGCGGCGGTCGACGGTGACAGCTGCAAGTTGGAGGCAGTGTTAGTATTGGGAAAGGGAGAATTGTGAATAATGGACGGTTTATGCGTGTGGTTTTGGTTTTAAATATAATAATTGAAAAATACGCTTGTGTCCCTCTGCGGTGTTGAAGCCTCTTAAATGACCAAGATAATATTTTTGGACAGCTCGTACGGATAATGGACGGCAGTTATCGACATGCGGATTTTGCAGACGTATTAGCAATACATTGGAGAGTATGTGGTAAAATTTTCACTTCAATCTACGTTGTAGCGGATTTCGTTTAATTCAGAGCCCCCCACGCTACGTTCCCTTGACTCAGAGATAGCGTGTTAATAGAAGTAGAAGATAGCTACGATGTGTACCCTATTAAAAATATCGACTTATTGAGGCGCATAGTAAACGCAAGTGATTCTCTGTTTTGCGCGATTTCGGTTGCTCTCGGTCGGTTGAACCAATCGCCGTTGAAAGTTTGGAGTAGAACTCACAAGGTCCCGGTCGCCGGATCATCCATCACCAGCTCGCTGAATTCATCGATTTTTTGCCCAACTATCGTACCTTAGCCCCATATTCGGACTATCTGACGTCGGATTATAGTTGAACCTAAGTCCATCACCCTTGCTTGGTCTTGGATCACCATGCAGTGTGGAGACCAATATACAGCTCCTGCCGAAGAAGCTATGACCCCCACGGGCGATGCACCCATGTCCTTGGCGTCTTCTGTTGGCCCTTTCGAAACAGACAGGGCAGATTACTGACCGGTATACATTTGATTCGATCTTTCAGACTACCATCGCTTTGTCAAGTATCGCGACCTCGTTGGTGGTACGTGGAATGGGATATTAGCGGCATCTATTGCAGACTCTCGTCGTAAGTCTCGCTAGCGCTACAGCCAGTTTGGGGTTGCAGGCAGCACTGTGGGCCACGACAAGCAACTAACCGAGACGTCCTTATGAAATACACCTATGGACATGATTCTACCTAAGCAGAATACAACTCATATCTACTGTTACTGAATCTCAAACTTTGCGATCTTTAGATATCATCTAGCATATCGTTGCATTAATGCCTGGAAGAACTGTAATCTCAGCATTACTTTTTTCTTAGCTAACACATTTCGCAATAATGTCGCCACTTCGGACGCTCTGGAGACGACAACGTTGCGAATGGAGTGGAACATTGATTGGATGAAAAAGTGACTTGATGGGGTATGGATAGCGCTAGCAGCAACGCTCGCATTGTGCAGTCGAGACGACGATGTGGACAGTCAGCAGTTTGTCAGTTAAAAATTCCATACTGTTATACTCTATCTAACAACACACACACGTAGAATAGCAGCACCCCATCAGCTGGTAGGCATTGCCCCTTACCATCCCCTCACCCCAACTTCCAGAGAGAATAGCTTGATCAGACGAAACGTGCTCGTGTACGATCCAGATGCTCTTCTCGGATCGCTAATTATGCCAACGGCTGGTCTTTTACCTTATCTTCATCGTTTCCAAGCTCCAATCCGCACGTAGCTACATCTCTCTTGGAGTTTTTTTTTATGATAGCAGATCGTACTTTGTACGTGAAATTTCATATGCCCCGATGAGAGTTGCAAAGATCCACTGAGTTCTGGAGAAATGAAGCCGATAACGAGCATCGCTATAGTGCCAATGTTGTTTCGCCATGATGGAGGGAATTTTACCTCAGATATGTTCAATTTTCATGGGTGAGGCTCTGGATGAAAATAGAGCGAGTACTGCACTTTATGAGCATTTTAGCGGTAAACAATTTTCATCGTTTGATACTAGCGCTTGTTATTAACGGTATCGGAACGTTACAAGGGGGTCAATAGAGGAAAGGTTTAGCACGACTTTGACTTGCATCCATCGACGTGGTATTTGAGGATTGCAATCTGATTTTTGTGGTCTGGGGAAGGTTTGCGGTTAGTTGGTCTGATATTGGAGTATTTACGGAGCTATGTCGCTCTCTTAAAACCCGCACCGAAGGTATGACGTTATCATGTTTGACGGTGCTTATGATTTTTCATATTGTCCTCAGAAACCTGAATTTCTTTCCACGGGGCATAAACTAATTGATGATTCAAAAATAGTTTTCCCGGCAATTACACGTCGCAAGTCTCCAACTAGGATATTCAAATCATATATGGACAATGCTTCTAGCAACGCGCTTCTGTCGTGCAGGACGTTTTATTGGATGATTTCTACTTTAACGGCCAACGGTGCTGTGATGTGAATACCTGTTGACTATGTTATCTGACTCCTCGTAAACAGAGTTACATGGTTCGTTATCAAGGGGTTAGAACATCTTGAGGCATATAAGAGTGCTCGTCACAGCTCACAGACCGACAAAGTCGTCGATGGAACGCGCTAATGATCAAGCTAACCGCCAAGCACACGTGACACGTCGAGGAAGGTATTTTGTATGGTCAGATGGGAGTAGGCGCTAAGGGTGCTAATATCGCTGGTAGTGCTACCAGACCAGTACAAATAATAGATGACGCAACTCTTTCAAGTATACCATTTATACATGGACTTGAGGAACAAGAGCGGTGTCGGTGTCTGCTGACAGTTCGGAAAGCTCACCTTCCCAGATGATGTATGGGAGAGATTGAGCGCTCGAGGAGAAGAAGACCAAAAATAAGATCAAGCGATTTCGTGATCATTTTGAGTATGAAATAGCTTGCCGCAGGTACAATACAGAGTGCTATGGAAACATCAGACGCTGACGTAATTATGCTCAGGTGACAGGCGTGCTACTGGTACAGAGGCTGCCACGTCGGAGCACGTGAATACCATAAATACGTTCATGCAGCATACTCATCTACTTATCGTTGCTGTTCTCACAGCTACTTTCACTGTCGCTGCTACTCTCTGGATACTCCGGGGCTCCTTCCTCTGATATTACTTCCAAGACTGGGATTAATGCCGTCACGTAGGACTTCTTAATATTCTGTCCACATTTCGCTTGCGAAGTATGAGCACCAATTATACTATCAAAACCAAAGGACCTGCTGGCCATTCGAGTTTGCTGCGAGGTCTAGCAGGGCCTCGCGACACAAACACCAGACGTCAGAGCCCAACTCATTTGGTTCGAACTCTCGTACAGCATTGTGGATTTCCACGTAGGAAATCACCACTGTTTTGATTACCATCATTTCGTAGTCCATAGAGGTGTGAGTACCGAATCTTCGCCTTAAATCTTCAAAATTGCTCAACCACATTACGTGCTTTAGCGCGGCAAAGATTGAAGAGCTCCTAGAACGTTTTAACAGGCAGTGTGTGTAAGAAGAGGGAGCTATCACCCCTCCCATACAAAAAGCAAGTATAAATGTACCCATATCTTGGGATGGCCCATAAATTTGGCTCGGAAATTAACATAGGCAATATTTGCATGGCTATAATTAAATCCAGTAAATCGTAGGTAAAGCTGTATTCTACTTGCGAAAATCATCATGTACGAGACATTCGAATGATGGTGTTGCAAAGTAATTGGGGTAACTAGACGTAAAGTTACCGGGCGTAGAAAAGTTTGATCGGTCGTCTTCGTTAAAATAGAAATGATTTGCACAAAGTGGTACATATTACTTTCCGTAGCTCCCTATAGTTTATTCAAATAATTTTGTATGTATTCTTGCAGCAGGATCCTCGTTGATGGTGAGTGACATCTATCCTTTAATTTTCGCGTTAAAATTCAAATCCGAACGGCCTGCTTCAAATGTGACCTGCTTGGCACGAAAATTTACGTTAACATCTTTTCAGCGATACCATTCGTTGTAATCACATCCTATTGGACGACATGTTGCGGATAAGCCGCGGTGTGTCACACTTGGTGACTCGAATACATAAAAATTGTACACTAAGTCTACTGCTACAACTTATGTAATTCACATGACCCCTTTGATTTTGGGTCAATCTACTTTAGCAGGTTTGTAGATCAATGGCACCGGAGAGCGCCTCCGGTGCCGACATCTAAGTTAATACAACAAAACTGAATCTGCACACTCCAAAGCAAGTCATCTCTTCTTCAACGCAAGGTCATTACTTTAACAGGTTATGAGCCCAACGCAAGCCTCCGCCGCCGACGACCGTGATTTTCCGCGCCTTAATGGCCGAAACTTCATCATCTGGAAAACACGTGTCACTGCTGCGCTCGAAGGCAAGAGCCTCCTCGGTTTCGTGACCCAAGCCGACTACGATGGAGACTCTGACCCAGACTTCAGCGATGACGACGACCTCGATCCCGCCCTCTTTGAAGAGAACGAAGCGGTGAAGAAGACTCTCGACGACATTGGAGCGCCTAGCGCTGACCCATCGACGGACTCATCAGCGAGTGAGTCGTCTGAAGCAAGCTCCACAGCATCAGATGCTGATGGAGACGTCGATATGGCCCAGGCGAATCTCCCTGTGGTCCAAACGTTCGCTGCCACGAAGCAGAATGAACGCAAGAGAGCTGAGAAGCTGAAGGCTAAGCGCCCCAAGCTGAGCTCGAGATCCCTCCGCCTTATGGAAGCAAAAGCCAAGGCGTTCTTGATCAAGACCATCGATGATCAACATGTTCTCATGGTCAAGGACAAGACTACGGCGTTTGAAATCTTTCAGACGATCTGTAACAAGTACGAAGGTGCTGCCGCTCATGGCGACCCGTACTACATTCAGTCGTATCTTATGACACTGAAATATGAAGAAGGAACGGACTTGACGGCGTTCTTCTTCGAGGTGGAGCAGGCGATGAAAGCCACTGCCGAAGCGACCGACAGTGTAATGAGCGATCAACAGAAATCACTCTACCTGTATCATGCGCTGCCAAATGAGTGGAGGTCTGAAATGACGGTCTGGAAAGGAACTCGGAAGTATATTCCGTACGAGGATCTCAAGCGCAACATTGAGACCAAAGTGCATCACGAGCTGGCGCGCAACCGCTATGTGCTTAAACAAGGAACCCCTGAATCCAGAGAGACTCGAGCTGAAAAAGCTATGCAAGCTACGGATTCTGATCCATCTCCTGTTCCAGCGGCTCCCAAGGAGGAAGTGGCATTGGCATCGTCACTGAAGTGTACGTACTGCCATCGTGACAATCACGACACAGTAGACTGCTACATCCTACAGCGTCACCTCCAAAACGGCCAGGTTAAAGCTGGAACGGTTCTCCCTGCCAATTTCAAGCTGAAGCCGCTGTCAAATCAGCGTTCGCACCCCTACAAGGGTAATTACAACGGCAATGGAAAGGGAGGCAATCAGTCCCACCGCAACAACAACGGCAATTACAACGAGGGGCCGCAAAATGGACATCGTGGGAATGGAAAACCCCAAGGACGCAACAAGTTCCATGGCCGCCGCAACCATGGTGGACACTCATCTGACAACAGTGAGTATGGTACCATTGCGATCACCACGCTTAATCTGGTGGATGAGAACAATGATATTGGCCTCACTGTTCACGAAGTCAAGCAAGATCCGACTTGGACGATTGACTCTGGGTGCACTCGTCATGTGACGTCTAGCCCAAATTGGTTTGAGAACCTGACACCAGTCACGGGCAAGTCCATTACGGTTGGTGGAAACCATCAAATTCCCATTGTGGGAACTGGTGATGTGAGACTGAAGATCAAGGACACCAAGGGGAATGATCAAACCATCACCCTGAGCGACGTGCTTTACGCACCTGAACTAAAATTTAACCTGCTGTCAGTGCGTCAAGCGGTTGAGAGTGACTACAAGATCACATTTCCCAACGCCAAGAAGTGTGTGCTGTACTTCGCTCACAGAGCCAAGTTCGAAGCCAAGACTGGAGAAGGAACCCGTCTCTACCAGTTCCATGCTCGCCCGGCAGACACCTTTCAAGTTGCCCATGTGGCCAATTCAGGTATGTCCAACAATATTATATTATGGCACAAACGAATGGGTCATCCTAACTTCCGTGTTATGCAGGATCTGGCTAAGACCGATCGCGTCCAAGACATGGGACTGTCGGAATTTGACCCCAAGCAAGATTATTTTTGCTCTTCCTGCACATACGCAAAGTCTCATCGTAACCCATTCAATAAACGTACAGTTGAAAGGGCCAAATTCCCTCTTGAAAAGGTTCATACAGATATGGCAGGACCACTTCCGGTTCCCACTTTGTCTGGATGTCAGTACTTCTTGACGTTCATTGACGATTTCTCGCGATACATGTTTATCTACATTATCAAACGAAAGTCTGACCTTTACGACTGTTACGACGATTTTCGAAAGAAGGCCCAAAACATTTTCCGAGCTGATGTTGGTCAATTAGAATACCGTGAAAACATGTACGATGAAGAAATTCGCCACCTTCAAAGCGATAATGCTCGGGAATACGAGAAGCTTGGACGAATTATATTCGAAAAGTATAACACCCATGCTCAGTTCACCAATGCGTACACGCCACAACAAAATGGCGTAGCAGAGAGGCGTATGCGTACACTACTTGAAAGAACCAGAGCATTTTTGATAGATGGAGATCTTCCACACGTACTGTGGGGAGAGTGCATCAAGCATGTTGCTGATCTGCTTAATATGACGCCGAGCGCTGTGACTGACAATACTACTCCATATGAGAAGTGGTTCAACAGAAAACCATCAGCTCACTACCTCAAAGTATTCGGCTGTACCGCATTTGCGCACATCCCAGAACTATACCGAAACAAACTGGAGAAGCGAGCTAAGAAGTGCATGTATCTCGGGGTACCTTTCCACAAAAAAGGATACAGACTCCTTGATACCGTGGAAAACCGAGTTATCTACAGCCGCGACGTTGTGTTTCGCGAAAACGAATATCCTAAGCTAGAATTTCTTGAATCACGAGCCACAACCGATTTACTCAATCCACTTGAACACGAAGTGCCACCTACACCACTGCCACAGCGCTTGCCAACGGTAACAGAAATGCTAAAGCGAAACGCCAGCGCACTGACTGTCACAAGTAAAAAATCTTCCAATAAGAAGACTAAATGCTCTACAGAAGTTACTCAAGTCAATGACGCATCAAGCAATCTGTTGAACGACCCTCTTGATGACGAAGAGAGAAAAGATCATATCAATAAAATGTATACACTACTTGCCATTCGTCACATTTCTGAACCTAAAACGTATCGAGAAGCGATGCAACTTCCTGAAGCTTTACAGTGGAAATCTGCAGCTCAATCTGAGTATAAATCCTTAATGGAAAACAAGACATGGGTGCTCACAAAGCTACCCAAAGGACGAAGAGCATTACAATGCCGCTGGGTATTTGTCGTCAAGTACAAAGGTAATGGCGATATTGACCGCTACAAAGCGCGCTTGGTCATCAAAGGGTTCTTGCAAAAGTATGGCATTGACTATGATGAGATATTTTCACCTGTCATTCGCATGGAAGTTCTACGACTCCTCCTAACAATTGCTGCACTACTCGACATGGAAATTCATCAGATGGATGTCAAAACAGCATTTCTTAACGGATTCCTTGATGAGGAAATCTACATGATGCAACCTGAAGGTTTTGCTATCCGAGGAAAAGAGCACTTAGCGTGCAAACTACTTAAGAGTCTATATGGTCTCAAACAAGCCCCAAGAATTTGGTATTTAACGCTCTGTGCGTTCCTAACAACTATGAAATTTAGGAAGCTGGTAAAAGATCAATGTGTCTTTGTCGGGACGATTGATGGCTGTACGTGCTACATTCTTGTCTACGTTGACGATCTACTTATTATCGCACCGACACTCCGCACGATCAATCATATTAAAAATGAACTTAAGAAGCGCTTTAAAATGTCCGACTTGGGCGAAGCTCAATATCTCTTGGGTTGGTCGATTGTCAGAGATCGTAAAAACTTGACGATCTTTATCCATCAAGAGAAGTACGCTACCAAAGTACTGGATCGTTTTTCCCATCTCAACTCTCATCCAGTTGGTACACCCACGGATCCTAGCGTAAAACTATCCCTCAGTATGTGCCCGCAAACAGATGCGGAGCGCGATGAAATGAAAGCGATCCCGTACAGAGAGGCAGTTGGTAGCTTCATGTATTTGATGATGGGAACCAGGCCCGATCTAGCTTACTTTCTGCGAGAAGTAAGCCAATACCTCTCCAATCCAGGAAAACAACACTGGAATGCGGTTAAGAGAGGCCTCAGAT
This sequence comes from Phytophthora boehmeriae, assembly GCA_011947355.1. Classification (NCBI taxonomy): domain Eukaryota; phylum Oomycota; class Peronosporomycetes; order Peronosporales; family Peronosporaceae; genus Phytophthora; species Phytophthora boehmeriae. The sequence continues at coordinate 690,237 of JAAVTJ010000250.1, read as the reverse complement.
ACCTCAATGGCACACGTAACCTTGGTATTACCCTGGGAGGACGCCAGAATGTAGAGCAATATAGATCGCAAAAATATCTCACTGCATTCTCGGATGCGGACTACGCTAACTGCCCCGATACTCGTCGGTCTGTAGGGGATATATTACCTACATGTGCGGTAGTCCAATATCGTGGCAATCAAGGAAGCACCACACCGTTGTGCTGTCCACAACAGAAGCTGAATACATTGCTCTGTGCCACTGCATGCAAGAGGTTATCTTCTTAAAGCTCTTATTGATAGAAATAAATCATAGCAGTCCTCATGCGATTACTCTTTACGAGGACAACCAGAGCTGTATTAAACTCTCGTACAACCCTGAGCTACATGGCAGAAGTAAGCACATTCACATACGGTACTGCTTCGTACAAGAAAAAGTAGAACGTAAAGAGTTTGAGATCGTGTACTGTAATACCAAAACAATGGTTGCAGACATATTCACGAAGTCTCTTACAAAGCCAACCTTCTTAAAGTTACGAGAGAAGCTTCTATAAAGCCACAAGTAAGCTTCTTGCACTAGAGGTGGTACAATAAAAAAGAATTGAGGTCGAAGCTAATACACAAATGCAAACACAATAAATTAAACAGTAATTAACAGTACACTATAACCTGCCTAGATGACTAAAGTGTTTGTTAAAACTCCCATTGTACTTCTTGTAATATTACAGAAAGCAACCATACAGTTAAACACAAATTAGAATTCAAATTCAAAGAAAAATGTATTGTACCAAATAAGAGGTACTTTGCCTCCGCCTTACTGCATGTTACCCTTTCCTAATGTCCTCAACAGAGTAGACATGGTCGATTCTCTCAAAGAACCGAGTAAGTAAATCTTCACTATTAGGAAAGAAGTGATAGCTATCAGAGTCAATAAACATAAACTTGTTGCCTACAAACGCCCGGGCAATGCAGTGCCAAGTACCAGCCTGTTGACCTGGACGCTGGCCAACAATGAGCAGCGCTCGCTTGCGGCTTCGAATGATGGCACCTGGGCGCTTGGACCGACTCTTGAACCCTGACTTCTTGTTCAGGAAAGACAACTGCTTTCCCAGGCGCTGGATGCTTTTCTGCAGCGCGTCAATGGTGTAGGCACCATACTTGGTGTCACCATGGTCTTCATCCGGCCTGACCTTGCATAGGCGAGCCAGAACGCCCTCCATTGCCTTGGGCGTGATGAAATCCCGAATCTGCAGGCTATTATTCAAAGAGAATAAGCCGCACATCGAGTACTTGTACGGCAACATTTCTTGGTGCTGGCACATCACAGACACTCTACGAGAAACAGGCATCTAGTGACAAAAAAAAAAAAAAAAAAGGTGTTAGATATTTAACAATTATAAAACCTTTATACAAAGAGCTCTGTCACACTCGCTACCAGTGAGCACCAAATAGAACAGCCAGTATACTTTTCGCCCAAAGGGCTAGCCCAGACTATGGCGTCAGGCAGGCATCAAAAACCACTCCGTGGGCGTCCATGGCGGCGAGCCGACTGATCTCTTTGCATATAAAATGCACAACACTGCACCGCACCTTGAGATTTGCTGAAAGCTTGAAAAACAGCACTTGACTTGACCACAGTAGCTTGTCGAATTGAAAAGTGAATGCTCAAAGAGAACTAGCTTCATTAATGCAATTTAAAAGAGGTAGAGAGTGAAAGTCCTTAGTCTATTCCTCAACTGCGAAAAAGCATGTCTCCTTAGCATGTGTAGTGGTGTAGAGAGCACAAGAAACACGAATGCTCATTGCATGTCGATTCTACGGTCGAAAGCTAATCAGCAGCAAATCAGCTGCACCACATGGTGGTAAAGGCATAGTCGCCAAGTGACACAGAGAGGCTGTTGCGGATAAGCCGCGATGTGTCACACTTGGTGACTCGAATACATAAAAATTGTACACTAAGTCTACTGCTACAACTTATGTAATTCACATGACCCCTTTGATTTTGGGTCAATCTACTTTAGCAGGTTTGTAGATCAATGGCACCGGAGAGCGCCTCCGGTGCCGACATCTAAGTTAATACAACAAAACTGAATCTGCACACTCCAAAGCAAGTCATCTCTTCTTCAACGCAAGGTCATTACTTTAACACGACACAAGCGGAATTTTTCAAAATTCCCGACCGACTGACCACCCACCATTTTTGTGCCTCTTCTTATCTTCTTACAGACACCGCCTGTTAAATACCAAAAATCGTTTTATTAAGGTTAAGTTCGATTTAAACCGAACATACGAAGTATAGATCTTTTCGGGCCAAGTGGTATGGTTTGAGCGACCTCTTGTAGATAATTTGGCAAAGGATAACCTTGGGTAATGTGCAATGATCTGTTACAACGATGCCGAATCTGTTTTCCCAGCGACAAGTCGCGCATTGGCAGCGCTTTTGCTTTCTGGAGAAAGTTGCTTCGATGACACAGCAACGCAGATTTTTGCGGACTCTCAGCTTCGTCCGCAGGTTCCACGGCACAACTCCATGCTGCTGAACTTTCAGCACCGACGACGTCGTTGTTAGATGACGTCACGCTGGCATACAGTATTCTGCGGTCGCTGGGCGCATTCATCCATTTTCCGGACAGTAACTCGCGAGCTAATTGCGTGGCGAAATCGCGGTGTGGATCTCTAACCTTGCTCATATCAACTACCAATCTTCTAGTCATGTATGCGTTGACGCGTGCCACGTCGACCAGAGCCATCCCAAGTTTTTATACCATTTTTTGAATGAGTGTCCGTCAGCAAGGGAGAAACTACCGCGGAGTTGATTAAAGCGATCGACCCCTTGCATGTTGGCATTGTACTGGGCAACACACTATGGAGCTAAGAACGGCTCCAGTTTACTGCCAACTCGGCGAGTAAGTTTAGTCTGCTTTGAACTGTCAGCGTTCGAGACCACTTTTACGACGGCACTATCGAACCATGAAACAGTAAATACCTTGTGCGTTTCGGACACTGCCTGACAATATTGGTCTATTGTGCAATCCGCGTTCTTGAGAACAACATGCTTTGGAATGCATGCTATTTTTCCGAACAGTTCCTCGTCCGTATAATTCCTTCAGTCGTAGAGCAGCTAATAACTCACAGACATGTAGTAGTTGCCTGCGTTTATCACTCGGTTGGTGTTGTAGATTGGACGAACGACCTCTAACACTTGACCACGAACGACCGCTAGCGCGTCCAGATCACACCGCAGCGTCTGGATTTCAGCTTCGGAACGCAACGTCTTGAAGTCTGTCCGAGACATCACTCTCGCAGTGGACGCGGAAATTGATAGCAATCCAAGCTGTCGAGCAACAAAGCATGTATATTCTAAAGTGATACTTTCCTCCAGGTTTCATGGGGTTATACATGATGAGCTCCCGTCCAAATTTCGACCGGCAAATCACGCTTGCCTTGCCGAGAGCAACGCCTCGACCAATCTCAACATATTTCCCACTCGTGATTTTCATCAGATTCAACAGAGTTCGAATTCGAGCGACGGAGTTATTGCAAACGGCGCCTTGTTGCTGTAGGCCTTCCTCTCTCGAATTTTCGTGGTCTCTTTGATCGCTGCGATCTATTATACAATCTGCGCTGGGTCCTGGGCAGGAAACAGGACGGTGTGGTGAAACTGCAGGATTAGATGATATTTGCGGTTGCTGTACAGGCCTTTCAGATGTTGCCCTAAACAAAATGCTTGCCGTAGTAGCTTGAACCTAGCTAAAGGCATGACGCTATTAAGATCAGTATTACAACCACCGAGAAGGCTGTCCCCAACTTGTTGGCCCCAGTAATTTGCGTACTCACCTTTGTCCACCAACTCCATGTAAAACAATATTCCCAAGAAGTCATCAACTCCTGCAGTGAGACCAGAGGTCTCTTCGCGATCCGATTGTTGCGGTCGTATTGGCGTACCGCTGTGTTGGTTTGATGTACAACCTCGACCCAGAAGTAAATCGGTATGTAAGCAAAGAAACTCGAGGAAGCCGGATGCTCAAAGAGATGTTTATACTGCGGTCGAATTCTTGTTTTGGTTTCTCCGCCAGCATGCTCGTAAAGGTCAGAAGGTGCTTCCATTTGTGCATGTGGATCGAAGCGCATATTAGCAATGCTCTCCACTTCGGGCATTAAGCTAGGGAATACCATCACAGGTTCAAACCATCTGTAGTCTCCCCTCCTCCACTGTCTCAATATCACTAGCGTTCTCGTGCACTTCAAATTCGCTTGAATCAACGTGACACAAGTTTTGCCATGCTGGTTTTGTAGGAGAAGCCATCATTGTTGTAGTTCTCGACCCCACGCTGCGATGCTAATGTTACAGTATTCATTACATTTCTGAAACTGTGTATCAAGCCACTGCAGTTGTAGCAATCCTTTTTTCTTATGAAATCTAGTGATTCGTCCAACGATGTAAGCACTTCCGGCATCTGCGCACACTTTGTTTATTAGCCACGTACTTTCTTGACTGGCGAGAATGTCACCGGTTTCTCCACGTAAAGCGCTGACAGCAACTGTATCGGTCTTGTTCCGTCGAGACGATGTCTTGAGTCTGGACGCTCGGTGCGATATGCAACTTGAACAGCTTGTGTTCTTGCGCTATTGGACTTTTGATAGATGTCAACAGGTGTAGTCAGGGGTGGGATGTCTCTCGGGATACGTTCCCGAGGCATTGTGTGCCTTCAAGTGAGGCTAACCCACCGTCGGGAGGTTGGCGGACCGGACGTACCGCAGGTCCATTCGGACGGACGTGCTTCCGGTCCTGTGATGCCCACTTCCACCTTGACGTCCAAGTCCAAGCTTTCCACGTTTTCACAGCTGTGCACTTCTGTCACACATGTACGTCGCAGCTGTCTCTCCTATGATCGGTCCAATCAGAGGGCAGCACACTTTAGGAAGGATAACCGAAATTTTGTACGATCCCAACACAACGAATTGATAGTATTTGTTTATGAAGGGTATGCAATTTTGACAATAATTATAGTTAAACCTAGACACATTACCATGACAGCAACCTGCCCTCCTTGCAAGCTTGACTTGCAACAACATCTGCAAGCTTGCAAGTTTGTGTGCTGCTGACTTCGTTGTACGAAGCTGCTAGTTTTTCTTGACGCACTTGGTCGAATACTCGCAACGGTGTGATGACACTGCTCCCATAGCCAGCAATACAAAGCTTGTTGTCGCAATACGACGATCTCCAGTCATGTTGCTGCTAACGTTCACTATTTACGACTTGAGAGTGCTATGTATACTTGTAAAGTTGATGCTCTCCTGTCGCCTCCGAATTGGCGAACGGCGAGCGGCTAGCGACGAGCGTTGGCAATTTTGCACCATTATCGTCTCACCTTCAGTGAAATGGCGAAAAAATCGCCAGCGCGTGTTGCTAGACAGCAGTGGGACAACCTCGTAAATTTACAGGCATGCCCAAAGCCCTCGCCCAATAGCTGCTAGCCGGCTGAAAAAATTGGAGTTTCATCCAGTAGCAGACCTTGAACAAAACGGGCCAAAAGAGCACCATTTGCATAAAACGTGGCGATGCCGCAGCGGCACACCAGAGAGTTGACACAACAAAAGGAGCCAAAATGGCTCCGTTTGGTCGATAATGACTTCATTTTTGTATGGTATACAAAGTCAAGGTATTCTTCACAACAAGATGTTCTTACAAGCGCAGACGTTCTTATAGAGAGTTCTTTAAGAACTCTTGGCCGTGCTCGCATCTAGTAGATCCATGGATGGGTGTACGTGTGGTTTACTTCCCTGTATCTGCGTGGGCGACGTCGACGACGCCGTGGACTTCTCGGCGGACGTCGAGAGTGGAATCTCTGCAATCACCGAGAGCGGGGCGTCGACAGCAGCAAAGTTACGGAAGCTATTCGCAGCCGACGCGACGGCTCAATGCATGAGCTGCATGATGCTGCCGTGTATTTGCCCAGGCGACGACGATGTGATGGTGGCAGCCGATGACGAGACCACAAGCGTGGAGGCGACAAGCTCAGTGGCTTCAGACCAAGACCACATTTCCAACGACGAGGAGACGGACGAGTATGGTCGAGTACGCCTACTGAGCCCTGCGTCCGCGGACATTCAAGATAAACAGACAGATAACGAAGTGTGGGTCGCGAGAGAGATTAAACCCTTGCTCAAGCCGCACCAGGTTGAAGGCGTCAAGTTCCTGCATGACCATGTGACTGCCGAACGTGGTTGTATCCTGGCAGACTACATGGGACTCGGCAAGACATTGCAAGTCATCACGGTAATTTATTCTTTCCTAGTCGATGAGCTCGATGCGCGCAAGCAACACAGTGCACAGGGCAAGCCCCAGAAAATATCTACGAATACTACCGCGAATGAACACTCGGAAGCGCAAGTGGATCATGCCAACGAGCGCCCTCCAGCAACAGTGTTGGTGCTGTGTCCTGCAATTTGCTTACCCAACTGGGATTCCGAGTTCCAGAAATGGTTGGGACCCGATGCGCGTGCACGTTGCCCTGTGCTGACACTAGATTCTTCGACGACAAAGGCACCACTGCAGGTAGACTGCGACTACTACAGCGCTGGAAACGAGATGGCGGCGTGCTTCTTATGGGTTATGAGATGTTCCGTGGTCTGTTGAACCCAACAGTAAGCTCAGTGACTGAGCGTGACACATCCATTCGCGTGTGCTCTCGCATGTCTTCGGCTACGATGGATATTACAAGTACCTCAGCACAGGAGACAGCCAAAGTTCAGCGCGCTGCGCGAGATTTCCGGCATCTGCTGTGCACTCCAGGCGCCGACCTTGTAGTCATGGACGAGGGTCACAGGATGAAGGACCCAAGCTCACTGCTCTGCCAGAGTGTTGCTCAGATCCAATCTTCTCGGCGTCTGGTGCTTACTGGTTACCCTGTTCAAAATTCACTGTCAGAATATTGGTGCATGGTCAATTTCGCTCGAGAAGGATTTCTGGGTACCTATGATGGATTCCGAGCGAAGTATGAACGACCCATTGTAGAGGAAATTTGAAGCGCTCACAAGAGTTAATTGAGCGTCTACAAAGCGTTGTGTTGCGTCGCGGCAAGGCGTTATTGCGTTCACAACTGCCTCCTAAAAAGGAATGGATCTTATACTGTAAGCTATCGCCAGTGCAGCACCGCTTGTACTGCGACTTCCTGAATTTCTACGACGAGAGCAGCGCTGGAGGGGCTACAGCTGACCTTTTGACCGCTTATGCTGCATTGCTGCAGGTTATGAACCACCCGGATATTATTTATTCAAAGCTTTGTCCAGCCCAAGGAGATGACGCTGCGCTAATACCGGAAGGCGGCAATGGATCTATGGATCCTTTGCCCATTCTGGACGATTCAAATGGTTGGGCATGGGAAAGTGAAGAGCGTCTGCAGGAAAAACGGGATATTGCAGCCGCACAGCGGCGTAAGAAGCACCAGAAACTCACAGACACGCAAAAGTCTTGTGAATGGGCACGCCGCGAGATTTTCGGTGAAGGTGGAAAGGTGACAGATGCTACCACCGTTGGGGTGTCAAGGTCGTTGTTACCGAAGTCTGGGAATGCTTACCACACGCAGGTTTTAGAAAACAGTGGCAAAATGGCGGTGCTGCTTCGTATTGTAGAAGAAAGCTTTGCCTGCAACGACAAGGTGGTGATATTTTCACAAAGTGTGCCGACGCTGAAGGTAATCTCTGACTTCTTGCGTGCAAGTGCATTTAGCCCATCGCGAGCTGCCGATGACGCTGCAGCTGCGAAGGCACGAAAGCGTCCTAAGGAAAGTAGCACTGCAGTTAAGCCAAAACGTCGCAGGATTGTGGCACGCTCAAATCGTGATCCCGCTGGAATTATGCGCAAGCGTCAAAATCAGACAGGTGCAAGGCGTAAAGGCGATTGCAGTATTTCTGCAAGTTCAAGTAGCTTGGCGAACGAGTGGTTTTTGCAGATTGATGGAAGCACCAACGGTGCCAAGCGTTTGGAGTACATTCAGGTATTGGGATATGTGCGTATACGTGAGTCGATACTGGATTCTGATGATGCGTTATTGTGCTTGTTATCGCCAGCGGTTTAGCTCGGCAAATTCTCCTGTCAAGTTGCTTCTGGTATCAACTCGTGCTGGAGCAGAAGGTATTAATTTGCACGCGGGAAATCGCCTCGTACTATTTGACGTCAGTTGGAATCCTTCTAACGACCACCAGGTATGCTGAACAGCATGTATTGATGCAATTTTTGCTTGCACGGCTCACGGAGTCATTCTTGTTGCTCGTTGTTGTGAACAGTCAATGTGCCGCTCGCACCGTATCGGACAGGCCAAAACAGTGCACGTGTACCGACTCGTAAGCACGGGCACGATGGAGCGCATGATTTATGAGCAACAGATGAAAAAGGTTGATCTATCTGCGTCCGTGATTGATAGTCATGAGGGTACAGAGCTTGCCAACGAAAAGGAAAATATGGCAGACGACAGCGCGACGTCTGACACTGCGAGGAAAGAAGCCACGGACCAAGTCCCTTTCAGTGGGTTTCTGCAGCCCCCTTCGGAGGTTGACAACCAAAAAGAGTTATCAATTGACGATGCAGTCGTCGAAGGCGACGAGGTCTTGGCGTCCTGCATAAAGAAGCTAGGCAACTGGCTGGTACGTCACGCATTACTGCGCTGGATATGAGGACTGAACAACATATCAACTAACTTGCCCGTGGTTATTGATGTCAGGTGGATGTTCGCCAAGTGCACGAATCGCTGGAGGAAGGAAAACAGTCTGCCTAGGTGCTAAGGAAGACGATGACAAATCTCACGAAAGCAGCCCTTTTGAAGTATCTGCCAAAACGATGGCTACAGTGTTGCACACGTCGCAGATCTAATTACAGCCAATAAAAAGCGTCCATACTGGCTAGTCGAAATTCTCCCATAGTCGAATCTGCTGGAAGCGTTCAACACTAGGATTTTGCAGCATGACTCGAAGGACCGTGGGTGTGGACGTGACGGCGCACAAGGAGGAGCGCAACGTGACGGACACCAAGAAGAAGACCAAGCTGCGGGTGCGCTACTACGTGGAGCTCGTGGTGGGCTCGCCCCGAGAGAACCACACCCGGCTGGGCTTCTCCGGCTCCTTCCAGGCGCTCATGCGACTGCATCGCGAGTTCGTGCAGCTTTACGTGGAAAAATATGGCGAATCCCACGGGGGTGGCCTGATCACAGGACGCGAGAGTTTTCTCTCGAGTTCGTCTTCCACTTCACGTTCCTCCGTGTCGTCAACGTCCAGGGATCTCCTACCTCCCTCTCGAACTTTGTGCGGCACACGTTTGGCCTGAAGAAGAAGAAGAGTGCTGGCGAGGAAACTACAGCGACTCAAGAGACAACTAGTAACCAATTTACGCATCATTCTCACCACCATCACCACCAGCACTTTGCAAGTGCGCAAGAGCTGCCAGGAATTGCGCCATTTCCTGTGCAAAACAAGATGCTGGTGCATCTGGAGAGTGGAGAGGCCAAGGACGACGCCAAGATCGAGGCTCGTAACGCCGCCTTGTTTGAGTACTACTCGCACTTGTTCAACTCAGATGACGGTGAAATGTATCTGGAGCTGATTACCCAGCATGCGCAGGAAAAACTGACAAGAACAAAAGAGAAGCATCGGAGAATCAGACGGGAGACGAGCAGGCTCCTCCCTTACGCAGCAGCACTGGGCTACGCAAGCTACTAGGCCGACCCTCGAAATCCGAGGACATTGCGAGCAACAAGCACGTAGAGTTCTTTGAGCCAGTGTACGTGCGGGCAAGAGGGAAATCACGTGTCCGGCGAACTACGCGAGGAAAAACTGTCGAACAAGCTCCATGATCGACGTGTCGTGCAGCAGCCTCCCCACCTTTTGAAGAAAGAAATGGAAGAGATGTGAATACTAAATGTAAATTTATTATCGTTAGGACGTCTACGTTTCGGTGTCGAGGAAATCGGATGGATATAGCTCGTCAAATGCCTGGGGAGGGAAAGATGTCACGGTATGAACACCAGCGCTTCCATCTCCGACGGTTGGGAGAGAAGACAACTCGGACGGGTTCTGCTCGTTGGTAGTGTCTTCGGAAGAGATGTCTACCTTTTCCTTGACCAAAACATCAAAAAGAGGGGCTTGGTGTTCCCCGTCGGACCTCAGCAATGGATGCTGAGCATCATCCAACATATCAACCGACAATTCGCTGTCGAGGTCGTCGTCAAAGTTCATTTGAAGTAGACTTGCAGCTGACGCCACTACTCGTTGCTGGATCTCCTCCATTTCTTCTTCAGTCGGCTGGTAATTGTGACCACCCGCTTCAGCGTAGTTTAATGGTTCAACTGCAAAGATATTTTCAATTGCTTCTTGCTTCTCCAGTCGGTCATCTTGCATATTCCGGGCACCAAGATGACAATCAATTTGAGTTACTTCCTCCACTTCCATGCTGTGTACTTCAATATTGTCGCGTGGTAATTCAGGAAGCTCCACTTGATCTTGAGTTGGGAAATTCAAAGTCTGCGCAACAGATTTATCGTTGCAGCCGCGATTGTCATCAGGAAGATCCAACATTTCTGACTGTGATGATTCGTGGTGCGCCACAGTGTGAGTGATAGCAGCACTCGAAGGACGTGGCTGCCTCGGAGTGGGTTGAATGGAGCGGCTTGATGTTCTCAGAGTCGAGGTTGCAGATGGACTAGCTGCAGTAGAGCTAGCCAAAGACCCATTCATGCCACGTTGGGATGCGGAGGAAGCAGCTTTAGGCGACTTTATCTTTTCACGCTTAATCGACTTTGTCGACTCCCTCCGCATTAAATTTTTCATCTCTTCGAGTGCTTGAGCGAGCATCATACTTCGCGACGGGGACGAGGAGCTGTGCTTGCTGATACTTTCGCCAAATTCTCGATCATACGTACGCTTGCGTTGCTCCAATGCAAGACTATTCTGAAGTAGCTCCACGCGGGACTTGAGAAAATCATTTCCCTGCTCTAACTTGCGCTTCTCACACGTAATGAGCTTGTTCTCTTGCTGCAGTCTGGAAAGATGAAGCTTAAGGTTCACCTCTGCTTCTGCAAACGCGGCTAATTTCTGTTTTTGGACTTCCTGCTTGAGTCGCTGGCGACCCCAAAGCTCTTGGTGGTGATGCAACTCCTGGTATAACTGGCTTCGTTCTTCCTCAAGTTCCATGAGATTCGTGCTTTTGATTCCACTGCGAAGAGATTGCATTGCTTCTTCATAAGAGCTCAATAGTTTGGACTGTTGGGCAATCTTTGCCGCAATTTCTGCGCCAGAGCGTGGAATTGGCGCTCACGCTCAGCCATTTCCCGATGCGCCACGCTTCTGCTGCTCATTGACCTATCGGCACCGACGGACTTAGCGTGGAGCAGCGACTCAATTTTCTTGTCCTTCATAGCTATGACTTCCTCGAGGCGACGGACGCGCGCAATTGCCTTAACGCGCTTTTGTTGCTCTTGGAGACAGGTGGCTTTCAATTCCGCCTCAGCATCAAGCAGTCTGTAGTACTCATCGTGCATTCCCGCTTCCTGGAACACCTTCGACTTGTTATGAATTGACGAAGTTGCACTATAGGACGCAGGCATTTGCTTTAACGCGGAAGGAGAGCGGCCAACATCATTATACACTGCACGGATCCGCGCGTGGACAAGTTTCTCGCCTTGCCGTTTTCGCCGCACTCCTCCGTTTCCGGATCGTGGGAGAACCGCGTTCAAGGAGGGGTCATCCAAGATGGCTCTGGGGGTCGAACTGAGTCTAGAGCGAGCACTTGCTGGACGCGCAGGTCGAGTTGGAGCCAGCTTGTCTGCATTTACCATATAGAATTGCGGCGATTCAGTTGGCATGGGGTGCATGACACGTGCGCTACAAGGTCGAACCGCTGCTTTGCTACACTCGAACATCAATATCAACCGTCTTATAGAAGAGAACTGTCGACGAAGACTGAGCCACGATACCTTTTCAAGTGTTCCAAGTACTCCTCGTACCCATCCAAGTCGATCTACTTACAACACACGCGAGAAGTTAGCTTCACGTTATCTGACACAAGTCTGTTGTCAAAGCGGTGTTGCAATACCCCGTCTTCATCATCCTGAACGCTCTCGCTATCAAACTCATGAAAGTCTTCGGTACATTCTTCAGTGGCGACGTCAAAAGCCTGTCGAATGTCGGCACGATGCTGCCGGCTCATCCTTACGATTGCGTGTGATCGCTGAGTATGAATCTCCGCCAGCAGCGATACACGAGATCAAAACGGTCTGCCAATTTTGGCGCAGGTAATGTGAGGGTGAATTACTTTGTGTTATTCGTGCACTGGTTGAAGCTATGACCTACGAGATCTGGCAGAAGACAGTGGAGAGCGAACCACCGACACTGGTCGAGAACCACCTCCACTTGCCTTCGCCGCTGAAGCTGCCATTGTACTACGCATATATTGCATTTCCACTTGATACTTGGTGCTCGGTTGAGAGCTCAAGCTCTTTTTCGTCGGTGATGGAGCAGAAGCCGGTCGATAAAGTGAAGCAGAGGATCGATGAGCAACAGGCTGGCTTTTTATCGGAGCTGAGAATTCGTGTTGCCGAATCATTTCGGCACTGCGTAGTCCGGAGCTAGTTCGAGGCCAGGTATTGTTAGTGTGACTCGGATATGATGCCGCCACGGAGCAACTTGTTCGCATCGAACATGGTCGCGGTGGTGATGTACTCGAAAAGTTCTGGTAGGTATCTCATCTGCGGTAAGAGCTTGCGCGTTTGCGTCTAACGAGGGCTTTTGCGTTGGCTTTTAGGCGGTGACACCATTTCTGGACTGTTGAGATCACCGGTAGCGGGAGGAGGGTAATCTTTGCCTGCGCATGTGGCTTGATTACCACTTGACTCACGTCGACAAGGCGAAAGTGCTATCCGCTCCATCGGCTCGCCCATTTTAAAGTTCTGCTTGTGGTTCGATCCAAACACAGTCAAGGCCTCAATGTTCATTGCAGAAACACCTCGCAAGAAAACAAGGCGTAGGTCTTCTTCCAGCTTCTGACGGCATTTCTGCGACTCGGCAACCTGGCGTTTTGCCTCGTCGACATCTTGCTGAAGCTAATAAAACACGCAAAGGAAATATCGACTTAGCCCGAACCAGCAAAACAAAATGTCGGATACCAATACACCACCTGGCGAAGTTTTAGTTGGTACTCTTTTACCACTTCGACGATACGCAACTCGTACTGAGATTGCTGCTCGTGAAGCTGATTATGGAGCAGGAGCTTCTGGGTACCTTCTTTCCATGTGTGAAAGCTTGTCGTTAGTTGCCGCTTACAAAATTGCAAGACCACACGACGCAGCACATGGCGCTTCATCATCGCTTCGTGTGTTATCGTGATCCAAGCACGAAAGCACGCTGCAAGAGAGCGCTCCCCTATCCAGCACTTTTGCTAAACACATAACGGCATTAGGTGGATGTACACTAGAATACAGCACAACCTGACCATACGTTGTGCCGTGTGTGTTTTGCAGCGAATTCGGAGTAACGATCCAGCACCAAGTCACTCCGTTCTTGTTGTGCTTGTGCACGAAGTACCAGTTCGTTCAACTCCTTCACTTTATTCTGCAGTATTCCAAGAGACAACGTCAACCAAGCAAACGCCTCCACAGGAACACAAGAAGGAAACACGTACTTGTAAAACCGTGATCTCATTCGTATGAGCTGCCGAGATTTTCGTGCGCTCTAACACTTCACTCCTCGCTGTTTTCGCCCTCAGCTCGATAAAGGCACTCTGTAGCCAGAGTTCACCACACCAAAGTTGCATGAGTACTGTACCATTTCTTTGTATCACAATGAAAACCAACACAATGCATGCATTCTCTGACCATAATGGATCGACGAGTATTTTCTTGCGCTGCAGCCATTTGAGCGTCAAGTGCAGCGATTTCAGCGTCATTGATTGAAAAATTACTTCGTGTTTCTCGAACGCGGTAGCAGTTCGTATTCAGAGGAGACACTGCCATCGACGTTGAAGGCAGTTCGTCGATCTTCAGAGCTTCTGTCTCGTGTGGCTTTTGTAGGGCTTCTTCAGAACTGCCGGTCGCTGTGATGGCGCTGTAGAAGAGGTTAGCGGAAAAGGTTTACAACTCGTGCAATTCTTACAGACCTTCGGCATTTCGGAGATCCAGGAGATCCACCACGTTTGAAAGCAGCATCTTTGTTGACGACCTCAGGCGCTTCTTCACGGAGATTGCAACTTGCCTCTGCACATTTGTCACAGTCGCCATAGAGCGACCGCGGAACTAGAGCAGGCGTCTCCGGCACAGGTTCGAATTCAAGCTTCGTCAGCTGCCTCCGCATTTGCCGCCACTCTTTATCACTCATCTCCGACTCCGACTTCATGCTCTTCCCAGCAACCTACTGCCTCCAAACAAAAGAGAAGTCTCATCACGAAACCTCATGACTAAATTAAGCAACATCCACTGCTACTACGTACTTGCCGCCTAAACTCCAACAATGCAATGCAATGGTGTACGTGTTCGCGTCGCCAAATTATACCTGCGCTAGTCTCAGTTTAGCTAGTCCGCGGCATAGAGTAGTGTCTGCATACGTCGAGTCTCCTTTGGCTGGTAACGGGTCAGCAATAACATTCAGAAGGGCCTTCCATTTCCGTCGGTCTTAGGCGAGAAGTCGAAGTTCCTCTTAAGTCGTACACGCACAGACAACAAAATGTAATCCAAACTGTTAGATTGTCCATAACAATACCATTACCACCGCACAAACATAAACGGATTATCAGAACTACTTCACCATTTATTCATGTTTCCATGCAGCTTTAAACACCGCACGTAAAACAGCTACCATCTTCACCTGCTACTCACGAACTATTTCGTAATATCAGCAAGCGACCACGACAGCAAGCTAGTTTCCGCCACGCAGGCGAAGCACCAGGTGGAGCGTAGACTCCTTCTGGATGTTGTAGTCGCTCAGCGTGCGACCGTCCTCCAGCTGCTTGCCGGCGAAGATCAGACGTTGCTGGTCAGGCGGGATGCCTTCCTTGTCCTGAATTTTCTGCTTCACGTTGTCGATCGAGTCCGAAGGCTCCACGTCCAGCGTGATCGTCTTGCCGGTCAGGGTCTTCACGAAGATCTGCATGCCACCACGCAGGCGAAGCACCAGGTGGAGCGTAGACTCCTTCTGGATGTTGTAGTCGCTCAGCGTGCGACCGTCCTCCAGCTGCTTGCCGGCGAAGATCAGACGTTGCTGGTCAGGCGGGATGCCTTCCTTGTCCTGAATTTTCTGCTTCACATTGTCGATCGAGTCCGAAGGCTCCACGTCCAGCGTGATCGTCTTGCCGGTCAGGGTCTTCACGAAGATCTGCATGCCACCACGCAGGCGAAGCACCAGGTGGAGCGTAGACTCCTTCTGGATGTTGTAGTCGCTCAGCGTGCGACCGTCCTCCAGCTGCTTGCCGGCGAAGATCAGACGCTGCTGGTCAGGCGGGATGCCTTCCTTGTCCTGAATTTTCTGCTTCACATTGTCGATCGAGTCCGAAGGCTCCACGTCCAGCGTGATCGTCTTGCCGGTCAGGGTCTTCACGAAGATCTGCATGCCACCACGCAGGCGAAGCACCAGGTGGAGCGTAGACTCCTTCTGGATGTTGTAGTCGCTCAGCGTGCGACCGTCCTCCAGCTGCTTGCCGGCGAAGATCAGACGCTGCTGGTCAGGCGGGATGCCTTCCTTGTCCTGAATTTTCTGCTTCACGTTGTCGATCGAGTCCGAAGGCTCCACGTCCAGCGTGATCGTCTTGCCGGTCAGGGTCTTCACGAAGATCTGCATCTTGGCTTTGTCTTGAGGTGTCTTGTTTTGGTTCAACTTGTGCCTTAGCGAGCGAAAGTGGAAATGAACTCGAAATGCGACCCAGCGAGAAACCTACCGGGGTTTAAAGGTGCAGAGGTTTGCTTCAACCTGGTTGTATACAAAAGACGAGCTGCGGAGTTTGCCTTTCTGATTACACGACCTTCACTCCAAAGATACCACCGAGGGTAGGGCTTCGACTCACGACCGAAGACGACCCTGCTTCTCAGAGGGGCTTCACCATACGAAATGCTATAGATAAACGCTGTTTTGTAGAGGTCCGACTGAAAGTATAGGGGTCACTGGCGAGGACGTTTCTGCGAAACGCCGTATTTATAGCTGTGTAGGTTACCTACGTTGATTCTGCTGCTGCGGAATTGGAGCGATCGAGAATCAACCCAACGAAAGATCGATCTGCCTGTATGGCGCCGCGCTGATGTTATGATGAGGCGGACGTGGCGAAGAGCATCCCGAGATTGCAGCATTTATCGCGTTAACTCTGGGACCGCGTTAACTCTGGATAATCTTCTTCCTGCTACTATCTGTTCGCCGTCTTGCACAATACCGTTTCAGAATCGGAGCAGTGGCACGCTATCAGACGACTACGCTACGAGGGCATGTAGAATATAGTACACTTGAGACTGTAGCACCACCAATGCACATACTAGATGTGCGATAGATAAGCTGCCGCTCGGTACCACAGCGCAGGAGGAGTTTAGAACGCTAAAACTAGATTTGATAACATGTATTTTAAAACACTTTCAGATCCAGAACGTCTCTGCAAGATGGAGCGGATACTGCGGCGTGTGTCGTCATCGACGGCGTCCAGCCCCACCGATGATCAAACTAACGAGGGCAGCGCGCTGAAGTTACCGCAGAACGTTGAAAATACGCTTGCTAAGGTAGTCTACGTTGGAGTGTGTAGCTTCGACGCAGTCGTGTGCAATCTTTCCTTCATCGCTGACTGTTAGCTCTTGATGCAGATTTTGCCGTCAGAAGATGTGTTGGATCGACCGGAGTTTGACGCCCGCGAATTTATTAACCGGAACTTCCCAGACGAGCAGAGCATGGGGGACATCAACAACTTCGTGAGTCGGCTCCGCGTGCGCATGAAAGAGCTGGACGACTCGCTGTCGCAGGCTTCCCAGGAGCAGAGTCTGGCTGCCCACCAGGCTCTTGTAGATCTCAAAGAAGCCAAAATGGCGACCCAGCAGCTTTTCCACAAGATTCACGACATCCGAGGCAAGGCAGAACAGTCAGAAGTCATGGTGCAGGAAATCTGCCGAGACATTAAGCAGCTGGACTACGCCAAGCGTCACCTGCAGACCACGCTCACGGCTTTGAAGAGGTTACATATGCTGGTTAACGCGGTGGACCAGCTTGAATACATGGCCTCACAGCGCAACTACCGCGAGGCCGCGTCGCTGCTCGAAGCTGTGAATCAGTTGTTCACGCACTTTGACGGATATGCCAATGTCACCAAGATCGTCGAGCTGCACAAAACTGTGCGCACATTGCAGGAAGAACTGGGAGGCCAGATTTTTGCAGACTTCCGATCGATTGGCCCAATGGAGTCGTTGGAGGAAAACTTCCCATCAGAGGACGAGCGCAAGGCCGTATTTGCGAACCTATCGACAGCATGCGCGGTGGTGGATGCGTTGGGTAACGCAACGCGAGAGAAACTCATTCGCTCATTTTGCGACGAGCAGTTAGTGGCCTATGAAAGAATGTACGGGGAGGGAGGTGAGTGTGCTGGTTTACAACAAGCTGAGACGCGATACACTTGGTTCTACAATCTTCTTGGCGCAATTGATGATCGTTTAAATGCCATATTTCCGAAACACTGGCGAATGGGGCGGCGCATGTGCATTCAATTTTGTGAGTGCACGCGGGGGCATCTACTCGCACAAATCGGTGCGCATACCCCAGACGAAATGGATGTAACGCTGCTCCTCAAGTCTTTGCAACGAACGCTTATGTTCGAACGCGACGCGGCTCAGAGGTTTGAGGGCATGTCCGAAGGTGAAGAACAGGAAATGGACCTGGATGAGAATGGTGAGGTAATAGACCCCCAATCAGCTGAAGGCATAAAACGAAAACACCGCCGCAAAAACGAGAGGCGGAACGTAAGGCGTTGGAGGAGGAAATGGAGAAAAATGGCGCCCTTACCGGTGACACCATCCAGAGTTTGCCAAGTATTCGAGGAATGATATCTCGTTCATTCGACCCCTTCATGACAGCTTACGTGGCGCTGGAGCGCAAAAATATGGAGCAGATGATCAATGAAGTGATGAGTGCAGAACTTGTGGATCGCAATGGGCAACTGCCGGTGTTCTCAAGTTCGGTGAACATGTTCGCCTACATTCGCAACTCCATCAAACGCTGTACGGCGCTCACCAACGGACAAACATTTTTCGATCTGCAAAGCGAGTTTAAGCGCTGCTTCCAGCTCTATTCGCAGCGACTACTCGAGAAACTACCAGGTGCTTCTGCAGGAACAAGTGGAGGACTTGATTCCTCGAGCAGTAGCGCTATCAGCAAGGTGAAGTTGACCGATAAGCAGGAGGAAGAGTTGTGCTTTGTCATCAATACGGCAGAGTACTGTGCAGAGACTCTTCCATCTCTTGAGGAAGTGATTCGGGCCAAGATTGATAAGGCATTTAGCGAATCAATCGAGCTATCACATGAGATCGACACCTTCCACGATGTAGGGTCTGCAGCAATGAAGTGCATCGTTGCAGGGCTGGAAACCTCGCTGGACGACGAATTGACTGCACTACACAAGGTCAACTGGCAAACATGGGAGGCTGTGGGTGATGAAAGCTCTTACGTGACGCAAATGGGGAGAAACTACGAGCATTCGTGCCGGTGTTGCGCCAAATGTTGTCTGGACTGTACTTCACAAACTTTTGCGATAAGTTTGCTGCATCTTTCGTGCCCAAGATCCTTCAAGCAGTGATGAAGTGTCGGAAGGTGAACCAGGTGGCGACTCAGCAGCTGTTGTTAGATATATACGCGCTGAAGACGATGTTTCTCCAGTTACCTGCTCTAAGCAGCGATGCATTCGCGTCCTCCTCCTCGTCAGCAGGCACATCAGTGATCCCACCGCGATACACCAAGTTTGTCACGAATGAGATGGGAAAGGTGGAGAGCGTGCTGAAGCTCATTGGCACGCCCAACGAAATGCTGGTCGAGAGCTTCAAGATCATGTGGCCCGAGGGAACTGCGGACGACTTCCAGAGCATAATGAACATGAAGGGGCTGAAGAAGAGCGAGCAGGCAGGGTATCTGGAGACGTTGGGGATGCAGCGCAAGCCTGCAGGCAAGATCGCCGAGATGGAGGGCAAGATGAGTGACATGACCGAGAACTGGAAGAAAAACATGCAGAACCTGGCCAAGGTCCCATTCACGTTCACAGGCGGTATGAACACCACTGCTCACCATCAGGGATAAGTCGGAATGTAGCCATTTATGCTCATGTAGCGTGCATGCAAATAATATGCGACGCGTGCTGGGTAGTTTTACGTGTGCGACACAAACTGATGGATCAGCCTTTCCGCCGAAATTCGCATACTAGTTTTTGTATTGAAACGGAAGTCTAGAACGTGGGGAGTATTCTCGAAATAAGTCTGATAGCGAAACGAAAAGGCGCGCCACGTCGCAGATAAGGCTTCGAATCCGGTCGCGGAATGCAGATCGAGCCTAGACCTCATTCTTCAATCTGCAGCAGCAGCAACAACCAGCCTCTACACTACAAGAAAACAACTCAGTCAACATGCAGATCTTCGTGAAGACCCTGACCGGCAAGACGATCACGCTGGACGTGGAGCCTTCGGACTCGATCGACAACGTGAAGCAGAAAATTCAGGACAAGGAAGGCATCCCGCCTGACCAGCAACGTCTGATCTTCGCCGGCAAGCAGCTGGAGGACGGTCGCACGCTGAGCGACTACAACATCCAGAAGGAGTCTACGCTCCACCTGGTGCTTCGCCTGCGTGGTGGCATGCAGATCTTCGTGAAGACCCTGACCGGCAAGACGATCACGCTGGACGTGGAGCCTTCGGACTCGATCGACAACGTGAAGCAGAAAATTCAGGACAAGGAAGGCATCCCGCCTGACCAGCAGCGTCTGATCTTCGCCGGCAAGCAGCTGGAGGACGGTCGCACGCTGAGCGACTACAACATCCAGAAGGAGTCTACGCTCCACCTGGTGCTTCGCCTGCGTGGTGGCATGCAGATCTTCGTGAAGACCCTCACCGGCAAGACGATCACGCTGGACGTGGAGCCTTCGGACTCGATCGACAACGTGAAGCAGAAAATTCAGGACAAGGAAGGCATCCCGCCTGACCAGCAACGTCTGATCTTCGCCGGCAAGCAGCTGGAGGACGGTCGCACGCTGAGCGACTACAACATCCAGAAGGAGTCTACGCTCCACCTGGTGCTTCGCCTGCGTGGTGGCATGCAGATCTTCGTGAAGACCCTGACCGGCAAGACGATCACGCTGGACGTGGAGCCTTCGGACTCGATCGACAACGTGAAGCAGAAAATTCAGGACAAGGAAGGCATCCCGCCTGACCAGCAACGTCTGATCTTCGCCGGCAAGCAGCTGGAGGACGGTCGCACGCTGAGCGACTACAACATCCAGAAGGAGTCTACGCTCCACCTGGTGCTTCGCCTGCGTGGTGGCATGCAGATCTTCGTGAAGACCCTGACCGGCAAGACGATCACGCTGGACGTGGAGCCTTCGGACTCGATCGACAACGTGAAGCAGAAAATTCAGGACAAGGAAGGCATCCCGCCTGACCAGCAGCGTCTGATCTTCGCCGGCAAGCAGCTGGAGGACGGTCGCACGCTGAGCGACTACAACATCCAGAAGGAGTCTACGCTCCACCTGGTGCTTCGCCTGCGTGGTGGAAACTGAATGTAGAGTTGAGCTAGGCGAGCTCCTTGATAATAATGAATGGTTTATGAATTTCATCTAGCTACCGACGTTTTTTGCTACCTAAATGCTGTCTACCTTTTGTTGACATTGAGGTAAACTTATGTTGTTGTGGCTTCGTGTGGATGGATATGGCGATGTATGTACAATTATCTTCAATCTAGTAGAATTGTGCTTTTCGCCGCCTGTATGCTTGCCATGCCGTGTAGTGCGCAGTGGCCCCCGTGGTGTCGGTGATAACAGTAGTGGTAGTACCGCCATTGCCTGCCTTGGAGCTCGTGGAATCATCCGTCATGGGGCAGTTGTTGTAGTCGGAAGACTGCAACGTCGCCTTGGATGTGATGCCTTCGTTGGAGGTAATTTTCACCTCCACGTTCTCCAAATCAATGGCTTCAGACGGTGAGACCTGGTAGAATGACGTGACACCGATGACTTCGCCTTTTACGCCGTTAATCTCCATTGACTTGACCCCTTCGCGTGAGTTCGGCACTTGCAGTGCAAACCACTTCGGATTGCTCCCTTCCTTCCAGCAGAACTTCTCCTGCTCATCCGGACAGGGTGTGAAATGCCACGAGATCTCCGAGATACGCGGGTCCCCGCCGACGACGGTGTACCACAGCGCCGTGTTGAGGTCCAGGTTTCCATGGCCGCATTCGTAGCAGAGATCAGCCACGAAAGCAGTGACAGTGCCGCTCTCACCAGTGATGGACAGACAGCGACTGCAGCTTGAGGACTCGTAATACTGGTCATAGTTCATTGCAACAAACAGTGATGCGTTCAGTCCATACGGAGCCATACGGGCGCTACAGCTCCCACCAAGCGCCGACTCGAGGCCATACGTTGTGGCCTTGCCGGTGAAAACCTCCTTTGCGAATGCCGCCCGCCTCGAACTAAAACACAGTAACACCAGCGCCAATAAGAAAAGCCGCACGAGTGCCATTTGCACTGGTGAAGCGGTCATCGAGGCAGCACACGTCAACTGCGTGCGTAGCGTCTTCCTAGGGCAAGTCGCGCCTTTACCGGTATCTAAATTTGATTGAGCACAAATTTGGTCTTCATTTTGGCTACACTATGTAACCATCACCATTGCTGCTACCAATATTGCCTGGAGCTCCTCCTGCCTTGGAAATTGCTAAGGGTACGCTAGAGAGACTCGATATATCTTGCGCCATTATGGTGCTCTGCAAACTCAGTGGTATCGCGTCATTAGCCATTGCCATGCTCACTATGTTGTTCTTCAGAGACGCAGCTCCTGTAGTCGCATGTGAAGCAGAGCCGGAAGTGGTATCCAAATCTGGAGTAATGAGTGCGCCCAACGCACTTCCATCTGCAGTCGATGACACCGAAGGCTGTAGATAATGGATATCCACCAGTTCCACTTTCATCTTCTGCTTGGCATGCAAAATGCCTTCGAGCGCAAAGTCCACCATAGTCTGACGGTAGTCCGGTTTCTCCCAGTTCAACGACGTCAGATCGGACGCCATCGTGCCAGCAGATATCTCAGGTACTACCGACGCCAGACCCCCAATAAACTCCTGCAGCATTCGGAACCGACCGTTCACACAGGACCAGGCAAAAGAGACGTCCGTCTCTCGGCCATGCTTCCTTAACACGCCTTCGAGGATAGGCTCGCGTGTCACGGTCATCACAAAGTCCTCATACTCATTCTGGATGCTTTTGATCTCCTCCCCAGAGAAGGTCTCGCGAAGCCGAGGTTCCTGATCGTAGAGCATCTTGACAAAGGCATCCTGACCCATATCGAACACTTCGATTGGCATCACGGTCGGCGGGTTCACAACTACACCGACATCTTCAGCACAGTAGTGCCGACCTTCTTGAGCAATTGTTGCCACACCAGAAATCAATTCCACAACAAAGTTCGCTACTGATTTTGCGATATGCAGCCGCTCGACACCGCGTAGCGTATCAAACATCTCAATAGCCAGCGGGCCGCCTTCATTTTGGATAAACTGCTGTGCATTCTGATACGTCAATTGGAAGGATCCAGCAGCACAGGCATGCTCAGCGTCTTGTGCTTCCCACAGGTCGCGCCTTGCACCAACGACATCAGCCATAATCAGTGCCAGCTTGCAAAGTTCTTGCACCTGCACGCTGACGAGGTTGGCACCGCTTTCCATGCTAAGTAATTTCTTCATAAAGTATGCAATCTCGGCCATCACACGATGCGCTACGGCCACGCACACCCACCAAGAAGCGGAAGGTGCTGACGTTGGATACGCAACCTGCAGACGCTGGTTGATGACTACGCGGTGCTCCATAAGCCACTTGAGTGCTGCCATTAGTTTCTCAGCAAAACCTCGCGTCATGGAGAGCGACGTTGTAACATCCGGGATATCATCGCTGACAAATGGTAGCAGTGAACCACTCTGGCGAGTGCTTTGACAGTCCTGGCGCAGCGTAGCCAGAACAGACACAAGCTCATCGTAGAAACCTTTCTGGCAAAACGAACCCATGCAATTCTTCACCACTTGCTCCAGTTGATGTACGCCGCACCAAATCAGGTAGAATGACGGCGTTTTAACGAGTGACGTAAGCCTTGCCGACAGACCCTGTTGGCTGCCCGTCATACCGGTGTTGCGTCCAGTGTTAACGCCACCATTCGTTGTGGTTCCCAGTAACTTGTTGCGCCAGTGAGAATCTAGAATGCCAAGACATTTCTCAAGGCGCTGTATAATGACAGGTGCTGGGTGTTGGTCAAACATGGGCAATGTGAGTAGATGGAAATCTTGTAAAGCCCCATTATGCCACAAACGCACGCGGAAGTCCAGATACGATGTGCCTTGATGTACACAAGCGTCCGTGGCTAGCGCGTAGGTCCACGAGGAGCGCATCATAAGCGCTATCTTCTGCAGATTGCTGGCTAATACAGCGCGCACATATCCTGCGACCTTGTGATCCGAGCAGCCACCGTAGTACGCCAACTTTGTCTCATCTTTGGTGCACTGCACCATACGCGATGCTAGGCGGAACGATGCGCCGCAAGACACGAATTTGACGGCCAGGTCGTATAGACGCTGGTTTTTAATGAGTATCTCGTAGTTGTCGGTGCCTTCCTTCCGGCGGAAAACCCCCAAAGCCTGGTCCTTGGAGACTCCATCCTCATCACTTGGGTTAAAAACATTTCGCCCACGAGCTCTTCCACCACGCGCTTCTCAATCTCAGATGCTGGGAGTCGCACTGGCCCCACACGCTGCACCACTGGGGCCACGATACTTGGTGTATTTCCAGTAGCATTTGCACTACCACTCTGGACGCTGCTAATCTGCTGCTGCTGGGCCATCGCCAACGAGTGCATCGTGGCCTCTTCGATGTGTGCAGCGAAGAATTTCTCCTTTTCGGGGCTGGTCGACTGCTCGTACTCTGCCCATTTGTGCTTGTGGTTGATCTCCAGATGCGACAGATAGTGGTCCGCTCGGAACGGCTGGCGGAAGTACTTGATGTTGGCGGTGGCTCGACGTTTCCGCGTCGAGTCTGTCGCCGACTCCTTGCCGAACGCCACGCAAAACTTGCACATGACGGACTCCACCACGGAGGTTGTGGCGTTGCGACTGCATACTGAGAGCCCGTATTTGAGCGTGTGCTTCTCGTTGAACTTGACGCCGCGGTCCTTGTGCTTTTGGGCTTGTCGCCGGCACGCTCTGACGCGCGGGTGGCGCCCATGTTGTAGGCGGATTGTGAGCGAAAAGCTAGAGATCCGTTTTTGACCAATCAGAAACGATTGGTTTCACGCTTGAAGTCACATCCTTCGTAGCGACAGGCATGACTGCGAACTACCGCGGCTGGCTCTGGTCGCTGGTGGCTGTGGCGGGCACAGCGACGGCCGCTGTGGTTGCGTACAAGTATGCAACGCGTAATGTGCGCGACCACACGACGACTAGCGATGCGCAACTGGCTGCGGAGTCCGACGAAGGCGAAGACGTGGACTACGAGTGGCTCTCGGAGAGCGAAGCGGAGGACGTGGACGCAGAGGCACCACCGCGTGAACAGCTGCAACTGCTGGAGAGAGGGAGGAATATGGTGAGCCTGTGCTTTGCTACTGCGCTCTTATACTTGCTGCATTGAGTATTGATTGACCTTCTGCTGCATAGCTGCTGGCTATGTTCGGCCTTATGCTTATGGTGCTGGTGACTGCAGTGTCGCTTGTAATCACGTGGAATAGCAATGATGAGGACGTCTCCATCATAGAGCTGCCCATGTTCCAACCGCTTATGTGGATCGCTGTTGGAATTTTTACAGGTAAAACGACTGGTGTACATTTCGAAGTGGTGGACAATCATACTGATGCATTTGTGACGACCGAGTAGCTTCAAGCCTAGAGCTTCTCGCAAGGTCTCCTCTAACAAGTTCAGAAGTGCCTGTTTTAGAGGAGAAAGCGGTATTTCCGCACGATGAAAGTGACTTCGAGCTCATCAACCAACATGGTGAGCACTGCTGCTAGTATTTTCTACTATATCTTGAATATTTTCAGCTAATGACTAGATGCAGACAGCTCCACACTAGCCAGGCAAAATGGCAAGAAGACGACGCGCTCGTCTGCAGTGAAAAGCTTTGATGATGAAGAGAAGGATTATGCACCCGGTAATATCGACGAAGTAATTAAACGCGCTGATGCGTTGTTTGAGCAAGACCAGCACGCTCAAACACGAGAATATCTAAAAGCGGAGTTGCCAAAGTATCCGCCTAGCGTCGAACTGGTGAGCATTACATGATTGAAACAATGTTTACCCTTGATGTTGACTTTTAATGGTGTGCATTAAATCTACAGTTGTGGCGTTTGGCTCGCACGTGCAACTACCTCGTGGAATCTAAGATGAGTCCCGACGAGAAGAAGACGCTGGCATTTGAAGGCTTGGCCTATGCAGAGAAAGCATACGCTCTGAATAATGACTCGGCAGCATCCAACAAGTGGATGGCCATAATGACCAGGCGAGTATAATGCTGAATTGGTCTCCCACCTCCAAATGACTAATGTTGCTATTTTATGAACAGTACGGTAGGGAATTTTCGCGACTTAAAGGAGAAGATCGCAGGTGCCTACGTCATTCGAGTAAGACCTTTCACCTTTTGCTTGTATCGATGAAAACGGCATTGATAAAGCTTACCGCATGGACTTGTTGGCTGTTCCTAGGATCACATTCAACGCGCAATCGAGCTAGATCCATCCGATGCAACATCGCACAATATTCTAGGGCAGTGGTGCTTGGCCTTCGCCGACATGACGTGGATTGAAAAGCGTGCAGCAGCTGCGCTCTTTGGAACACCGCCTACTGCTACGTACGAGGAAGCTGTGCAGCACTTTCAGGCAGCAGGTAAGGGGCAATTATGCGAACGAATGACGGATTAGAGAGCCCAAACTCATGGCGTGTTGTGTCTGTGAAATTACTCAGAAAATATCAGTCCGGGGTTTTGGAAGAAGAATGTGTTCCTAATTGCTCAGGTGATGAAATCGTGTGCTACTGAACGCACTTTACCATTGATTAACATTTTTTCTTCTGCTTTCTTGTTGAATTTCAGACTTATATGAAAATGAAGCGCACCAAGGATGCGTCAATGTGGGTGCTGAAGGCCAAGGAGGTTCCAGTGAAGACGAAAGAGGACGAGGAAGTGCAGCAAGACATCGCTGCGCTCATCAAACAGTTGAAGCTATAAAAACTCTACTAGGTAATATAGGTTCAGCATGACCTCGCATCAAGAATAAAGGAAACATTAGCGATCGTGGCACAATCGAATCGGAGCTCTCAAAGACGGACATGGGCAGCGATTTGGGCACGGACAGCGCAGCCGCTCTCAAGCAACGAGCTGTGGCCAAGCAGCCCGCTGCAGGAGTGGCTCCAGCTGATCCGCCAGCGAAGCCTTCGCGTCCGTCCATCGTGTCCATTGTGACAGGAGACGCGTCTCTGGTGTGTTCTAAGGTGTTGCATCGAGGTGCCATACTGGCGCTCTATGATATCCGGAGAAGCTAACTTTAATATTTATGCTCTTCTTTTATGCTGGTACAGTTGATGGCAGCATCAGGTGTCTGCACCGTGGCACTGTCGGGGCTTGTGTCAACGGCGATGGTAGCGATGAACGATGACGTGTCGTCCGTGACAGAGCTGCGGCTGTTCTCGCCGTCTATGGTTACTGGCTCTGTCCTGCTCACAGGTTTGCGCTGTTCACAACATTTCATTACTAGGCATTGCCTTATCAATCACTTGTGATGCTATGCAGTTGGATTGATGAACGCAATGTTACGATATTCAAATCGGAAGGCCAACGCAGCGCCAGGCGAAGTCGTGCTTCCACCCGGCCACCCTCCCATTTCAGCAGAAGCTTTAGCAGAGATGGTGGAGCTCGACGAGAACGGGAACGCCAAAAACGCATTAGCCGTTGTCCACTCGGCTTTTAAACAGCAAGTGTCGTGAAAAACGAGTGTTTTGACTGTGTGTAGTGGTGTCATGAGAAAAAAATATACTCAATGCAAGTAGAACGTTGTGAATGGTGTCACTTTCTGCGACTAGTGCGGCGAGCTCGTCGTGCCTCTCGCTTCTTTTCTTGCAGTGACAGCTTCAGCGCTGCAATCAAGTCACTATATCACGGCAAAAACGAGATCCTTCCATTAAGTTCAGACACCAAGCAAGACCAAAGACCGAATCAACGTACGGATCGTCTTCATCGTGATGAAAACCGTCTTGATCGTCCAAATTGTGCTCCTGTCGTGGGTAAGGAACTTCTTCATGTGCTGGTTGTCGATGCCGAATTTCATTCTACTCACACCCAAAGTAATCAATTGACGACATCACTCCGAGTTAAAACAAATAACATATTTACCTCAAACTGTTCCGCCGACAGAGAGCCCAACATCCTCTGGGTACCTCGATTAAAGACGGAGTACGCGCTTATGCCGTCGGTTGGCCCATTACTTCCAGTTAGCAAATGATACCCTAGAGCTGCGAAGCCCGACAAAATCACATAAGCCACTGCGAATTCAGCCTCGTTGTGGTGGACCCAGACGAGTCCTCCGACCCAAAGACCCGCAAGAAACGAGTAGAAAGCAATGGAACGCCAATAAGGTCTGATGGCAAGTGCTGCATCCTCCAGGGCCTCCTTAGACAACAACTGAGCGAGCTTTTCGCGAATCGCGGCGCGTGTCTCACGGTTAACACGCAGCACAGGAGGAATGAAGGGCACAAGCCAATCTAGAGGCCCCTGGTCGGCGGCTCTCACGCGATGAACGCGCGGAGCGTTCGGCATCGGCGGCATCGGAGCTCTTCGCATATTCTGAAATGACAGATCGTGTTAGATTTAGAAGCCTAAAAATGCGCTACCCGGACGCCTTCGTGCTCAAGATCTGCATACACGTTTTCGTGAACTGCTCGACGGGGATGGCGGTGGGAAGCTCTTCCTGGTGTGCGATAAACGCTGAGATGAGGTCGCGGTAGTGACTGGGGAATAGCTTCTGCATGTGGCAACGAGTCTCGTCAAGTCTCAATTGCGAAATCAGAAACCCACGTGCTAGGTGCACGCCTTGCGCCTCCAGCTTCTCGTTATGCTGCGTGCGTTGCAAAGCTACCAGCCGCTTGTAGAGCCGTAGCACCAACTGTTTCTTTGTTTTTCGCGGCGTAAGTCTAACCGACCTAACGCGGCCTTCTTCTCGAGTGCGTCCAGCTGATCGTCCTTCTGGAGTGTCTGAATGAGGAACTCTAACGGGTCTAGCGGCTGAGTCTCCAGCAGTCTTGTCAGCAATATGTGCAACATCTCCTGCACTCGATGTCCATCGCCGTATGACCGCATTGCATCGATCACCTCACTCGGCGGAGTTCCACCGCCTCGAAGGCTGGACTCGAGTTGAGAGGGCGGCATAATTGCTCGGTTGGCTCTAGAAGCACTTGGTGTGAACCGACGGAGTCATGTAACCAATCTCCAAATATCTTTGCTTTGTGATTTTACAAGTCAGACCGCACGCCAAGGCATGATGACCTGCCAATTAGGACAGCCGGCAAAATGGCACCTGTGCAGCAGCTTGTCACCAACTTCAATTATTGCACCCTCTCGTTATTAAATTATAGAGGTGTCAGACCACACATTTAAGTCATCTTTTGATGTCTAAATGTGTAGCCAAGTCCAAATATATTCAATCCTAAAGGATGTTGCCTTTTTGTCGTCGTCCTCGAAATACAGCAGGGTACTGTTCCCCATCCGCTTATCTCCCTCTCCACCTCACCTGTCAACAGCGCTTCCCTTACCTCTGCCACAATGTACGTGTCCAGATTGCAAAGCGCAGCAGTTCTTCCCAGCCATCCTCAGTTTCGTATTTTGCGCAGCCAAGTCATCCCCACCTCCACTCAAAGTCGAACGCTCACCATGACCTACGGAGGCAACGTTGAAGGTTATCTGCTCAAGGTTGACGGCAACGAAGTTCGTATCGTCTACTGCATTCTCGACGAAGGCATGTTGCAGTACTTCTCGCGCATGGGTGGCGACCTGTTGGGCGTTGTTCCTCTGTCCGGTTCCAAGGTGGACGTCTTCCTGCTGCCTTCTACAGACGAAGCGGGGCAAGTAATCAATCAGTTCCGCGTTGATGCCCAGCCCCGCGCGCCACCTGTGCGGCGCCGAGGCGGTCGCCAGCCAGTAGAGGAGGACAAGACGGTGTCGATCACACTCGCAGGCTCTACACGGGAGGTGATGGACCAGTGGGCAATCTCGATTCTCAACTGGAATCGCTACAGCTGGGAAGACGGTCAAATGGTCTGCAGTACCAAGGACGAGTACAGCAATCTGGAAAAGATAATGGAGCTTAGCGGCGTGGAGACATTAAAAACTAACTCCAACACCGATGTGCCTGTCGGTGTCAGTCCCGCCGTGCTTCCGTTGTGAAGAACTGGCGGCTAGGAGTTCGTATGATGTTGTTTAAAGTCATGTAATGTAGACCTGTTTCAATGGACCCTTGGTTTCTCCAAGTGCTTCTCCAAGTGCTTCTTCTTCTTGGCAACTACTTCGAAGTCATCCACAATACGCAAATTCTTCACGTGCTTCTTCTTCCTGGCAGTATTTGAGCGCAAATTATCTGAAGAACTCAAACCAAATCTGTTCATGCGTCAATTATCGTCAGTACTTTTTCCATTACACCACACTATTCAATACACACCTACTGTCCCTAGTGGACGTAGTATTCTATCGCAGCAGGAAACACGCTCACGGTACTGGCGTGGGTGCCGGCATAGCCGTTTGTGGCATCATCGACCCCACATCAACCGCAGATGATGGCGAAGAAGTCTTCTGAGGCTCGTCGCCAGTGGCTGCCGCTGCTGCCTCCTCAGCGGCCATCTCAGCAAGACGTGCCTTAGTGATGAATCGCCCGTCTTCTCCGCGCTTCCGGTTCTTTGCGATGCTGTGACGGACAGGATATGATGGCTTGTTAGACCAGTTGCGGTTTTCGCGCTTCTTCAACCACTTGGCAATCTTCTCTTTCTTCTCCTCCTTCGAACATGGAGGAGGGTACGATGGCATCGGTGGCGCGGTCGTCCATTTGCCCCCGGCCCAGCTCGAAGCTGAGATTTGACGTAGCCATAGCCAGCAGCATAGTAGTTGTAGCCCATATCCGGCTGCATATTGCCGTATCCATATTGGTTCATAGCGTACTGAGCTTGGTACGGATTGTAACCACCATTGACATTCTGCATAGCGTACGAGTTCATCCCGTTCACTCCATACTGCTGCGCCGGCTCGCTAGTGTACCCCATGTTACCATACCCTGGAGTCATAGCATATCCTTGTTGCATGCCATAACCGTTCATGCTCATTTGTGCAGACGCCGCAGGGGAAACTGCTGGTGGAGTGACACCCATCATGTTGTGTACCGGAGACGACTCGTATCCGCGTTTCAAATAAGTAGCACGGTCACGAAGTGGTAAGTTGATCTGTGGAGCTCCACCTACGAATATGCTGTTCGTCGGTGAAGCTTGAGGTTGGTGATACAGCTCCGTTTTGACATTCGTGAGTTGATATCCGTTCGACACGGGCATTCCGTTTGAATATCCGGAAGTAAATGAGACGTTACCACCGGTGGGGTCACAAGGGTAGTGGAACCTGCGTAATGGTTAACTGCCATCGGAGAATTCTGCGGGTAGCTTGCTCCGTTCATACCCGTAGCCTGAGTCGCATTTTGGTAGGCGTAGGAGTTTGCTGACGGGGTCATTGATGCAGTAGTTGCACCAAATCGATTTCCGTTGTTGACATTCTGCACAGGCATCGGCGGTGCTTGGGACGCTGTCGGAGTTGTAGCAAAGTTCAGTGCAATATCGTTCACGAAGCTTTCGGATAGCCAATCTCCCGTATTGCGCTTTGACGAGGGGTTTTGCATCTCCTTCAGCAGCAAATCCTTGACAGCCTGAAAATCGCCCGTGTTGTTGTATTTGTCCAGCGCATCTTGCAGTTGAGGAGAGTCGCTGTTCAACAGGAGGTCCTTCAAATGGCCTCGATCATCAGCGGAGATGATCCCTTTGTCGCCCAGCGACTTGATTGCTGCCATCTTCCCAGAGATACTGCGGTACCGTTTGTTTCCCTTCTTACCGCTCGACATCAAGCTCCCAGAAGGAGCTCCACCGCCCATACTTCCTCTCGGAGGTCCTGCCATGTCCCCAGAAGACACACCACTACTCGATGGTGTAGCCGTCTGACTCGACTGTCCATTCGCGTATGGAGAGATGCTCGGTTGCGTCGTGGAACTGCTGGCGCTTGGCGTAGTGAGAGTCGGCGACGGAGCCGACGATTCCGTAGGGGCAAGGGCTCCAGTTGCTTGTCTCTCAGAAGATTGCTGGTAGTTTTCACCTTGAAGGCAAATCACAAAGCGGTCGTTCTCTCGAACTCCGAAGCGAAGAGCACGAGCGTTGAGCTGGTTACAGGTCGCAATAGGTACAGCACAACACAATTAATTAGACCATTACAAACCAAACGTACGTCTCAAGTCTGTAGCAGTAGACGCACCTCCGCAATAATCCCAGTGGACTCTGTAGGAAGCAGAAACAGTCGCGCCTTGGGCGACGTCACGCCGTCCTCGTATTCGTTCTGCTTGCCAACCGCCGCCACCATGGCAGTGATGACGTCCTTCCACTTGAGCGGCGGCGGCGGCAGCTCCAGCACTTCGTCCTCCGTCTCCTGCTGCGTCGCTCCGTCGTAAAGCCGCACAAACACGCGCGTCGTCGAGCTCATGGTGCTCTCGTAAAGCAATCGATGGGGAGCGCTCCGCTTGACGATTGCTCTGCGTGGCAAGTGCGGAAATGATGCAGCCCGCGGTGTGAGAAGATTATTCAAATTGTTTCTGCCAATCAGAGGGACGTGCCAAGTGGATATTTTTTCTTCGGATGCATTTATAGAGGTTGTTTCAAAGCTAAAATGTATCTTCGCTAAGCTCGGCCGAATGGTACAGTATCAAGAATAAGAGGGTGATGACCACACAAAGCGCTCCCAGTCCACAAATTATCCCCTACCCGCTTTGGGTGAGCCAATCGCGATCGTCGGTCAAAAATCGTTTTTAGGAGCCAGCCAGAGTCCACTTCGGTACAGATTGGAGCGGGTACGAGTCAGGAAGGCGACAAGATGGCGGGAGAGCAAGCTGCTGGGAGTGCTGCTGGACACCTGACACGCCTGCTGGACTACGCGCTGTACCAACGCAACCCGCTGCAGCAGGTAGACAAAGACCCTTTCCGGCCGTGGAGCTAAAAACCACCATCGATAGCACGAGAGGACGACGTATCTTTTTGCTCATCTCCCTTGGTCCGTCGTCGTGTCGTCCTCACATGGCTTCACTTTATTTGGACTCAGATCTTCTACCTGTTGCTGGTGGTGGGCGGCTACACTGCCTTCCTCTTCGCTGGTCTTCCACATCTTTCAACGGTAACGCTTGGCGAAATCCACAAGTACGTGTCCAAAAACATGTGAGAGGGCCATCCAGTCAATGTAACCATGACCCAGCGATTTGACGATATCGTCACTCTGTCTGTTCGATACCGCGCCAAAGATACCTCAGTCTCGTGGTGGTGCTTGGAGCACTGCACAGCTTCATCGTGGCGTCCGCGTCAGCACCAGGGATTCTGCTACCACGTAAGTCTATGGGGCTACCAATATTGCAGCTTGCAGTTCTCTAAGCTCGTGCGCTTGTTGTTTTGTGGTGTCAGAAACGCTCGTCTACTTTGATAACTACGAGTTTGACGGTGTCTTCTACTGCCAGCGCAAATGCCGAACCTGCAAGACCGTCAAGTCAGTAGCGTTGCTATTACAGCCTTCGCCATTGTAGTTCTCACGCAATATTTTCTCCTTCAGACTTGCTCGCTCCAAGCATTGCTCCATCTGCAACGTGTGCGTGCCGCGCTTCGACCATCGTACGATTAACTGGTGCGTCATAACGCTTCTCGGCACTAAACACTACTTGCATCTTGATGGCGACAGACTGTGGATGGCTGAACACGTGCATTGGTGAGCGCAATCATTGGGATTTTTGCGGTTCTTAACGGTAGAGTTTCATTTCTGACTGCTATCGTTCCAGACTTTGGATTGACACTGTATTTATCTCCTGCTTGATAGATGAATGTGCTACTCTGCGGCTACGGCTCGTATGTGCTTTTCGCGATCCTGATGGACGAGTACCGGACCCTGCTCAATGAACAGTTTGTCAACGCGACAACCCACGCCGTCGTCCTCGGAGAACCGATGGTTATCGTGCGGTATTTGATCCATGTGGAAGCCGTCGTCACCGTGCTTTTCGTGCTTTGCTCCGGAATGGGCTTCGCCCTTCTGTGCTTTTCTGGGTTTCACTATTACCTGGTATCCAGGAATTTGACCACGAATGAATTCTTCAAGTGGAGGGCTCTCCGCCGGGCACGAGTGACAACTTCTCAAAATCTCAAATCGGGAAAAACCAGCACCAGCGACGTTGCAGAAGGCGAGTTGACAGCACATTCGTATAACCTCAGTTCAGTTGTTGCTAACTGGCAGGAAGTGTGGAACCCACGGTACAAGGCCAAGGTTCTAGCGTGGAAAGCGACAGCATCAAGACATCCTGATCGCCAAAAAGGAGAGAAGTTTGAATAAGAGACGTGCCAAAGTGGAAGGCGTCGAGCTTCTGCAGCGATGGCAAATATTTTTAGCGGTGTGATGAAGGTGGCCGAATCTAGCTAGAACGTAAATTGCTGTGCTACCCCATCAATCGTCCCACAAAATGGAGATGTTGCTTACCCCGGAACACATAGATTCGCAGGCGCATCGTTTTCATGTTGATTTAAGTCGTGAACCATACCTGCTGCTGCTAATGAAGCAGGCAGCTACCACCCCAAGCCACCGAAGCTCCAACATGACGACGATGCTGGCGGAGACGAGCGTTATTTTCTCGATCAAATCAAGGTGCTCCGCCACCGACAGCAGCAGCAAGAAGTTGAAAGCAGTAGACAACGAGGTGAGGCGATCGCATGGATGGCGTTTGAAGAGTATATTTCGCCGGAGGCAGGGTCCTCAACGAACGAATCGGAGGATCTCTCCGCAATGGCAATGGCAACTTCAACATACTACTACAACTTCGTCACCACTACCCGACAAGACATCCATCCTTTAGTGCCGTTGGTCGGTGAAAATGGGTGGGACGATGACGACCCCATGACGAGGGCTGCTGACCCTCAAGAATTTGATCAGGCTGCCACGCTGCACAAACAAGCCTCGATGAAAAGTAAGGACCATAATGCTCATGTTTTCTGTTCTTCCGGACTAAAATGCTTTGTCTTCATGCACACCAACAGCGTGGCTGCACTGGGGATTTTGTGTTTCCACTCCTGGTGGAAGGAGACGTCTTTGCAAGGTGAAACGCGTCAGCGTCGCCTGCGCCTCTACTTCTCGATTCCAACGAGACACTTCCAAGTGGTGCTTGAAGATTCACCCAACGTGTTTACCATATCTCACATCGCGCACGCCGTGACTGGGGTACCGCTTGCTGCCTGGGACTTGCATGAAGGCGCGCGTCTCACGGTGCTAGGGCGTCCTACGACATTACGTCAGGCTAGTCTCCTTACTCGGCAATGGCTGGAAGTGCACGAGCGAATGCTCCGTCCTGTCTTGGAGAAGTTACAAACGGAACTTGCTAAGTACGAGCTCCGATCACATGGGCGTTCAGCGGCAGCTCCAGCGTGTGGCAGAATTCTTTGCGCAGATCCTCACCGCTCTCGATCTGGTACCTCGTTGCGTCAATTACTGGACGAGATTGCCATGCTCCAGACCAAATTGGCCACACACCGACCTGATCTTGCTCGTCGACTGTGTGAGCCACTGGCAGACCTTGACGCATCGTAGTTAGCATTGGCGGCAGTCATACACGTATATCCACCCAACTCGTCTCAATTTTATCAGCCAAAATAGACAATCGGGATGCTGTTTCTGGACGGCATGAAGCCTACATTGTCAATTTCGGAGCTTGTCGATACCGAGTGATTGGGATCACGATGACAATTACGACACGGTCGAAGCGGGTATCAGCGTTTGGCAATGGCCCCACGCCTGCTGCCGTTGCTCCCGGATCTTACGCACCGGAACAAGCCATCACAAGTTTTGGAATTCGTGCGCATCGACCACTTTTCTCCAGCTTTGCCACGTCGGAGAAGCGACGTCTTAACGAAAACAAGACAACGTCCGCCATCACACCAGGTATCAATTGTCTGTGAGCATTGGCTCAAATTTTTTTATTGATCAGCTTGATTGCGGCAGGTCCTGGAGCGTACATTGAAGAATCACGCCCACGTCAGGGCTCGGTGCCATCGACTGTGTTCGCTAGCAAGGTTTGTTGTTGGAATCTAATCCCTTTTGTTGCTACGCACTGACGCATGTGGAAACTCGTTTGTGACCGTAGATATCTCGCTTTGCTCCAAGTGCTCCTGGTTCTACAGTCTTTAGTGCATCTAGTGTCCAAGACAACCCAGGTCCAGGAAGTTACTTGCGTCCGTCATCGTCACCGCCATCCAGTAATCAGCGTGAACATCAAGGCCCTCGGAAGTTCGCGCATTTAGTTAAGCCGTCAGTACCTGCGATCCCGCAGCGACAACAAAGTCACGGCTACGTGCAGGTGGGGTCTGAGCTCCAGCTGCAGTCAGCACCGGAGAAAATCTATTCGGGCGTTGGGAACGACACGGTGGGGCCTGCTGCTTACAGCAGACATAACCCGATATGGAACGAAAAGAAGAACGCTGCATCATCGCTGAAGTCGACTGCCAAACGTGAGGTGTGGGAGGAAAACAAAGGGCTCGTGAAATTGCCAGGCCCCGGACAGTATCATAACGACCCTGTTAGCGAAACTGCAGCTGCTCCGGTCCCAGTAAAGTCACAAGATTTAATCCCGGAAGGACAGCGACCACGCTTTGGCGCTCGTCGTAGCCAACATCGCTCAGCGCGACAAAGTGCTGTGTTTGCATCCAAGGTGCCGCTTCTTCCGGTTCCAAAACCTGCCGGTCAGTACGACCCGGATCGAGACCAGGAAATTCATGCTAAAGAAGAGCGTGCGGAACGTTATCGCCAAGAACAGCATCGGTTTGGTGCAGCTGGCGCGAAAAACGAATCATTCGGCTCCACCACAGGTCGAACGGACTTGACCTCACATATTACCACCCCATTTAGCCACCCGACGTACGTTAACACACCAGGTCCCGGTGAGTATGGTGCAGTCAGAGGCTATGCGTCGCAACGTTTTGGCAAGAAAACTAGCGGAACAATTCCGCATCACCGCACGGATGGTATCGGCTTTTCCTGCGCTACAGAACGCCCCTGTCTTGCACCAACGAAGACTCCGGCAGCACCAGGCCCGGGTGCATACCAGAATGAAACTCCACGGTCGATGAATCATTCCGTCAAAGGCAAGCTGTGTATTGGTCGAAACGGGGTCTTCGGCACCACATCAGAGCGCCAGGTGTGGGGCGAATTGGAGCGTAAGGACACGGAAGAATTCACCCCGGGCCCTGGCGCTTACTTGGAGTCTGACATGTACAGCACTGTCTCGTGCCTCAACTCGGCCGCATTCAGGTCCACTTCAAACAGATTCTCGAAAAACGCCCCACCGCACGCCCCGCCACACGTGCACTGCGTGGGTTCTCAAGCCACCCCAGCCGTTGGGCAGTACAACGTGTCCAAAAGGTTCTCAATTGGTGCCACGAGCACCGCTGGGATTGCTGAGGGTCCCCAAGCTTCGGATGGTACGTATTTGTCGTCCCCGCGTGTACCGTTCCTCTCAACAGCAGAGAGGTCGGTGTTTGACACAAGAGAGGCCTGTGAAATGCCTGGCCCGGGTGCTTACAAGGATACCGCGGAAGATGCTGGTTCTGCCTACACGAGGTCGAAGGATATCCGTCTGACTGTCGGCAACGAAGCGAGGTTTCGTGTAAAGCCAACTGTGCCCGAGACTGTCGGACCCGGTGCCTATTCCATACCCGACACTGTGGGTACGAAGAGCTTCAATGTGACCATGCGAAAGGAGATTGGGAAGTCTGTTCCAACCAGAGCCCGTGGCCATCCTCTCTCACCGCAAACTCAAAAATCGTCACCAGTAGCTTATGGACGATAATGTCCACAAGGTAAATCTTAGTAGTAGTGAACTTAACTTCGCTCGATCATAATTGTTAGTGCCTTCACATCGAACTTGTAATGGACACGGAGAGCTTTCATTTTTCATAGTGTGGCGCGTTTACTTGTCGAGTCTATTGTTTCATACCAGTTCCAGTGGCCTTCTGTGGGCATCTAACTGGCGCCATGTAAATTTTTCTTCCATCGAAGCAAAGCGCGGTACGCGAATAGCAGGAAATCTTGCTGCGTGATCATATTGTCTGCGTTGCAGTCCATTACTTCCATAAGTAGACTCAACTCGTCTTCGGTAGCGTAGGCATCTGCTCACAAAACAAAACACACGGTTAGTTATGTAACCCAGATTAGATTCCAAGCCACTACATCCAACTACTAATAACAGCAAACGTACCGCTATCTTGTTCTGCAAGTAGGACCACAAAGCTTTCTTCAACCAGAACACCATTGCCATCCAGGTCGAGCAGGGAGAAATATAACTTGAGCGCCTGCCACTGTGCCTTCGTGAACACATTTATACCGCTCGTCTGCACGGGCAGGTGGCCCTGAAGTGTGGTGGTTAGCTGTGCTACCTGCTCAAAGGAAGGCATTGGCTTCCAGTCCGTCATACTCTTTCGCCGACTTGGACCCGTGGAAGGCTCTGCTGTGATTGTATCATTCGCCTCGGTTTCGGTATCTCCATCGCCTGTTGATGTCGATCGCTTGAAGGGAGTCTTATAATGGGACACCCACGATGCACTTTTGCCCAGACAACCTGGTGCGGATGCAATTTCTGAACCACCACTCTTTTTCCCACTAAAACTGTCGCGAGAAAAGTATCGGTCGTAAAAGCGTACAAATCCAGGGCAGAACTTCCAGCCGCTTACGATTCGGCTTGTATCCCACTTTTTCTTCTCTTTCTCTTTCTGCTTTTGCTTTTCCTTGTCCTTGAGCTTTTGCTTCTTCTCCAGCTTCTCCTTGAGTTTCTGCTCTTTCTTTTCCTTTTTCTTGTCTTTCTTCGACTTTATCGGCTCGGCTGTTTCTGTTGATACAGCACTCTTCGCCTCGTCAATAATCTCCCAATCCTGTAGTGCCTCGCCTCCCGGTTTCTGATCATGGTCGACATTTTCCTCGGCGGCCTTATTCTCCAGCCCAGGAGTTGGTACAACAGAAGGTGGAGACACAGGTAGCTCTGGATCCACTTCAATCCTTGGTTCCGCTTGCGGGGCACAAAGTGAAGAGACAAGCGACAATTTGCGTGGCGGGGCTGACGTTGGAGAGAGATTTGACGAAATGCTGGCCGCTCGATCGAGCGTGTACCGCAGTTGCCGACATACTCCAACCAATTCGTAAAAGTCAACGGGCAAAAACGGCAGATGCTCCTCCAGAAATGCCTTCATTGCTTCGTCTTCGCTTTGACGAGTGAACTCGAACTCAGAATAGTTGCTACGTTTGTGTTGTTGGTATTGCAATAGCCGACCATTTTGTTTTTCCCACGGGATCTTCAATGTCGCTCCCATATTGTTGTTGGTGTTGCAGTATTCTGGAGCTGAAAATACTGTTACAACTGCGGGAAGAACAACATTTCCGTCTTCGCTCTCCTCATTGTGGCTTGCATCTTGACGGAAGTGCTCCTTGAAGCCATCCTCCTCTAGCTCGTGGGCACGAACGATGGCCAGGAGGTTGTTTCGCTTAAGAAACTCGCGACATGCGTATTCGTTAAATGTAAAAGAGCACCCGCGCATGCTATTTGGCACCCATTCTTGTTCTTGCACCTCACCCTTGGCGGGATCGGACCACAGTAGATCACAGAGTGCTCCGTTTGGCTCAGGTTCCATGAAGCGGTTCACTTGACCATTAATGTCCTCCACGTACGCGATATCCGGCGAAAGCCCCCGTGTACAGCAAGGAACGTGCCGTGAACTGTTTCCAGCCGCGCTGCTAGCGGCATACTCTCAAAACACTTGATAGTGCGGTTGTACACTACAGGACCATATTTTTGAGGCACTCGGCGCGAAAACCATAGAAGGTGCTCAAACTGCGGCACTCGTGGTTGCCACGGAGTAGGTGGACACTCTCAGGAAAAGCCACTTTAAAGGAAAGAAGCAAC
The DNA here is from genome assembly GCA_011947355.1 of Phytophthora boehmeriae. Classification (NCBI taxonomy): domain Eukaryota; phylum Oomycota; class Peronosporomycetes; order Peronosporales; family Peronosporaceae; genus Phytophthora; species Phytophthora boehmeriae. The sequence goes on along the minus strand of JAAVTJ010000250.1, from coordinate 650,795 downwards.
AGAATGATTTCACAGGACGAGACGCCACGGTCCACATAATCACCGAGGAACAAGAAGGGGTTGTCCACCGCAGGAGAGCCGTGTACTCGGAATAGTTCCAACAAATCCTGGAACTGACCATGGAGATCCCCCACGAGAGTGTACGGAGCCCGAATTGAGATCACATTTTGCTCCAGCGACATGAGGTTCGTAGCGCGCCGTACGATCTCCAGCGCACTGGATACAGGAATCGTCCCTCCAAGTCGAAAGAGCGCCATAATCTCCTCTGGGTCAAGCACATGAACAACAGCGCTCGTGTGCTCCTCCTCGGCATTGTTGTCCACGCTCATCTCGCTCTCCAAGACTTCCAAATCTGACGTCGTAGTGATCACCGGCACATTTGCAAAATACTGCACTGTTTCCTGACTGATATCACGGTCCGCTTGTTGTCGCAAGTATCTGTTAAACAGCGTCGTGTCCGTAGAGACCCGTCGGTGGTGTTGTCCCTGGGTGCCGACCATGCGCATGGGCCCCGCCTCAGACTTGGCGTCTAGTTCTGAGCCACTGCTGGTGCGTTGCATCGCGTGAGCTTGCATCAAAGTCATCTCCTTCTCCATTGCAACAGCCGCTTGAGCTGCCATAAACTGCTTCAAAGGTGACGGTTGCACCACACTATGAAGATCATCCTGCGGTTCATCCTGGTTGGAGGCGGCAGGCGACTCCAGTTCCAGTTTGAAGTTCAGGTTTTGTCTGCGCGACGTCGACGACGTGCGACGGCGTCGGTGCATCGGCGGCTGCGGCGTGGCGGGGGCATAGCCAGCGTCCGAATCAGGCGACTTGATATCCAGCTGAGGGAACGCCAGAACTGCAGGCGCCGACTTTGGCGGACTGGGGACGCAGGCGTTGGCCGGCACTGCGGCCAGGAACGCGTTGAGTTTGCTGGCCATGGGTGGCGGCAGGAGCAGGAATGGAGCTCTGACGGAGAAGACACGGGACGCCGCGTAACTCCCTCCGCCGACTATAAATAACGGCAAGTCGAACGAACGATGAAAGCAAGCTCTCTGCCTTTCGCGAGTGATGTGGATGTGAAGAACGTCGCTTTGGGGAAGAGCGCACTCAATTTGGGTACGATTGCCAGCGGAAGGGACAGTTACCCATTTGAGAGATGTGCCCATTCTCATCTGCTGAGCTGGAGCAACCTGCTGCTTCGGACGGGCGACTCTGACGTTTATCCCAAACACGGCAGCTATGCGCACGCAGAGCATACAGTGTATAGTTACAAGTGCCAGCACTGCAAGCAGGCTGTGCAAGCCGCCGCTGCAGAGGGTACACTCATTGCCCTGATATTTTTGAGAATACCCATTTTGACCAGACCGGCACGTGGCAGCGTGGGTTCTTTTCGTGCCGATTATTTGGTTGCTGCCCCGCGGTGCAGCCAGCGCCAGCGTGATATTCGCCACGATGTAGCGATCGGCTCCCGTTCAACACTCACTTTTTGGTTTCCTGACAGAGACCAGGCCGGTGAATGGGCCTGGAAGGCAAAATAAACCAGGACCTTTCCGTGGGCCTTCCTGTGCCCTTCCTGAGTCAATCCCTGATTTCATTTTGCGCCAGATACGGGCTCCAACGCAGACTGGAGCTCGACTCCGCCGGAGCTCTGTATCGGAGCCTCTGACACAGGCAGTGACAGAACGCCAGCCACGGTCACAGCGATGAGTATACAGTAACTGAAGCGCCGTGCCACTGTGAAAGATACGCCGCCAAGCTGACGCTCCTGGTTTAGTCGATTCGAGCATGAAGCCAGCTGCAGTCGTAGCCTGCAGGCCAGGGCAATGCGTTGCAGGTTGCAAGTTGCACGGGCACACCATAAGACCTATGTGTAGGTAGCGGACAGACTGCGTCACTCACATGGTGTGAGTCGCTCTGTGACAGGCTACCGGCGATTGCGCTCGGCATGCAAGACGATCCTCGACCAGAGAAAACTGTGCAGTGACTGTATGTGACAAAATTCTATTGAATCAATTGTATATATGCATCGGTTGATGATGATGCCTATCCCCACCGGGGCCCTGGAAGGCGCACCGTAGAAAGCTTCAATCCATGCTGCTTGCCTTCTCTACGGAACCTAGCGAGTTTGCACCATAGTCGCCACGATAGCTCCCTGACTTACATAAACATACTCCGCACAACTGCCATGTCCTGGATCAGCTCGTGCATGATGACGTCAAAGTCCGGGAGGTACGCCGACAGAAACAGCGTCGTGAAGATCGTGGTCATGCCTGAGACGTAGTGCCAGCGCTGGTGCCACTTGTCGTAGCGCTCGCCGCCGGGCATGCCGCAGTAGAGCCACGTGAAGACGCAGAGCACACCCAGCACCGTCTTGAAAGCCAGGATGCCGTACCACTCGTTGATGAGAGTGTGCTGTCCAGCAAAGAGGAAGACGACGCCCAGCGTGCCGCTGATGAGCGCGTCCACGAGCAGGAACTTGGTCTCCTTAGAGCGGTGGAACATGGTGGACGCGACGGCCGCGCCCATCTGCAGCACACCGCAGAAGTACTGATTGCACGAGAAGGAGATGAGGCCTGCCAGTGCGTACACGAGGTTGGAGAAGATGAGGCCGTCGCACCACGCGCGTTTCGCGTGGCGACAGCGCACTTTGCGTCGGGGCCGCGAGGACTTGACGGGCGGCATCTTGCGCAGCCCCAGGTCGTGGCACGTGGTGCTGATCCATTGCGGCAGGAACGGCTGGAGGTCGAACGAGCAGACGCACATGGCGGGAGGCGTGGAGTACTGGGGGAAGGCTGCAGTCGATCGATCCAGAGAGGGCGACCACTTGGGGCTGCGGAGGAAAGACCTGGAATGCGTGCTCGATTGCCCCGATTGCCCCTGCCAGCAGTTGTGCCCCGATTACGTCAAGTTTTTAACAGTTTTTATAAATAGCTACCGGACCAGTACGACACATTGTTTGGTGGAGCTAGCCTGACAAAAATAGGTGCCAAAAGTCGAGGATGATGCTGGACGTTCCTAACGCAATTAGACCTGGATTTTGTATAGCGACGTAATGGTCCCGGAGCTGCTCTGTATCCATTTTTAGCGCAATTGCTGGTGTACCCCTCGAATAAAACAGGCACACAAAGCCTGCGTGATTGCGGCGAGCACAGTCTTACGACGATGCCCTAACGATAAAACTCCCCAGCGACAACGATGCTTAGTAACCGCTGCTGGTGTGAGCACTTATCGAGCAGGACTACAAAAGCCGGAGACCGTATACGCCATGGCGCAAGGTGACGACCGGCTCTGACGACGGTCCGACGGCGTTATGGCTCAGAAACACATCTGTGACATCTTGTGTGTAGTCGTGCAGAGCCAGGGTGCAACGGTTCATCAGCTGGTGACCCAAGTCACCACAAGAATAACGTCCGATACTGTAATTACGGTAAACTAGAAGAACGATCTGGCTAATCTTGCAATTACTTCAAATATATCTTTCCTATTAGCGCTTCACAGGTCTCCTCGACAACCTGTAATATCGATATTTGTATCGGCCATTTTCGCAATGATTATGATACGCACGTTTCGTCCTGGTCATACTCGCCCAACCACAGCACCACGACGCCAATCGCTGGTCAATCCCGGAAATCCTCGCAGTGCATCAACCCAATGGCTACGCCTCCGCCCGCTCCCTCCGCTGCCGACGTGCAGATGGGCTTCTCCGCTCTCTCGCTGGACTCGCCTGTCCCTGCTGCCCCCGAGGCAGCCGCTCTCCCCATTGAGGAGAAGCTCGCAAAGCTCGCTGCGATCACCGGCGCTCCGCTGTCGAAGGAGGACGAGGCTCAGCTCCGTGCGCTGTTCGCCGAAAAGCCGCACCCCATTGCCTACGATGGATTTGAGCCTTCAGGACGCGTGACACTCGCCAGCGGCCTGCTGCGCGCTCTCAATGCCCAGCGCCTACTGGCTGCTGGCTGCCACGTCCGTCTCTTGGTGGCGGACACGCACGCGCTGCTCAACAACAAGTTCGGTGGCGACCTCAAGAAGCTGCAGAGTGTCAGCACGTACATGATGGAGGTGTGGAAGGCGCTGGGCCTGGACGCCGAGAAGATCCCGAACCTTGAGATCATGCTGGCTTCCACGGAGACTGCGCGCCACGCTGGCGCCTACTGGTCACAAGTGCTGGATGCTGCTGGCCGCTTCACGGTCGAGCGCGTGCAGCAATGTGCGCCTATTATGGGACGCAGCCCAGAGGACTCGGTTCAGAACACCAACCGCATCTTGTACCCGCTCATGCAGTGCACCGATGGCTTCTTGCTGCAAGCGGATATCTACCAGATGGGCGCTGACCAGGAGGCCGGCAATGAGCTTGTGCGCGATTACATCAAGCAGAAGGAGCTTTCGAATAAACCAGTGTTCCTCTCACACCCGCTGCTGCTCGGTCTCAAGCAGGAGCAGTTCAAGATGAGCACCACGGACGCCGAATCCGCCATCTACATGGACGACACGGCCGCTGAAGTCAAGACCAAAATTAAGAAGGCTTACTGCGTGCCCGGTGAGGTGAACGGCAACCCAGTTCTCAACTACATGAAGTACCTGGTGTTCCCTTCCCACACCGAGGGTGTCACTCTCGAACGTAGTGAGAAGAACGGTGGCAACCTCACGTTTGCTACCTACGAAGAGCTCGAAGCAGCATTTGCTGGCGAGAAGGTACACCCGGCCGATCTGAAGCCGTGCCTGACTAAGTACATCAACGATTTGTTGGAGCCCGTGCGTCAGCACTTTGCTGGTGGACCACTGAAGACCATGTTCTCTAGCGTGAAGAAGCTCAAAGTGTCTCCCACGCCGGATAGCGACAAGCTCGCGAACCTCACGCTGCCTGGGTTCCCCGAGACTGTGAAGGAATGGAAGGCGTCTGAACTGTCGCTGGATGAGCGCTATGCTATTGCACGCTCTGTGGGCGAGGAGTGCATTCAAGAGGAGGAGCTGCGTGCGTTGGTGGAGAAGAAAGTCAACCCAGTGTGCTACGATGGATTCGAACCTTCGGGCCGCATGCACATCGCTCAGGGCGTGCTGCGTACGGTGAACGTTAACAAGCTTACGTCTGCAGGTAGCGTGTTCCGCTTCTGGGTGGCCGATTGGTTTGCCATGCTTAACAACAAGATGGGCGGCGACCTGGACAAAATTCGCCTTGTGGGTCAATACATGGTGGAGATCTGGAAGTCCGTCGGCATGGACATGACGAACGTAGAGTTCCTGTGGGCGTCTAAGGAAATCATCTCGCACAGTGCCTCGTACTGGCTGCGTGTGATGGATATTGCGCGCCGCACGACTATCGCACGCACGCTAAAGTGCTGTACGATCATGGGCCGCAAGGAGAAGGAAGGTATGCAGGCTGCGCAGATCCTGTACCCGCTGATGCAATGTGCTGACATCTTCAACCTGAAGGCTGACATCTGCCAGTTGGGTATCGACCAGCGCAAGATTAACATGCTGGCGCGCGACTACTGCGACCAGGCTAAGATTCGCTTCAAACCTGTCATCCTGAGCCACCACATGCTGATGGGTCTGAAGGAGGGACAGGAGAAGATGTCCAAGAGTGACCCAGAGTCGGCCATTTTCATGGAAGATGCTGCAGAGGACGTGAGCCGTAAGATCGAGAAGGCCTTCTGCCCTGAGGGCGTCGTTGAGGCCAACCCAATCCTCGACTACCTGAAGCACATTATCTGCCCACGCTTCGCTGAGCAAGGTGTCACGGTCAAGCTGGTGGACGGCCAAACCAAGACTTTCGCGGCCTACCAGGAGTTGGAGGACGCTTTCGTTGCGGGTCAGGTCAACGGTACGGACCTCAAGGCGGCGCTGACCAACTACCTCAACCAGTACGTGCTGAACTCCTGTTATCTTTTTCTGCTGTATGTTATCAGTTCCTAACTTGTTCCTTTGTTTGTAGAATTCTGGAGCCTGTCCGCGAGCACTTCTCCAAGGGCGACGCCAAGGAGCTGCTCGCCAAGGTTCGCTCGTTCCGCATTACCAGATAGGCACGCCGTTAGGACAGCGTGAATGCATTGACGTTGAGAGAAGACAAGATAACCGGTTAGTGAATCACTCGTTAAGCGCTCTTCGAGGTTAATACCATTGTGCATTGAGTTGGCAGTGTATTGCGAAGTAGCTTCGGGTGCTTGGAGCAATCATGTTCAACGTGGCGCTCAACATAGTACCGTTTTTGCATCTGAGAGCCAGCATACGTACTTTATCAAGAGGGTCTCACTTCCACTCCAACAGCGATGATGAACGGCTTTGAGGCTGGCAGAGGTTCATTGGGGCGGCGACTGCAGCGCCAGCTGACCAAAATCCGCTCTTGCAGTAGCGTCCTCATTTCGTCCACGGGGTCGACACCGCAGCACTCACCCAATGGTAAAAACGCAATCGAAACTGACGGGTCCATGCAGGAGTTAACTCTTGACAACGAGGTCTGCAGCTCAGACGAGGAAGCGTTTGAGGTTGATAGCGACTTTGAGAACCAAAGCGGTCAGGACGAGAAGGTTGCAACGATGAACGGCGCAGGTACGAGGACCACGGGCAAGAAGAATGGCATTCAGCTGCTGGACGTGGCGTCGGTGTCGGTGGAAGGTTCCCAAGGCCACGCCAATGAAGACCGCTTGCTGGTGGCAAGCAACGAACGCTTCCACCTGTTTGCAGTTATGGATGGCCACGGAGGCTCGTGGGCAGGAGATTTTCTAGTGGATAAATTGTTCGGTGCACTGGATGCTGTGTACGAGGACGGGTTTGACCACTCCAAGCTCACAACTGCGATGGAGGAGCTGGATCGCTCATTTTGCGCTCAAGCTATGCGGAAAACAGACTTCAGTGGGGCATGCTTGCTGGCTGTAATTCTTTATGTTGACCCGACCACGGACACGCCGCAAAAGCTCGTACTCAACATTGGCGATTGCCGCGCAATCATTCGAGAGGCGCCAGAATCGGGCACAGGTGGCAAGAAGACGAAAGACAAAACATCGTCGTCTACAGTAAGTAAACACACTGCTGGTGGAATCACATTTGCGCTGTCCGAAGACCACTGCGCTGCAAACCCCAAAGAAAGGATGCGTGCGCTACAGAGTGGAGCGTGCATCCAAAACAACCGAATTGCTGGAGTGTTGGAGCCTTTCCGGACTATCGGCGACATTGACGTCAAGGGCCCCGACATGCAGAACTGGGTGATCGCGACTCCTGAAATTCATCAAAGCGAGCTGCTCGTGAGTCGCAGCATACTTGTCATTGCTACAGACGGCGTCTGGAGTGTTCTGAACAATAATCGAGCGATGGCTCTTGCAGTTAAGGAGCTCGGGGCAAACGGACGGAGACCATCGGCTGAATCTGCCGCACATGCTATCGTCACGGAGGCCCGCGAGCTCGGCAGTTGCGACGACATCTCCGTGATCGTAGTGTCTGTGTAGGACGAAAATCAATCGCTACATTGAGTTGCCTTGCTTCGGATTATCATGTTCTGTCTCCTAGAACCCTCCCAAAGCTTCACTGTCAACTCTGAATACCAAGCTGAGTGTACCAATCTGCCATGTTTAACAAACGGATGTGGGCTTTTCAGTGCCCCACAACCGCTTTCCAAGCTCCATCGAACTCCATCCCTGCGTCCATCTTGTTCTTCACCTCGTCTGTGACCTTCTCACCATACAGACACTTGAGGATCGCGAGATTGGGCGTCTGCGTACGTGAGCGGTAGTTCTTGTGCATCTCCGCAGTGTAGTTGGGGATGCGCTCGAGCTTGAGCAGATCCTCTCGGATGGGCATCACGTAGACTTGACACTGGACGGTGTGGCCCTTCAGTTCCCCCTCCACGACGCTCACTGGCACCTCTTCCCGTAGATAATACTCGTCCTTGACGGCCTCCAAGATGTCCAGCGCCTCCAGAGCGTCAGCGTCCACGCGGTAGATCTCTCCAGGCACTTGGTAGCCCTCAGCGTGCGCCCGATAGAGACACGGAACGCAGCGATCAGGATTCAGCACCAGGTGGAACTCCGCGCACGCTGTGAGGCCTGAGCCTACGAACTCCGCCTTTCCCACAGCCTCAGCAGGGCGGAGGTATCGCTCGTAGTTCACCAGTCCGCGCTTCAGCGTGCCATACACGAACACGTACGTGTCCATGCTGACCAGACGGCGATAGGCTTCTGCGTCCTTCGACTGCGAATCGGAAAGTGAAAAAAAAAAAAAGCCTCTTGAAGTGGATTTTAGATGTCATCTTTTCAATACGATTGTATGTCTTTCATTATAGGAAGTGAATTCCATACTGAAATCAAGTCACACCAAATCTATGCGACGTGTGAACAGCTTGAAGTTTACCGCAATGCCTTGGCAATGGCTTGCCAGTGACTCATTGGCGATGCCCCCACGATTATCAATGCTTGCCTTGATCACAACGGCACTAAGGCTGCTTCAATTGGTCTCGTCGGCGCGCACTTTACCGCTGATGCACGCAAGGATTTCTGGCTCGGGGCCGTCCATATGCGCCTCGAACTTGGCGTTCATCTCGGCTGTATAGTCACGAATCCGTTCGAGTGCGAGTAGCTCCTGTGTGACTGGCGCAAGATAAATCTGGCACCCCACTGTCTCGCCTTTGCGCTTTCCGCTCAACAGCTCCACGCTCACCTGCTCGCGTCGATACAAATCGTCATCCACCTGTTCGAGGAGATCCAGCGCTGCCAGTGTATCCGCGTCAACTCTGAAAACATCTCCAGGCACTTGACGACCACTCGATGCAGCGCGGAAAAGGCAAGGGTAGAATAATTGGTTGTTTAACACCATGTGGAAGTCCGCGTGTGAAGTAGTTGCTTGACCAACGAATTGAGCCTTGCCGAGCGTCAAAGCTGGCCTCAAGTACGAATCGTAGTTATAAAGACCGCGCTTGAGCGTCCCGTACACAAACACATACGTCCACATGACGGAGCAATGGATACTGCTAGCAACGCAACACTGAAGCTTGAAGGGGACTTTTGTGGCGTACTACGTCAGCTGTATGGTATCTACCTTCTGTTAAATAGGAGTAAATCCACTCCGAATTATCAAATAAGGGTGATAAAAGGGGGTAAACCTCACATTGCTTTTGGCTGGCCGGCGCTGTAGTGCTGAGAGGATTGCCGGATGAAGGACGTCGTGGGTCTTTGCTGCTTACTAAATGCTTGTGGCTGAGCAGGGAAGGAGGGGAGAAAACCAGATTGCTATTGTGTGCTTGTCTAGTGTTCGGTATGGACCTTAAGAGCCTTCACCTGCAGTAAACAGTTGCTGGTTGTTCGCCGTCCATGGTTTGAGCGCCGCTCTTCCCCATTGTGAAGACCGTTTAGCCATATTTGAGAGACTTTTGTCTTGGTGATGATAAAATGTTCGAGAGGTTTTAATCTCTGCAGCAAATGGGGAGAGGTTTGAGGGTGCAATGCAGTCCTTGTGCTGCTACACTCCGTAGAGTATCAAGGCTGCTTGTTCTCGATCTTCTTCTTTGATGGAAGAGCGTTGCAGTTTGTTTGCTGCACGGAGTTTCTCTGGTCTCGTACTGGATTGCTGGATTGCCACAGGTTCATGGCGCTTTGGTTGTGATCTTTCCCGCTTTTTCGTTGACGTTTACTTTAGCGAGGACTCTGTGACTTCCAGACGCGTCCCCAACTGTGTGCGCTTGCTTGCTCGGTGTGTGCCCACTTCTTCTAGTGATGATGCAAAACATAAGGCCGCTTTTAAGACCCCCGCTGCTTTGGTGCCAATGGAGTTCCCGGCCTTCTCGTCCTGCCGCTTCGAGCGCGTTTGGGGAGTTGCGCCTGGTTGAGCTCGCGGGATGCTGTTTGATGACGAGAACAATTGCAGAAGGTATCGCAATGTTGCTGAGCTAACTTACGAAGAAGTGTGTCATGCGCAAGGTAGGTAAGTGTACGTGTGCTATAGCTTCGGTGCCATGGAGGAATGGCTTGGAAAGTGATGACAGTGATGAACCAAAGTGATTCCGTTTTGCTGCGCTAAGCATCAGCGAGCTAGTTTGCAGTGATGGTTTCTACACTTGACCTGATTCCTCAATCGTAGCACACCACAAACAACAATTTATTTTGCATCCCATACTACGTTCGCTTTGTCTTCTTGTTGCTATTCCCGCTGCCTCGTCCTGACTTTTCCGACGCAGAATTGGTTTTACGCTTTGTCCGTTTGCTGCCTTTGCCACCACGGCCAGAAACACCCTCGTTATTGCTGGAGACTTTGCGTGGCTTCAAGTCATCACCAACTGGATTCGATGAACCCGTCGAGGTGCTGTTTCGAGACGCATAGCTTTGCCGTGGCTCTTGCGTAGGGCGGGGTGCAGCGGCCCCTGTGGAGCAGAGCAACTTGCCAACAGTTCGTCCCAATTCATCCAGCATACGAATGGTTCAGCCACCTTGTTTGGATCCATGCCACCAATGAGCGGGCGCAACTTCAGGCATTCTGTACATTGTACGAACTTGCGCTCGCCGTCATCGTCGTGCATGTGCGTGTATCTGTAGTGGTGCACAGACTTTTCCATGCGTCTGACCCGGTGAATGTAGTCCTGAGCAAACTTGCGCTGACGGTACTCTGCTAGGTCAGCTCCTTTCATCAGCACAACTAGCTTCTCCTCAGGTGCCGAACATTTCTAGTTAGCATAACAATGCACGGATGTCAGCACTTACATGGGGTAATAAGGAAATTAGAGGCAGCCCACATTATGATTCTTGTCCCATCGGTTCATTTTGCAGTACCACACTGCTGGCAGCTCGGACACGTTTACTTGATCTAAGCGCAAATACATCACACCACTGTAAAATCAACTCTGGCATAAAAAGCTACAACACTAGACAAACACTTACTCGGCAGTCGACGCCATTTCTGGCACTTGTCACACTGCACCCAGTCATCTTGCTTGGTAGCAATAGGGTTAAGCTTTAATTCATTCTCCTCTTCTTCTGCCGCCGCTTTCTTCAGTTTCTGCATGGCTGCGCTGCGGGTTTTTACTGACAATTCAGGAGATGATGGCGCGTTGGTTTCAGGCAACTCGGAATTGTTACCAGAAAGATCCTCGCTTTTGGCCTCTTCAATGACACGAGATGACTCATGTTCATCAGCTCTGCCTGGTGCAGAATAGTTTTCTACTCTCTGGTCCTGCAAAACTGCACTTTCACCCTTCGCAGCCAGCTCCTTCTCCCTTTCCTCCTCCGAGATGATCTGCACTTCAATTCCATAGTAGGTCATAATCTCGTCGTCATCATCCACAGGCGCTAAGCCTGGCCATAGTGACGACACATACTGCACTCGCTCGTCAAGCGACATGCGTTTAGTCCGCTCACTTGTCAACTCGATTGTATCTTCATCTCCAAGAACCACAGGCTTGTACTTAGGCAGCGGTCGTCTCACACTATTCTGCTTTGCAGGGAGCACAGGGTTCTCGAAGCGTTCGCTGTAGACAACATTTGTTGGTTGTTGCGCCGGGTGTGCGCTTCGTCCAATCATAGCGTCAAACATTGCAGCTTCCCGATCGTCGTCTCGGACCGAGGCGAAATATTCCTTCAGCAGTTCGCGCTTGAGTCTAAAGATCTCTGCGTGGCGACTAGGGTTGCTGAAGCCTCCATTGTGCCGTGGCGTGCGTTCCGGCACGACGAACATTGTGGTGGTGGTGCCGCCTGGAGACGTGACAAGCCTCTCCTGAGGTTGTGGGGAGGCGGCGCAGCTTGGTACGAGATCTCGCAGCCTGGATAGTAGCGCACTAGTCGGTGCATCTTGTTGTTCTTAGGCTTCATGATGGTAAAGTCCTTGAGTTCCACCTCTCGTGGCTCCTCCGGCCGTAGCAGGTAAACGTCCACAGTCTCATACTGAATGTTCTCAGGCTCTACGAAGCACATGACAGGCATTGAGCTTTTTCTATTCAAGTTACAGCACGTAGAGACACTGAGAATACGCACCGTAGTCTTCGTCCATGGCGTTGAGCGCCGCTCGAAGGTCCATGGCACTGCAGTAGACGACAGCGCTGGTCTAATGTGGCGTCGGTCGATCACTTTTGAGTGTAATAAAACCTCACTACACATAAAACCTCGGAGTTTTCACACCTTGAAGTCGGAATCAGCAACGGACGATCGCAATGGAGACGCTGGTGTTCGTGTACGGCACACTCAAGCGAGGACTGTACAACTACGAGACGTACTTGAAGCCAGCGATATCTCTGGGCAAGGCGGAGTTCGTCGGTGCAGCTCTCACGCACAAGGACGAGTTCCACATGGTGCTGGATGACCAATTTTTCTATCCGCGTCTGTACAGAGCACCGACCGATGGCTACCGAGTGCCCGGCGAAGTGTTTCGCGTCGATGCCGACACTTTGGCGGCTCTGGACGTACTGGAAGAAGTGGATGACGGTCTCTACGCTCGTGACGACATCGACGTCGACCTTTTGGACGGCCACACAGTCTCCTGTCAAGTCTACCTCATGCCGATCATGGACGACTTGCCGACACTTCCACGCGTTGAGGACTACACGGCAGACATGAACGCCAAGTACGATGCCATCATGGGAGAGCCTCAGCTGGAGATATTGGAGTGTATTTACGGGAAGGAGGTCACACATGCCGTTGAAACCAAGCTGGAAGAAGGAATGGACTTTGCAGACGCTTGGAAGGTAGTTGTCCAAGCGTAACTACAGGTGACTCGTGTATTAAGCACAATGGAGCTGCAGCACACGGGTATGCCAAAATCTCATCTGTACTCTGCTTAGGCTGCTGTGTTGTCTACAGGATGAACTTGGACAGGTCCGTACGGTCCAGCACATTTGACAGACGCTGCTGCACGTACTTCTTATCGACTTCGAAAGTCACGCCGTTCATCTTAGGGGCATGGAAGGACACCTCTTCTGTGATCTTGCTAATGATGGTAGCCAGACGGCGAGCACCAATGTTATCCGTCTGCGCGTTCACCTGTTCAGCGATAGATGCGATTTCTGCCACGGCGTCGTCTGTGAACGTCAGCTTCACACCCTCAGTCTCCATAAGCGCACTCGTCTGCTGCAACAGGTTGTGCTTGGTATCCTTCAGGATCTTTTCGAATTCAGCAGCACCCAAAGGAGATAGAGCCACACGAATGGGCAAGCGGCCTTGTAGCTCTGGCATCAAGTCTGACGGCTTGGAGCGATGGAAGGCACCGCTGGCGATGAACAGAATATGGTCCGTGTAAACAAGCCCGTAGCGGGTGTTCACAGCGCACCCTTCTGTGAGAGCAAGAAGCTCCTTCTGCACACCCTCACCCTTGCGGTAGTTCGCACCACTTCCTCCACTGCGAGATTGGTCGCCAGCAGCTGCCAACTTGTCGATCTCGTCCAGGAACACAATGCCGTTGTGCTGCACGTTCTCCAGTGCCCTCTTCACGACCTCATCATCATCAATGATCTCGTCCGCCTCTTCAGCCTCTAAACGAGGAAGAGCTTCTTTCACAGTCATGCTCTGTGTCTTGTCCTCACGCTTGCTACCGCCCGAGAAACGAGAAGCCATGATGGTGTCCAAGTGCTTCATCATGTTCTCCAACTCAGGCGGCATCTCCATCATCATCTCCGGATTGGCAGAGACAGCGCGTCCCTTGCTCGACAAAGGCTTCAGCTCCACACGCACTTTGCGGTTGTCCGCCTTGCCCGTAGCAATCTCTTCACGCAGTTCGGCCCGTGAGATGTCGCTGAGTTTCTTGCGGTCCAGCAAATCCACCAGCCTGTCAATAGCTCGCTCTCTAGCAGCCGTAGCGTGCAGTTTCTGGGCCTCCGCTCGCTCCAAGTTGACTGCAACATCCACCAGATCCTTGATCATCGAGTCGGCATTGGCGCCGTAGATGCCAACCTCCGTGAACTTGGTGGCCTCCACCTTGAGGAACGGCGAGCCAGAGATCTTTGCCAGACGTCGCGCGATCTCCGTCTTGCCGGAGCCAGTGGGGCCGCTCATCAAGATGTTCATGGGCGAGATCTCGGCTCGAAGCGCGTCGTTCTGCAGCTGGCGCCGTCTCCAGCGGTTGCGCAACGCCACAGCCACGGCCTTCTTGGCGTCCTGCTGGCCCACAATGAACTTGTCCAGCGCGCGCACCACGTCTTCAGGGATTCGATCTGCGTCTCCACGAGGAGCTGTGCCTGCTGGTGCCAACGGAAGTTCCGTGGCCACGGAGCTGAAGCGTCGAAGACCCACGCAGCGGCGAAGCATTATCGATCAAAATGAGCCAAACGTTGCATTTAGAAATAGAAACGATCCACCATCGTTTCTATTGATAGAAACGTGCCGAAGCACAATTGGCGCCATTTCTCAACCATGTCGCTCAATGACTCGGACCGTATGCTGCTGCAGCGCATCATGGTGCGCGATTGCCGGCGCCGTTCGTTTATTACTGATGTCAATGTAACAATGCATTGCGATGTCAGGCTGCAGGCGCCATGGAGGAGCAACAAGTGCGCAAACTGGCCAAGAAACTTACGGGCGAAGAAGGTCAGATGGTCACTCAAAAGCATTAGGACGAGTGTATTCTACGTCACTAAATCAAACAACGGCTTAACGATGGTAGAACTCACAGCCACCGACGTGGACCAAATGGTGAACAAAGTGGCTGCCAGAATCCGAGCGTTCGCGCTGGACGTGCGTCGTGGCATGTACGACGACGGCAAGATGTACCTGGCCGTGGTCAACACGGTATGAAACCTGCGCAAGGAGCCTTTGCTGTCTTTACCAAGGGAGTTCCCATGTAACTTGTCTTGCTTTGTTGTGTCTAGAGCAATGACTCGCTCACGTCTTTCGGCAGCAACTTCAAGCCTTGGGAAATCGTGTTCTTGCGCAAGGCCGTTGAGGAGATCGTGGATTCGTACGTGGGCAACGATTTTTGCTGCTGTGCTTTAAAGTTATTCAGCCAACACTGTTTGAACTACCTATTGTGCGATGCAGAGAGGAGGGTGCTCTGGAGGAGTCGGACCTGTTTAATCTCCGCGAAAATACAACCCTTTACGAGGTGTCGGAGCTGATCCGAAAGCTGACGGTCGAGAAATGGCTCGCTCCTAGTACAGTGCAGCTGCGGACTTTCAGTCTGACACTTGGACCGCGCACGTATTTGGAATTGATCGCGTTCCTGCGCGACCTGCAGGTCAAGAAGTGCCCCATTTGCCAGTACGAGCTGCTACAGGGTGTCAAATGCCGGGAAGCAATTGCGACCTTGCGATCCATAACGGCTGTATCGACAAGTACGAGAACAGAGGAGTGCGCTACAAGTGCCCCACTTGCCAACAGTCCGTGCGACGGTAACTCACAGCTACCGGTGGTAGAAGGCTTGCAAGGCACCATTACTATCTATGTAGGAAAAAAGAAATCTACGAACCGTGCTGCATTTCAGAAGTTCATGATGTCATATCCTTGCTGGCCAGCGTAGTCTGTTATGATTTCCATTGGTTCGTTTAACTGCTAGGTTCCAAAGCATCCGGAGCGGCATTCGGGTCGAATGGCAGCAGAGCAGCAGCCACTCGGCGGTCCTCGGCGTTCAGGATGTTGAAAGTAGCGCACGCGTTGACCGTGTCCAGGTACTCCACCACGATTCCGTTCACCTTGAGCATTTCCTTCAACTTTGGGTCCAACGCATGACTGATGCGTTCGCCACAGCCAAGAATTAGAATCTCTGCAGCAGTAACAGCATTAGCGTCAGCACGAAACCCCACGAACAGAGCGAGCAAACAGCGACTTCCTTACCAATTGGCGGATTGGCGACTGTGAACACAGCAAGATGCTCGCTGGTAATGTCCTCAATCCGTTTCGGTCTCCAGAGCTGCAGTCACAATGCAACATTAAAAGATACGTCAAAGGCAACGCTTGGTCACGGCGTTCGTTTCTCGGCCTCCCTACCATGGCGATCTCGGAGAAGAGCGCCACCCCACCACGCATGTTCTGCAGTCAGCATCAGACGATGAGCGTTAGCACACACGCCACATACCAAACACCAATGCAATTGCAAGCAACGCACCACGTCGTTAATAACGAAGCCTCCTTCGTCGTACTCTGTGATGGAGACTTTGGCTGTGCCATTGAGCATTTCCTACACGTCCAACAGTTAAGAGTCATACCGCAGAGCTACAGGCCAAAGCAAGTCTCAACAGACCTTGTGCATGTCGTGGCCATAGTTAATCCAACGACGCGTTGGCGCAGTCGGCCGCGTAGCTGCGCGCAGACACCGTCGGAGCTGCACCAAGGAGCGGCTCATATTGACGCAGGCGTAATGAACTGTCACTAGATTGGTACAGGGCGTAATGATCTGTCGAGAGCAAATGCAGTACCGTAACTGACACATAGACGGATTTGAACGCCGATGGACGTCAACGAGCATGAGCAGTTCATGCGAGAGGCTCTGCTAGAGGTATCGATAACGACAGCATTTCAGAAGCAACCAAGTCAACTAAGACTACTTTGCCATGCTGACAGGGCGAGAAGGCTTTGACTCGAGCTGAAGTACCAGTCGGCTGTGTGTTCGTCTACAAGGGCGAGATCATCGCCCGCGCGTCCAACCGCGTCAATGAGCTCTACAATGTACAGTAGTCGCTAGCATACATTATTGCTATCATAGCCATGCTGCTGGACTGAGCACTAGTCGTGACGATTTTGCAGGCGACGATGCACGCTGAGATCGTGGCGATTGAAGCCATCGCTGCAAAGTACGGCGACGCAGCAGAGGACGTTTTGGCAGAGTGCACGTTGTACGTGACGTGCGAGCCCTGCATCATGTGCGCGGGTGCACTTGCGCATATCTTCATCAAGCGCGTGTATTTTGGCTGCCACAACGACCGCTTTGGAGGATGCAGTTCCGTTCTTAACTTGCACGAGCGAGAGTGCGTCAACAATTGCGTTGTCTCCTTATGTCTAAGCTGATTCCTAATGGGATGTTATTGCTGTGGTGCACTGTTGATGTGATAGCGCGCTGCCGAATAGCAAGGTTCATCGCGGATTCTCATGCGTTTCCGGAATTTTAAAAGAGGAGGCCATCACACTACTGAAGAAATTCTACACGAGCGAGAACCCACGAGGTGCGTCTTGCTCCTCAATACGGAAATCAGTGGGATCGATCTCACGTTTCACTATTTTGCTATCTACAGTTGAAGACTCCAAGAAGAAGAGGAAAAAGCGAGGGGCTGAAGACGATACGGTAGCAGGAACTGAGTCCAGCAAAGTTCCAGTGGCATGATAAAAAATGCAGTTTGAATAGTATTTGTGCCCTGTTGCTCTCTATTGCTTGGTCATCTGCTTCTTCAGCGCATTTGCGTAAGGAGGATTGATAGGCTTTTGCAGCGGCTCCTGGTGGACATACTTCGGTGTGTTTCCCTGCGCGATGCCTCCGACTTCTTCATCTAGTGGGTACGATTGATCTGCATCTAGGCCAAATACGTCACCAGCGCCAACAAATACCACATCTACACAGACCGCGCGCTCTGCTGATACGTTGCTCGTGTACCAGTCGTCGTCTTCGTCGGCTTCTTCCATATACCGCAAGTCCAGCAGGTTTCGCTCCATGTCCGGCACATAGTCCTTCGGTAATTGGAAGTCTTGACACACAACGAACGACTCGAAGCTGGAGTTTCGACTTGTCTTAGGCTTTGCGCATGTCACCTTGCTGAAGAACCGACGCAGCTGCGCATACAGCAGCGATACTTCCTTGCCTCGGAAGAGCTTGGCCACGAACGTGCCTCCGTCCTCTAAGATCTGCAGACTGATATTGAGTCCAGCGAGCACCAGTTGGGCCTGCAGATATTCATCCAGATCATGCAGTCCAAGGACATCCGGCGCGCCGTCACTCACCACAACCTGAGCTTTTTGACCGCAGAATTGGGCCACGATCTCGTCAGCCGTTTGCTTGTGCGTGATGTCTCCCTGCAGCTGCACGACGCCGTCCAATGGCGCCATCTCCATGAGGTCCACAGCGATGATGGTGCTGCCCTGCTCCACTCTCTCTGCGATCACTTGGCTCCATCCACCAGGGGCAGCACACAAGTCCACGACGCGTGTGGCGCCCTGCAGTAACTGGAACTTGTCGTCTAGCTGCACGAGCTTGAAGGCCGAGCGTGCGCGGTAGCCCTGCTGCTTGGCCTTGCGATAATAAATGTCCTGCAAGCAGCAATACCGTTAGAAGATATTGTCGATGCAGCAAGAGATGCATCTACGTACGCGCTTGTCCTTGGAGGTCTTGCCCATGATGATGATGTCCGCTCTGATTGGCGCAGGTGGCTACGTTCGGAATCGGGATCAATTACAGTACCGATTGTAGTGTTCCGCCCTAGACTACCGTCACTATCAGCACCTAGAATGTGTCCAACACGGAAGCCATACAAACTTCAAGATAAACCAGGCGTCATCCACAGAACGTCGCATGGATTCTTTCTGGGTGTAGCAGGTAGTAGCTGAGCCGAATCGGCTCATTGAACATTTTCACTTAGCACAATCAACGACAGTAGCGCTCGCTGTGCACCGCCATCGTATGAGCTTCTCGCACTCGAACCACATGGATTTCCACGCGGGCAGCAATTCCTACTGCTACCCTAATACCTACCAGACGTCGGCCTATAGTCACGCAGTGCCCTACAGCCAGGCAGAGCCCTACAGCCAGGAGCCGCAGTACCCGTACGCAGTGCCCGTCGACGCCTCCATGACGACCCCGACGACGCAAGAAGCGCTGGACTACGCGCGTCCGCAGACGTGGCGCAACATGCCGCAGCGACAGACCAGCGATAGTCCGCCACCAGAACCGGCTCAGCAAGTGACAAGTTTTGACAACACGCCTCCACCCGCTTACAGTGACGTTGCAATGGCTGCCAACGCGTCGGTTGCTGCCTCTACAGTTGCCCCACCCGGCAACTTCTCGAGTGACAGAGGAAGCACGTCTAGTGCCACATCTAGCGCCACCAGAAGCAGCGTGGACACGGCAGTTGACACCATGTGGGAAGCGCGACGTGCCCGAGAGAAGGCGGAAGAGGAGGCGGACCAGAAGCTCATTGACGCCGTGTGCAAGGCGTCGCTAGCGGAATTTAACGAGCGCGAGCGAGCGTTGAATGCCTATGAGACGGAGACTTCCCAGAGATCATTGGAGCATCAGACGTCCTCAGCGGCGTTGCTACAGGCCAGGACTGACGCGGAGCAGCGCAAACGCGCAGCAATGAAGACGGTGATTGAGAGCAAGACACGAGCGCAACTTATGAGTGAGAAAGCTCGTGAGGCGACGACATTGTACGAGCAAAAGAACGCCGAACGCCTCGCGAAGCAAGCTGAACTGGAGGCGTTGAAGCTCCGTGATGGCCAGGAAGCTGAGCTTCGCGCAGTTCAACAACGCAAAGAGGAGGCGATGCGCAAACGCTCAGAAGCAGAGCAGAAGGCACGTGAGGCGCGTGAGAAGGCAGAGGCAATGCGGCACCAGGCCTTCCAGGCGGCTTCCAAGGTGCGTGCGAACTCTCGTCGCCAGATCGAGACACAGCTGAGCCAAGAAGAGGAACAGCGTCAACGGGAGCTGCAGCGCAAACTGGATGAGATCGAGAAGAGCAAGGTGCTAGCACGCGAGAGGAAGGAAACGGCTGCGAAGAAGGCAGAGGAGGCTAGACGCCGAGCTGAAGAACTTCGTGCCAAGGCGGAACAGGCTCGGCTCGGACTGAAGTCTTCCCCAACTTCGGGATCGACTTCATCGGCGGCATGATGCCATCTTGACTTGCGTGATTCATTCAGCACTTGCTTAATGCTTGCGTTCAAGATACTTCTAATATATATAACGGGTTCGAAAGCAGAGATTGCATGGGTGTTGATTCCATTCATGGTTAAGTCGTGGTTTCAAATACTTTAGCATTAACTTAGCTATACTTTACTAGTGTCCTCTTCAACCTCATTCTCCATGCTGGAGTAATGAGTTGGCGATGACGAACGTCGCTTAACGGCGTCCTCGAGGCTGGCGTTCGAGCTGTATGTGCCATCTAAGTCGCTGGCGCGGCGGCAGGACAGTGACCGGCAGCGGATATCATCGTTGTTATCCCCTTGGCGCTTTGCGCACAACCAGTCGTCCTCCAGCTTTTTCGTGGGTGCTTCTTTCTCTGTGACAACAAAGGTGTCTTCCTCCTCTGGAGTAGCCTCAGAATCCTGAAACCAGCCGTAGGTTAGCAAGTCCGTAACGGACGGCCGCATGAGAGGATCCGTCACAAGCACCGCTTTCAGCAGGCCTTTGGCCTGGTCTGAAATGTACCCTGGGTAGTTGATGCGATTGCGAGAAATATCTCTCCGCAGACGTTTGAAGTCCGAGTCATCGAAGGGCGCACAGCCTGTTAAAAGTGCAAAAATGAGCACACCCACGCTCCACACGTCGGCAGGGCCACCGCGGAAACCTTCACGAGCAGCTTGGGCTGTCGTGTGCAGTAAAAGAATCTCTGGGCTGCAATAAAGCGGCGTACCACACACCGTTTTAAGAGGCTGATCCGGATTAGCAACCACCTCCGACAGGCCAAAGTCAATGAGTTTCACTTTCAAGTCTTTTGTGATCATCACATTCTCCAGCTTTAAGTCGCGGTGAAAGACGTTCCGTGCATGGCAATATGCCAGCGCAGACAGCAGCTGCTTGAAGACTCCGGCTGCCTGGTCCTCGGCCATTTTGCCATTCGCTAACAGGTGCTCCAATAAATCAGAGCCCTCCACCAGTTCGTGGATGATGCAGATACGGTGAGACGTCTCGTAAGCGCCCAGGTACTTAATGATATTGGGGTGGTCCAGCGACTTGGAGATCTCCAGCTCTGACACTAGCTTCAGCAGACGACGCCGAACGCGGTGGACAGCCTTCTCCGCCACGTAGTTGCCGTCCGCTACCATGGAGCGCCGTGCCTCCACCATTGCTGCTTTGTCAAAGACCTTCACGGAGACCTTCTGACCCGTGCGTGTGTCCACCGCCTCATAGACTTTGGAGGTGGCGCCTGTGCCCAATACGCGGCCGAAAGTGAGCTGCAGACCATTCACAAGACAACTTGTTAGTCTCACTCCATCAACTTATTTCAAGCTGGAGTAAAAGGCTGTTACATACCCGCTGTTCCAGCTCCTTCTCCGTGAGCATATCGCCAATTAAACTACGCAGTCGGTCATTGATTGACAGCTTCGTCTTCTTCTTGGGTACGACAACTGGTTGGCGGACATTGGGGGCGTGGACTTTGGCGGACATTTGTGGGGATTTAATTCGCTCGTCCATGCACCAGAACGTCGAATAGCCACCGAAAATTGAATTCAGTAGTGTCGTCATTACTGCGATATCGAGCGCTTAATTCAGCTCTCCACTACTTTAGCAACGTCTTTACAGCTCGCGAATCCACTTGCTCCCGACGGCGCAAGTTCGAAAATGAGACGACCGATCAAATCGAAATTGGATCCCGGCTATTTTTAGCCAATCGTCGGGTCGAACTCTGTGCAAAGTGGGACAACTTGTCGACAAGACCCGAGGATGCTTCACACGTCAGCGAGAGCCCTATTTATCCCGACTCGCTGCAAGTTCAGCATCTGACAGCGATACCACGAGAAAAAAGGAGAAGGACCTCGCAACCAACCACAGTGATCTTTCGCGTCGACTGACGTACACATTACTCCGTTCGACTCCATGGTTGCCGGCGGCTCGTGCTATGTAATGCTGCTGTGTCCTTTTCTCGCAAACGGTATCATCACTTGACCAACAGACGCGTAGGCTGCACTTGTGAGTCCAGTCGAGTTGCCCGTATACGGTTGCGTTTCGGGCCCACAACGAAACGTTGTCGTTTTGCATCTGAGAAGGTCAGCAACTTGCGTGCTTCCGACGCGTTGGCCTTGGTACGTCCACCGTCTGATTCACACAGCACTGTGCTGATAATTTCCTCTGTACACTTCAACCTTCAGCAAATGAATGGCAGCAAGGGATACATGCGTACCGTCGTGCAAAAACGTCAACTGCTGGAATGTAGGTACCTGGTATCTGCTCCGTACATAGGAAGCCAGGGGATCCGACTGGAAAATTCCGTTACATTTGGGCTACATCAGAGTACATAGTGCTATTATAGTAATTTACCCATTCACTTCAGCGAATCATCGTCGTCAGTTTTGCAAATTGACTTATTGCATTCTGATCATTATCGTAATTCCTCAATAAATGACAAGATTAAAAGCGCGATTAACACTTCGACTGAACACAGGCGCAATAATGGTGGAGCCGGAGCCGCCACTGTCCCCCGCGCCGCGGCGCTTCGACAGCTTCACGCGGCTGCCCATGACGCCCACAACGCCCCAGTCTCCAGGCTCTCCGTCCTCCTTCTTCTACCACACAGAAGCCGCCAACATCGCCGTGCTATCGCCGCCATCCCCAACAGAGTCGGCTCCTTCCTGTCATGCTCCTTCCGCTTCAATCGGCTGCAAATTGCACAGAACTACCACGAAATGGCTGCAAATGAACGTAATCCAGCGCATCCTGTCGGCAATGGTGCTCGTGCCACTCATCACAGTGTTTCTATGGCTCTCGCCAGCGTTTGCAACCGCCACGTTCTGCACATTCGTCACCAGCATCTGCTCCTTCGAGTACGCGTGGCTGCAACATCGGATCTATCTGCGCGTTATGACCAAGATGAACGCCTATGAGCCAAGCCTGCTACGCCGTGATACATCCGGTAATTCGCCGCGGAACGGCGACGGTGACGACAGACGATCGTCCTACAGCTATGACCGCAGCACCCGGAGCGAAAGCGGCACAGACAGGGACCAAGTTCACAGCCAAGTTGGCGATAATGTTGGGTATAGCGCCTTAGAACGCACAGCAGGTAGTAGCAGCGATGACACTGCGCAGTCGTCGCCGTTGACACCACCACTGCCACCCAGAGCTTCTATCGCGCTACCACAGATGGAGGATTATCCTAGGGAACGACGGCTCAGCCATGACAGCAATGTGGGGGACGATGAAAACTACCTTCAGAACCCTTGCTTCTCCAGATGTGCTGTTTCTGGTATCGCTGACAAGTACTTCGGTAGCAACGTGTGGATTGCTGCAGTGTTATTGTCGACGCTAACGACTCTCATGACAACGTCCGTCTTCCTGGTCTACGTTGAGTATATCCCTGAGCTTCAGGAGAAGCAATTGTACAAGCTACGCTGGTTCTACTCTATCTCCACAGATTACGTCGCCGGACTCAGCGCGTTCCTCACTCCCAACTGGAAATATGCATTTATTTGCTTGGTGGAGAAGGTGGTCTTCACTCTACTGACGATGCACTCGACCGCTTGTCCTATCAACCGTTTCCGCTGCGGGGTTTACCTAGAGCCAGCACAGACTTTCGTCACTGGTGTGGTGATCATCGTAATGTTTCGTTTGCACACTCGCAAATCTGGACCTGCGACGTTCCTGCACATTGCATTGGACATGCTCGGCTACCTGTACATCATTGGCAGTCTTTCCGTGATTGTGGCCTTCGTGGATGATGAGCGGCTTGAGGCATACCGCAAATTGCTGATTGTGCTACTCTACGTTGTGTGGGCCTCTGACACAGGGGCGTACTTGACAGGCAAGATGCTAGAGAGGTGCAACTACAAACACTACAACCCTCTCGCGGCGCATTTGTCCAAGAACAAAGATTACGAAGGAACACTAGGCGCCATACTTTTTGGTATCGCTGCCATGTTCATCTCGTCCGACTTGCTGAATGTACCAGGATCTGCCGTAGCGCAGATCGGATTCACGGTTTTGGCTGTAATTATTGGTCGGCTCGGGGACCTCTTCGAGAGCTTGTTAAAGCGCGCTGCTGGCGTTAAAGACTCCGGAAAGCTGATCCCTGGTCATGGTGGTGTATTGGACCGCATCGATGCACTCATGTTTGCGTCGGTGGTATTTGCGAGGTACTATGCGTCTATTGTCATGTGACGCCACGCATGACCTTCCGACGCAGAGCGCACGGGAGGTCAGTGGTCAAAAGAGAAGTCTTAAGTTATCAGTTGGGAGATGAAACACAGTGATTATTCGTGACATTCATCTTTAAGTCCAAGTGGTGAAAACTCTTCAGTGTCACGCTTGAGCATCATACTAAGTACTCGCGAATCGTTGCACATATAGTCTTCAACTACGTCCAAGGGAACAACAGCTCATTGGCAGCCTTCTGGGCGGCAGATCTTCCATTCAGCAGCTGGACAAGTGTGAGAGCAAATTTGAGCACGGTTCCTGGTCCTTGGCTCGTTACGCAACGTTTTTCAACGACGACGTCTTCATCCACGTACGGATGAGGCATATCACGTTCGTTGGTTGGGGCTCCAGTAGCACGATCACCAAGTAGATCATGTGGCAGCAACACCACTGCAGGCGCGGAGGAACTCGCGGCGATCCAGCGTCCGGCAAGCTTCTGCGCCAGCAACATCTTGGTCGCGATTGCTGAATCCCGCACGTGGCTGACCCCTGCTCCCTGTTAGCAGTGTCAGCAATAACCTCAGTCAGGTGACAATTGGGCATGCACGCACATACTTACCCCAGGCAGTACTATCAGGTCGTAGATGTCGAAGCTGCACTCCTCAATGGACTTCTCGCCTTGGATGCGCAAACCGTAGTTACCCATGACGATGTTTCTCTTGATTCTTCCGACCGTGCCAATGGTGACGTGCAGTTCGCCCCGAGTTAAAACATCCGACAGTGCCAATGTCTCGAGCTCATCGATGCCATCTGCTGCGATAATCAAAGCTCGAGGTTTCACGTGAGGCAGCAGCGGCGTTGACAAGAACTCTTCGTCGTCTAGCTCTGCATACTCCGAAACACCTCCAGCCATCATGGTTGATCACGAAAGCTTTGCGCGCTCTGTTGGCCAAACTTC
Organism: Phytophthora boehmeriae; assembly: GCA_011947355.1. Lineage (NCBI taxonomy): Eukaryota > Oomycota > Peronosporomycetes > Peronosporales > Peronosporaceae > Phytophthora > Phytophthora boehmeriae. The sequence continues at coordinate 625,969 of JAAVTJ010000250.1, read as the reverse complement.
AAGATCGTTTGGTCTGGGAAGGGCCAGGAAAAGCAAGTATTCGTCTCGGCCTAGCAGAAATCATCCACGTGTCGATCGAACATGGCAAAAATTGCACAAGCGATCAGCGAAATCGTGAAACCGAAGCCCACAGCACTTGTTCCGGTGGTATGAAGTGCATGCATTGTTGTGCTATGCCGCCGCGTAATTCTTATCGTGTGGTGTCCGAATGTAGACGGTAGGCAGTGACGAAATCGAAGTTGCAGCTTTGTACCAGTTGCTGGCTCGCGGTGGTGTGCGTGTCACGATTGCGATGGTCTCTGGGCATCTCCACCACATTGTCAAGCTTGCCAGCGGCACTGACATCCAAGCAGACAAGCCCATCGAGTTTTGTGTGAATGACGACTACGATGTCATTGCGGTTCCTGGCGGGCCAGGCGCAAGAGCCTTAGGTGCTTGTCGTACCCTGACGATGCTGCTGAAAGAGCAAAAAGCAGCGGGAAAACTGTACGCAGCCAGTGGGGAGGCTGTTTTTGACGTCCTCTTCCATAATGCCCTCGTTGAAGGCCCTTTGGCTGGTCATCCCGCCGATAAAGAAAAACTGGGCGATCTCTATTCCAACGACAAAGTGGTGATCTCTGGTAACTGCGTAACGACTCGAGGGCCTGGGACAGCTATCGCCTTGGGGGTGACCCTTGTGGAACTACTGCGTGGTGAGAACGTCGCGCGAGATATTGCCCACGGAATCGCGTTCAAAGAGCTTGCTGAGCCAACAAACCCGTAAGTGACGTGCAAGCGATACGAACGCGTAAGGTAGCCAAATGCGCCAGTTGTCATTTTTTCCGAAATGAAATCCGAAGAAACGGAAGCGTCAATTGTGCTTGCAATGCGTCTGAGCCTTTATCTACCTGGAATGGAAGCTTCGTTTTCAGCAGATATTTACCAGGTATGAAAACAGTCAAAACTGAATCCGAGAAATCCACTGCAATCCGTTCTGAAGGTGACTTCATCTTTGGCACAAAAATGGCAGCAATGATCTCGTTTTCCCGTGAACCAGGCATCAACTCATATCGAGGTGTCTCCAAATCAACGTTTGAAGGCACTTGCGTGGGCGAGGCACCAAGTTTTGCTTGTAATTGACTGCCATTTAAAGCCTTGCAGCGTGAGGCCTGTTCTTTTGTCAGCACCATGCCCTTGTAGAAATGCCGACCCAGTTTGTCTTGCAAGTGAATATCCAAATCGGCATCCAAGCGCGTCTGGAGTGCTGTCACACCTTGGAACGCAATCTCGACCTGTCGAATTCTGTCGAACCCGCAAATGACGTAAAAGAAGCTGCTTCCCCGCGACCACGCACTATCTCGCCGACCTTCTTCATGCAGATGCGAGGCAGCGCTGAACGGGTTTTGCTTTGGCAACAACAACATCTTCGCACCGATCACGCGCGACTGCACGGCAAATTCGCCATTCATGTCAGCATAATCATTCGCGCAGGTGAAGATTGCAGGGATGCGGGATTCTGCTATGCGATAAAGGTCTGGAAGCCAACTGAAAAGCAGCTCGTGACGCTGAGAATCAACAAAATTGCCGAAGCCAGTGTTGTAGCCCACGATAACTGAAGTGTCAGGAGTACAATCGCTGAAAAACTGCGTGTCCTGGAAGTCGCCAAAGGTGCCACGAAAATGGCGAACTTTCATGTTGCTTGGAACGTCTGTCTTGTGGACATTATTGTCGCGTACCTCGACTTCTGGCCCAATAAAGAAGAGCGTGACGTTGGCCGGGGCGTAGAAGGCTGCGATCTCTTCCCAATAGTTGGTGATGCGCCACACGCGCTGCTCCGCCTTCTGGGAGGCTCCAATCACCAGGATATTCAGCTCTGTGCCGGTGAAAAGCTCCAGGAGCTGCGTGATATGCAGGAACGTGACTGGGAAGCTCAAAGCGTCCAGCATCGACGGATCTCGCGTTGCAGTCGCCACGAGATCGCCACCAGCGCTCCTTGAGGTCAAATACTCCGTCCAACCTGCAGAAAGATCCACTGGAGCGCTGCCAGCGTCTTGATTCGCTTTGGATTGCGACGGGAACGACGGAAGACGTGGAAACTGCTTGGACTCGAGCCAGCGGAAAGTCCCGCTGTACATTCCATCGCCACGAGGGTCCAGTTTAAGGTGCTGCAACCGCGATGCTACGTCAGCACTGGTGCTTGCAGCAGCATTCCCACTGCCTTTACGCTGCTGTCTGCGTGTCTTCTTGCCCATTGTTGAATGCCGTCGTCGCATCGAAAGGTCGCAGCGTCATCGGCTAGATCCGTAATTTCCTTTTCACAATTTACCATAATGCAGTCTGTGCGACACAAAGGCTAGATCATCATCAATTTTAGACCTCGATTTAATTCCACTTGGATAAAGTATGGAATCCGTTTTAGCAGCTCAATTTTAGCTTGCAATTAAAAATCCAGGGGAGGGAGCTCCAAGTCCAAGTGAGCCCAACAGACAGTCGAGCGAATAGTCGAGCAAAGCGGATCTCGGCCCCCTCTCCAGCAACAGAAGGCGCTCCTCCCTGTGTGTTCGTGTCGTGCGGTCGTCTGTGTGTCCTTGTCAGTGTTGCAGCCATGGCGGATATGAACCGGCGCAAAGGGGCGTGCGCTCGCAGCAGAGCTATATGCAGCAGGCGGCGTCTTCCCAGCAGCAATTTTCAGCCTATCAGCAGCAGCTTCAGGCCGCCCAAGCCCAAGCGCAGGCCCAAGCGCAAGCCCAGATGCAAGCCCAGAATCCGTACCAGTACCAGCAGTACCAGAAGCAGCAGCAGCAGCAGAAGGCCCAAGCCTTCCATCCGTCCAGAAGTGGAGGAAGTTATCGCACTGCTGGACCCGCAGCGCGTGCGCCAGTGCAGAAACCTTCAATGTCCTCAGCCAAAATGGGCATCAAGAGCGGGATGACAGTGGAAGATCTCAAGAGACTCACGCAGAAAAGGATGCAGCAGTCCACAGGAGGAGGAGGGACCAATCCTTCGACCCCCAAGACTTCTACTGCTGAAGGCTTTTCGTCTTCAAGACCTGCTACGCCCAAGATTAATATGGCGGTGGTCAATGCCACGTCGACACCTGCAGCTGCAGCGACGCCCCCAGTGATCCCGAAGACGGGAATGTCGGTCCAGGAGCTTAAACAACTGACGGCGTTGAGAGTGGCGTCGCAGAATGCTCCTGTGCGTGCAAGTGAAGTCACTGGACTGGTGAGCAAAGCCGTGCTGAACAACGCAGCCAAATCGCACTATCGTGATAACATGCGCAGCTCTCTTACTCCTGGGAGTACCCCCAAGCGCTCGCATCACACTCGCAGTAACAGCAGTACCCAGTTCAGCACGTCGCAGTTTGGATTTGGAAATCAACAACATCATGTCAGTGACCTCAGCCGCAGCCATGGGCCGTTAAGCTCGGGCACGTCAGCAGATGTAATCCCTGTGCGTGGCCATCGTAGTCGCTCGCGCAGCTCGCAATTACCTACCGGAGACACGTCTGTGGACCAAATGCCTGCCCGCTACTCGTATAGTGGCGGCCAATCTCCCGAAGAATACTTTTCATCGTATGATTTTGGAGGTGGCGGCGATAATTCGACTTCGTCTCAGGAGACAGACCCAGGTCGGCCAAGCCTGGAAGAAGCGACGACCTCCAGTCGGAACTCACTCTTACAGTTTCCGGAGGAGTCATTCCCACCTCCTCCACCGATGGATGAGAGTGGTGGATTTGTTTCCACGGCACTCCCATCTTGGTCTCCACCTCCAACAAGAACTAAGAAGCTTAATTCGTCTGCGAGCAGCGGCGCGACTTTTTATAACCAGCAGACATCTTACTACAATATCGCGTCCAAGGATGAAGTGAATGCACCGGGCGATAATGGCGGTAGCTCAAGTCAAGCACAAGATCAAAACCTCGCCCCGCCACCTGGGCTTACAAGACGGCCATCAATGACGGTGCCCTGGCAAGTCGCTGAGGCTGTGCTCAACACGCCGCAAACCACCTCCGGACGAAAAAAACTACTAGATTCAGATACCGACAACAGTGGACTGAACTCGTCCGCTGCTGAAGCTGCAGCGCAACTTACAGGACTGTCAATTCAGTCTTCAGCGCGCGGCAGGGGTCCTTCAGGAGCGCAATCACCAGCTATGGCTTCATCGTCATCCGTGATGATGGGAAGTTCACCATCTAGTAGTAACAGCATATCACAACTCGGGGAGCTACTAACGCCGCTCGACGTGGAAGTTTCGGCAATGCTGCCGAATTTTTCAAGTTCCGTCGACGTAGCAAGAGCCGGCTGGAACTCGCGCGTGATCTGTCGTTTGGTGATAATGGCGAAGTGGGAAGCTATCCTAGCTATGGTACAGCTGGTGCTATGCCAGGAATCGCTGAGCGCCATGGAGATGGCGAGGGTATTCACGACGATTCTGCCTCAGACATAAGCTCATCTACCTCAGGCAACGATGGATCCAGCTCACAAGACTACACAGATGAGGATGTTGTGCAGGTGACGGGTGGGTACGACGATACAGCAGAAATTTCAGGCAGCTTTGTATCATTCTACAATGCTGCTCGGCAACAGCAAGGTGGTCTGTCGTCGTTGTCGATCCTCCGCCGCCACCGCCACCTCCCATGACGGATGATGAGGACGATGCCTCCGCTACGTCGTCAACAAAAGGCAATGGATTGCCAATGATGAGCCCTAACGGCGCGCGACTCCGTAAGGTAGCGGAGATGGCACGGCGAGGCAGTTTGAGCACCGAAGACAAGACACGTGCCAAAGACGAGATTATCCAGAGCTCTTTGGGCATCGGTGCAAGTAACGCGGCTCGGCTGTTATCCTCTAAGATGGAGGATCGAGGAGACCGCGTGCCAGCCACGGCGCCGATGGTAACGGTAACGGCACCGCCTGGATTCTCCGTTCCGCCACGCACAACACCTAAGGCTTCAAAGAAAATGCTCGCACCTGGATCTGGGATCGTGCGAAGCAGTTCAGCAAATCCATCAAGCACGTCTGCTGGTGCGGCTGCAGCGGCCGCGGCTCTCGGTGCCAGCACTGTGTCTTCGGCGTCTTCGTCTGGCACTTCACACATGGCTGATGCCACCGCACCAAACGGCAACACCCTGGAAGAGCGACTCGCTGCTGCAGCGCAGAAGGTAGCAGATTGTGTCGGCAAGGGTGATATGGCAGGCTTCCAGCAGGCTATGGACGAGTTAGATTGGCTCAGGAACGAAGCCAGCAAGATTATGCGTGGTTGACATGAAGCTTGAAGGAAGTGTCGAGATGCGTGAAGCAAGCGATAGAGCAGCAACCATCTTACGGTGTAGATATCGAGAAACGTTTTCAAGCAACACACAGTCAGCAGATCTCTGACCCCGACGTACGAACCAAACCAAAAGATACACAACAACGAGATACATTAGCATACTTGATGCAATTATTTAGTCTCGTACTTCTGAAGTATGAAATGCATGATGCATGCTACAGCAGAATCTTGTACTTCTCCGTTGACGGTACATGATTAATTGCAAGACGGCCATCATACGACACGGAAGCAAACATCCAGGCATCTCCTCCTGCAGCCCAACGCGCTGCATACACCGCATCTTCATGCTCTTCGACTCGTCGAATAAGTGTGTCCGCCACTGCGGCACCACCTGCCGTCTCGTCCATGAGGTCACGTTCATCCAACTCAACAAGTGGCGCAGAGGAGATAGAGGAAACGCGCCATAACGCCAACGTGGCGTCCGATCCACTGGAAAGCATTAGCTGGTCGTGCTGCGGATGAAAGCGAACGCTCCAGGCCCAATGAGAGTGAGCTCCAAGACTCAACAAAGGCTTGCGAGCATAACGCAGGTCCCAGAACTTGAGCTTGCCATCGTCGCCTCCACTTGCAATTACGAACGGTTTGTTCGGATTGAAATCGAGCGATAACGTGGCGGTTGGATGGGCCTCTTCCACGTTTACACTTTCTTGCTTAGCACGTAGATCCCATGTGCGAATACTACCACCTAGGGCAAAGGTTAACTGCGAAGAATGGTGGGGGTCCCAGGCCAGTGCAGCGGCACGACGTTGTGTGGTGCCTCCTAACATGGACACGTCCAGCTCCAGCTTGTCCTGCGCTTCTACGGACCCACCGACGTCCAATTGCCATGTCCGAAGCAATGTTTCGTGTGCAGAAGCCAACATCGGACTCTCAGCAGTAGCATCCCAAGCAACTCTTATTGTCCAAAACAGCAACAAAAGTCAGTTTCAGCGTCACTGGCTGCATCAAGACGCAAAGCGAGCAATATACTCTGAAATCGGGAACTTCTGGACAGGAAATGCCGCTATTTGAATCAGCTCTTGGGTCTTTGTAGCTTCATTGTCTTCACCATCTTCTTGTTGTGAAACAGGGGCCTCTTCAGCGTCCGGTAGTTTCCACAGAGAAGCTTCGGCCGCTTGTCCTCGTTGTTTGCCACATGTGACCAGCAGTTGTCGATCTTGAGGACTCGGAGCAATGCACAGTACGTCGCCTGGGTGGCGAACCACTTGACGCGTAACGACATCGCTCGCTTCATCATTCACTTCGACCACATGGATCTGCCATATAGCACGACAAACAAAACTAGTCTTAGTGACATCAATAATGTATAGGATTTATACCTATTTTAATTTGCGTTTGGTCACCTGATTGGGCTGGTTCAACGTGCTCGTGCCAACGAGGAACTGCGCACGGTCCTTCTCAGCCAGCACAGGCTCCAGCGTTCGGACCTATGCATTAACGTCAATATATTGGTATCCTACACCGCCCATAGCACAGAGAGAGACGTCACCTTCGTGCCGAAGCTGAAGCTGCAGGCTCCGCTCCCAAACATGGTCGTTAGATACTCTCCGATAGAAACGAAAACTATAGTGTGGCCCACACAAATTACATTTCTAAACGTAACCTCCACACTCTTCGAGCTGCTGGACGATCATGTCGCTCAAGTTCCTGGCGCTTAAAGGCTGGCATCCAGCCAACAAGGCCAATCAGAAGCGCATCTGGGTAGCAGAGCAGAAGGCCAAGCAGCGAGAGGAGAGGGAGCGCGAGGCAGCCGCCGAAGTTCGCAAGAACGCCGACGCTCTCCACGCTCAACAGACCGCCGCCGCCTTCGGAGACCAAGACGCAGCACGTCGCGTCAACAGCCAGCAGCTTCAGTTCCTCTACGCCGCCCCTCCAGGTCTGCCAGAAGCTAAAGGAGACTCAGAAGAATCAGAAGACAAGAGACTGAAGAATCAGACGCAGGAGGACGAAGCGGTTCGGGAGTTCCGACGCAAAGCAGAGCGACACAACGAGCCCCAGAGGAAACTGGAGCGCTATGTGGGTAGGAGGAGAGAAGAGTCGCTCACTATTCAGGACCAAGTGGAGAGATTCCCAATGCTCAAGGACGCCCCAGTAGAAGGAAGTTACACGCAGTCGCTGCGTGTGAGTTTTAATCCTGTCGGCGTCAGATTGCGCAATGTGCGATGCATTCGCTGTGGACAATGGGGGCATCAGTCAGGAGATCGAGAGTGTGGACTAAAGGACCAGAACCCTCATGGTATGTTGAGACTTTTGATTAAGAGAGAGTTGGGACTGATGTTGTTGTGAGGTGAGTGAAGATGCTGCGAGACAGATGAGAGAAGATCCGGTGACGGAGATTAACAAGCTAAAGTCAGCGAAGCAAGAACTTGTGTTTAGAAGAGGAGCGTTGCCGTTGGAGATGCAGCAAGCAGGAGCAGGAGAGGAATTTGAGATCTTGCAGTCGGATGATGGTGGGTTGGCTGAAATCGCGTTACTTGGTAGCCTGATTTACTGATCTCTAGGATATGGTGTTATTGGTTGAGCAGATGATGTGGTTAATGCGGAAGATGCGTTCCTGGCGAATTTATCAACGAAACACAAGAAGAGATTACTGCAAAAGCTGAAGGAACTGTCGCCAGGTAGCAGCGAGAGCGACTCCGACTCTGATGCGCCTTCTCAGGCTAAGAGAAAAAGGAGAAGCGATCACAAGCACAAACGCAAGCACAAGAGCCATATTCGAGACAGAGACAGAGAGAAGGCAAACGATAGACGACATCGCAAAAGTTCTCGGCAGACTTGTTCGCGATCTTGTTCCCAGTCTCGAAAAAGAAGACAGCGGAGTCGACGAACTCGGTCAAGATCGCCATCGAGTTCTTCTCCTGATGACAAACGTCGCAAAACGTCCACACACGAATGAAATGAGAGTGAAGAAGTATACTGAAGCGCATTTTGAACGAGCAAAGAGCAATTCAATTATCTTCTGACAACGCGAGTCATGCTGAAGCTGCATGCTCTGAAATACACGAACGCTACGGAAAGGGGAGATCACTGGCTTTTGAGCAGCAATAGAAACCTGAGCGGTAGCGCGAGGAATGGGAGGGACTACGCTATCATGCACTGGTGGATCCGTAGGTGGCACCCGCGACGACAGCCATTCCTGGACCCATGCTCGAGGCTGGAAGATCTCTTTACTCCACGCGAGCGTACCAACCGAGATTGCCGCAGCAAGTGACCACGCAAACGAAGACACACAGAACCGCACGCACCATTAGCTGAAACGTTTGCAGTTAAGCAACAGGTTGGTACTACTTACCCGTCATACGTGAGAACCTCACACAGCCCAATGGCCAGCATAACTGCGACGATCGCCGCTCCTTCTCCTGCGCATGCCCGTACAGCGATGTCGGCATACTGAACCGACGACGGAAGTTGCACGTGCCTGGTGGAGACTGCAACGAGATACCAGATCACAACAAGTCCACAGACCAGGTCTTGCGCGTATCGTGCGGCCAGCAATGCTACCACGATCAAAATAGTAAGGAGCGAGACGTAGGTCGTGATCCGAAGGAAGTCGTGATTCGAATGCTGCATGGCCATCGCTAGTTGCGTGAATGCCATAGTTGTGATCCACGTGAAGTAGATTGAGACGGGAAGCTCGTTGCAGAGGTACATGGCCCAGTCGAAGCGTTCAGTATTGCGCGAATTGCGATCGTTGACGGCGTAAATGTAGATCACCAGAAGCGCCAACCACAGCAGGTAAATGAAAATTGTGGCAGCGTAGACGTGGCCCCACACAAACATGAGCACCCACAAGATGTCCAGCACGCAGGTTGCTGCAAAGCACGTGCGAAGCTGAGCTGGCTTGTTGGAATCAGCGAAAAGTGAAATTCGCGGTGCGAAGACATCGACGCTCGCGAAAATAGCTACGAGGGCGAACACGACAATCCACATAACAGCGGCGTAACTCGCTGGAGTGATCAGCGTTTCACTGTCCCGTGCCGTCATCGCGATCGACTTGGCGTACACAATGTTCACGACAACCTGCGCCAAGAACAGTGCCGCATTCACGAGAGAAAACCCCGCGCTGTTCATGGTGTTGATCCGTTCTGCAATGGTGTTGTCGACTTGGCAAATTGGAGAATGAAAAGCTTGGAGAGACCAGCAGGGTGAAAAACGCGAAAGGGTTGCAGAACAAACAGATCAGTGTCCCATAAGCTGTTCTAACGGGCTCGTCATCCGCACAGAAAGTTAAATCTCCAACCTCCACAATCAAAAACGGCGGTCTTACTTGAAGCATCATGGCGGGACCCGGCGCCACATTCGACTGTCTGGTGGATTGAGGCTTGCTGCTGGATGACCATGGTTCTACTATGAATGTGTTATCCAGGACCGGGATAACCTCCCGGGAGGCGAGGTGCTTCCAACGGGTAGAGCAGCAAAGGTATGTCTCATGCGATGCATTCGACAGTTTGTAGATGGGTGACGAGCCGCTGTAAGAGATTGCCCGAGCATGGGAATTGAAATTCAACACAAGCTGCAATGATGTGCTCCAGCATTGCCAGCCCTGTTGACATGTATTTCGACAGTTACAGTAACGATGGCAAACGAGAAGGGATCAGGCACCATGCCGACGGACGTGTAGACGCCGTATTGACTTCACTCCTCATCATAACGTTCTGAATCCGGTCGGTGCTTACTTTGAATTGTGGAGCAAAGAAGAAGAAGAAGAGGAAGGAGAAGAAGAAGAAGGTGTTCCTTAGGGCGACGATTTTCCAGGGAAACAGCATCCGGCGAACGCTGTCATTGATGACTAGTAGCAGGAAAACGGGTTTGAAGACATTCACGATCAACTGCAGCGTCTCGAATGTTTCCTGGACGTCGTCTTGTAACATCATATCTCGGTTAGTGAGCCCCACGATGAACCACGTCACTATCAATCCTATAGGTGGATCGCGGGTGATGGCGTACGCGTTGATCACGAAAGTGAGTAACACCCCAGAAGTATGGTGTACGTGGTAGAATTGAAGTAGGCGCCGTAGAAATACTGAGCAATGTCGATGACTCCAAAGATGACGGCACCGCTAAGCCAGCAGAAGAAAAGGCGGAAGGTAAACTCACCGATGGAGACGAAGATCCAGTCTCTTGGCTTGGGCAGCGCCCGATTGAAGGCCACGACGGTGTAAAATGGCAGCAGGATGAGCCATAACACAGCCAGCAACACTGTGGCTACATGGAGATTGTCGGACTTCGTCAGCAAGTCGTGTAGCAAGTTGATTAACGCGATAGCCAGGCCGACCGATCCGATAATGGCGTCTTCTTGATAAGACGCTGAGTTGATGAATTTTGCGATGATTCCTCGAGGTACGATGCGGATGACGACACAGCCGGTTGCCAAACCGACAAAATGGATGAATCGAGGTGGCGAAATGAGGTTGACTTTTCCAGCATCTCGGACATCTCCACGGACGTCCTCGTCGTGATTTACTTGCCGAACTGCCTCAAAAAGTGACACGATCCACAGGATATTTGTCCCTGTCACGAGCCATAGCAGCAGTGCACTCCGCTCGTGATGCATCGCAATGATCATTTTTACGAGTGGGTACTTGCTGACTTTTGCTTGGTAGTAATAACAAACAGATTGGAAAAACGAACTGTTGTGAATTGAGAAGTGGCACCGGAAAGAACATCTTTGCTGCGAACTGCGACTTATGAGTCTCTTCCTCGATGAGATCCCGAACATGGTTAATCTCCAGAAATGTCATCGTGGTAAATCGATTTACTCTATGAAGATCGCTCGATAAGGTGCCGTTTCAACGGTGTTCATCTTCCGACATGGATGTGTCTGGGCACCTTCAATATCGGTAGCAGCTCTACCACCTTGCATTGAAAAAATCGGTATAGACACACAACGGCGTCGACGAACCCCATACTGAGGAAGACAACCTTGATGACAAAGGCGGATTCCTCCAACACGTTTGATGTCTTCTCGTTGTCACCATCAAACGTATTCGCGTTAGATAAATTGATGCCCATGAGGAACCAAAACGTCATCAGCACAACAACTGGGTCGTGGTTCAGTACGTAACATTTTGTTGTTTCCCACGAAAGTAGAGTCAATGTGATGAAATAGACCATTGGGCCAAAGGAATCACCATAGCAGTACTGCACCCAGTCCATGATCGCAAAATGGTGGCCACCTGGATCCAAGCGAAGTAGAGGCGCACAGACAGCTGGGTGAAGAGGTAGGAGACCCACTCGCTGTAACAGTGCAGGATCTGGACACGGTGATTCACAACCTCATGAAGTGATGCTACAATTTCTCACTGCGCCATTAGCGCGAATATGGTCAGGCTATCCCAATCGGGCTGTAATAGCATAGTCCAAACGATCGTCGCCACAAATGTCCACCAAATCAATGCGTAAACGGCGAACGGATCGGGATCGTTGGCACCGGCATAGCTCGCCAAAATATCACGTGTTAACGACTGTGGACTAAGGAATATGTTGACGGAGAAGCAGGCTACAAGTGGTATCCAGGCACGCAGCACGAATTCCGGGGAGCGATCAGGTTGACGAATGGCTGAGAGCTTTTACTACCGGAAAGACTCGACCCAGTGGATTCCGATGCTTGGGTGGTTTGCACGAATAGCTTGATACAACATATCGTGAGCACGACCTGCATAAAGAATAGCCTTGTGTGTGGCAGCACATTATTCGTCGGGTGTAACATATTCGCACTTGATGGCGACAGATTCAATTGAATACTGTGTGCCGGTAACACAAGTCTCAAGGAAATATGCCGCATGAAATACCTGGACTAGATCGATATGAAGCAGTCCATAGACGATGTCTACCATCCCATCACTCTAAGCAGTATGCTTTGCGTTAGCATTCCAACAACCATCAACGTTAAAATGTCAAAACGTGTCGAAATTCAAAGCTATGACATCAAAAATTGACGGGTGGCCGGGAAATACTACTTCATACTTCGACGTATTGCTTTAGCATTGTTGATAGTCGCTGCAAACGCAATGAATCCCGGAGAAAGCGTGAGAGAAGGAGGAGGTTACCCCAGCGTCGAACGTGATCTGATATTGTTATCGATGATCAACACACAGGACAAATGAACAAACAAGTTAATTCCAATCAACATCCCCGACAAACAAGATTCTGCATAGCTTACACTTGAATGGTTAGCGGCGAGCAGCGTAGATGAGAAGCACCAGCAGGAGAACAGGTTTGATGGTATTACCGACGGTCTGCAGCTTGTCGAACGTCTCCTGCGCGTCGCTCTCGAACGTCACTTTCCTGTCGGCCAGTCCCACGACGACCCATGCCATGATAAACACCACCACTGGATCACGGACGAAGATGAATGCAGTACAAGCCAACGCCAAAAACGTCGTCAAGATGACCACGTAGACGTCAAAGTTGAAGTGGTGTCCGAAGAGGTGTTGGGAGATATCCACGACACCAAAGTAGACGGCGCACGTGAGCCAAGCGAAGTAAAGTCTCAATGAGAGCTCTCCGATGGTGATGTGGAGCCACTCGTGGCGTTCAAGTGGCGTGGTGTTGCGCACCACTGCAATGTAAAGTGGGCGTAGGAACACCCACGTGATACTGAGGAACAATGTTTCGATTTTGGGGAATGGAATCGTCCTGAAGAGGTCGATGAAGGTCCGTATGATGAAATGAAGAAAAATTGTTTGCAGCGTGGACATTGTTTCTTCATGGGGCAATCCGCCCCACATTTGGGCGAAAAATGCTGGAGGAGTGAGGCGGATGATGCTCAGAGTGCTGACTGGGGGAATAGTGTGGAAAATGAATTTCGAGGGAGCAATGAGATTGTCGAGACTCGCTTGAGAGACTTGAGGGTCAGCCTGAAGGTCTTGAGACGTATTCAGGATAGTCACCAGTAGGAGTGACACGATGAAGTTGAGGTTCTCCAGCATAAAGAATAGCAACCACGGGGAAGTCGTGTAAGTATCCCACCAATTCATCTTTACTTGGAACTAATCTTCACACTTGAGTTCTTTGTATCTGATTGTCGACTGACAGGATCGTTTGGTTCACAAAAAGGCAACTTCAGAGAGATACGTCACTACAATCCAAAGTTCGATTTTTCTGTCCTGTATCTGCTCGAAGTTGCCTTTTTGAGAAGGAACCAAACGATCCTTCCAGTCGGCAAGCAGACACAAAGTTCACACTTTCAGGTCGTCAGATCAAGACAAAAACAACCATGAATTGGTGGGATATCTACACGAATTTCCCATGGCTTCTGCACTGTATGATGAACAGCTTCCAGTTCTTCTTGAGTTTCTTCCTGGCGTTCGTTGCCTCGTCCAAAGACACGATCGTTCCCCAAGACAACCTCGACAATCTCATTGCTCCCTGGCGCTTTGTGCTGCACATCAAACTGCCTTTCACAGTCTTGGACATCACCCGTCTCGACCCTGAAAGTGTCATTGCCCAACAATTATTGTGGCACGAATCTCGCCTTGAAAAAGGCAAATTCATGATGAACTTCTTGATCATCACAAGTGGAATCCAAGATACTTACTACGACACTCATGACAACGACAAGCACTTGCCCTACATGGCCACAGCTTCATTGGCTATACTGTGGCTCGTGCTACGTCCACTTTACATTGCAGTGGTGCGCAACACCACGCCACTTGAACGCCACGAGTGGCTCCACATCACCATCGGAGAGCTCTCATTGAGACTTTACTTCGCTTGGCTCACGTGCGCCGTCTACTTTGGTGTCGTGGATATCTCCCAACACCTCTTCGGACACCACTTCAACTTTGACGTCTACGTGGTCATCTTGACGACGTTTTTGGCGTTGGCTTGTACTGCATTCATCTTCGTCCGTGATCCAGTGGTGGTGTTTATCATGGCATGGGTCGTCGTGGGACTGGCCGACAGGAAAGTGACGTTCGAGAGCGACGCGCAGGAGACGTTCGACAAGCTGCAGACCGTCGGTAATACCATCAAACCTGTTCTCCTGCTGGTGCTTCTCATCTACGCTATTCGACTCTAACCATTCAAGTGTAAGCCATGCAGAATCTTGTTTGTCGGGGATGTTGATTGAAATTAACTTATTTGTTCATTGTTCTGAGTGTGCAGGCCTACTGGACCCTCGACAACAATTCCAGATTATGCGTTCACACCAACGAAGACAGCCCAGAGCAGGGCATGGATGAAATGATTTCTCCTCTATCGGGGTTTCCTACATTTTAAGTGATCAGCAATTTCACAATATCGCTGCATTAATATGAGTTTGTGGTACGTTTTGACACCGCCAACGTCGTTATTACGCCTGTGGAAAAAGTTTGTCGTCGTCAATTGATAATCCATAGCGCACGGTGCTTGCAAGTTACCAAAGCCAGACAGTCGAGAGATAGACTTGCTCGGCGCTGCCAGCAGTTTGCTGAGTCGAAAAAGGTGACGATATTTAACTCGGTGCTAGAAGAACGAGGACCACGCAATAGCAGTTCAAAACTCCAGTGGACTTATGTATAAACAAACGTACAGCACACTGCAACTACGCCTGCCACCTTGAAAGCAGCTTTAAACAGTTCCATACTCAGCTGTGGTTTCGAACACGAACGGCTTGAAGTACTCTTCACTGGTAGAGGGGCCTTACGACTTCACATACCAAATCAAATACACACATATCAGTATATGCGCACAATGCATCAGCGACAACCCGAAACAAGCACAACAAACCACGTACGCTTTCCAATGGACGACGTAAACGTATCGAACACTGTCGATGAGTACAAGTATCGGGAAAACTGGTGCGACAACCATTGCAACAGCCTGCAGCTTCTCAAACACCTCTTGTGTATCACCTGGGAACGTCGTGTGTTTAAACACGAGTCCAACCAAAACCCACGTGACCACAAGCCCCACCACGGGATCCCGTCCATGAACGTACGTTCCAAATGCCAACACCAACAACGCTCCCAACAGGAACGCATACATCGTAAAGCCGAAGTAGCCATCTCTTAAATACTGCAGCCCATCCGTAATGCCAAAAATCACATCAGCACTGAGCCAGCCGAAGTAGAGTCGGATGGAGAATTCACTGGCAAAGTAGTAGATCCAAGCTTGGGAGTATCGTGGCGTCGGATGACGAACCACGAAGAGATACAGCGGCAGCACAGTACACCACAGCACCGCCAGTGCAAAGGTCGCTAGATGCACCCAACTGAACCACAGATCCAGCGCCACCCAGGCCATATTAGCCACACACGCGAGCTGGAACCACTGTCTGAGGAAGCTTGGGTCGTCTGCCGTCAAGTAGAAGCTGTAGGTTGGATAGAAGCGGTCGGTAGCGACGGTGGCGCCTAAAAGAGGTAAATAGGCAGCCAGATCCCAAACACATAGGCAGGAGGTGCCAGAGGATTGTTAGGCGCCAGTGTGGAGGCTGCAGGAGCTGCAGGAGGCGTCAGAGCCATTGATCCGCTGCCATCTGCAGCTCCAGCGGCGTCTTGATGGGCTTGGGAGTGCTTGGGGGCGGCCCAGGAGCCTTCAGGAGCGAAGAGGAAGACGCCGATAGCCACCGCCACTTGGATGGAGAATAGAACGACGTTGGCGGAGGGCAAATGCCGCCCCAGAGACGGCGGATCCATCGTGATGCAAGTAGCGGCAGAGAATGAGATGGCGAGCAGCTCACGAAGGAGATTAATGGCTGTGATTGGCGGAAATCAGAGAATACAGACGTTTGATTGGGTGAAACGGAATTCTGAGTTTCGACCTGATACGCAACGGTCGACTTGTGCTGCTTATTATGGGGATGACACAAGCCGGATGGAACCGTAGTCGTCCTTGGTAGACGTTCCAGACATTCGTGACAACTTCCTCATTCGAGGCGATGGAATCTTCGACACTCTAAGGCAAATTAAAAACACACAACGTAAGTGATCGAGCATTTCAGCATTGACTGGAACAGGGGCCCGTACCCGTTGAGCTCGAGGGCGAGCCAGTAGCTGCACGACACCAGAGCCATTGCAACAAGAACGCCAGCTCCAAGAGCAGCTGCCGCTTGCAGTTGATCGAATTTTGCGTGGTCAGCAGTCGAAACATCGTTTGACGTGACGCCAACGAGCGCCCAGGCCACCACCAGGGCAATGACGGGATCTCGACCGTGCGCAAGTCCTGCCAACGCCACCACAATCAGCCCTGCAAGTAAAGTCAGGTACATGGCGAGGGACAGAGAGCCGCCCGCTCTGCTCTGCAGCGTCATAGTCCAGCTCACAACCGTCTCCACTGTGATCCACGCGAAGTACAGACGAACACACAGCTCACTGCAGAGATATTCTCTCCACACAACCGACTGGAGATGGCGCTCATAACTGGCGAAGACATAGAGCGGCAGCAGCGTGAGCCACAGCAGCGACACCAAGACGCTGGTTGCCAGCAAGCTCCCACTTGCCAAGACGATGCACCACACTCCGTTGACCACACAGGACGCTGCGAAACACAGTCGCAATGAATTGGGCTTGGCAGCTGCGTCATAAAGCGACAAGCCGGCATATGACA
Organism: Phytophthora boehmeriae; assembly: GCA_011947355.1. Classification (NCBI taxonomy): domain Eukaryota; phylum Oomycota; class Peronosporomycetes; order Peronosporales; family Peronosporaceae; genus Phytophthora; species Phytophthora boehmeriae. Next base: position 609,127 of record JAAVTJ010000250.1, on the reverse strand, counting down.
CGTCGGATATGAGCAGAATCATACACAGCAGATAGATGACGTTCCAGATGGAGAAGGCGTAGTCTGCAGGGGTTATGAGCGTGTTATGCTGCGCTCTCACATCGCTGGCGTCGCCCACAGCTAGTCCGATGCAAGTCAGCAGTGTCTGGAAAGCGAAGAACCAGATATTTATCCACGGCAGCTTAGCGGTCTCGGGGGTCATAGCGTTGGGCATTGATGTTTCTCCCAGCCGGTTCTTTCTCAACTGAACGATGATACAGATGGCTGCTTCAAGTTGGGCTATATGAGAGTATATATTAGGGCATATCACGACTCATATCTGCACCAAAACTACGCCCAACCGAACTATATGTAAAGCAGTTGGTTCCTACGCACGAGTCGAGCCGTAGTTGATGTGGTGCGCATTCTTCTCATCGACCAGTGGAGCTCCAGACTGCAAGCCTTGGAAGTTCCTATAACAAATCACAGTCACAAAGAGAGTCTCCACATCGTCAGTTACCACCACTTCAAGACGACAATATCACTGTCAAGGATGCAAACTCACGTCTTGGGGGCCAGCAACTTGTTTGCAATGCTGATCACAATAAACGCCGCGACGATTGCAGCGCTCTGCGTGGCGCAGGCGCGGATGTTGAGCGTCATGAGCTCGACGCGTTGCTCCAGCACGGTGGTCTTGGTCGCCAGTCCGACCAGCGCCCAGATCGCCACCAGTCCAAAGGCAACGTCACCCTCGTAGATGACAGCCGACAACGTAGCAACCGCCAGCAGAGCCAGCAGCGCAATGTAGGACGTGAGAGACAGATAGTCTTCCGACAAGTATTGCGCCGTGACGGCGAAGCTGATGAGCGTAGCGGCACAAGTCCAGGCGAAGTACACCGTCACCCCCAGCTCACTGAGCACATAGCGCTTGAGTTCAAAGCTGCTATCGCGTCGAGTCTGGGCGATATGAGCGTACAGCACAAAGAGCGAGAGCCACAGCACCACGAGCGTGAGCGTGGCGACGTTCACGTATTCATTGGTGAAGAAGACGATCCAGCTCATGTTCATGAGGCAGGACACAGCGAAGAGTCCGCGCAGTAGCGTGGGGTTGGAGGACGACGTGAAGAACGAGGCGGACGGCAGGAAACAGTCCGTGATGGCCGTGAGAGCCAGGAACGTGTAGATGAACCCCCAGATGGAGAAGGCGTAGGGCGCAGGCGTGATGAGCGTCTCGTAGCGACGCGACATGGGCCCGATGTTGTGGGCCGAGAGGCCATTCACGAAGATCTGGAGCGCGTACAGCCCCAAGTTCACAAACGACAGCAACGCCATGACGGAATGATACAAAATGGAATGGAGCTTTGTGGGGCCACTGTGTATGACGCTTAATTCATAGCGAATTACTTTTAAATAGTAGTGAATTAAGCTAATTTGAATGTGGTTGTCTAGACAAAGCGAAGCACATCGTCATGAGAATCTCTTGAACTGCCGTTCCCGGGAACTTCCTAGCCAAGTTTTAGATCGACACTTTCCAGTAGATATGAGGATATGACAACATGCTTTAGTGGCGGAATTGATATACCCATATCTAATCGATACTAGTTGTGCATGGCGTTCTACTTTTGCTTTTTGCGAATGATATCGTCGATGCAAGCGTAGCTCATCGATATCATATCGATGAGCTACGCTTGCTCATCGAACATGAATATTCGATTCTCACTCAACATGACCTGACTTCTACGGTCGACTCAACATGTATTCGATAAGTAAATTATTCTATCCTACCCGCGCTCGGCTCACACGATGCTCGTGTGCTGAGGACACGGCGTGTGGGGTGAGCATGAGTCTGTGGCCAATGACGGGCGGTGGGTCATGTCAAAGGCCATGAGACTGCAGAAGATGGCGAGTTCCTCACAGCTCAGCGCCAACGGAGCCTCGTTGAGACTCGTCGGCAGCACCGGCACAAAAGCATCTTCATGCTCCGTCACGGGAACGCATTGCTCAACTCTTCAATGGCATCGACAGTGCGTGGCGAACCGTCCGTCGAATCGACGACACTTTGTGTGTCGTCCTCAGACGCCACCGACTCGCTCGAAGAAGACGCAGTCGACGACGTACTCTTGGTTCTTTGTAGACGCTTTTTCCGGTCCAGTTTCTTCTGGTTCAGATTGGCTCGTTCGCGATGGAACTCGCAGAGTTTGTGCAGCTTCCCGTTGCGCTTGATGGTCTGCAGGTTCGGGCACTTGCCGGTCCGGTAGCCGCAGCGAGCAGGCTTGACTGCAGATGTTGACGTCTTCATTGCGCCGGCAGATTTGACGCGCATCCTTGAGGCTTTTCTAGCATTGATAGCGAGGCGAGTCTCGGGCTTGACGAGACCTCCCCGTTTGAGGTGGGGGAGAACAGCAGCCCCAGCTCTTCCTCGGACAAGGATACGGTGTCTAGCATTGGTCGCAGTGGTAATCACAACACAGACACTTGCTGCGTCGGACGCAAAATCCGCAATGAACACGCTTCAAGCAGCGCAGCCGGCAGAGCGGGAAAGAGGTGGGTTGGGTGGGCCACTGACAGCGGGTGGCGACAGAAAAGACCCTGTTCGCTCATAGACTGACCAAGCTTCCAAGCAGGTCTACTCTCGACGAGACTCGGAAGCTCCATCCCCTGCAGGATGAATGCACTGTGGGACTATGGCAGCACGGGAATCAAGCTGAGGGAGCGACAACCGGGGGCTGGAACAACCAAGTCGTCATGGGCGTCATTGCGTACTGCTCCGCCAATTGTGCGACGGGGTCCTGCTGCAGTCGAGATTCCTGCGGTTCAACCCTAGGACCGCCGACGAAGCCCTGTGAATGGCGCCATGCCGTGGCGTGCTGCTAGGTTGGACGATTGCAAACTCCCCTTCGCAGAGCCCTGTCCCGCTCCATAGCTTGCATTGTACGCTGCGTGCAATCAATGACACTTACACTTGATTTACTGTTTTGATCGTTATGAGTCGATTGCGGTAGTGGAAGATCTCGGTGATTGCATTGCTGCACAGCATCCAAACAGCAGCGGCTCAGTCACGTTGCACACGATGTCGTGCAAGTTGATCCGGCTCCTGGGGCAACTGAATGCCCGCCACCGTCCCACATTTCTGAAGCAGTCGAGCTGAATTGACGCACGATGGACGTGTTCGTTGCTTTGACTAATGAGATCTGCTTGTCAACCGCAACACGACTATTACAGTATCGTGCTCGTGACCGAATACCCAAGAAGTAGTCAATAGTCATTCGGACAGACATCTACTGATTGAGCTATTAACCATTGCATTACGACAAATGCCAAGCACTCGGCATTTGCTACAGAGGAAATGCGCAATTTGTGACTCGAAGAAAACGCGAAGGACGAAATCCAGTCTGGGCTCTGGCCAAGGTTCACGACCACGCCGGTAGACAAAAATGTAATCAGGCTTGAGGAGCGCAAAAGTATCTGGTGGCACTTGATTTGGAGTGGCGATCTCAGCAGTTGAAAGGTCTTGCGAACTCCACGTCTTGCGAATTCCACGTCTTGCGCAACCTTGACCAACTCCTCAGCCTGACGACTCCCCAGCAATGAAGACCATTAACTGGAAGAAGTATGTTTGTGTGAGGTCCACGCTCCAACATGTTACTTCGAATTGCCAGGGCAACGGGTGGAATATTTTTGTGATGTTCATCATTGCGTGGTGACTCAACAATGATGGTGACTCAATGGTGATGTTCGGGGACAGGCTGAATCAGTTCATTCCCGCAGTGGGGGCACCTCTCGTCCTCCTCGTCAAAAGATGTCAAGTCTTTGCGGAAGGGTTTGCGGCATTGCTTGCAAACGAACGCCATCTCCGAGGCGGACTGCTGTCGGTGGTCGCTTAGCTCGAAATGGCATTCGCTACAATCGAACCAGCGATTGCAGCACGGGGCTCGGAACGACACCTGCAATGTGCGTTGCGAGAGTGAGCAGGTATCACCCATTCGGCGTAACAAGATGTCCATACACGCGTTACCTGGGCGTTCGGAATGTGCTTGCACATAATTGATTGAGCAGCTTTTGGTCGAGTTTAGATGGCAGGGCAAGTTCTGGAATACACAAGTTCTGGAATGCACAAGTTCTGGAATGCACAAGTTCTGGAATGCACAAGTTCTGGAATGCACTTGCTATTCCTAGTTCAGTGGGATTGTACGCAGCAACCAAAAAGCACGAGTCAAAATACTTTGGTGTAGGGATTGTGATTTACTTCGGCACTTGTTCCTACAAACTTTTGCAGACATCACGTGACATTTCCACTTGGACAAAAGAATGGCGTCGGCACTAATGGCATTTGTTCAGGGGCTCGGGGCCGAAAAGCCAAATGAAGATATTCAAGTGAAGAAGGCATCCCCAGTGAAAGATGTTATCGAAGTTGATGAAGATGATGAAGATATGTTCGAGGATAGTGACCACATGGAGGAAGCTCCTCAGAAATCCCCCACACTCTTGGATGTCGCCAAACAAGAGTCCTCGCCGTCACTGATGCAAGTTGCGAAGACCATTCAATTTGAAGACGTCGACAAACATCAGGATCTTCCCAAACCTACTTCACTGTCCCAACTAGCAGCAGAAATCAACCATGAGGAGCACGAACGGGAAACACGCAAGGTACAACGTGCATTAGATGTTGCAAGCAGCGAAGTCAGGGCTGAACGGGTTACACAGCGCAGTGAACAAGTTTCGTCCGGTTTAAAGGCTGCCGTAGAGGAGCAACAGCAGCAGTACGACGACGATGAATTTGAAGAGGATGCTGCAAGTGTTCGCGCTGCTGCAGAAACTTTAGCCGCCAGTGTTACAAAAGCAAAAGCTCAGTCCAAGGGTCAACGCTCACCCAGCCAGAGTCGGGCTAAAGCTCCAAGCAAAAGCAAAAACAATTCGATGCCGTCTGCAAGTAAGGTTGAGATGCAACGCGCGATGCAGAACAAGCTAAGTGCTTTCCAACTCCAGCAACTATCGCTCACGCAGCGTCGCCTCTTTCTCGCATCACTTGCTCAAGCAGGCGACGCCAACACTAACAAAGCGAAGAAACACGTCGCCAAGAGAGAAGCATTGAATGAGTTGGCCAAAGACAAACGCACTCAACAACGACAGAAACGGAAGCCGCAGCGCGAATTTGCGCGGTTGGATGATAATCGCCACTGTCACTTCACTCCTCGGTTACGCAATAGCTCCAGCAAGAAGAAAGTATCAAGCAACGACTCTGATAATGAGGACGGTCCAGGAGGTCGAGATGCAGTTGTTCGACGTAACGAGGATTTCGTTCGCCGAATGGAGGCGGCGGAACGAGCACGTCGTGAACAACTACGTCGGACCCGTGAAGAAGCTGCATATCTCGACCGCGTGGACAAGAAGGAATGTCCTAGTTGTGGCAACCCGCAATCCTATTCAGAGCTCACGCAAAAGCGCAAGAAGTGTCCGAATTGCGGCGTCACCTACAAGAGCCGCATTGCCTGGGTAAGTTTCTCGATTTCCCCATCGATTTGTCTGTTGCTGTCTTCTTAACATTTGTGCTACAACACCACAGAGCGACGTCGCTGATGATTTCCTTACACGTATGGAGGAATTCCAACATAGCCGCAAGGAGAGACTTCGCGAGAAGCAGGAGGAGCACGACCGCATTGAAGCCTTGAGTTGTGGTCCCGAGAGCGCTGACGACACCAAGAAGACGTGGGATGAAGTGCGCGACGAGTTTCTTGGACGGATGCAATTGGATCTTGAGTACCGGGAGATATCTCGAGCCGCAATTTGGGAGGAGATCCAGCACGAATGCTCCTTCTCGCCATCCATTTCACGGAGAGCGCAGCAGGTACGTGACAGGTCTTGACTTTTGTTTTGCTGTTGCTGACGGTGGTGTATTGACACTGTAGATGGAACTGGGCGACTTCGAGGAGCGAATGCGGCGAGATCTTGAGGAGCGTCGACAACGTCATGAGCAGGTAAGACGAAGAACACATTACCAAGTTCTGCTGCTCAAAAATCTAATTACTGTTTTGTTTTGTTGTAAATACTTGCAGTTTGCAATGAAAATGGAAGCTGCTCGAGCTAGAGAACGCGATTTCCATAATCGTCCTGCATCTGTTAAGTCCAAGCACAAAGCTCTGTCCGCTTCCTTCCAAGAACGTTTGCGTCAGGACATTGAGAAGCGAAGAGCTCGTGGCAGATAAAATAGGTCGACCCATTTTCGTCTACAATTGATAAGCACTAAAATTTACCAATAGACAAAAATAGGTTGTTCATCATGCCTGGAGGTCGACGCCAGTCCTCTTCCTCTCGCCATGCGCCTCCGCTTCCCTTCGACCGCAGTAGCAACGAGCCTGTGCGTGTGTATCCTCCAGAATCCAGTCGTAGCAGTACTGTCGTTGCATTGCAAGCGCTGCACTCCAAGAGTGTGGCAGTCGTCGGTCTTCTAAGCTCCAGTTCCTCGTCTTGTTCCCAAGCTTTCGCGTTTGCCAATCGCCTCATCGGCCGCTGCGTCTTCAGAGACGACGAGATGCAGTCGGCGATGACTGTGAAGGACTCTCGACTGCCTGCCAGCATCCATTTGTTCTATGACGACGAGGCTCGCTGTATTTTTCTGCTAGGAGTGGCAAGACCCGACAGTCTCTGCTTCTCTGCCGATAATGGAGCCAAAACAACGAAGGGAAGAACTTCAACACGTCGTGAAGACGCAGAGCCGATGGCGCTGACTGAAGCCCAACGATTGCGAGAGGAAATGGACAACTTTGAGCACGAGAAGCTCAAGATGCAGGCGCTACTGTACACCAGTTGCAACATGGTCTTTGTGCTGTGTGAAGATGCAAGAGTGACGACGACAGTGTTGAAAGAAGTGCGGGCTTTGGCAGTGGAGAAGACGCAGCTAGTAAGCTCTGCTATGTCGGCCGTGAAGCATTCAAAGAGGGACGGGGGACACTCGAAAGGATCTTCGTTATTGGCCAGTAGTGCATTCGCCCCGGGTCGCTGTGTGCCTCTTGTGATGTACGTCGTACCAGCACCTGATGAGCTATGGGACGTCACGTTGAAGACACAAGGATCTACTGGACAAACACGGTCAGCTACGGTCGCGTATTGCAAGGCATTGGAAGCACGACTCACCGCACTCTTCCGATCTCTGCGTGGCAGCACTGTGGGCTCTGTACGCATGAGGGATGTGCTTAGTGCTGCGAACTTAGGCAAAGAGCGGCGTGTGTTCAATATGGACCCTGCACACAGTGTCGTGGTCGTGTCAAGACGCACAGCGACGACCGATGGACGGGCAGAAGCCCAGCTTGAGGACCTTATGTATGCCCTGGATACTGAAATCAGTGCGGATGAAATCTTAGCAGATGATTCACTGCTGCAGCCACTGGAAGACGACGACAACGGCTTCCAACGGATCCATCAATACCTGCATAAATACCTGAATTTGCTCTTCTCGACGGGATCTGGTAGCAGCAACAAGGATGGCGGGCGAACGGAGCTACTTACACCTTCACAATGGTTGAAGGGCTTTCATGCTCTTGCAAAGTTGAATCGCCAATGAAAACTGGATTTGTCAACTGATTTCGCTTGCCAATCCAGTCAAACAAGAATTGGTCATGTCACTGAGTCAGGTCTCTGCTGGATAGTGCCATGAACACACCGCGCTATTCTTACTGGAGATCTTGTGCAGTGCAGGACGCTCTGATGGACAAGTGTATCCATCGACCGTCGTGGGACAGTCTTCCTTTTTCTACCTTCTTTTTCGATCAATGAGGAGTCGTCCGGCCGACATTGCCCGGCTGAGATCCTTGTCATTCTTCGATTTGACTCCTTCTCGACAACTCGACCACACCAGCAACAACATGAAGCTCTCGAGCTCCCTCCTACTCATCCTCGCGATCGCCACAGTATCGGCTCAGACGACAACGACGACAACCCAGCCACCGAGGGCAACAACGCAGACACCGACGGCTACAAACCCCACGGCGACGACGACTCCTCAAGTCACGACGGGCCCGACGACTCCCGGCGCTTCCGCCTCTGATAGTGCCTCTGCCTCCGGGAGCGACTTTATCGCTGAAGCTGCTAACGCCACGTTCGGCTCCGTCTCCGGCAGTGAGTCTGTCGGTTCGGACTCTGGATCCTCCGAGGCCAGTGGCTCCGCCGTCCTCGCTGCGTCTGCCAGCGGTTCCGAAGACTTGTCGATCCAATCAAACGTCAACTCCGTCGCAGCAAGTGCCAGTGCCACCGACAGTGCCAGCGAAGACGCCTCTGGAAGCGACGACCCTCAAACGGACGAGTCGGGGAGTCCGGATCGGAGAGCAAGAGCGGGAGCTCGGACGCTGTGAGTGTCCAGGCATTGGCGTTCTACACGTCGGCGACCGTCATTGCCGCTGCTGCTGTGCTGCTGTAGGCTCCTCCTATATATCTTGCTAGCAACATGTTTGGATTAATCCGTATCAATCATGGAAGCTGCCTCGCCGTCCATTTGTGATACCTCATCTTATACGACCTTTGGATCCGTTGGATCCAGTGGCGCGATCTTTCCATGCCATTTATCTGTTTTTCACTATTTTCTTTTCTACCCGCACATCCCAACCCATCTTAAATCATGTTTATGCTAAACGGATGGGCTTTCGAGCATCCAAGCAGCCATCTGTGGTCTTTTTCCACATTCGCTGAGAACAAGCGGGAGGAGACGCGTCCGGTCGTGCTGCACAGCTCGCCTTCTCGAAGATCCCAGACACCTACGTTCCTCCTATCGTGTAGCCCGCTCTTTCGTGCCCCCCACCATGTTTCTTCGGTCGCTGTACGGTTCGCGTATGCCTCAGTCTCTCCATGTACGTACAACATCTCTGATTCTGGTCGAAACGTCTCTTTAAACCATTATCAACTGCAATTGCAGCCGCGAGTGGACCCTCAGGCCTCCACCTACTGGGGAGAAGACACCGCCAGCTCGCAGGAGATGGCGCGCGCCATGGAAGAAGAAGAAGCGGCCGATAGAGACCCCGAGGACGAAGGCAAGAAGAAGAGCAGTCTGTTGACTGCAACTTTGAGCGAAGAGCTCCCTCATCGTCGCCATACTTTGTCTAATCAAGTGGCTTCACTGTTGGATGGTATGGCACTGGACGATGTTGAAGGCTTAAGAGTCGAAGACATGGGCTCTTCTCCTGTGAACGCGCAACTGTCGCCTGCAGGACTCATTTCAATTGCTGCAGCTGACATTGACGAGGCACAAGAGAACTCCTCGCAGCCGCCAGTGAATGGGGAACTAGACTTGGCCTTTATCCAGTCGTTGCGTAGAGCGACGGCTAATGTGGACTCTGAGAACCAACGACCTACTCGGTAATGCTGGCAGGTTGATGTTGTACCTGAGGGCGGGTTACTTACTAACCTTTTGGTGGTTGTTTCTTTTTCAGTGTTGCCAATACAGCATTGATTCAGCTGCTTGGAGCACTGCCTCCAACTAGAGTATCTCCTACTGATTCATCGACAAAAGAAGACGAAGAGCGTGAGAATAAGCTGTTCTCGCTGCTGCGTCGCCATCTGCAACTTCTCAGATCGGACTCATCGTCATCGCCTACTGGTAACAATGGAGACGAAGACGGCAAGAGCAAGTTACGCTTCCTTTCGTTGCTGCGTCGTATCAACGAGCTCCGCTCCCAACAAGTTAATGTACGTGGTAATACCTCGGTGATGCCTGACCCTCCGAGAATAATGTGGCTTGTTATGTACAATACAGGATGATAGCTGGGATGGCCTTCCGTACCCACAGATTCTATCCCTTCCCACCTTCAAGTATGAGCTGCGAGAGCAAACTGAGACCAACAACCAAAACGACGACGCTGAAGACAGCCACCGCAACAATACCATGTGTGCCGTGTGCTGCGACGAATTTGAACTGGACGAAGTGGTACGCGCTTTGCCGTGTCTGCACTTCTACCATCGTGAGTGCATTGATCAGTGGCTTGTACACCACCGTATGTGCCCAATCTGCAAGTACGTCGTCAACGTCTATTAGTTGCACCCGTGCTACAGCGCGTCTGGCGCGCCATCCGTCTCATTATTTCCTTTGGGACTATCATGGAGCGACAAGCATCAGCTTGTCCCTCATAGTGTACAACAGAAAAACCTAGCGTGGATAGTAACGAAGCTTATGCATATTCATTCACGCTTTCAGTCTCCTTTGCTTCCAGCTCTTCAAACATAACTACGCCATTCTTCCTCCTTTTCTGACTGCACGCCATCGTTTAGTGATCCAAAATGCGCAAGTTGCCAGTGACTACCTTGTTTTCTAACACCGTTCCGTCCGGCAGATCGATGTGAGCGCCCTCGTTCGCAACCAAAATCACCGTGCCCTGTTTCATCCACACATATTAGCGTACGAGACCAATCCAAAGCATGAGATCATTGAGTAGCTTACCTTAAGCGTAATGTCAGACCCGAATTTGACGTCTCCAGCAACAGTGAGGTGGTCTAGCTCCATGATGTTGGGAATGCCGTGCGCGAAGCGAGACAAATACTCCTTCGCACTTTGAAATTCTAGCCCAAGTTTGACGATCGGGATAGTGGGCACCGGTCGCGCTGGGTTCATGAGCAAGCTGCCGTGCTTAATCTGATACAAGTTCGACTGCACAAGGAAGAGGTCCGACGAAGACTTTACTGGCAGGAAGCGTGAGCGCGGCACCTTAAGACCGATGAAGTTCTTGAAAAGATGGATCGCCTCGCCAGCTGCGGTTTCTAGTTGGACGACCTTGTGTGTCTTCACCGTGCGGAAGGATACAAGCGGCTCGATATCAATGAGGTCTTGTGCAACGAGCCGTTGAATCGCACGCAAGTTCACCCAGAGATTGTTCGTATTGAACGTCTGGAACTTGCTGATGGCACGGAAATCATCCATGTGTGCTGCCGGCACCTGGCTAGCTTCAAGGAGATGGGGTTTGTCCTTGTAGCTTACAAGTGTGCCACCTTGGATATCAGCCCGGGTCTTCTCAGTCACCTCCATCACGAACTCCGATTCTTCGTTGATCATGTGGTACAGCATGTCCAGATTCACTGTAGCTCCCAGGTTGTCCACGTTCGAGATAAAAATGTACTCCTTTCCTTGATTGATCAAGTTCTCCAGCAATCCCGACTCGAACAACGCATTATAAACGTCACCGTGTCCAGGAGGGAACCACTTTTCGCGCGTGGACCGGTCGTACTTGACATTCGGCAGTGGAAGCATCGTCTCTTTGATGATGAACGGGTAGCAGCTCTGGTTAAACGTATGGATACTCAGGTTGTGCATTCGGTACTTGCGAATAATTCGCACCGTCTCCTCGTGGGTGTTGAACGAGTTCATAAGCACCAGCGGTACGTCCACTCCGTACACGCTGTTCAAGTACTATCACAACAGCAACAACTCGCCATTAACATCCTTGCATACAAGAAAATCATCATCAAGACAAAATCCACGTACCTCCACTTGGCGCACCGTGAGATCGAGAAACGACAAGTCCTGTCGCACTTCAATCGCACTCTTGGGTCCTTCACAGCCCAGGGTAGTGCCCAGGCCACCATTCAGCTTCAAAATCACCTGCAAAAATCCCATCAGCAAGTGGTGAGATCACTCAAAACAGCTCAGTAATCGCCACATCTACAGCAATAAAAATCAGACGTACGAGCTTGTCGAGCAGCTCGTGACGGAGGTTCATGTCATTGGGACAGCTCTCCACCGAGCTGTTGTCCTTCAGCATGCTGTCCGTAGGTGGCTTCACATTGTTCCTGCATGCAAAATAAAAGTAATAAAAATCAGTCTTTTCCCACTGTCTGACCAACTCTGACGTCGACGTACCAGTCGATGGACGTCTTTTGAGCTTGGAATACTTGCGGAAGAGCTTGAGGAAGTTCTTGCGCTGGCGGTTGCCCATGAGTTCGTGCTGGGACAAAGCCTATGTAGCCACAAGAAGGTCAGTATCATTCCTGTCATTCTGACAGGTTACGCTAAGTTACCTCCGCCATCTGATCGTCCACGGAGAACCGCGCCGGCATGTGCGTCTTGTAGTGCATGGCTTCGTTGTCCCTCTGTCGGGTCTAAGGAACTGAGGCGCTGGCTTCCCTCCACGTCAGCCGGATGACGCAGAGCACTGTGACCTGGTTTGGGATCGCGAGCAATCTGGGGTCCCGTGTCCTTGTAACCAAAACACGTCCCAGCGTAACCCATGGCACTGTTCCGCAAGAGTGACACGAGGTCCAAAAACTTCGACGAATCAGTTTGATTGAACCTTTGGAGCAGAGCTGCTGGATCGCCGGTGCACCTGTTGGCATGCGTTTCACTGACGTTTAGTATGGCCACCAGCTCCGTGGTGCACACATGGTTGGGTGGTGTCGCAAAACATAACTCACATTGCGACCTTGGACGAAGATGGCCAGGAATGCCACCGTTTGGACGAGGGACTCCGGAGAAGCGAGGCCGCTGCTCGCTCGCTCTGTGAGCTCCGCCGCCAGCTCCACGTCGAGCTCCAGACGTGTGCGCGTCACTCGTTGGCAGAATCTCAACGCTCCGCAGTACTACGAGAGCATCTACAACACCAGTATGTTAGCTGCAGTATCACTGTTGTCTCTAGCCGACTAACGCTCTCGTATTTGTTGCAGTCTTGGGCTTTGCACCTGTCGGCGTCGTGACCTTCGGCGGCTTAGCGCTGCTGATTGGCGTCGCGGTGCTGATCCACACGCAACACCTTGTGACAACGGCAGATATTCCGCGCAGCTCGCTGGCCGCGACCAAGCCGGTGGCAGCAGTGCAACCCATTCATGCAGACGCCACCAACTGCACTGAGCTGTGGATCGAGCAGCGCATCGACCACTTTTCCTGGCTCCCAGCTGAAGCTGCCGACCCAAGCGATGGTCAAGCAACACCAAGTGGATTGCCAGCCACTTATCAACAACGTTATCTGCTGAACGACCAGTTTTGGGACCCCTCGAACAAGAAAGCGCCTGTGTTCTTTTACACGGGCAATGAAGGCGACGTGACGCTGTACGCCAACCATACAGGACTCATTTGGGAGAATGCGCGGGAGTTCAAGGCGCTGATTGTATTTGCAGAGCATCGCTACTATGGAAAGAGCTTTCCGTTTGGGGACAAGTATATGGACCACCTGGGGTACCTCACGCACGACCAGGCACTTGCGGACTATACGGAGCTCATTTATACGCTGCAGAAGCATTACGACGCATTTAACCACCCTGTCATCGCTTTCGGAGGTAGCTACGGTGGCATGTTGTCGGCTTGGTTCCGTATGAAGTACCCAAACATCATCGCGGGAGCAATTGCTGCATCTGCACCGATTTACGGCTTCGGAGGATTCCCAGAGTTCGACGGCGAAAAGTATTGGCAGGTGGTGACGCGCGATGCGAGTCCAGCCGCAGGCTCTGCTGAAAACTGCGTACCGAACATCAAGAAATCTTGGGCACAGCTATTCGAGCTGGCCAAGACGGATAGTGGTCGCGCCACGCTGTCGTCACTGTTCCAGTTATGCGAGCCTCTCACGAGCGAGGAGCAGGGCGAGAGTCTGGCGATGTCGGTGTTATTCGCCTTTGACACCCTAGCCATGGGCGACTTCCCGTACCCTTCCAGTTATTTAACGGGCGGTGCAGTAGAGCTGCCAGCGTGGCCTGTTCGCGAAGCGTGTTCACATCTTGCCGGTGCCTTCGACACACCAGAAGACAACAAGAACACGTCGCTTTTGGAGGCCGTCCGTGATGCGGCAAATGTGTTTCACAACGCCACACAGGATCTAGAGTGCTTCAAGATCCCTACATTGTGGGATTATGACGGTATTTGGGACTACCAATATTGTACGGAGATGCTGCCTCAAGAGACGTACTTCAGTACAAACGGCGAGACGGATATGTTCTGGCCGCACAACATCACATTCGAAGATATTCGAGAGCACTGTCAGCGAGATTGGCACACGACACCCGACCCGGATGGCATCCGTGTTAGTTACGGCGACGAGATGTTGCGTTCTGCCTCAAACATTGTCTTCAGCAACGGCCTGCTGGACCCGTGGAGCAGCGCCGGGGTATTGCACACCCCCAAGAACGCTAAAGTGACGATTGTGACGATCCCAGAGGGTGCTCACCACCTGGATTTATTCTTCAGTCACCCGAAGGATCCCGCATCGGTGATTGCTGCGCGCAAGACCGAGATCAAGATGATCCGCAAGTGGATCGACGAGTTCGCCGCGTACAAATGAGCCGGGACCACAGTTGAAGTGGATGTAGCCATTCTATAGGACACTTCAGTATGCAACCTCGAATGGTTTTGTAGATTTGATCTGATTCGCCGAAATAAAGAACAGTTTTAGCGAATCATAACGCTCTTGGTGTATCTTGGCGCATCATGTGCCACGCGGTCTATTTTACAAAGCCTGTCTTTAGGGAGGGAGATCGACTGACGATGACGCTCTCGACGCGGCTGTTTGCCGTGTGTGGCGCGGCGTTGCTGCTGCTGGCGCTCTCGGTGGACGCCGCTCTCAATGTGAACATGAAGCTGGCGTCCTCCAAGGTGGCGCTGACTGCTGACGCGCTGGAAGTGGCCATTATTGTGTCCCCCAAGCAGCCCCAGCTCAAACATTTGACTGTCGAGACGCTGGTGGACACTTCCGGCGCCGCAGTGCTCTCTGGACTGGTAAGTGAACTTTATAGTAAGATGGTGAAGCGAGTATTACAGATCTAACCGTGTCTTTATCGTACCTGCAGACCGTCAAGGGAGACGGCAGCAAGTTCGTGGCCAAGCTGTCAAACGACGACAAACTCAAGGCTGGAATGTACAAGCTTAAGGTCTCAGCAATGGACGAAGAGACCAAGAACAGCGCCTACCAGGTGCTGCAGCTCAAGGTCACGACCCCCGTGGAGGTGGCCAGTGCCAAAGTGAATGGCAAGAAGTTTGCACCGACGAACAAGCTGTCTGGCCACCGCTTCAGCGCTGCAGCTGAGGACACACTCAAGATGGAGGTGAAGCTCCAGCAGAAGCACGACAAGACGTCCGTGGCGGCGCATCAGGCGTTCCTGCGCTTCACGCACCTCACGGAGAAGACGGAGACGTACTTTGTGCTCACGGCTGATAAGGCGTTGACCCACAGCACGACGCTGCACTTCGCTGCGCTCAGCAAAAAGTTTGAGTACCAGTCCGGACCACACCATGTGGAACTCATTCTGGGCGCATCCACGTTCGAGAGCGCTATCGTGTGGGACCTGGGCAATGTGGAGTTGATGCTTGGTGCTGCACCTCCTGAGACGCCGTCTCCGCTGTATGCTAAGCCTCTTCTGCACGAGAGTGACACGACATTGAAGGCGCTGCCGGAGATCAAGCATGTGATGCGTCAAGATGACCCTCGACCACCCATTGCCGTGTCGCTGGCCTTCCTGGGAGCCGTACTGGCCCCGCTGCTTTTCTTCCTGATCTTTGTGATGCGTCTGGGTCTGAATGCCAAGCGCCTGTTTGAGGGCTCCGTGTTCGTGTTTGGCAGCATTTTCCTGCTGTCACTGGGCGCTATCTTTGCGCTTTTCGGATTGTATTGGCTGGAGCTGACCATGTTCCGCACGTTGGGCTACTTGAGTGTACTGGGTGCCGTGAACCTCTGGTCTGGCCACTTTACGCTCAAGCGTCTCGCTGAGAAGCCTGCCAAGAAGACCACCAAGCTCGAATAGAGAGAGCAGGACAAAAATGGTGGGAAGCACTCTGTGTCATCCTGGCTATCGTAGCACCAACAAGACAGGATACTTAGGGTGTGCGCGACCGGAATGGACAAAAGTTGCCTACATGAACTGTGTTTCCCTGTCATTATTGTGTATCAGTAAATTAGGTAGGTGGCGAGAGCGTATGACTTGGCAAAGGCACCTTTAACCACGACAACACGTGCAAAGGCACCACGTGAGCCTGAACAGCATGCAATTCCCTCTTGATGCCAGCCACTGGAATCACGCTGTGTTTCTCTCACCTTGTTTTTCGATGTATACTCATATCGAAAAAGTTGGCATCGTCCATGACTCGTGGTCCTTCGTAGCAGCAGTGGCACACGCTTCACAAAGCGATGATGCAAAAATCAATGTCGGGATTGTCACGAACACGCACTTCAGTTACTGCCAGATCTTTTGGGTTGGCGAGGAAGGTCTCACATGTTCTTTCACCTCAAGACTCGCCAACCAGAAAGTGCTCCATAATGCTGAAGATGCAGCAAGAAGTCAGCACGAGTAGCCAGAGGCTAGACCAAAAGCGTACCACATGGCAAGGTCATCCCTCCCCAACGTCCAAACTGCCCATAGATAGTATTGATGTCGCCCCTAGCCACTTCAACTTCCCCATATCTATGATACCCTCTGGAAGACGATCGCATCTCTTCACGATCAACGACCATTTCACTAGCAACAAGTCACTGTGAAATTTAATTTTCGGGAAAGTTTTGGCACAAATAGATCTGGCCTCAATTTTCTGCAGAATCGGAAGAAACGTCCAAGGAACGCCCCAAGCTGCTGCCTCGGTAGCGTTGCAGTGGCCAGTACGGGGGCGCTGGAGCCTTCCCGGTGGACAGGCGCTGGCGTCTCATTCCCGCAAAGTTTCGCCGCCATGCACAAGCCGGAGACGCCCACGCAGCCTCGCAGACGCCGCACCAAGGCGTCGTGCAAGAAGCTGTCGGTGCGTCCAGGCGTCGTGCTGTTTGATCCCAAAGTGCTGGAGATCAGTGGCGACTGGAGGCAATCACTCAAGGCGAAGCTGTCAGAGGGTAATCAGGAGGACGAAGGAGGACAAGAGGACAACCAGCAGACTCATGAGAACGAAGCGGAGGACTCTCCGGGCGCCAAGCAGAAGAGAATGCGCACCAAGGTGCTGGAGGAGATCTGCGACACGGAGAAGACCTATGTGAGCGACATCCGCACGCTGCACGACCACTACATTGTGGCCTTTGAGATCAATAAGCATCCGATCATGGAGGACGCTCAGATCGCAGTGTTTTTCAACAATCTGCGGCATTTGGTCATGCTCAATTCCAAGCTCATGACTGACATTGTGGACATTGTAGAGCGGAAGAAGGAGCCGCAGAGGAAGAGAACAGTGAACAGAGGCAAACGCAAGAGTGTCAAGAGTCCGATCGCTGTGGCCGTGCAGTGTGAAGCGGAAGGAGTGGGCGCGATCTTTTGTCGCTATGCGCCGCTCTTCAAGTTGTATGGAGGATATGCAAAAGACTATGAAGAAGTGGCTCAACGACTGCAAAATTACAGTCGCGACACAAAGTTGGGGTTCTCGCAGTTCTTGGAAGCGTGTCGTGAAAAAGTGGATCCTCTAAACTGTTTGAAAGTCTGCTGATTATGCCAATTCAGCGCATTCCACGGTATAAGATGCTGTTAGAGAGATTGTCCGAGCTGACACCAGCAGAACACCCTGATGCAGCTTTCCTCACTGAAGCAGTGACCCGCGTACGCGATGCAGCATCGCTAATCAATGAGACGGTGAGGCGCCAGGAAAGCCTCGAGATCGTCATCCAAGCGCAGCAACAACTCGGCAGCCAACTGTCGCTATCCGGGACTACAGACCGAAGATTGTTGAAGTCAGGCAAATTGACCAAGATGTCTACTAAGCGCCAAGAAGAGGTAATGATCCACCTGTTCAACGACATGATGCTGTACAGTGGAGTGCTCATATCCGGAGGCTACCGTGTTCGCCGAGTGATCTATTTGCACTCCAAGGCGGTAGGCGCCAAATCCGATATTCCCTCTACAATTGACGGATTATTTGAACAGCAATCTCGCCGTCGCGTGCGCAAAGAGTGTGGCTTTGTGGTCACAAGTCGAGAAAAGACTTTTGTCTTGTTTGCTGAATCTCCAGAAGCTCAACGTGAATGGGTCGACGCCATTACAAGCGCAGTTTCTGATGCTCAGAAGCAGAAGGAAATCGAGGTTGCAGATACAGGCGAGATTAATGCCAATGACCTCGATTCCTACGATGGTCCTGCCGATGCCGCAGCGCTTTGGGTTCCCGACGAGTTCGCTGGTGCTTGTACTAATTGTAATGCGTCGTTTCGAGTATACTTTCGAAGGAAACACCACTGTCGCCGCTGTGGAGGTGTTGTTTGCGCTAGCTGTTCGTCTAAGCGAGCACCCTTATTTGTCGGTGAGTCGGTGCGTGTTGAGCGTGTGTGCACTCCGTGCTTTAAAGTTTTAGATTTAGTGCGTCAAGTGGCGATGCATTGGCTGTCGAGGGTTGTGGAGTTCCGTGGTGTGCTCCGTCGTCGTCGCTTGGACAAGTGGACTGAGCACTACTATGAACTTCGTGCAGGCGTGCTTAAGCAATTCACGATAGAGACAGCAGCGACAAATGCCACCAACGCCACTTCTATTGCTCAGAATGGAAGTAGCAAAGGCTTTAATGGATCTGGAAATGGTGGTTCAACCAACGGTGCAGCTGTAGGTGGTAGCAAGGCAACACGGCGCTGCACCGACGAACTTGCACTTGCAGGTGCTATTGTGATCCATCGATCGGACAGTCGCGCACACAAAAACCGTTTCTGTTTCCAGATATCAACTTCCGAATATGATGACCTTGATACCACCATGGAGAATAACAATGGGATCGCGGGTGGCACTGCGAACACCAAGCAAAAAGCAAGTCCTATCTACAGGCGCTTCAGCCAGCCATCACTGCGGCCGCAACTTATGAGCAAAATTTCACCTCTAAAGCAAGCTGTGAGCCGTTTTGGAGATGCCGTTTCTCGAGGGCGTGAGCCTGAAAGCGTGAACCCTCCCCGTCAAGGCATGCCGTTGGCATCTCCACCGCCACACACCACGCCAGCGCTATCACCATCCGCGTCAGTATCAGCATCAGGATCACACGTTTCTTCATCTTCTTCATCATCCGCTGCGCCACATGAAAGTGAATGGATACTGTGCGCTTCAAGCATTCAAGACGAAGTTGCGTGGCGAGTCGCAATTCAGAGATCAGCTGATAAGGCATTGCATCGCATGCGCCGTTCGTGCATTACGGAATGCCCGGAGCCATTGGAGAGCAGTTTAAGCATGAGTTTGCCTCCGAACAGCCTGCGAGCATCGATGTCTGTTCTTTCTGGTTCTAGCTTTGTTGGCGCTTCAGCTATTGATCGGCGGCGAGCGTCGTCCCTCGACCGTGGACGTGCCACGGAGCCCGAGTTATCCCAAGAACTTGTTTCGAATGGTGGTGATGATCATATTACGTGTCTTTTGGAGCGTCGTCGACTACGCATCCTGAAAGAGATTATTCGCTCCGAGGAAAGTTACGTTGAATGTCTTGGTGAGTGCATTCAAACATATGTGCAGCCGCTACTATTGAGACAATTGGAAGGGCGTCAAATGAGCCGCCAAAAACAAAGCAAGCGTCGATCGTCACTGCGTCCAGTCATAGGACCGTCAACGCCTTCTTCTCGTCATGGAATCTCTGCCGGTAACAATACCAATCGTCGACAGGGAAGTAACGGTGCTGTTAATGTCTCTCGTGCTGTGGGCAGTACGACCAGCTTACATACGATGATAAGTGCATCTTACACCGCTGCATCGAACTCGTTGTCATCGACGTCGCCATCAGGGTCCAAGATGCTGATAATGGACGCCGATATGTCAATCTTCTTCAGCAGTGTCGACCAAATTTACACATTGAATCAGCAACTCTTGGAACATTTGTCGCGTCATCTCGAGGAAGCTAGTGCTACCCCATCACTACAACGCGATAGTGATGGTGCTGATATCCCCGCTGTACGTGTACATCGGACCGGTGCCATCTTTCACGCGTATGCCCCACTGCTACAGTTGTACACGTCTTACGCAAGTCGCCACAGCGCAGCGTTAACAGCATGGATTCACCGCAGTTCGCTGATTTTTACGTGAGTTGCCCGAGGATGCCGATGTGAATCGTCTTAGACGCTATCTCAATATGCCTGTTGAGAGAATTCCACGCTACAAAATGCTACTTGAGGAATTGCTAGGGTCTACACCACCCGAACACGTCGATTATGCACCGCTGCAGTCGGCAATTCGGAGCGTGGATCGCGTGGCGAGCAAAATTGAGGAAATTTGTGAAAGGCGTGATAACTCTCGTGCTTTGATTTCCGTGAGCGCCAAAGTGGGGATCGATCTTACCGGCCGAACTTTTGTGCGGGACGGAATGCTGCGCAAAGTGTGTCGCAGCAAGGTACAGAAGTACTATTTTGTGCTGCTGGAAGACGGTAAGTGAGCTATAGCTAGGCATTGTTCAAATCTGCCTAACTAACTGACATGTCTTTTGCCCTTATGCGAAGCTGTGGTGTACGGCCGGCAAAGCAGCGGTCTGCACAAGAAGAAGTTTCGCATGATTGATCTGTGGGAATGCAAAGTGTCCGATGATACAGAGTCAATGCCTGGCGTTATCACGACCGATTTAAACTCCAACAAGTACGCTTATATTTTTCCATCATGTTATCATAGCCTAAAACTAACTTTGTGTTATTGCTGCCTCGCAGCGCTTTCTGCTTCTACTCACCGCTCAAGTCCTTCATCTTGTTGGCGGATTCGGAAGAGGATAAAAAGATTGGACGTCCAACATTCTCGATTGCATCGGGCGTAACCTCCGTGGCCAAACCCACCCTCGAAGTGGCAGTGTTCCTTCCGAGATACTGGGAGAAAATGACGACGACTCATCCAGCGGCTTCGAACAAGAAGGGTTTGTCATTAAAAATGGATGGTTGAATGTGTCCGGGGGCGCTGTTTCAGTGATCGCTGGTACCAATGGTATCAGTGCAAAAGCTGGGCCATCCATTGTTGGCAAGAAACCTCGACGGCTGTGGATTACGTTGACTTTGCAAACCCTTACGTTGGGTACGATCTTCAAGATTACTCAACCCGAGGAATCGATCGCGGTTGAGTTATGTGATGTGTCGCCACTCAAGCATGAAAAGTGTTTTCGCCTGCAATTCTTGTACGACACGGTAAGGATACGAGTTTACTTCAACGTGCAGCTTTAATGTGGGTGACTCATTATGACTTTCTGTCGTTTTGTCTTGTCACAGAAACTCCGAGATCAGACGACATACGTGTTTGAGGCGCAGTCGCTGTTAGAGCGCGAGGAATGGGTGCGAGCACTGAAGCATTGCATCTCGGGTGGCGACGAGTTGGCGTTGCGTCGCCGCAGCATCAATGCTGCACCACTGGCGCCGATCTTCATGTTCGACAAGGTCTCCAACGTCTGCACCATCTGCACACACAGTTTTGCGGTGTATCGGCCGCGACACCACTGCAGGTACGAGAGAGCAACCAGATTCCGCTGTTTTACGTTTGACATGCGAATTGCTGGCCGTGCGCTAACGTATGCTCGAAACGACCATGCGGTGGGTCTAATATGTACAGATTGTGTGGATCGCTCGTTTGCGGGAAGTGCTCGAAGCGGAGATGGACGCTGTCGTACAGCTCGAGTAAGAAGGCGTCGCGTATCTGCGATAACTGCGCCAAGTCGACGGTGAGTATCACGCGGTCGTTCGGCGAGTCTCCAAAGCGCACGCCGGTGAGATTCGCTGGGTCAGAATGAGTAACTTAATACCGAACGGTCACAAAAGTTGAGCGACAAACTGAAGTTTGAGCGACAACTGAGTCTTTCACGAGATCGGAGAGCCGACTCTCGGGGTGACCGGTCTGCTAAACTGTTGCACTGGGTATGAGCTGGAAGAGCCACACCGGATCCATCGTCGATCACTACCAGAGACCGTGTACTGTACGTGTAGGCTGCACGACACGGTAGCACCATTGCACGCGACAAGGCAACTACGTTCCGGCCCTGAGGGACACTTTGCGCCACAGATGTGTGGTGGATACACACGGCAGGCGTCATGGCAACTCTAGGCAAGGTTGGTCTGGTCTATCTGATCACGGCAAAAATTCAGTGCAGAAGATTACACATTTGGGCCTTTCACACGTTGTGTGCTCCATCATCATTTAGAGCTTCTAGCAGCACGCGAGTGATGGAACCGCTCAAACAGCAGCCATCCCGACGGGACCAACGTCAGTGACTGCTCTCTGGCTGAGCTTCGTCCATCGCCAGCGTGAAGACGACCACAAAGTAGTAGCAGTGTCGTCTTCATTATTATGATTTTGACTCTGGGCCGCTCTGTCTTTGAATCGGCAGCTGGCGAGCGATTAGGGGCTCGGTTTTGCTCGTCGACCAGTTGCAGTTCTCGTCGCTGTTGGCGACGCTTCTCGATTGGCTAAAACTCCGCTGTCGATCGATTTGATTGGCGGCTATTTTAACAATCGATTTTTAGAAGCCAGCTTGTGTCTCTGGCTCCGAGTCATTCCCATACAAACTGCCTTGCCTTCTCTGCTGTCGTGCTGTGCGGGAAGGCCTCACCTCGCCTCTGCTTCGGGTATTTACTCGGAGGTTTGCCTCGATCCCAACAGTGTTGCTGTTATTTCTGCAGGAAGGAAGTTGTTTTTTAAAAGGGAATTTCCAAGAAGACACACTTTACCTATCCGAGGTTTAGTGTACATCTAAGTTATTGCCACTACGTTCTGTCGAAAACGTAGTACCCTACCTGTCCCAAAGTAGAACGTATGCCGCTGTTCTCCCGGTCGTCGGAGCGGAGACCCGCCAAGACCAAGAGCCATCATCGCTTCTCGTTGCGGAGACATCACCACTCGGACGCCGAAGCCACAAGCGCCAGCTTGAGCAGCAGCAGCAGCAGCAGCAGTCACAGCAGCCACAAGTCCCGCCGCCCTACCCGTTCTACCCGTTCTACCCCTGAGCCGACCGTCGTCGCTGCCAGCTCTGCGCCGTCCTCTGTGGCCATTATCGACACGAAGCCGTACGCCCCGCCGTCCAATTTGTCGTCCTCCACCAGGTCTTCCGCGTCCACTCTGCGTTCTACCAGTCCTACCCTCCACGAGAACTTGTCCGGAGGGGAGAACGACACGGAGATCTCGGAGGAGTCCGAAGGAGGGAGTCGGTGGATACGGTGATGGCACCAAGAGCGTCGACAAGGCAGGGGAGTATCAGAGACAGCTACAGATCGTCGTCCGAGCAAGCAAGCACAAGAAGCAACCGCAATAGCCTGGCAGAGTACCGACAACTGCAGTGCTCCATGTCATACAAGAACCGAGTGAACAGCGATGCGTACCGTGGAACCAGCACAACCACCAGCTCCAGCGAGTCTTCAAGGATGAGCGACATGCGCTCGTCGCTCGTGGATTCTTTGCGTCCGACCAATACGTCGATCCGCTCGTCAAACGGCCACAACTTGATGAACGAGAGGATCTCCGAGTCCTCGACAACAATTACCCCTGCAGTTCCTGCCCCAAGATTGTCGGATGTACCTGCTCCTGTGCTTGCTGTACCGAAAGAGACAACTGGAGCACGGATGACAGAAGCTGGTGTTGCTGCGTTGCAGACACGTCGCGCTTTCCAGCAAATGGTGCTCGCAATGGAAGACGAGGAATCTGGCGACGAGTATGACTCGGATAGTGACATGATGCGCAGCTCAGAAAGCTCACCGGGGAACACGGGGGTGGTGCGTCTGGGCGCTGATGAGTACAGGAAATTCCAGTTCCGTCTTCGTCAACTAGAGGAGCTTACTTCGGAGCAAGCACGGAAACAGGCGGACATGGAACAGACCATTGAGCAGGAAGTACAGGAACGGACTAGCAAAGTCATCGAGGCCATGCAAAAGCAGATCAGCATGTACAAACAGGCCAAGGAATTAGAGTGCGAGCGGGAAGTGCAGCGCCGACTCTCGGAACACAACGAAAGCATAAGGTCGAGTCGTGCAAGCATTCCTCGTGGTTCGTCGATTTACGGGCTGCACGCAAGCAACAGCACTGGTAACTTTCGCGACAGCTACAACATTGGCGGTGGCATCGCGGAGGAGGGTAAGCCGCTGGATAAGCTGCTGCATCCTCGACGCTCGAGGAAGCGTCTTGAACAGATGAAAGAGCGCGAAGAAGCGCAGAAGCGCGAGATGGAGCAGTTCCGAGAGTTCATTCGCACCACTGAGATGCGCGCGACACAGGCAAAGGGTGCAGACAGTGTCTTGTCCGCAGCGCAGGTGGAGAAGGCTAAAGGTCATCTGGAGGAGCTGGATGATCCTTTGCTGCCCGAGTCGCTGGTGCAATCTTCGCCTGCTGACCTGATCGAACTTATCTGCGTGCTGCGGAAGAACGGACGTGATCAGGAACAGCAGCTGGAGGAGGCTAAGCGCCTTGTGACCGCCGCGATCGAAGCGCGCGAAGAAGCCGAGACGACTGCGCGTGAAGCAGTGGAGCTAACGGTGATGCTGGACGCGAGATTAGACCGTGCCGTACGAGAAGAGCACAAACTGGTGTTACAAGCTCGCAAGATGTCAGCAGCCGAAGAGTTCCGACATGCGCGAGGAATCAGCACGGGATCATTTCATTCGGACCTCCAGATGGGCACCCCATCGGCTCCGTCGTTGCTCGACTAAACCTTCAGCTGTCCTGTGATGTGCGTGACGTCCAAGTGTGTCCTGAAGAATTCCACTAGAGCTACAACCCAAGCGAGCGGCATAGCGAGTGTACTATACATCAGTACCAATTTATAAGCAGTTCAGAGTCGCTTTCACCTCCATCAGCTTGAGGCGATACATGTAGCAGCTTTTGTTGATAGAACCCCTAAAAGCATAAAAACGTGCCACTTTTTGAGTCAAAATACAATTTAGACCACCAAAATCGTCCCTGATTGGTGCCAAAAGGACTGGCCGCGCATTGATCTACGTACCTGGAATATCGGAGACCTTCATCGACCTTGAACATCATGAGCGCGACGGACAACATCCTGTTGGCGGTGGCACACGAACACTCCAAGGCCTTTGTGGACGGCACC
The DNA here is from genome assembly GCA_011947355.1 of Phytophthora boehmeriae. Classification (NCBI taxonomy): domain Eukaryota; phylum Oomycota; class Peronosporomycetes; order Peronosporales; family Peronosporaceae; genus Phytophthora; species Phytophthora boehmeriae. The sequence goes on along the minus strand of JAAVTJ010000250.1, from coordinate 584,283 downwards.
ATCAAGTCGCAATGGGACTACTTCGAGTACAGCGTCAAGCTGGCTCTGGCTCGCTGGACAGCACTGCGCATGGCCATCGAGGGCGAATGGGGTGGCGGCGACATGCGCGGCAAGTACCAGATCCTGCTGGACGAGATCTTGAACGTCTTCAAGTACAACAAAACGGTGTATGCTGACGCCATGGCCGACAACATTGGTGGCTACGTGGAGACGGAGTTCGGACTCATCTGCGAGGACGGCAGTGTCGAGGAATTGTCCGAGCTGCTCACAGTGCTGGCTGAGGAGTGCAAGAGCGCGCAGTACGACCGAGTGCGCGCCATGCACGAGCAGGTGCAGTCCTTGTTCCCGATCGACCTGAAGGCTGCCAAGCTCAAGACTCAAGATGACGGCATCGGTCTGGCTGAGGCAGCGCTGCTCAACTTGGCTCCATCTCTGAGGAACAGGCGAGGACGCAGGAACCAGAGGTACCGATGATTGACGAAGACGGTTTTACGACCGTCCGTCGATCGGGACGACGGAAGGCACCGACGAAATTCTACGATCCGTCCGCGGAATTCCCGGAGCGGCATAAAGCGCTGCATCTGTGCCATAAAATCAAATTGTTGTTTTGCAAGTTACGCTGCACTGACTGACGTGTCCTTACCTCGACCAAAACTTCTTACTCGAAATCCGCAAACATGTCGTCTTCTTCCTCCATTGCTTCGACCTGGGACGAGAGCGAGGCGGCAGCTAAGTTGACGTCCACTTCTTCTTCTCCGTGCAGGTACGCGCGTGCTTCTGCAGGTGAAACATCAACACTTGGGTCATCCGACGTGCTTAGCAACGTCACGTCAGCATCTTTGACGGCCTTCCACGCATCCGAGTCTTCAGACAGATTTGGCTTCAACTTTGTCAGAAATGTGTTGAACTCAGATGAATAGTGGATCTCGATGCTGCGCTTGCGGAAGTGAATGAGACAATGAAGAGCTTTGGAATAAAATTCCGATCCGCTCCGCAAAAACTTCTCGATCTGCGTTTCCATGCCCGTGACTGCCGTAGTAAGTTGGTGATGACGACCATTTTTCGACTGCGAAGACTCCACCAATGCCTCGAAGTCAGCAATGGGATTCATGGAACCCACCTCCGCCACATCCTTGCTATCCAAAAGCTCGTCCAAGTCTAAGTCGAAGTCATCGCCATCAGCTCCCATCGCACCTTCGTGCTCGTCTTTGACGTCCTCCGCTTTCACTGATGCAGAAGGCACATCGCTCCAGAACGACTTTTTCTTACGATCCTTCTGCTTCTTGACTGCTTCTCTCAATTGGAACGCGTCGCCGAAACTATCGATGAGACTGGAAATCTTCTCTTGGCGTGCACTATCCATCTTCAGGCTCGACTCTATGAATTCTGGAACTGTTGGCACCCCGGTAGATTCATTCATTGCCCGTGTCGACACAGCATGGAAAAACGGCGAATCACTGGGTTGAAGCACGAACCTACCTCATCAGCCTTGTCGTCGCGAATACTCAAGCTATCAACCAATTTGTCGGCTAGAGTTTGCTGTTCGTCTGTCGGTGAAAACTTGTGAGACTCTAACGGTGCAAACTCGTAGCTTCGTATGTCTTCCTCGTACGGCAATTGCTGAGACCACATCGCATAGTAGTTTTCACTACGAGAATCAGATGGTGCATGCGGAATTAAAGCAACAATCTTTGGAGCAGCATTTTTCGAGCCACGAAGCGCGCAATCGCCACCTGATGCATCTCTCTCATCGCTTCAATAAGAGCCGCGAAACACTCTGCTGCGTGAGGTTTCCCCGGTTCCGCAATGAAGATATCGGTGCCACCCACAAACTTGGAGTGGTTCAGCTGCTCTTGATCAAGAAAGCCAAGTACTTTAAGCGATTTCTCCGTTTGAAACTTGAAGAACTCCACGTCAGCAGAAGCGAAGGGAACCTTTTCCTGGCCATAACGGTAGGCCTTGACTTGTTGATCTGGGGCGACCTCGGTATCTGGCTGCTGTGGAGATGTATACCGGCGATCTAACTTAACATTCCCTCCTGTTTCTTTCTCGTAAGAGACTTGAGACTCCTTGGAAAATGTCGGCAAGGTTGCCGTTTTGGTCTTCAAGTAGCAATACACCGGGATTCCTAATGTATTGCCAAACTCCAACGATCCTCGGAACTTCGTGGATAACCCCACTGTCTTCTTCATACCTTGCGCTAGAAGCTGCATCCGCTTGGATACTGAAGTCACCTCACCTCCAACTTCTTTTGCAATAGAAACGAGCGTTTTCTCATTCTCGGCCTAGCATCAATCCAGGATAGAAACGATCAGATAGAGAAATCAAGGCCTTCAGCTTAGCATAAAAGCGTACCTTTATACGTTCCGATCCGTTTGGTTCAGCTAAAGCTTCGGCTTTAACAGCATCTTCTTGCAACTCATTTTCTTTGCTGTCCGTTGTGTGCTGAAAGTCCAGGCCACTAAAATGAAAACAGCAGCAGCATTAGACATTTGGAGGGGCGAGGGCAAACCGTCCACACTCACATCACTTGGAGTTTAATCTCCATGTTCTGAATCATCTGCACGACTGCCTCCAAGTCGCCAGGGTCTGCAATCTTCGTGGTTGCATCCGTAATGACCATCAACCGCTTTTCATACTTTTTTCCGTCCGTGCGACGGAAAAGTAGATCCAGCGCCACAATCAGTCCATCCAGAATATCTACCTGCAATCACGATCCAGAGTCAGACCCAACAGTCCAATCACATCACAACGAATATTGTTTTTTACCTTCGTTTCGGAGCTAACAGAGGGCTTTAAAGCTCGCAGTTTCTCGCACATCTGCAGCGTCGCCGTGTCAATGGAGCTCACCACTTGCACGTTGCGATACTCCGCCTCTCCTTGCTCTTCATTCAGCTGGTTGGCCGTTTCTAAACGCATAACACAGAAACAATTAAGTAAAAAGCACCAAGAGCAAGAAAATAAAATGTCAAAAGCTACTGACGTTCGGATCCGTACGCGACGATGCCAACCTCGTCCTTCGGCTTAAAGAAGAGCTGCAGGCATCAACAATAATTAACTATTATACAAATATGACTGCTACTGCTATATGATATGACCTTCTGTTGGACGACGTTCTCCACAGCGGACACCGCAGCAGCAAAGCGCGTGGCTTCAAGGTCGTCTTGCTTGGATTTTGTCCCTCGCTCGCGCAGCGGCAGGCACATGGACGCGCCGACATCCAGCAGAACCACCACCGCTTCCTACACACCACACGGCACTTAGAATAACATAACCACAGACAGCTACGGCGCCAGGCAGCTTGCCTTGGTACGAGACATTAGTCGAGAACTGCGGATCCCAAAGTAGCGATATGATAGTTTATTATCATATCATAATAAACTATCATAAAATGGCAGCTCAATTTCGTAAACGCTTTTTTATTTTTAAATTGAAATTTAGGATGGCGGCGGCCGAGGACGAGCGCGTGACGGAGGAAGCGGCGGCGCAGGCCGAAGGCTTCAAGGCCCAAGGCAACCAGTTGCTGGGGGACAAGAAGTACCAGGAGGCGGTGGAGATGTACACGCGCGCCATCGACTTAGACCCTGACAATGCCGTGTACTTCAGCAACCGCTCGGCCGCCTACTTGGCGATGGGCGACGCGCGCGGGAAGGCCCTTAAGGACGCGGAGAAGTGCATTGAGCTGCGTCCTGATTGGTGGAAAGGGTACAGCCGCAAAGGCGCAGCGGAGCACGCTCTGCAGCGCTTCGACGTGGCTCGAGCGACGTATAACGAGGGCCTGAAGCTCGACCCGGACAATAAGTCGCTGCTGGAGGCTGTCGAGGAGGCTTATGGTGCTGGACAAAAATATTCCGAGAGACTGAGGGAGCAAGCGAAGGAGCAGGAACGTCTGCAGAAAGAGAGAGAGGCGGCGGTGAAGGAGGAAGAGCAGAAGAAGGAGGAGGAGCCTAAAGATGAAGACGATCTGCTGGCGGAATTTATGTCCGAAGTGCAAGAGTTGGAGGAGAATGCCAATTGCATCAAGAAAGATGCCGCTAAAGAGACGGAGGAGAAGAAGAACAAGCCTCCGGTGGATTTTGGAGACCCGAACGGACAGATTGAGCGGCTGCTGCAACCACACTTCAAGTGGATTAATTTGAATCCGTTTCGAGTGCTGATGCTGGACACGGATGCGACGGAAGAAGAGATGAAGCAGCACTATCGCAAGGTGGGTCTGGTTGGTTGTATGATGATTTTGTGGGTTTAGAGCTGATGGAGATAATGTTTATGTGCAGATTTCGACCATGGTCCATCCGGATAAATGCCGCAATGTGAAAGCACGAGAGGCTTTTGAAGGTAATCCGAGGTGGTGATGAATATGCTAGTTTGAAGGCATTTACTAATGTGTCCTGTGCCAATGCAGAGGTGAATAAAGCGTATAATCTCATCACGCAGGAAGACCGTCGGAAGACGTGCATTCGTACGATCGAGAATGCGACGCAAAAGTGGAGAAAGAACGTCGTTTAAAACTGAAGAAAGGAATCAAGGAGAGTGAACTCGGCGACTTCAAGGACGAAGTGGAAAAGGCGGTGATGCGTGCGTTCGCGGAGATCGAAAATCGTCGGCAGAACATTGAGAAACGCGAAGCTGAGCAGCGAAGACGCAATGCGGATCAAGAGGAAAAAGAGCAGCAGAAGGTTGCGAACATGTTTAAGCGTGAGCGATCGTGGGCGGAAGTTGATCGACGGGAACACCGCGTCGGCAATTGGAGGTCTTTCCAAAAGGGAGGCAAGCGACGGAAGGAGGTGGACGCCCACGGTTGGAAAGAAGAGAAGAGAGTAAGTGGTTTGCAGCATTGCCTCCCCAATTGGTGTTTGTAACGAAATGTCTGCTGCTTTATACGAGCAGGATGACAAGAAGTTTGGCGAGGTGGACAATGACGCGTACAAAAGGGATGGAAATAAGTTAACAGCCAGCCTCAACCAGTACTGTAATCCTGTACAAACACGGCCGTGTCACCTAGAATTAAAAAGGATCGATCTCCATCATTTGATCGTCTGCTGTGGCGACGCTGTTACCGCCTGCTACGTACTGCTGTTGTGTCTGCTGCGGATAGTATGCTGTTTGATGAACGTGGTTGTGCATGTACTGCTGCTGCTGGTACTCGAATTGCGCCTTTGCTGCATCTCGAGTAGGAATGCATCCAGATGTCCCACGGCTTGCTGTCGACTCGCTTCCTTGCTGTGGATGCAAAATCAAATTAGTCCAGGCATTAGTGAGCGTTGGTTGCAATCTAACAACGTACCCGTAAATGGAAAGAGTCAGCACATCAGACAGTGGCCTTGACCGAGGCGTGGTGGACTCCAGCGTGGCAGCAGAGGGTAGAACAATGTACGTTCCAGTGTATTCCTGAAATTTCTCCATCGTCTCACCACCTTCGCCATGCAGCATCGGGAGCAATTCTCGAGGAACCTTGTAGTACGTCACTTCGGAGAGATCGATGTTCTTACTCCGCTTGGTGCCGGCGTGGTCGACAACCATCTCATTGGCATCGTCGTTAATGGCATCCGTGTCGTCATCACTGCCTGACGGTGCCTTACGAAGGCTAGAATCTGGCAATGACGAGCTGCTGCCTGAACGATTCAAAGTTGGTGCAGCCGACGGGGGCAACGACATCGAAGGCTCAAATTTGAACACACGCTCCATCGCACGTGGATTGGGCATGAATTCTTTCCCGACAAAGGTGAAATCAATGCAGTGTGACCGCACCCAGTTGCTCGAGAGTTTCTTCCCATGGAACTCGCGCTAGACAAATAAGCCACAACATCCAGAGCCCTGGTCAGCCCAAACATCGCAGCCATAGCACATTACCTTCAGCACGCACCTTGTTGGCAACATGGTCTCGGAACATGTCATTCGTTACGATAAAGCCGTCGTACTTCACAGCGTAGTCGATGACATAAAAATCATCGTGGGCCTGTGACGGCGTGAGGATCACATGATCTTTTGCACCAATGAGTTGAGCAGTTCCCAGTCGTCCGTCTGCATTGCACCATTCTCCCGTGGAGCAGAACCACCAGGAAGAGGCTTCACGTTGAGCCAAAAGTTGGGCACAAACGCCACACACTTGATGGGGTAGCGGCCGTTTGCAGACTGACACGAGCGAAAATACTCGATTGCAGCTGCCAGCTTCGGGATATACGCGCGTCCGTCCTTTTGGCAGGCCACATTGGCTCCATCAATTACTACCACGCACTCTCTACGGACAACAGAGTAGAATAGTGCAGTTAGTCTGGAGTTCCTTTAGCAAAAATTGGAATAATGGTGTCGATATTGCACTCTATGAAGTAAGAACTAGTGTGTTATGACCGCAAGAGAGTGCTTATGCAGGTCACCAATACAGATTGAGCACTAGACCTTCATAAACGCACATATACACGCAAACAGGGAGACATCACGTACTCGACTGCTGCCATCACCGCTCTTTTTCGTTTTGAATCACTCAGCAATAATCAGCCAATCAGAGACGATCTCGAATAGAAATGGTCTATCTGATAGAAATCCTGACAACCATGACGGGCGACGTGCGAGTCGCTCACGTGACTTTCCCGGCCGATTCCTCGCACCTCAAGCTGCAGTTGAAGCTCCACGACGACCACAAGACGTTCTTCCGCCCAATCACCGAAAAATTAGACCGCGTCCGGTATCGTTTGCAGCTGCTAGCGTCCAGCAATGCCCCCAATGCGTCCATTTCTAAACCGAAAAAGCACAAGAAGCACAAGAATGGGGGCTTTAAAGGCTCCGTACCGACTGTAAACGTGCGATTTATTGACGCTGAAGACCTCGAGATCCCAGCTAAAGGCTCAACGATTGGCGACGCGTTGATGCGCACCAGGAGCATCGAAATCGGCACCGAAACGTTCGTGGTACTGCACAACCAGCCATTGGTCACGGGTCTGTCGGTGCTGGAGCCAGTATTGGCGGGGATATCAATGACTCCATTCTTAGAAACGGAGTTCTGCAGCGCTGATGAGTGCACGTGGAGGTGGTTTAGGTTGCTGCCAGGACAAGAAGGAGACAAAACGCAAGACTTGGTGTGCACTACTCGACGATACACTCCATCGGAACAAGAACTCGGCTGTCGGTTCTACATTGAATGCTGTGCACCAAATATGCAGACGGAGTTTGCAGAGCAGAGTAAAGCTCAAGTGACGACGACGCCAGTGCTACCAGGTCCCAATCGAGACGTGTTTGCAGCAAGAAGACGCATGGGCTCCATGTCTGCTGCTGAGAAATATCCAGACAATGTGGACGCGTTTCGAGTCATGAGCTACAATGTACTCTTTGGTGGATACACGACCACGAACCATGCGCAAAAGAACTTGTTCCCGTATGCTGATGCGGATATTATGAAGGAGACGTATCGAATGCAGTTGGTTCTTCACGAGATTGAAGAAAACAACTGCGACTTGGTTTGTCTCCAGGAGATGGGTGAACAAATGTACAATTCGTTTTTCGTTCCGATGATGGCGTCGCTTGGTTATCACGGGTTCTACTCAGGCAAAACGGGCACTACACAGGAAGGCTGTGCGACCTTTGTCAGGACCTTGACGTTTGAAGTGATCGAAGAGAAGACGGTGAACCTCGGCTTAGCAATTAAGGAATCGTCTAACCCAACCGTGCAAAACCTTCTGGTGGAATTTCCAGAGCTTACGAAAGGTATTAGCCGCATCCCGTCTATCGGTCAAATGACTCTCTTGCGTTCCAGGCAGGACCCCCACAGGAGCCTGTTTCTGTCGAATACTCACCTGTTTTATCGGGAAGACGCACATTTGATTCGGTTGCTTCAAGCGTTTGCGCTTGCTGAAAATGTGAGTCGATGGCGATCTGAACCGGGGTTAGAAGATGCGGCCGTAGTATTATGCGGCGACTGGAACTCCCACCCCGAGACAGCGCCTATCGCTTTCCTTTTGGACGGCCAACTTGACTCAAGCCACAGACATTGGCAGGAAGCTCCGTCATTTCGCTGGGATTTGTCTAGGCCTGACAGTAGCAGCCGACGTGGAAACGAGCCGACGGTATGTCCGGGTCTTTTGAGTCATGGACTTCAACTGACAAGTGCGTGCGGAATTCCCTCATTCACCAATTTTGCGGGCACCTTTGTTGGTACCTTGGACTACATTTTAGTAGGAACCAAAGCGCTGGAAGTTCGTGATGTGTTTCCATTTTTCACTGAGGAAGAAGTGAGTGAGCAAGTTGCGCTGCCGTCGGCCAAGTTCCCGTCCGATCACGTGTCTCTGGTTTGTGATTTGAGCTGGTGATAGCTTAACAGGCTACAACGAGACACCTCGTTTGTAAGCCGAATGGATGGGAGCTGGTAGAACCAATGTCGTTCGGGACAGTCAACCAGTCAAGGTTAATTTGATTTCTGTGGACACCTTTAGATTATGGCGCCTTGACTCCTATTTTTACGAAATGTGCTGCTGTCGAATATTTATCGGCTTTAACGACGTGAACTTTGTACGCTGACCGGCATGGGGGTGACGAAAAAGGCCCCGTTAGTGGGGTCGTCGCCGTCTATTAGAGAAAGTGGTTCATCGGTCATTGAGGGTGATCGTAGTCTGCTGAGCCACTATCGTGGTCCGTCGGGGACACAACCGGGAACCCTGTCAGTTATAACGAGGAAGTCTGCCGCTCTTCGACGAAGTCTCGTTGCCAAAGGCTTGGCGAAGGAGTATGTTGAGCAAAAGCACGAGAAGAGAACTACAGGGCTCGAGTGCCTCGATACCAGAGGCAACGGAAAATCATAGCGGATTATCAGCGTCAGCAGGAACAGCACAAAATCAAGGACGAAATACAGCCTGAGATTCCAGAAGATAGTGAAGAAGCTCGCGACGAGGATACATTCAGTGATGATGTTGTTCTTGTAATGCCGAAGCGAACGGCATCTGCTCCAATCAAGCCGTCATCGCGGCCTTCGACTAACAAGTCCCCCGTTGTGCCACCAAGAGGGGCCACAAACTTTTCACGCTACTCAAGTCTTCGACAGCTTCGTGAACATCAAGATCAACTAGCTGAGAATGGTGATGATGCAAATAACGGTGTATCTGCCCAAGGAACTGTTACTACCGGTCTGAAGCTTAGTCCAAGTGAAGCCGATCTTCCGACAGCTCCTTTACGGCCCATTCCTCGTCCCTTGTCCTGCACGCGCCTACGAGCAAGATCGGAAATAGGACCAAAGGCTGGTGCACAGAAACTCAGTGGGAGTCTGGGTGGCTCTGCACCATGGCTTTCGGCAGCGAATAGATCGTCAAGAACTGTGCTATGCGAGCTGGCCATTACAAAAGACGTGATGATGCGCGAACAACTTGTTCGCCAATTAAAGGAAGCGCTCCCGAACATTGAAAAACTTGCTTTCGACTTTTTGAAATGCCAGGATGACCACAAGGTCGCTCAAAGCACACTAGAAGCAGCTAAGGCGTTTCGTACCAAGAAGTCAGACTCTTTGATCGGCCTTACTTTGACTTCTCCACAAGGACCTGATGCCCAGCTTGCCGTGGTGAAAGCGGAGAGAGCCATCGTGGAGTCAAACACTCAATTGGTTGAGTTCGTTGAGAAAATGCGGCATCACCTTCATCACGTTGGGATACTTATCACTGGCGCACAACAAGCCACCCTCAGCATTGTAGAGGGCATCATGGAGTGGCGGCGAATGCGACAGCAACGATGCACGGTGAGCAATTTTCAACGTCTGTTTCGCTTTCCATGGCGAAGACAAAAGATCGCCAACTACATGCTACATCTAGATGAAGATCTGCGCGTCTTGTACCCTTCTGTAGTCATGGAATTGCTGCTAGGCCCCAAAGCCACATACAACCCACTGCTTTTACCACAACCAGCTCTTCAATTGGTGGGCATATCATCAATTGGGAAAACATTTCTAACTGAGCGGGAGGCCATCGATGGAACCACAGCAATAAGTTCGTCAAAAAAGCGTGTACGTGGTCTTCGTGGACGAGATCAAGCGTCTCGTATCAACGATGCTGACTTACGACAACTGCGAGGCGCATTAAGTAATTCAACAGAAACCTCTCATGCAATATCTGCTCCAATCGCAACTAATTCCTCAAGCTTCGACCTTGATCGGCTGCGGCGGTGCCTCGAAGCGATCTATCAAGAAGTCGAGCTTGAAGCGCAAGAAAAACAAAGAAACGGCGAAGAGGAGCATCGATTTCAAAGCACATATGATCCATTCTCGACAATCAAGTTCGCGGGTGGCGTCGAAGAAACCATTATCAATGTGATTGCATTGCAGTCACCAACATCTCACCAACTCGGCGAGCAGCTTCGCCATCGACAAGAGGACACTACTCGTGTGACTAAAATGACCCCGCAAAGTATTGCTGGGCAGCCGGATAAAACTGATGCACCAACGGAGGTTCTTCGTTTGAACACCGAACGCTTGCGCCTTTTTCTAGAGAAGCGGGCGGCTTTCTTCGAGCCGGCAGCAAACTGCGAGCTGCGTGATGTTCATCGAAGCGGAATGAAGAGCAAACTGCAAGGCAAGATAATGGTGCGCAAAACCAACGAGAAGCGCATTGAACATTACCTGGCACGAAAAATTCAACACCAGTATCTTGTGCACCGACAACGCAACGCATTGACTTACAACTTGAGCCGATTCGTTGAGGAAGTCCGTGTAAGTGTGGTTAACATCCAGCGCGTGTTCCGTGGCCATCGTGCGAAAGCTGAATATAACTGCATGAGGAATGCATGGCTCGAGCATCAACGCCGGGTAAATGCTGTACGGACAATCGTGAACTCATTCAGACGCCATAAAAGGCACCAACACCATCGGCGTTCGATGACAGTGGAGTCCGTTGCCCAAGCTCAGCTGATCTGCATTCTGACACATAAGCTGAACGACTCAGCTGATGCTCAGGAAACTGCTGACCGATATCGACGTGTGGGTGAAGAGCGGCGGCGCCAGCGCATTGTTCTCTTGCAGAAGCACAAAATGGAGCAACAAGAATTGGAACGAAAACGCAACGCTGCTGCTGTGCGGATGCAGTCTGTGGTTCGGTCACACATAGCGCAGGGCCAAGTGAATGTGTTACGTCAGGAAAGGAAAGCTCATATGACTGCAGTCAGTGCGATGGCGATTCAGTCGACAATCCGAAAGTTCCTGAACAACCAACAGGAGAGGCGACAACGTTTTAGAAAGGACCTGGAGCGAGTGAATCAGTCGGCAGTACGCATCCAGTCGATATACCGTGGGTATAATTCTCGGGCAAGTTTGTTGGGCGAGTTGGACAAGAAAACACGCCAAGCTTTAAACGGAGGCTTGGTGGCCTCGGTGCTTCACGAAGTAGACACGGACAATGAAGATGACGAAGTGGACGAAGATGAGGAAGATAGTGCTTCCTCAGTCAGCGACAAGGATGAAGATATGAGAGATGACCAAGGAATAGATGATAAAGCGGCCGCTAACCACCTGCCGCGCATTATTCCAGCTACTTCGCGGCCATCGAGTAGCAAGAGCACCTCGTTTGATAAGGACGGCAAGGTCACACAACGAAGCAGCACCCCTACGGCAATCGTATCGCTGCCTCCGCTCTATACCCGCGATGGGTCGTCCAGTTCGATTATGTCGACGGCTTCATCTAGTGGCACTGGAAGACGCATCTCAGTTGGCATGACTCGTGTCGAGCTCAAGCTGAAGGAGGCTGAGATCGGAGACAATTTCGACGCCCAACCATCTCGACGCAACTCGCTCGTCGGACAAACGCGCCGTCAGACATGAATTATGACAATGAACATTACGGGTATGGGTGTTCGATGGAGTCAACCGAATTAAGAACGTCACGTGGGACTTGTTGCAGAGATTCAGTATGTTCAAGCATTAAAACGATGGTGCTGACCTCTATGAAATCTCTACGTGGACTTAAAGGAATGCTGCAGCAAAGGTGACAGCCACAGCTGACACACCCAAGGTGATCGACTTGGCGCTGACGGCAGCACTGACTCCAGCCTCGTCGCCGCCTGAACCGGATGTCGAGTCATCTCCAACGTTGACGCCGGTGTCGTTGGATCCGCTACCTGAAGCTTCTTCGACTGCGGGTTTGCCATCGTCAAAGGGGTTAAGAGCAGCGGAATCGGTACCAGTCGTAGCCGGGCTGTTGGTGGTGTCCTGGGCACCTGCCTGGGAAGCGATAGCGGCGGCAATGAGGATGACTGAGAGAAATTTCATCTTAGACGGTGGAGCAGCGACTGGAACTCTTGGTAGATGCGCGAGGACGAATGCAAATGTGGGAATGAACTCGAGCTGGGAAGGCTGAAAAATGGCGCCCGTAACGGACACCTGTTGCCGCTGACCGTTTGCCGAGGCGTTGCGGCTCTTCCGAGGCTCATAACCGCTGTGCTTATGACCGACCTGGCCGTGGGAAGATCACATGCTGCGCTTATAATACTGCACAGTGATTCTCCGCCAGCACATGACCATGAAATGAGAATGATCGGTGAAAAATACATGTCAAACGGCGAAAGCTATGTAGGGCTTTTGAAGCGATTACTGCATTTAGCAGTGATGGAATGCGAGGAGCTGTGGGCTGAATCTATCTCTGTGGACCACAATGCACATTTCATGGAGCCGTCGTTTTTCGGCAGCAGTCTCCTTCTGTTGGGAGACATGGCGAAGGGAATATCGGCGGTCAGAGTGAACGAACGCGAGCAAAACGCTTGGACTGCAGAGGAATACGTTACGATGGTTGCGTTGTAGCTATTTACTACAGCATGAGCACGTCGTTGGAGTGTTCTTTGGTATGCGATCAAACCCATCGTTGGACACTAAGCGAACCGATAAAGGACAGCACTACCGGTAGCTTGTCGATTAATTAATCGCGCTGTTGGAAACACGTTATGAAGAACACTCAAACGATCTAGAGAAGCACCGCAGTGACCATAGCAACCGCCGTCGCAGCCACTGAGGTGTAGAGCGCAATGGGCGCACTACCTGACTTTCCATGAGAGCTGCTTGCGTCAACGCTGCCAGAAGTACCAGTGGTGTCGTCCTCTGTCTCGGATGCACTACTACTGTCGGTGTAATTGTCCGTAGAATCATCGCCCGACGCATACTCGATACTGTAGTCTTCTTCATTAGAACCGACGATGCTACCCTTGTTGGTATCACCGGCCTCAATATCAGTGGAGCCGCTGGACGAGGTGGAATCGGCATTGATGTGGATTTCGTGACTGGTTGACCCGACAGTGTCCAACGATGCTCCGTTACTGCTTCCCGACTCGCTTCCCGACTTGGTGGTGGATACGCCTGAACCTTCAGTGGATAGTGAACTATTTGTGTCGTTGGCCGATACAATCGCAATTGCGGTTGCCAGCATGAAGGATGTTAGGAGCTTCATGGATTTCGTTGCTGGGGAATGAAGTCGTGAACCTTGAAGAAAGTCAAGAAATGATCCATTCACGATATTGCATCCTCGCTTGCGATCGGGTCAGGGAAATCGTAGACAGCGAAGCCTTTCCTCAGGCGAGAGAGAAGTTCAGCAAAGCCCAGTCTCACTACGATCGACTACTTGCATGCGCGTTAGCTGCGGAGAGTGTTCCGGGTCTATTGGGTATAGAGTTGTTTGAGTCAAAGCAGCGTGCTTATGGTCGGATCAATGAACGTTCATGAGGAAACAATCCGACACGGCATTCCAAGACGGTGGAAACAACCGAGCCAGACTGTTTCCACATTGAATTTTGTGGCATATCGTGGAAGGTAGAAATGTTGAAAGGCTATCCGAAGGATGAAGTGCAGGCATGTACTCGCTGATGGCGTTGTTAGCGTCTTGCTAAGCCTACAAAATCATGGCAACTACCGAAGCAAGCAATCCTGACGCCACGGGTGTCCATAGTCCTTGCGCTTCAACACGGACGCTACCGCTGGCACGGATTCCAGAGCTGTCGGACTGGCTAGCAGAGTCATCACCCACGGTCTCGTCTAGTCTGGCGCTACCAACTGAGCCTTCCAAGGATCCAAAACCAGATTCGTCTGAGGTCGACCTGTAGAGGTTGCTACTACTACTGTCGATAGAGCCGCTGCCGATAGAACCGCTCGATTCTGCAGAGACAGAAGTCGCGTGACTATTACCATGTTTGGAGGTCTTTCCTCGCCGGAAGGAGCTGCTACTTGAGGGCGTTCCCGCGCTTCCTGATACCTCACTTCCATGGCTCAAAGTGGAAGAGATAATTGCAGCTTGAGCACCTTCCGCTGAGCTGGGTGCTGTAGCTGATCCATTCGTGGGTGAGGCCGCAGTAGCGGCGCCCATATTTCCCTCTCGAGCTGCTCCAGCATTTGCGGCCGAACCACTGCTTGCTGCAGTAGCACCCGCATTTTCATCAGCAATCGACGGTGTTGTAGGTGCGGCTTGAGATGTGGCTTCCGAAGCTGGAGCGGAAGCAGCGGTCTCAGTTGGTGTAGTGCTTCCTTCAGGAGATACCTCATTAGCAGGTGCAGTGGTGTCCGTTGTAGTCACAGCTGCTTGAGGTGTTGCTGCATCGGCAGTTGCTGCAGCGGTGGATTCGGAAGCAGTAGCTGGTGCACTTGTATCTGCCGCCGAAGTAAAAGCAGCAGAGTTTATAGCTTCTGGCGTGGAGGTTGCAGCCTGAGGACTCGAAGTTTCCGGTGTAGTCGAAACATTGTTGGGGTCGCTAGAGGTCTCAGCTGGGGTGGCTCCGGGAGGCGTGCTTGATTCCGCCGAATTTGCAGCAACCGGGTCTTTGGCGGTTGCCCCAGTTGCAGCAGTCTCCGTACTTTGAGGGCTTGACGATTCTGCAGCAGGAGCAGGACTGGTAGTCGTGATCGTACTGGCCCCCTCCGCAGGGGCCGCTGGTGTGTTGCTGCCTGAAGTCGTGCTCGCAATGACAGTCGATCCGCTGGCGACTGGACCATCACACTTATCCAGCACAATCACAGCGTTGTTGTGCTCGTCTTGCTCGAAGTGGAAAGATGAGCATTTTGTTTCCTGGGCAGAAACACCGGAGGCCACAGCGACAGCGATAAACAGAATCGCGACAAGTTTCATGCTTGGACGATGTCTTGGTACAGTACGCAGAAGCGTGTAAAGTTGGTTGCTCAAAGCGAATTGCGGAATGAGTGAAAACATCGGCCGACATATAGTTCTGCAAGAACTCGCATCAATTGAAGTTCAAATGACCAGAAGTTTGCCTTGCGATCGCTTGGAATTTGTGGAGACCAAGATAATGTTGATGACTTTCATTTCCGCGAAAGGCACTGCAGCAAGTTGCTCACACAGGTCTTTCTCCGCAAGTAGTGCTGCAGTGCTCGATGGTTGCAACGGATGAAGTCATTTGACCAGGTACTCACAGCCATCTGGATACCCGCTGCTGAAAGGCAGCACCGAAAGGCTCGTTGCAGACGTCATTACTTGTGAACTTCGATGTCTGTGACTGTCTAGTTATCTGACACAGTTCTGACATGACAAGCTAACCATCGATATTACAGCGCTGAGCTGATAGGGAAAGTCTGAGGCCAGCTTTACCATCCAACACATTCATAATGGCAGTGATTCGCAGTACTCCTTATTTTTCTTGACAGCCGCGGTGATTACATCCATACATTAGCCACGCGTTTACGGCCAAGAACCACGTACCTGCTCGCATCACGCTGAAGCAGCTTAACATTCACAGTTCTGACATGTAAACTCCATTAGTTTTCACTGAAAGACTCCAATGAATGGAGTTGACTCGATACTGCAAGCATGCCAGTCATAACTTTCGACTCATTAGGACAATGTTCATCTCGCACACCTCCTTACAGTAATGCGTTTGACCTCCTCTTGCGTGCTGCATTGAAGTTCATTGTCCTCTTGGCCTTTTTCAAAAGGTCGACCAGGCTTTTCCAAAGCTGCCGAGTTGACAGACTAGCTTACGTTGTCAAAGAGGAGGATTGTACGGCACATAGCACCAGTAGGCAGTGGTTGAAGTTAACACCAACTTGACGCTGACGCGCAATGCGGCATTGAATGCCGTGCAGCAAGGACTGGTCAAATCGGTTCCAGAATTCAAGAGCAAAACGCAGCACACGGACTGACACGCGTCAGTGTACACTGAAATGTGCTAGACCCCAAAATGTTAAACGGAGGTTTACTGATCTGCATTGCGCCTCACCACGGCATCTAGTCTTAACAATCTCATTACCGGCACTCAAACGTGCGTCGAAGCTCATACGATTTAGCCACGATCAGCAATGAACTTCAACCACGATCGGTTGTGTTAAACCGCCTCATCCTCGCACAGCGAGACCCGAAAAACCAATGCTTTCAGCAGGATATGTTATCTGAGGAGGGTCACCACTATCTCACAATCTTCAGTCTTCATACTTCAGTCTCCATTCAGTCTTCACTTCAGTCTTCCTCGTGTCCATCCCCGCAAGATAATATGCACATTAAGTTTGGAGGTGGTTGAAGTGGTAGCGGTGCCGCCCGAGATTTGCTGCGCGGCACCCAACTGCAAGATGAACCTGCTTAACTACCTTGCTCCTGTCAACACAAATGGCTGCGTACTTCTCATTCCAGGCAAGGTCACTTTTGAATTTGCGCTCTCGGTGCAAGCATTCCTGGATCGTCTTAGCTGCTCTCACTTCGTTTCAATGGCTGGTGGTGTGGTAATACCCGTTGATCGTCAAACCCACGACTCTGAGCCTACCGATGGCAGTCGCACTTATGCCATCATCGTGTGCATGTTTGCCTCGCTTGGCGGCTTCTTCTTCGGCTATGACCAAGGTGTCACCTCCGGTGTCCTCATCATGGACTCGTTCCTCAACGACTACTGTGTCGGCTGGCACAATTTCACCTACGAGGAGTGCACACGGTCAACTTCCGATCTCCCGGGAGCGTGGACAACATTCACGGTCTGGTACAACATGGTGTACAACCTCGGTTGTCTCGTGGGAGCTCTAATCGGCGGCTACGTTGCCGATAAATGGGGTCGTCGTGCCACCATCTTCTCCGCCGGAATCCTCTTTGCATCGGAACGACTTGGGTGTGTCTGAACCCTGCGCAAGACCATGGCCTCATGTATATTGCGCGTATCGTCCAGGGATTTGGTGTCGGCAATTCATCATTCTCACTCCCGCTATTCGGCTCTGAAATGGCACCGAAGGAGCTTCGAGGTCGACTTTCGGGTCTCATGGTGTTCCCAATCACGTTTGGTCAGTGGCTCGCCAACCTCGTCAACATTATCGTGATGGACAATAGCAAGGATGGCGCATCAGTAACGCAGTGTCCATGATTCCGCCTATCATCGTCTTGTGCGGCATCTTCTGCGTTCCTGAGAGTCCTCGATGGACGTACCAACAGAAGGGGAAGGAGAAAGCTGCAACGGTACTCAAGAAGCTGCGTCAGACGGACAATATTCAACGTGAACTGGAAGCCATCGGGGATCAAATCGCCCAAGAGCAAGCCGGCGATTTGGGTTTGAGGGAGTTGCTGGAGCCGTCGATCCGCAAGCGAGTGATCATCGCCATGATGTTGCAGCTCGGACAGCAAGCAACGGGTATCAACCCTATCATGACGTACGGCTCAATGATCTTCCAGGACATTACCGGGGCCGGTATCTACTCGTCTCTGTTGCTCAGCGGTGTCAACTGTTTGTGTACTTTGCCCGGTTTGTTCATGCTCGACAAGTTCGGTCGTCGGTACATGGCCATCATCGGAGCCATCGGAATGGTGATCGGCCACCTCTTCGCCGCGATTTTGTTCACTGCAATCTGCGATGGCGACGTCGACAACGCCGGGTGTCCTAGCGTTGGCGGTTGGTTCATTTGCATTGGCACGGCCTTCTTCGTCTTCAGCTACTCGACGTCGTGGGGTGCAGTGCCCTGGATCTACTGCTCCGAAATCTTCCCGTTAAATATTCGCGCGACGGCCGTCGCCATCTCAACTGCTGCCAATTGGGTTGGCGGTGCACTCATGACGGAGGTCGTCAAGCTATTCCCGTACCTGAACATCAACGGCGTCTTCTTCATGTTTGCTGGCCTTGCATTCTTGTGTGGGGTCTTCGTGTATTACTTCTGCCCGGAGACCAAGGGTATCCTCCTTGAGGATATCGAGGACTTATTCCACAAGCGACCGACTTCCAAGTCCCCGGTTTCGTCGAGATGAAGTCCCCAGTCAATGTAGCGTGAGTTGGTCTTAGTCACTGTCATATTGAAAAAAATTAAGCACTTCAACTTGACCTAGTTTTGTTAAAACATTGTTTTACATTGTTTCGTGACTTTACGAACCTTTTTTAAACACACGTTTAAATTAAAAAAATACTAAAAATGGTGTCGGACGAAGACCAGCAGCGCACGGCCGAGTACTTCCGCCGCACTCCCGCTCCTTCGTGGAGCGACGTCCGCCGTGAACAGGTGGAGGCGTTTCTGGACCACCACCGAGTCGTCGGGAAGTGCGTGGCCGTGGTGACTTCAGGAGGCACCACCGTTCCCTCGAGCGCAACACCGTTCGATTCCTCGACAATTTTTCGACTGGATCCCGTGGTGCTGCTTCGGTCGAGTACGTTTATAATAATATTATTATAATAATTATAGGTATACTAACTTGGTGGCTTGTATAGATACCTGTTGGGCCTAGGATATGCTGTGATTTACGTGCATCGGCCGGGATCTATCGCCCCATTTGCAAGACATCTGCAGGTCCGAGTTTTTTTAACGTGGATATTTGTGGAGATATTTAACTTTATCATATTTATTTGGTTATGACTGTAGAAAGCGACATGCTCGTCATTAGATTTGAGCTTCCTGGAGCATATCGACGTGGCGACTCGACGCAATGTGCAGGAGCAGGAGATTCGAGTGCTGCTGGAAGACCCGACGGCCAAAGAGCAAGTTGTAGAAGCAGTGACCAAGCTTCGCAGTGTGCGTGCAAACAACACACTGCTGGCGCTGCCGTTTACGTCCGTGGACGACTATTTTTCATGCTGAAGATGGTGGCGACGTGCATGGAGCCCTGGAAGGAGCGCGCCTTGTTCCTACTTGCGGCTGCTGTTAGCGATTTTTACATTCCACAACAAGACTTGTCGGTGCACAAGATCCAGTCACGCGCTGGTCCGTTGGAATTGACACTGCAGCAGGTGCCGAAGATGCTTGGCGTGCTGCGTCATAACTGGGCGCCAAAGTCATTTGTGGTTTCGTTCAAGTTGGAGACGGATTGGGATATCCTCCGCAAGAAAGCGAAGCAGGCCATCTCCAAGTATGCTATGCACCTAGTGATCGCGAACGAGCTCCACTCGCGTTTCGACGAAGTGTTGCTGATCACTGACAAGGACGAACGCTCCATTACTCGACCAAAGGACGAAGCGGACATCGAATTGGCGTTGATGGAGGCGGTTGCGCGGATGCATTACCAGTACATCGGATCCCACGACGCGTCTGTACCTGCTGAAATCGGTCACCGCGTCTCACGTCGCCGTTTCTCTAGTTTGTGGAAGAAGCAACTGCCGACATCTGTGCAAAGCCTGTTGACTACAATGGACGAGCACAAGGAGGAGATCCTGGGCGTCGTAGTGGGCGGTTTGCTGTCCGTCATGATCAACATGCTGCAAAACCACCTGCGCAGATCACGTTGAGCTGCAGCAACGCCATGGAACGGTCAGCACTCTATAGATCAAAGGGTAATAACCTAACTTGCTGTATTGACTGTTCTAGGTCTCCAATTCACTGGTCACTCCCTCGCTTCAAGTTGTCCAAGAATTCTTTCTTTGTAGGGTCCGCTTTCATTCCTCCTCTGCAGTTGGGCGAGGCCTGGACAGCTTTGCTGGGGTCCCATTGCGCCGGCGTCTTGCTCAGAATGGAGAGTGCGTGGACTCCTGCGTCCAGTTCTTGCTGCAGCACCGCGTTGACCATCCGATGGCGTTGGATCAGCGGCTTGCCCTCGAACTGGTCGGTCACGACCACCACCTTGAAGTGCGTCTCGGAGTTCTTGGGCACCGAGTGCATGTGGCTCTCGTTGATGACGTCCAGATGCAGCGGGTTGAAGGCCGCCTGGAGCTTCTCCTGGATGCGCAGAGCCACTGGGCCACTAGCGCTTGATGTGTCGGACATGAGGCGATGGATCTACGGACAAAAGCGCTTTAATTAGCCCGCGGATTAATGATTCCGATGGCGGATTAAGGATACTCTACCGGTCTTGATGGGGTCGTCAGCACTCGACGCCACATGGCAAATTAAATTCTGATTGGCTCGAGGCACGACACTAGGATAATGCCTACTATAACGTACAGATAGCTAAATTAGGTGGTGGTGTGGACACATTAAATCAGGACACAACGGACAACGTGGCTCCCTAACAGCAGACGTGCAGTGAAGTTTGACCATGGTACGTTGTCTTGTAGTGGAGATAGGAAGCTCGGAAACGCTGTAACTGAGCTGTCTGTGTGTGCAGATTGAAGCCGTGCTGCTGGTGAGCCGTCAGGGCAAGACGCGCCTCGCCAAATGGTATTTGAACGCGTCGCTGAAGGAGAAGACGCGGATGATCCGCGACATCACGTCCCTGGTGCTCTCTCGCCCCCACAAGCAGTGCAACTTTATCGAGTTCAAGGAGAAGAAGATCGTCTACAAGAGGTGGACACATTGATGCTGAAAGTGGACGGATTGCGGACAATTTGAGACAGATTTTTTAAATTTGTTTTGTTGTTTTGTTTTTTAGATACGCGAGTTTGTACTTCATTGCGTGCATCTCTAAGGACGAGAACGAGCTCATTACACTGGAGGCAATTCACCTGTTTGTGGAAGTGCTGGACCGCTATTTTGGCAATGTGAGACGGCAAAAAACGTGATCCTTCTTTGTGGTATTGCTGCGGACTGAGAATTTCTTTTTTTTGTGAACAGGTGTGTGAACTGGACATTATTTTCAACTTCCACAAGGTACGGCGAAGTTGAGAATTTGTTTCTTGGAGAGGTGGAAAAGAGATTAAAGTTGTTAATTTTTGTTGCTTTGTGGTCATGACAGGCGTACTACATTCTGGATGAGCTCTTTATTGGAGGCTACCAGCAGGAGTCGAGCAAGAAGGAGGTCCTGCGCATCTGCACTCAGCAGGAGGACTACATGGATGAGTCTAAGGAAGAGGGTTTTGCACGCCCTCGCACAGGCACTCGCTAGTTGCTGAGATTGCGCGATCACCTACTCCGATGATTGCTGGAGCAATGCACACCAAACAGCAACAAAATGAATGAGCTTTATTTTTTTGTAGTGATTGTCATACTGCTACATGTACACAGTTTTGTAAAGCTTGCTGGCGTTAACTTGTTGTATTAAGTTATTTTTTACACAGTGTACGCGTCAATGAAGTCAGGAGCGGCCGGTAAGATTGCGATTGCCGTTCAGGCACTCGCTTCGCTCGTGATTCCTTCTTTCAGTTTAATTTTTAACACCAACGCACTATCTTTCCAAGACAACCTGACCCAAATATTCGGCTTCGTCGCCTTCGATAGCGTGAAATGAAGTTTGGCGCAGCACGCTGTCAACGCTGGATACAATGATACTCTGAATAACTTCAGAGCGCATACCACTCGCACCGATGGCGTCAAGAAACTCGAGGCTCAAGCCAAAGCCGCCACCGTCGAAAAAGCTGTGTGCCAAAGTCACATCTGTCTGTGTCGATCCCGCTGAAGAGCGTCGAACTGCTGCCGGCGAAGCTCTTTGTTAGGAAAGCTGTACTACCTCGATCGAGATGGTGAGCATCCTGAACCAGATAAGTGAGTGCTGACTACGATGGAAATGGTGCAGCGTCATTCAAAAGTTCACGAGCTATCAAAGGTTTAGCAACATCGACAATTTCCAGATTGAATATGAGGATCGGGCCGCTAACGACCCGACCCGCTGGACTCTTCGCTTGGATGGAGACAACCTCGGTGTCAAGACGGATGACGCCAAGATCGGGGATGCGATCGGTTTGATAGAACTCCGTCGCAGCTGGCACTTTCAGCCGGGTTCTGCGTCCTGTACACCGGAGAAATACCCGACAGTGTCGCCACCGAAGAGCTATTGAAGTGAGTCCAGGATAACAGGCTGCAGACGTGCTACAGTTGCTGACGCAGGCGAAGATTTCGGACCCCTGGTTAGATAAAACTACACCACGGAGTTGGTGTCGGCATACATCTCGTACAAACGCTCAATGACGCATCACGATTCTTGGGGATGAAAGAGATGCAACGTCCTTCGGAGCAATGGTATACGTTCCTTATCCGAATTACCATTCGTTCCCTATCAGTGATAGGCTATCACTCTTTAATGGCATTGTGAAGTTACAATGTAGACGAATGAAACTTTTGCATTTATAGCCCAGGAACGGCATTATTCATGAAAGAGTGAGTGAACACGATTACAGGAATGAAGCGGACTGCGGCACCAAAAGGTATGACTTTATTATCTCGTGCTGCCTAGGGACGGATTAATGTTGAGTATGCCATTCGTGTTCAAGCTGGTGCTCGGAAGACAATATTTCGCGCTACTGCGGGTTTGACGGTGGAGCAGCAGCTACAAGTCGCATCGCAGTTGCAAGCCGAAGGGGATGATGTCCTTAAAGTACGGTTGACGTGGCAAAATGGCTCAAACCGGGGTCTCATCTTTTATGTGATGCTTAGGCAATTATGCACATGAAGAAGACGTCCAAGAACCAGAAGCAAGCGACAAAGGCTACGAATCTGAAGGTGACGACGTGCTGCACTCGATAAACTGTGAAAGTGAGCACTCTTACTTACCCAGTGTTGTAGTTTGAATGGCTTCAAGAGCTAACTCACTTGAGAAAGCTAGAAGAGGTGCTTTTATTTCCACCTTGGTCTTGCCAATACTTCGATGAGCTGATGGTGATGTGCCTTTTGTCTTAGAACTGCTCAAGAGAACTCGAATCACTTTTGCTGCGCATGTACAACGACGCATCTACTGCGAGAGAGTTTAAGAAGGTTGCGTCACAGAGTACTCCAAGCAAGAATGAAGCGAATACTCCTCGATCAGCACAGGATAAGCACTCAAGTGACGAATCTAACGATTTTGAAATCAACCAGGACGATGGCAACAATGAGTTTCTAACGAGAACAACTCACGCCGAGGATCTGGAAGAGCTCATTCGGACCGAGCAACTAAACCGTGTGGCACTTATAAAGCAGATATCCTCTGAGCGAGAACAGGTAGGCAAATGGATGAAAACTGGAACAATTAGTTTTTTTTGCCATGTATACTGATTAAGCGAACTTCAATGGATAGCGAGAAGCATTAAAACAGCTTCTGCATGCAGTGTCTTCAGATATACCAGAGGACAATAACCAACTTCCGGCTGAAGAAATGCTGGTGCGGATATCGATGCTCTTGCTACCTCGAAGGTGTGTTCTTATCTTGTGTATTCACAGTCCAATGTCCGCATGCTAGTTTACGACGCTATAATCGGAAGACAAATGATCGAGGCTACTTTAGAAGAAGAAGTGCAGAAATGTGAACAAGACTTCCAGAGTTCTTACCGAGCAGTACTAGCGGTGATGAAGGAAGGGCACAAAGGGGGCGTTGACGGCAATAAGTTTAAGAACGTAGACGTTCAAGAGCAAAAGATTGCTGCGATGGTAGAGGCAGCAGGAGGAAGCAAGTGCCCAGATGAATTGCTGCTAATTGAAATCGCCGAGGACTTTCGGAATTGCTTTGTTGGTCTACGCGACGATTTAGCAGAGTATGAGCAGGAGTTTATCGCTGCAGCCTCTAATGCTGATGCTGCAGGCGTCGTTGAAGCTGCTACTGATAAATGTGGCGGCTGGAGAGAATCTGATGAAGAGCGATTTCTCAAGATCTTTCAAAGTTACGAAAGAAAACATGGTGCCGGCAACAAACCGCAAATTTTGTACGACCAACTTGCCTTGGTGTTACCTCAAGTCCCGCTTTCCAAGATCAAGCAGCACGTGAAGTTCCATCAACATCGGCACTTTCATCAGCAAAAGTGTAAGGATCGACAACGAGAGTTTCAGAGAAAATTGAAGGAGTTGCAGGTCGATGCCGAAGTGAAGATATGCCAAGCCATTGACCAAGAGCAGGAACGAATTCGCAGAATTGAACAAGTATCTGAGATGCAACAGCAGTGCGAAGTGCGCCATGATCGAGTGGCCAAATGGCGTGAATCAAAAGAAGCAAAGGAGCGGATTGAGCAACAGCAGCGAGAGATTGAACAAATGCTGGAAGATCAAAAGAACGAGGAAGCAGAGCTGCGGTGGAAAAGGAAGCAGGAGCAACAGAAATTGGCTGTCGACGACTACAAGTATGCTGATATCATTGCACATGCGAGCATGACGGTGAAGATAACGACGAATTTTCTTTTGTTTATGTAGGAAGGGCAAAATCATCGAAAAGATGGCCACGGAAAAATCGCGATGGAAGAAGAGCAGCAGCGCGAGGCAGAACGAGATCTCCAGAGTGTTGTTAATGCTGAACGTGTCCAGTATCGGCATCATGAATTCCAGGTAAATGGTTTCAACTATGCGCAGTAGCTTTGTGCTTTCTAATTTGGACTTTTGAAGCGAAAATTGGAGGAAGAAAAAGCCGAAAAGCTTCACAAAGCCCAACTAGAAGAGCAACGATTAAGTAAGCTGAATGAACTGAAGGAGAAAACTCCGTACGCGCAGATCATCGCGAACATCAAGGTAAATGCGTAGGTGATATCGTCATATGTACTTCACGACTTATTTGTACTTCTTATCGAACAGCCGGACCCTGAACGAACACGACAAGAGACCGTCGCATTCCGCGCTAACGTTGAAGGTGCTCAAGAGGGTCTCCAGATCAGCGTAAGCCCACCATGATCAATGTTGCCAGCGTCAATTTTGACATGTTAACGTTTTGTGTGATCAGGAAACCGGGTTGTTTCCTAGTCATGGCTACGACTGTGAAACGCTGTTTAAGAATGCAAGGTTCAAGCTCGGCATTGCTCTTCGAGTAAGCAATCTTGTTGTTAGCTGCACACTTCCTGGCTTGGGGATTTTCTTTTCACATTGTCACTTGGCGCTAATAGGACGCGGGGTTAAATTCAAGCGAGTACGCTCGGCAAGCCTTGGCCAACGTCAAGGTTTGCAATGTCGGCGCCTACCGTAACCACGTAGCTGAGCCCACTCACCTGTGGTAGCATCTTTCGCCATCTCCATTTACACACCGACCTAAACAGAATTTGTATTCGTGTCCAAGTCTTGGAACAATTTCGCGCCACTGGCCAGTTGAGTATCCGCTCGATGCAGACTCTTCATCGCACGTGACCGTACGCCAAAGAGCTCC
This sequence comes from Phytophthora boehmeriae, assembly GCA_011947355.1. Taxonomy (NCBI): domain Eukaryota; phylum Oomycota; class Peronosporomycetes; order Peronosporales; family Peronosporaceae; genus Phytophthora; species Phytophthora boehmeriae. The sequence continues at coordinate 558,982 of JAAVTJ010000250.1, read as the reverse complement.
TTCCCTTTGGCTTGAATCGCAGTCTCTATGGATTGCAGTCTCTCGACGATCTCAGCCTTCGACATTGCTGCGCTGTGTGCTTGTATGGAATTGGCTGTTGCTGCATGACGTCTGTGAGTGCGGTTCATCCACCGCACGCAGTTCATTTGTCCTCGTCGTGAGCGCTTGTCAGCTTGACTCAGCGCCTTGACGTTCTGCATCGCTTCTTTCAGTTGGGAACGCTCGGTTTTAAGCTCCTGTAGAGCATTCATCGCTTGAGAGAAAGCAATTTTATTGCTTCGAACGTCACCAGTGCCTGCACATACCCTTCATTTTAGCAACTTCAAATTGATACTAAACATCATGATTGCACTCACTGTTTGCGTATGTCGATACCACTTTCGCCAGTCGACAGCCACTTGACCTTGTAAATCGTCGTTACCTTGAAGCGATTGCGCTCTAACTTGCTGGTTATTTTTAGACGTTAGGTTTCTACTGCCAAGTCCGCGCTGTAATTTACCGCCTAAAAGACCGGTTTCTTGACGTAAAACTTGCTGCTCCTTGATCACCAGAGCTCGAGCATGTCGTTGCCAAATAGGCCGTAAATCAACGCCCTGATCGACATTACGAGCCACACACGCCACTCGACAGAGCGCCGTCACGTCGAGATACTCCCAGATGTGCTGCTTACACTCGTCCGCGAGCTCCAATAACACCATTGTGTGAAGGAATTCTTGTGTGAAGCTACACTTGATATTTGTATGCAGAAAATATAGGTGGGCCACACATATTTATTTCAGATGGCTACATTTAGATGTTGAAGATGGCTACACTACTCATTGCTGTGCCATTCTTGTCTTGTGTTGCAGATGACCATTACAGGACCAGCACCAGCTTCGTACGATCCAGACTTTGCCTGCTGTGGAGGATGCTCCTCGTCCAAACGTGTGGATGCGTACAATAACAAACTCGTGACTGGAGCTCGAATTTTCATTTGGGACTCCAAGATCAAGACCAATCTGCAGCCTGTGTGCTCCTTGACATTCCCTTACGACCCAGCGTTGAATGAACAAGTGGGTGAACGACGAGTTCGAAGTGGTCGACGTGTAGGTACCAACTACCCGATCGACAACGTCTACGACTATCTCTGCTGCGAACAACGTGGTCATTGTCTTGCTCTGGACGAAGACGCATCCGGGAAATGCCAGTGCATTAAACGATGGGGTTTACTGGCGACCACTGTCAATACAGCGGTAAGATGCAAAAGCTTTATGTGGCAGCAAAATAGTTAGTGCTGACATGGAACCTATGGTGGTCGTTTAAGTGTACGACGTTGCAGAAGTTGCTGATGCTAAAGTGTTCCCAAACGCGACCAATTTCTCGTCGGTGGATCACATGCTGCCTGATCTACGCAAATACCTGATTACATTCGACTATGACGCTGCGATTTCAAAAGCGACAACGCTTGGTTCCTCGCCTGGGTCACTGATGGACACATTGGAAACTGGATCGTACCGTCAGTTTGGCTGGTCTACCATGGCGTATTTCATCCTTGCAGCTGCAGTGTTTGCATTTGCCTTTATCTTTTTTGTCATGTGGACGTTTTGCTTCTTTAAGTGTGGATGTCGTAAACGTAATCCGCTTGCAAAACCCAAGATTTATGGCAAGTGCCAGAAGATCGTGTGCGGGACCTTGATGACTTTGACTCTCATTGTAAGTGCTGCGGCTGCGCTGGCGACACTTTTAGTGGTGCATAACGATATTGAACCACTGTCAGCGGCAGCGTTTAAACTGCTGAACAAGACGCTCCCAGGAAATCTAACGGCATTTGAGACCAAATTCTTGTCACCGATCGACGATCTCCTTACAAAAGATTATCATCCAGTTAGTGGTGCTCCGCTTTCTCTGGACACCATACAACATCGAGCACTGGCAGACCTGGAAGCACACACTTTTTGGATAATCAAAGCTATACGGAAGACGTTGTCGGCAAGCCTGTGTTCGCCCTACTTGAACCCCTCAGAAACTACTCGATGCTCTTTCCGACAGTCAACAACGATCAAATTGATTGTGAGAAGATGAACATCAGCGCTCCGAACGTGACGTCTCGCATGACAATTGGAGGTACAACTGGCTGCTTCAAATGCAAGGCATGTCTTACCATCGTTGACTTAATATCGGAGGCCCGAATTGACTGGAGAATGAACATATTCGAAATTCAGATTGATCTCATCACTGCAAAACGTGATTTGAAAGCATTTGGTCAGGCGAGCAACGTGCTCACTCCATCGATCAAACGGTTATTGGATCGGATGCGATTGATGTTCTCCACGTTTATGACCGTGAATGGACAAATCTCCACGGGGTACGATGAGATAGCAGCTGAAATGCAGCACATTTCGTTTTTGGCTTGTATAAACTGTGCGGGCTTTGCGGCTTGGCAATCTTTCTTTCCATCGGTGCTTTTGCTCGCGGTCTTAGGACAGGGAAACGGACATTGGGTCGGACGACGTGCTTCGTCGCCGAGCTAGCTTTTCTTGTCGCTCTGTTCATCACAGGAGTGCTGTACACAATGAGCGGTATGGTGCAGGACGCGATTGTAGTTCTTCAACGACTTGATGCTGATACGAAGGTGTTTCTACCATCTGCTCAATTGGCTTACGACGTGAAGACACTGTTGTTTGATGGCAATTTTGTCGAGGCGACAGAGATGTCCAAGACACTTGAGTTTAGCGATTCCCTTCACGTTCCACCACACCCCACTCCTGCGACTGATACGCCCAACCGCCTCAACATCCCAGCGCTCTACGATATGCCATCCCTTTTCGCGTTAGAAAACCTTACCGCGCATTGTGATGCGGCTTTGGTTGAGCTTTTCACATGGGACGAAGACTTTTTACAAACACACTACGACCAACTAAAAACGCTTACCTTTGCGACTTCAGCGTCGCCCTACAACGGGACCCAGCATCAACTGCTGCTAAACTCAACGATCCAGCGACTAATGGACCCTGACAATGACGGTGACCCCGTAACTTCTAACGACGAGCATGAAATCCAGACGGTCTTCAACGAGAGCTGGCGTGGTCAAAATGACGGTGGTTTTGCATATAACGAAGCGATTCAAACGCAATGGTTGGTAGTCGCTCAGCTTTACTACCAAAAGAGCGACTGGAGAACTACGTGGGCGCGATATCCAGCATCATCAACAAAACCCACCCACTTCTTGGTGCGTGGAATTGCTAACTAGTTCATAGTATAGTAACTTGTTTCTAATCATTCGTTTTTGCTGACAGAGGATTTGATTTTGAAGACCGAGGCCATGGAGAATGCCGAATATCAACTCAAGGCTCCAGTTGAATTCGTGACCGATTCGATCCGTGCAACAAAGATCGCCGACTGCCACTACAGTGGAAATTGCGGTACGAGAGAGCTCTTGATGTTGCAATCGCAATGACAGCCATCTAACACTATTTTGCTGCAACAGCTTGGTTTCGAACAGTTCTGAACGACCTGTTCGATATCTTCCAGCAAATGGTGATCAAAGCCGAGCATGCTGTCATTTCCTGTGCTATTAGTGCATTTGCACTCCTACTAGCAGTATTGTTCTCCCACGCGTTCAGTTTGAGGATGCGACGCAACGTGGCTAAAATGTATGTCGACGGATAGTTTTAGTCGATTTTGCGACGTTTTTGGCCTAGAAATGAGAGAAAATCCATATTTTCTTGCACAAAAACATGCTAATGAGAAAAAGAAAAATAGATTGTGTTCCTCATTCCGCAATATTCAGCGATGTATTCACAACCACCGTATCAATACACCCGGGAGCGATCTCTATCGTCTCCGTCCGCTCCCCCGTGGACAACCGCAACTCCGGCTACCACGTGACGCCTCCAGCTCCACCTCAGGACCGTCGGGGCTCCTTCCCGAACCAGCAGAGCTTCGTACAGCCCCCGTACCAGCAACCACAGGGAATGTATGGGGACCCCGGGTCCCGGGGTGTCAGCGCCCTTGTATCCAGATATCGGGCAGAACAACCCACCCCCGACTGCCCCTATGAACCCGAGTTACTCATCCCAGCAACAACCGCAGCAGTATAACTCAATGCAGCAACAACCGAGCCAGAATTTCGGTCAACCGTCACAGTCCAGTCCGAATCTCACTCCGGGCCCAACCCGGACAGTTCGGGACCCCTCCGTGATGTCATTGCATGGAGGTTATGGACCGGTGCATATGGCCAATAATGTCCCGCGAGACTCCAGTTCAATGGGGTTGATGCCGGACGGAATGGCCCCGACCCCGTCGAGCACCGTGGAGCTACGTTTCCGGTGCAAAGGATTGAAGAAATCGGATTTCTTGTCGCAATCGGATCCATTTATTGTGCTGTACATGCAAGACGCAGCAAGTCAAGGATGGCGTGAAATCGGCCGCACCGAAACTATTCAAAACACGCCGGACCCGACTTTTGCGAAAGGATTTCAATTGGATTTTTCTTTGAAGAAGTTCAACGACTACGTGTGGAGGTGTTCGACCGTGACAGTCATTCGGAAAGACTGTCAGACCATGATTTTCTAGGATGCGTCGAAGTTACCATGGGGAAGTTGATGTCGTCTCCCGGTCAGTCGGTAGTGCTTGCACTGCTACAAAATGAGAATCGTCGGGGACACGTACATAATCTGTCAGGTCACGTGATTATCGACGCTGAAGAAGTCTCTACTTGCGCCGATATGCTCAACGTACGGTTCGCAGCTACCAAGTTGGACAACAAGGACGGTTGGTTTGGTGCCTCCGATCCTTTCTTGAATATCTATCGGTTGCGAGAGCCAAATGCCGATCCACTTGCGACTACCTCCTGGATTCTGGTGTGGCGAAGCGAAGTTGTCATGGATAACTGCAATCCAAAATGGAATCGTGCTACCTTGAGTGTCCAAACACTGTGCAACGGAGATATGTCGCGCCTGCTGAAAATTGAATGCATGGACTGGGAGAAGAACGGACGACACCAATTCATCGGCAGCTGTACTGTAAAAGCTGCCGAGTTCGTAGCAGGCGAGTTTCGTAGTATGGATCTGATCAACCGTGAACGACAGGCAAGAAAAGGGAAGAGGTACAAAAACTCAGGCATGCTTATTCTGGAGCAGATTGAGTGCTTCAAGCGGCATACGTTCGCAGAGTACCTCCGAGGTGGCTGTGAGATCAGTCTGGTTGTTGGAATCGACTACACAGCATCAAACGGAAGTCCATCCGATCCTTCAAGCTTACATTATCTTGGAGCTAGCTACAATGGCCAAATGAACGATTATCAGTCAGCGATTACGGCAACTGGAGCAATCTTAGAGCCGTACGATTCGGACAAGCGGTTCCCAGTCTACGGGTTCGGCGGATTGGTCAACGGAGTTGTAAATCACTGCTTCCCATTGACGTTTGACCCATCACAGCCGGAAGTAGACGGTGTGAACGGTATTATGAGCGCCTACGCAAATTCATTCCAGTTTGTCCAGCTTCATGGCCCGACGATGTTCGCTCCTTTGGTCCACCAGGCAGCAGCAATCGCACAAACATTTTCAGCACCGTCAGAGCAAGGCGTTGGAAACCTCAAGTATTTTGTTCTACTCATCATTACAGATGGAGCGATCATGGATATGCAGCAGACTGTTGACGAGCTGGTACAAGCCTCTACGCTTCCCCTCTCAATTGTGATTGTTGCTGTGGGTAACGCAGACTTTACAGCCATGAATGCGCTTGACGCAGATGGCAAAGTTTTGATCGACTCGAGGAGACAGCGAGCCGCGCGTGACATGTACGTTTTATCTTTCCTGGGGGTATATGCATTTGTTGTTGGCAAGAAGCTAACTAAATCGTGCTTCAGTGTCCAATTCGTGCCATACAACCAATTCCGTCGAAATCCTGCACGACTAGCCAAGGTAATGCGTTTATCTGATCTTCACATGCAACCTATGTTCGTGTTGCTAAACACCGTTGCTTTGTTCCATAGGAAACCCTGGCGGAGATCCCCACACAACTACTGCAATATTTCAATATGAAGGGAATCCAACCGCGCACTCCGCTGCAAAGGGCAGGAACGAGCCAATTTATCAACAACGACAGAGGAATGTCCGTAGGATCGATGGGGTCGATGGCACCTTCGTCACCGCGGGTTTAATTAGATAGTAGAAGCGGCGACAGAGTTCGCAAGTGATAGCACAGTTTGTGCTATCTTGAAGTAGAGCAATATTACACAGATTACGACCCAAGCGGTTGCCTCATCCTTCCCTATGCCAAGCTCATCATCGACACGTTTGCTGAACGCATCGCTGCCTCACATATATCCCCGCGTTTCCACAGCAAAATCTGCTAGAGGACGGCGTGCATATCAAATGTGCCGCCGGTATATACTAACGGTGTCGATGTCGAACCTGCTTAATGACGTACTTGCTAATGATCAAGCACATGAATTATCTGTTACCTACTTTGAAATCGTCATGTCCGAGTAGTGACGATCTGACAATAATGTTTCCAAGCTAACTCGAAGGGTCCTTCAGGCCGGACGAGTCTTCCATTCTTACCAGGGAGAGCCGCTTTGTCGCGAAACTTAGCCGAGGATGTGCCGCAACTGGAGTTTGTCCGATATCGCTGGATTCGGTTGTCGGTGCTCCTCGTTGTTTTCGTCGCTACACGACTTGCGCTTTTCCCCGGCGCGGTTAGTGCTTTGATCTGTGGTGGGTTCTTCGATGACTTCGATCTCTGGTTCTTGCTGCACTTTAGACTCTTCGTAGCAGTCAACACCACCGATTAGGAACTCCTCGGAAATTCGAGCGCCCTCGAAAAGCGCGCAGAGATCGGTCGGGTCCTGCAGCAAGTGTGCAAACACATCGAAGAAATCAAGCTCGAAGTCGAACGATACGACTCGGTGTGTCTTAGTGTCGAAGGTGAAGCCAAATTGGCCCTCGCCGTGAAATGTACGCCCCAATGTTTTAGCGACAATCTGCGGGTGGGCACGAATTGCGTCGGGGAACATCATTTCCAGAGTGTCCCGCGTCACGATATGTTTGTAGCTGGCGTAGGACGTGACTATCGTACGGTCTCCGAGGGACACGACCCGCGATCGCAAGTAGCGGAATTCGAGTCCGAGCATGGCTTTCGTGTACCGTTCCCACTGATCAAGGAACAGGTCTCTCCCGGCATAACGGCCTATCGCCATGTTTTCGTCCATGACAGCGGACACGTACTTCGTAACATCTAGAGCGGCACCTGGATGGTAGCCGTTTTCGAAAACGCGATGATACTCCATGATGGTCTTGACGTAGTACCCGTCAATAGCATCTCGTCGATTCAAAACTCGAGCTTCGAGTACTTGGCGGTACTCGGTCAAGCGCTGAATTTCCTGACGCAGACCCATGACGTCCAGCTCTAAATTGTACGCACGCGAAGCTTCCGAGTCGCGTGATCGCCACTTGAGTTTCTTGACTCGGCGTGGCGCACGTCTAGCAGCGGCAAGTGTCGCGACGACCGGAACTTTCGGAGCAAGTACCGGCTTGGATCGCACCGGTGTGACGTCGAAAATTTCGGCGATGGAGTCGTTGTCTTGCATTGATAATGTGGTGCGCGCGATCGGTTGCAACTTGAGAAGTGGTTTGAGAATTTTGAGAGCAGCGGTGTTTTGAGAGGGGGCTCAAAGCATGTAGTGGGAAAATAGTTATTCGACTCAAGGCTTCGGATGCTTTTCTTATGTCTGAGCACTTGGATACTACAACGACTCAAGGCTTCGGACACCGTTTGGTCGACGAGCACGTTCGTCGAGTAGGTTCAAGTCGCAGCCGAGGCCACAGTACCAATAAAATGAACGCGATGATTTCAGTGTGCACATAGAGCGCTGAACTTAGCTGATGATTTAAAACGGTGTAGTAACAGCTAGCAGATTCGTTAGGCGCAACAGAACACAACAGAAGTCTAGCCTTCTGCTCGTTATCGACCCTCGCTACTGGTCTAGGATATGTTCGAGTTGCATCTTGTGGGATTCCGGAGAGGAGCCCTGACCGGTTTCTTCGTCGCAAGGTGCGATGGAAATTCGGCGTGGATACTTGTCCTCGTCTTCGCCCAGCTGCAGCACAGGATACCTGCTTGTGTCGCCGATAAAGAACTCTTCGGAAATCAAGGCGCCATCGAACAGTGTGCACAGTTCTGTCGAATCCTGCAGTAGTCTTGCGAAGACGTTGAAAAAGTCGACCTGGTTATCGTAGCACACAACCCGGTGCGAACGAGGGTCGAAGGTGAAGACAGAAATGCCAACTCCGTGGAACTGACGACCGACAAGCTTTGCGCCAACCTGTGGGTGGACGGTTATCATCCGCGGGAATAGTGCTTCGACTGTCCTCTGCGTGATCTCGAACGAGTAACTCGCAGTGGCCGACACGATCGTGACCTCATCTGCCGAGGCGATCTGTGAGTTTGTTAGACAGCACTTGAGTCCAGAGAACACTGCAGTGTAGCGTTCCCACTGATCAATGATCACTTGTCGACCGACAAAACGTCCCACCGCAACCTCGTCCTCCATGATTTGCTGGACAAAATCGACAGCATCGACCGAGCTGATCCCACCGTTGTTCGAGGAGTTAACTATAGGATCGTAGCCGTGCTCGAATACTTTGTGGTACTGCATCACTCGCTTGATGTAGTAGTCGTCCAGTTGTTCGCGCTGATTCATTGTGTGAGCGCGTAGGACCTGCTCGTAGTCCTGTAGGGCCTTGATTTCCTTGCGTAGATCGTGAAGGTCGAGCTGCAAGTTGTACAACTGCGAGGTTTGTTGGTCGCGTGTTCGCCACTTAAGTTTCTTGTGACCCGGGCCGCGAGCTGCAACTGCAGCAGCAGTAACCTGCGGTACCCGCGGTGCCAGGCGCTTCGATCCCACTGGTCCCTCTTGTAGTGGCATTTCGAGTGCTGCTTTAGTCCTGGGGAATGAGAAAGTGAGTGCGAAATAACGCGGTGCATCGACTAAAAAGTATCGACGAGGTCGCATACGCAGGTACACAATGCTTGGATGCAGTACACTGCTCGAACCGCGGCCTCTGAACATTAATCATTTGCTCATTTTCATGGCATTGCCTGTGGAAGACTAGAGTCCTTCCTGCCTATTGGTCGCGGCGCGTGCCACCACTGTAGATAGGGGCTTCAACTCCACTACAACAATTTGCATGAGTTGCTGGACGCAAAGAGCCCTTCTCATAGCCAACCGAGTGATTTACAACCACGCTACGTGCATACAGCAAGTTCTAGCATGGTTCGATAGCCACAGCATCGTTGCCTCGTTCGTAAAAAGAAGTGGACTGCTTCCGGCAGTATTCAGCGGTCATTCTGGCCATAAATCCCGCCGATCTACCCATCTACCTCATGGTCGGAGGAAGACACTCACCCCATGCCAATGCACGTTGCAAGTTGACCACAAGAGAGCGACGTGTACGTCCACAGAACTCAAAGGCAAAGATCGCAACCCAGTTCAAGGTATTTTAGTGGTTTTGTTCAGTTGAGTCAGGTCATATGCAACCAGCCGATTTTCAGTAGTTCGATTGCTTCTCGGCAATTAACGCTCGTCTTCACTCATCGACACTACGTCGCAGAGATATCATCCATGAAAAGTTGGTAGTGATGTTGAAGTGCGTTATCTGTTGAACCAAAGGCGTAAGATTTGTGGCTGCCCTCGTGCAAGAATACTGTGGTATACGCGCACGTAGTTGCTCTTTATAGCAACGCCATCGCTGCAGGTGTGTTTTTATCATTTTGGTCTCTACACTAAGAATCATTCGCACTCATCGCGGTATTGTGCGTTGACTTTGAAGCCAGCCCCATAAGTGAGTCCATTAGTGACGACGGTGCTGCCGGTAGCATGCTTAAGAGTTAAATGTTTAGCCGATCAATGAATTTGTTATGGGCATGCCTCCGATGAAAAAAGCGGCTAGTAGTGTTGTTGATGAAGTGGAGCATGAGAAGAAAGGGTCGGAAGGTATCGACCAAACAGTAGATAAACAGGAATAAGAAAATACCCTAAGCAGAGTCGACATCAAGTGATGCGTTGTAGCGAGCAAAGGGTAGTAATGCACTAATGATCGAAATGTCGGAAACGAAAGTGCACCGCCCGACAGTGACGATGAAGCTACCGATCGAACGACCAAGTCAGTTGACCAAACTGAAGATGACTCACGCTGTGCTGGGTCTTCAGAGATGGCATCCGGAGTTAGCCAGGAGGAGATGGTCGACTTAAATGACAGCGATCCCGTGAATGAAACGTACGAAATGGAAGAAAGGAGACCACACGTCTCCCCTGTGAAGCTAATATCGTGTCGATACTGTCTATTCCTACGTGCTCTCTATCGTTGAAAAAGCACCACTTTTTACTTTCTATTGCGCGGCTTCCTGTGCTTGGATTGCCTGCTCCTTTGCCACAATTTTTTGCGCACCTTCTTCGCCATCCAGGCTCCGCGGTGGTCATCAGGGCGACGCAAATCGCAGAATGGCGCAGGTGGCGACGCGATGAAAGCTTCGGCATCCTCTCCACCCTTGACCATTCGACGGTACCAAACGTCACGAAGTTGTTCACGCTCATTCAACAGCATGGCGCCACGAGCTTCGGGGCAGATCGTGAAGAGCTGCAGTAGCACCATTCCAGTGGCCACGTTCAGATTCAACGAGTCGGCAAAGCCGTGAATCGGGAGGTACACGCGCTTGCTTGCCGCCGACAGCATCGCCTGCAAGACACACAAAGTAAAAGTTAGCACTATTGACATACTGAGCATGCCACTTGGATAACAATTACCTGGCTAACTCCATCTGCTTCTCGGCCCATGACGATCGCTACACGATCAGGGAGTTCAAGATTTGGCTCTTGCAACGACACCGCGTCTTGGCTTAGGTCAGTGGCCCAGATCTCATAGCCGTTCGAAACAAGCTCCTGGATGCAGGCCTCGGTCGTTTTAAAGCGGCGAATTGTCAGCCAGTCGATAGCTTCCTGCACCATCACCACAATACAAAACACTCAGAAGTTATCACTTCCCGCTACCTTTTCAATTCGTACCCGCGTGATACGGCGGTTAATGCTTTGTTTCTTGTAGAAGGCAGGCTCGACGATCCAGACGTGCTGGATTCCCATGCACTCCGCTGATCAGACCACAGCCAGTCAGTAAATTCACTCAATACTTTTTAAACCAAAGCTTCACGCTAACCCGTTCGAAGCACGGCTTGTTGGTTGAACATATCACAACTTGCTTCCAACACCAAAACAATCCGCGAAGTGCGTCGCGACAAAACTACAGCAAGACAAAAATGTCCACACTTTTGTCAGCAAAGTCTCCGATATCTCAACGAGTCGTCGTAAACTACGCACCGGTCTCCGCTTTCTTGATCCGACGGGGCACGCCGTCGTCGCTGGAGAATATTGGAGAGAAAAGCGCACAGAACCATGGAGAGTTCATCGTCAAAAGCTGAAAAATGCCTCAAAGCTTTCGTGTCATAGCGTACCAAGTGTCCATTTGGTCATTCTCATCGATGTCAGCAGGGATCAAAGGATTTAGCAGACGAGCACGACTTCCTTTCCAGCGCGCATAATACAGCGATCCCTTCTGATACGCAAGCACCACCGCCACGGTAGCTGCAATCACCCAACTATCACGAGCACTGAGCATTGTTTTGAACGGTTCGTTTGATGGTCTCCAGTCAATAAGTATGACTGCTGGAAAATGATTGTGCACACAAATCGTACTTACAAAAACAATAATTTTATCACAACAATTTATGTTGAAAAGGATGATCAATTGTTAGCTCTCTGTATATTCTACGTAGGTGAGGTCTTCTGGTCTCCACTGCTTGTCTTCGTCGGTCCAATTGACTTTACCAGCGACTTTACTGCCGATCTCGTGCTTGACAAAGTACTGGAACACTGGTTTGCCCACCATCATTTCGATCATGTTGGCGTGGGCATCGATATTTGCGAGTGCTTGACGCACACGAAAGCTGGTCGCACGTTCCAAATCGCACGGCAGCACTCCAGTGTCCTCGACAATCGTCGTCGTCTTTGCCACCGTTTTGCCCAAGTGTTTAATCACCATGTCGGTCTGGGCGGGGCGGCAGACAGTGATGCAGCCGAAACCTTCGTCCCGCAAAGCAGAGTGACTGAGCTTCACCACAGTATTGCAACCGCACACATACATGATGTGAAATCGGTGCTGCGGGAAGTGCGACTCGCACATTTCTCGCACGTGAGTCAGCGTGCTGTGGTAATCCATCACCCTCCGCCGAGTTATCTCCCATTTGTCCACCTCGATCCATGACGATGACCCCACGGCTGTTTCTATCAAGGCCAGTCGATGTCGCTTGGTGATCATTTCGCGCGGGTTGCGGCGGTTTTTGACGCGAACGAATGTATCGTGCGATGGCGAGATGAATGCACCAACGACCGGGAATTTGTAGTTCGACTCGACGTACTGCCGCGCAACGTAGAAAGCTCGGATGTGCAACATGTGAATCGGGTTATACGCACCACTTGATACCAAAACAATTACGTCTGTCTTCTTTGAAGGGGACGAGTTCGGCGATGAGTCCATAGACTCTAACCTGCTACCACGCAGTTGCTCGAGGTTCTGTGCGATCTTGAGCAGTGGATAGTGAATGCTCCAAACTGGGTGCGGGCCAGGCAGCTTTGGTCGGATCAGGTTGCGGTGTTTGGACGGAGATCCGTTCTTCACCAGGCTCGACAACTTCTCACAGATGAGCGGGACTGAGGCTTCCGTCTCGATCTCCATTAAAAACTTAATGACATCCCCAAACTCGGCGTCAACCAACTTCTTCAGTAACTCCAACTAACCAGCCGTCACAACATCGCATCAGATAGACGTCACTACCGCCCACAGGAACCACATCCGCATGGAAAACTTACCTCATCTTCTGCGATTGTTGTGAGTGCACTTAAGCGCTTGAGAATTTGGTAGAGCCGATTCCGCTGGGATGTAGCGAATGTTGCCATATCTCCTTGGCCGATAATGATTTTTGTGTCCCCGTGGCGTGACGGAACCACAAAAGAGGAGCATTGGCGATCACGTGGGCGGACAAAGCTCCCATTTGTCAAGTTATCAGTCCCACATGACGCCATAGGTGTGGATGTGGCAACTTGACCAGAATCCAACACGCCGGTGGTAATACTTTCCGCTTCTGTAAAACAGCTACCACGGTTAGAGTTACCAGGTTTGTCACGCGAAGCCGCAACGATCACACTTCGTGACGTAGCCGCAGGAGCCGTGGCTATACGATCGCTGAGAGTCGATCCACCATCGCAACTCGGAACAGTCTTGAGATCACCGGTTGACTTCACACAATTCGGCGAAGACTACGTGAAGCACCCCACAAGCAAAACACAAACCAATGAGGCTGGATAAAGATACATGGATACGATCAGCATTAAACGCACCGTCAACCCAGGGTTCGTATTCATGATTGCGTCCGCTAACGGAGGCAGCTTCTTTTCAACTTTGCTTGGGGCAAGATCTTCAATTTGATGATGGGCCAGTTGCTGCTCCAGCTCTACTACACGACAACGCAATGCATCGAGTTCTGCCATGTTTTTCGCTAGCGACCGCGGCGTCAGCAGCTGTAAAGTTGGGTTGTCCTCCAGTCGCAAAATCTGACGGCCATTAACGTCGTTGTAGGTGGGCGAACCACTCATCTCAATATGCTGTGGTATGGGCACTGTTCGCTTCCTTCTCATTGCCCTGTCGTAGCTTCGCTCATGCTATCATTAACCCGTGACCAGTTGTCCAGCACCAGAACGTCGTTCCCAATTGGGATAAAGTGCGCGCTATTATTTAGGCCAATTAACGCCAACGCTAGCGCTGCTTGGGAGTGTCCACCACTTCAAGCGCGATATCACTGTAGCTACCGGACGTCTTCCGTCGTAACACGTTCCGAATACGACGCTCAGGTTCATCGCTGAGGGCATCCTCCGACTTGACTCGAGTCAGCATTCCTTTCACTTGCCGCAAGAATCGACTGCCTGCTGCTTCTGACTCGACACCCGAATTGCTTCGTGTCTTCTGGTTGCGCATCTGCAATCCCTGGGGTGTTAGGTAAATATCACCAAAGAGCACCCATTGTTCCACAACAGCGTGGCTGGTAATCCACCCGTCTGCTGTCCTTGTGAGCGGCACGGGTACAGCACCACCTTTCGAAGCCATAAGTTCTTCAACGTGATGGCGACCAACAATGTACATGGCCACGCACGCACACACCAGCCCAAAAACATTAGGCCGGACGGGAACGTAACAGTGCCCCAATGGTAGTCAACTTGCTCCAACAGCATGAGTTCGCCACTCACTCCTGTCACCAGCGCCAGTGAATACAACACACTGGCTGCTAGCTGCCACCGAGTCAGTCGGTAAATCCCTGAGAACTCGTAGTACAGCACCAGCAACAGCGCCCCGGTCATGATCAGTTCGAAAGCGAACAGTGGCGCACCCACAATCCACCACGACACTGGCGGCTGTGTCTTGTCTGGGGATGCAAACCGGCGTTGTGTGTCCGTCTGGTACGCCAACAGCAACGTGAAGACGAACATCAACACCCAACAAACTCCCTACAATAACAGCAACAAAAACAACGTTAAAAAAGTTTGGACGGCTAAAAGATCATTGCAACGTACAGGTAGTGTGCTGTCCGAGCGACAGAGTAAATAGCGAATGACGAAGGCCACTTGAATCACCATGAGCGGTGCATAGCAGATGTAGAGACTAGTCCCGACTGTATTTTGCAGACTGGCACAGAATGCCAGCTCGCTCCAGAGCAGCAGCATCGTCAGTGGGAAACTGAGTGCGTAGACCAGCACGATCCTCCGCAGCAGCGGCAACAAAGGCTCATTGGACATGGACTCCACGTCTGCCCAGCGGCGCAGTGTCTTGGCGTGGCGTATCGACGCGATATGGGCGTACAGCATGGCAGCATTGGCGAGCCAAAAGGGCAGGAAGACCAGCCACCAATTGACTCTGGCGCCGAGCATTCCTCAAAATTAAGACTCACGATAGCCACACCTATGATACAGCATAAGCAGTACAGTAGAACCCCATTGAGCAGCGCCGCCAGAGCTTTCTCCGCGTAGATTAACGGCTGGAACTGGCCGCCGCTGTCCGAGAGTCGTCCGGCGTCGCTGCTGGGAGCCGGCATGGACATGTAGGCGCCCTCGAAAGAAGGCGCTTCGCCCTGGCCCAAGGCACGCAGCAGAGGAGAGCGCTCGCTCAAGGCGCCCGAGCTTGGAGCGCGAGGGAGCGCGTCGGAGCTCCTGTTGCCCATCATGTCCATTGGACGGATCATAAAGCGGAAAATGAGGGCGAGACGAAGGTATAGGAAGATAAATGCGGTTTGACAGGGATTTGGAACAGCAGTTGTATTTTATTCAGTAAGAAACGGTAAATGCATATTAGATATAACAGGTTTGGTGAAGTGGTCCACATGAAGGATCGTTATCAGAATTATGCGCTCATTTTTGCCGTTTGGCCGCAGTTTTGTGTTGTGTTCCTCGTAGCTGAGTAATGGACTACGGCATTCCCATACACAAGCGTGTCTTGGCATTCAGGGTCCATTTCATGGTAGTGACAGTGTATAAGCTCGAACTTGTCCACGTATACGCTTATTCACTAGTTTGAACCTCCACCAACTCCGACTCCGGAGTCTCCCGGATGCCATTTTGTCACTTTTGAACTCGGAATGTTGTCGTTCTGTTTGCAGCAAGCATACCGTATCAAGATCCAGCAAATATTGCCGCAACAAGAGCTATTACAATGCCTGGAGCTGCAGCAAAAGTAAATTCCCCACAGCAGTGAGGCAAGTATTGTCTACAGTAGTCATAGATTTCTAGTGCCAACACCTAACATTGCACAAAGAGAAAAGAAAAAATACCTCTCAAGCCCCTCTCGATTCGATTAATGCGATCGTGCTGCAAATGAAGATAGCACAACTGATGTAGCAACTGATGAAGGTCGATTCCTTGACAATGAGTGAGTCGTGGTTGCTCTATTACAAATGAACAAGTGGTGCTAATAGCCTCGAGACTGCAATTGGTCACAGCAGTTTTAGTGTAAAAGATGGTAGCGTTGACACCGCCACTTCCGACGCTCGTGCAGGTGACGAAAGCACGCAAAAGCATCTTTGTATCTATTTTTATCACAATTTTTGGCCAATCCCAATCTGCGACACACTTCAAAAATGCCTTCCATAATCAGCGCATAGCCGTGGCAAAATCTCATCTTGCCACAATGTGCTATAAAGCAAACGATATGATCCTTTTGTTGTACACACACAAAGGTCTATCAAGCAATCATTTTATTCACCTTCAGACAATGTAACCGGAGGCCCACGTAAACGCAGCCAATCACCGCGAACGTTGAACACACGCCGAGAAAGCGGTCTCATAAGCGAAGGCACCCGAAAGAAAGCAGCGCAGTGGGTGTGAAAGCCCCTATCATTCCTATGGGAAACTCGTCCTCTAAGCGCCACTCCGTCACGACGCGGGAGCTGGAGAAGCTCGCGCATCCGACCGGGTGCGTAACCGTCGGTTACGCTAGAGCATAACCCCAGACTAACCTCATTCTTATGCTGCAGACTGTATCCAACCTGTCCGTGGGAAGTGAAGACGGCGCGGCGGCTCATCGTCGAGCGCAAACTCGCCCCTCGTTTCCCTGGCCACGAGACGAAGGACGGATGCTTCGCGCTCGAGTGTCCGATCTGCTTTATGGTAAGTAAAATGATTTTTTTAATATGAAAGTCCAGTGTCTAACGGGATCTTCGTTTCTGTAGTTTTACCCAAACAGTGTGAACCGCACGGGCTGCTGCAACAAACCCATTTGCTCCGAGTGCTATCTGCAGATCCGACCGCCACAAAAGCCAATCAGGTGCGTTTTAGTGGCGTCACGCAAAAGTTGCAGAGGAAGATTGACACCATTTTTTACTCTGTTTGTAGTTGCCCATTTTGCAACCACGAGACGCTCGATGTTCGATACACGGCACCCTCAGCAGTGGAGATTGCCATGATCCGCTCCATGAAAAAGGTCAGTAAAAGAAATATCTCCACTGTTGCAATATTTGCTGGATTAACGCTTTGCTACTTTTTTACAATAGAAGCCAAGTTCTCCTCGTCGGAGCAGTGCCATTGGCATCCCCAAGCGGACGGAGCAGCCGCCGACAACCAACTCTGAGAGCGTGCACTATGCCTCTGTGGAAGAGCGACATCAAATCCGCGATTCGCTGCGTTCGCAGCTTAGTATCAGTGACAAGCCTGTGACCAACAGATCGCACCCGAACAGTGGCGCGGCACTCAATGACGCGTCGCGATTCTTGGCGACGCCATCAGACGCCGCACGTCTTGAAGAGCTCATGCTCTTGGAGGCCATTCGGCGATCTATGCAGGATCTTCATGTGGGTAAGGACAGTGATGAGAGGGCGGAATCGCAAAGCAGCCAGCACCCGACTAGGGAAAGCAGGGACGACCACGACGATGACAGTGAAGGTGACGGCGACTATGGCGATGTGCAGCCGCTGAGCGCGTCCCAGATCAGCATCAGTGCGACTGGAGCAGTGCGGTATTCAAACCCGTTCGACTCTGCCCCACCCAGCGAAACACCCCCGCAGCGCTCGAGCACTCCTCGCTGGAATCCATTCGATTAATAAAACGAGGCATCTAGACGATGTGAGAACCAACGGACGAAGAAGCATGTTATCGAGCGAGAAACGTCTTTTGTCGTCGAATGTGGACGTTGGTGATTTTGAGAGCATTTTGGCTGTAGTGGAGCGGCGAGCGAACTGTCCGAGTAGGAAGAGAAGAGCAAAGAGGCGCAGACAAGCGGAAGGCGCTCGTCCGTAAGTTATTTGGCGCGGTGCATAATGGTATCTATTCGTATTTGCTCCATTGAGTCACTTTTCCATCCATCCGTCTCGCAAGAATCATTTTCGCCAATCACTATCCCTTAGGCACGGCCATGACCATGCGAGTGTTCACTGTGGCCAACGAGTCTCGCTACGTGGTGGTGCGCAACGTGCCGGCGTTGGGTGTGATCGAAGACCTACTGAAGCGCTTGAGTCTGTACGGGAAAGTGTGCGAGTACCGGCTTCTGGACCACGCAGACGACCGACAAGCGGCGCTGCAGTTTGAGACTTCCAATGATATTGACAGTGAGTTCACAGATGTGGTGTGGGTGCAATACGAGACGGTGAATAACGCACGACACGCCAAGAACCGCGGTGTGCAAAAGCCATTCTTCGGTAGCAAACTACAGATCTCGTACGCTCCGCAGTTCGAGTCACGCGAAGACACGGCGGACAAACTGGCAAAGAGACGACAGTTGCTGCTTCATCGCGCTCAAGCGGGTTCCCGTCCAGAGAAAAAGAGATTGGTGCCTGCAACAGCACAGGGAGAGAGCAAGAGAACAGCATGCCATAGTGCAGCTGAGGAGACAGAGTTCATTGGACCTCGACTACCGTCGAGATCGCAAGCGACTGCGGTTCTAGCGTCGCAGTCAGGTGTTGCTCCAGTGCCTACAAAAGCACAGCAGCAACAGACAAAGAGACGCCGGATTTGAGGTGTATGCATTGGCCTGGTAATATAAGCAACAAACTTGGACACATCTACACGAGTTGCTTGAACTGGCGACGCATGGAACGAATGAATAATGCCAGGTCACCGGTTTCGTTGAGACTTGTCACCATTTCATCCAGCGCAGCCACATCTTCGTTGCAATCGCCAACTGCAGCATTGCATCAGCCAAGAAAGCCATTAGATACAAAAATTGACATGGCAGCGAAGATTCTAGACGTGCAGTCCAATGTTCGTGGCGCTCACCTATATACCGATCTGTTACCGGATCGATCGTGAGCCGGAATGAAAACTCCCTCTCTGGGTTTTGCGCATCGATCTGCGTGAACCGAACGACAATGCGATCCGCTAAAGGATCAACAGCTCTGTTAGTGTTGCAAAAGAAGTGCTCCAGAACATTGTGCATCGCACCATCCGTATGTTCGAAGAAAAGGCCCAATCGCTGGTACGTTGCAAGACCCTGCTTGAGTTCTTGCAGCTGCTGTTCCTGCGTCGTCCGTTGCTTCTGAGACTCTGTTGGCAGCAATCCACGGTGTAGTCGAGTCCAAACCGCAGCAATAACAGCATCCACACATACCTGTCACTAGCTGCTTCAATTTGGCATCTTCCTTGACCGTTCTCTCGAATAACTCCTTCACCACGGGCTCTCTCTTGTTCTTCTCCGCCTGCAGCACCTCAATCTCCACTTGGCTGGCATTCAACTCTCTCTCTTTCGCATGTGTCTCTAATGAATTTCATTGTACCAGTCAGCATGATTGCAACTTTTGTCATTAATGCACGAAACTGATCCGTTACGTACCAGCCGACAGCTTCTGGTAATGTTGCTGCAGGGTTTCTCGCTTACGTTGCGCTTCGTCGCTCGCTCGAGCGTGTTCCTGAGCCTGTAACTGGTCGGCGCGCTTCTCCTCCTGCAGGCGGCTCTTCTGGGTCTCCACCCACGTCTCCAATTCGCTGCGTGTGCTCAAGTTCAGTTGCACTAGCGGCTCCGTCTCCAGCGGCGGCGGCATCTCCGCAGGGTGCCATGCTTCCTGCATTTTAGTTTTAGCTTTTCAAAAAATATTAATGTTTTAGCGTTTCAGACGTGCGTCCAAATGAATTATCTTGTCAGGAAAGGGGCAGACGCCTTTGGAGCCAATGAGAGCCCGATCCATCGCAATTCCACATTTTTCATTGGCACAAATTATCTTTGGATGCACGTCGTGAATTATAAATTTAAAGTGCATCTAATGTTGCACGAATGTGCTTTCCAAGTGTACGCACGCTTGTGCGAGCAAATGAATAGTGCAAGTGAGGACAACAAGTATCCCATTATACTAAATCCTGCTGCTGTGCTTACGCTGTGGCTACGGGGTTTTGATCTCGACGAACGAATTCGACGTGAATGTGTTGTTCCGGCTGAAAAGTTCCTCGACATCTTCCAGCAGCAATCCCTTGGTCTCCGGGCAGAAAAAGTAGATGAACAAGCCGCACAGAACAGCAAGCCCAGCAAACATGAAAAACACGCCGTTGATGTTCAAGTGCGGGAACAGCTTCACCACTTCCGTCATGAGAGCACCACCGACCCAATTCGCCGCGGTTGCAACGGCCACCGCCGATGCACGAACGTTGAGAGGGAAAATCTCCGAGCAGTAGATCCACGGCAGCGCACCCCACGAAGTCGAGTAGCTGAAGACGAAGAAGCAGGTACCAAGGCAAATGATCCAACCACCGACGGTAGGGCAACCAGAGTCATCGACGTTGCCATCGCAGATAGCAGTGAACAGGATGGCGGAGAACAGGTGACCGATCACCATACCCACCGCACCGATGATAGCCATGTAGCGACGGCCATACTTATCCAGGAACATCAGACCCGGGAGTGTGCACAAGCAATTGATGCCGCTAAGCAGCAGCGACGCGTAGATACCGGCACCGGTAATGTCTTTGAAAATCAACGAGCCGTAGGTCATGATGGGATTAATACCCGTCGCTTGCTGTCCAAGCTGCAGCGCCATCGCAATGAACACACGTCTCCGAACAGTAGGTTCCCACAAGCCCCGCAGTCCCTGGTTACCAGTCTGTTCCTCGGTAATTTGATCTCCAATGGCATCCAACTCATGGCCAACGTTGTCAGTCTGTCGGAGACGCTTGAGCACACCTTCAGCTTTGTCTCTACCTTTGTGCTGATACTCCCATCGAGGACTCTCAGGAACGCAGAAGATGCCGCACATGACGATAAGCGGCGGGATCATGGACACTGCGTTACTGATACGCCATCCCTTGCTGTTGTCCATCACGATAATGTTGACGAGGTTGGCGAGCCACTGGCCAAACGTGATTGGGAGTACCATGAGACCTGAAAGACGGCCACGAAGCTCTTTGGGAGACATTTCAGAGCCGAATAGCGGGAGTGAGAAGGATGAATTGCCGACACCGAAGCCTTGGACGATACGCGCAATGTACATCATCACATGGTCCTGTGCCGGAGCCAGACACACCCAGGTCGTTCCGATGCAGAACAATAAGCCAGCAGAGAAGATGGTGGCGCGACGACCCCACTTGTCGGCCACGTAGCCTCCAATTAGAGCACCAACGAGGCAACCGAGGTTGTACACCATGTTGTACCAGACCGTGAACGTCGTCCATTCCCCAGGCAACTGTGAGGATGATCTTGTGCATTCCTCGTACGTGAAATTGTGCCATCCGACGCAATAGTCGTTGAGGAACGAGTCCATGATCAACACACCGGAGGTGACACCCTGATCATAACCGAAGAAGAAGCCACCTAGCGATGCGAAGGCGCAGACGATGATAGCGTAGGTACGCGTGCCTTCCGTTCGAGCTTCAGAGTCGTTGTAGACACTCATGATGCGTCAAAGGGGGGTCAACTGTTAAAAGTTGAGGGGTAAAAGTCCTTCTTGACCAGGGAGCAAGTTCAGGAGTGGCCGACCGACAGAAATTCAGTCGGCGCATAGGCTCGCTCCCCTCGGTGGCAGCATGATCCTACGGATGGTACACTCGGACCAAGGAGGGCTCTTCCACGCCTGTCATCGTGATCGCGTCCCGGCATTGGTACCCATCTGTCAGCAAAAAGTATCACAACCACGCGCAATACGAACACGACCTGTGTCTTGTGCATGCGCAACTTCAGAAACGTGGCGTACCACGAGCATTCCACTGTCATTTGTAGCGGAATGTATGTGCGCAGCACCTGCAGAGTTTGGTATCCCGTTCAACCGCGGTCGATCGTTTTCAGCGGGATGGCAACGGAGACCTTGGATCGCTGTGGACGAGGACCACAAGTCGTCTGCTCGAGGAGTTTAGAACTTGCACTGTGATCGGCCAGTGACGACTGTCAATAATGCGTGATCGCTCGATGTAGCAGCGCTGCCAAGGCGTAGGCCGCTTCCGATTGAACTTCAAGGCATCAGTGTGATAGCTGGTGAGGTAGGATGGCGACTTCAAATCGGCGTATGCTGTCCACACGCTCAAACAGGGGATGCGTATTTCTGAAGTTCGACTATTTCAAGCTCGACTAGCACTACGACTCATTGACGACGACTCGGTTATTGCTCAAGCCATGGCAACGGGGCTCTTGTGAGAGCTGGCTGGCATCGGAGTCTTAACCTCAACAAACGAGGTGTCCGTGGCCGCGTTTGACTGACAGAAGAACAGCTCTTCGATCTCCTCCAGCATGATGTCCTTTGTTTCGGGGCAGAAAAAGTAAATGAAGAGGCCACAATACACACACAGGCCAGCGAAGAGGAAGAACACGCCGTTGATATTTAGGTACGGGAACAGCTTCACAACCTCCGTCATAACGGCGCCGCCGACCCAGTTCGCTGCCGTCGAAACAGACACAGCAGCAGCACGCACGTTCAACGGGAAAATCTCCGAGCAGTAAATCCATGGCACTGCGCCCCACGAAGTGGCATAACTGAAAACAAAGAAGGCAGTACCGATGCAAATGAACCAGCCGCCAACAGTGGGGCAGCCAGCGTTATCGACGTCGCCGTCACAGATAGCGGTGAACAGGATGGCGGCAAAGAGGTGGCCAATGACCATGCCCACAGCGCCGATCATTGCCATATAACGTCGGCCATACTTGTCGAGACAAATCAAACCTGGAGCCGTACTCAAGCAGTTTACTCCAGTCAGGAGCAGGGAAGCGTAGACGCCGGTGCCAGTGATATCCTTGAAGATCATTGACCCGTACGTCATGATGGGGTTGATGCCCGTGGCTTGTTGTCCTAGCTGGAATGCCATTGCGATAATCAGACGTCTTCGAATTGAAGGCTCCCAAAGACCCCGTAGGCCCTTGTTGCCAGTTTCCTCCGCAGTAATCTGTTCCCCAATTGCGTCGAGTTCGTCGCGGACATTTCCAGTTCGTCGGAGGTGCATCAACGTAGCCTCGGCTTCTTCTCGACCTTTGTACTGGTAAACCCAGCGAGGGCTCTCAGGAACGCAGAAGATGCCGCACATGACGATAACTGGCGGGATCATCGACACAGCATTGCTGATACGCCAGCCCTCGTCACTGTTTTCCACTAGAATATTGATGAGGTTGGCAAGCCACTGGCCAAACGTGACCGGGAGCACCATAAGGCCTGAAAGACGGCCACGGAGCTCTTTCGGAGCCACCTCTGAGCCGAATAGCGGGAGTGAGAAGGATGAATTGCCGACACCGAAGCCTTGGACGATACGTGCGACGTACATGAGACCGTGGTTTTGAGCTGGGTTAAGGCATACCCAGCACGTACCAACACAAAACAGAACACCAGCAGAGAAAATTGTGGCGCGGCGACCGAAGCGATCAGCAACGTATCCACCGATCAGAGCTCCTACGAGGCAACCGAGGTTGTACACCATGTTGTACCAGACCGTGAACGTCGTCCATTTTCCAGGTAGATCAGAGGATGATCTTGTGCAGTCCTCGTATGTAAAGTTGTGCCACCCGACGCAATAGTCGTTGAGGAACGAGTCCATGATAAGAACGCCAGAGGTGACACCTTGGTCATAACCGAAGAAGAAGCCACCTAGCGACGCGAACACGCAGACGATAATGGCGTAAATGCAGTTGCCCTCTGTCGAGGCATTAGGGACATTGTTGACGCTCACACTCAATTGGGATTCAGTGGCCATGAGGGGTTTGAGGACGGGTAGTGGTGATGCTGCGGTTATCGGGGAATGTGGTGCTTCTCTGCTTGAGAGCAAATTGGAAAATGATGGCTCTTGACACGATCAAATGTCAATGCGGCAGCGAAATGACAGAACTGCGCACACAACAACCGGGAAGGAATCCCACAAGGTTATCAGCAAGCGCACCCACCTACGACCTAATTAAATGTTTGCCGCGAGGATCAACATGCAGGTCAAGGAGGTGGAGGAACTGCAAGCGCACGACCGGAGAGACGAGGTAATTTGGAATATTGCCAGTCATGAATGCAATTGGTATGCATTGTTCGGCTGGCACTACCATAACTTCTTGTTATGGTGCCATCCTCGATCCCTGCTGCTCGATGCCTGCTACATCAATTCGCCTTGAGACAGGGCATGTGCTTACCCATTACACCTGACGATCAATTATCAAAACCAATTTCAGTGAGTGCTTTGAAGAAGCTGGGCCGGAAGTATCCGTGGCCTTCGACGTAAAAGGCAATTGCTCGTGGTTGTCGCAGACCTCGCTAGCATCGAAGCGCATAGCTCGTGATTCGAGTGTTCTCGCTGGAAGCTCCTAATTACTACACGTGTTTGGCCCCGAAGCGGCTAAAACAGGTCTCACAGCAGATCAGGTCACAGATGTTTTGAAACATAGGTCATGTGTGAGGTCCCACCACGAATTGTCAGGTCTCGATAGGTCTCAGCTCAGAATTAGTTCCACTGGCCACATACAATCCGACAAATAGCAACAGAAGCAATCTCCAAGTCACCCACACCAGATCACACTCATCTTACCACCCACCATTCTATGACGTCAAGCCAACATACACCTCCAAGCGCCACTCCAGCGCCTTCGTCTGTGTCTACCACGTCCTTAGGCGGAGTATGGCGGAGCTCGTCGCCTGCTCGCTCAAACCCGCGAAGCCCGCGTAGGCAACCGCCGTCATCGCGTTCGCGTGAGCAGTCGCCGTCATCACGTAGGGGTACGCGTGATCGCTCGCCGTTGCAGCGTGCGGGCTCGCGTGGTCGATCGTCATCGTCGCGTTCCCGTGGTTGGTCACGCTCGTGCGAGCAGTCATCATCGTCGCGCGGGGGCTCGCGTGATCGATCGTGGCCGGCGCGTTCGAGTTTGAGTTCACGTTCGCGTTTCCGCGAACGATCGCGACATTGCCAGTATGCACGCACAAGTCGCTCGCGCTCTCGTAGCAGGGGTGGTCGCCATCTCAGCCGTCATCCTCACGCCACCGTGAGAGCGACGTCGCCAGCACGCGTCCGTTCTTGACGTCGTGGACGCGGTCATCGCAATCCCGATCTCGCTCACGAGGTCGACAACCTTGTAAGCGATCAAAGTCGCGTGGCCGTTGTGACTCGAGCTCACCTTCACACCGGCGCAACGCCACCAGCACAACATTCCCTAGCGTGGGCCACGATGGTGGTGTCGGTGAGGCGCAACGCGCTGCCCGTCTTACACGGTTTGACTGGCACGGGCTCAGCCGTGCATCTCGTGCCACACGTGAAGGTGTTTTTGATTGTGGGGATGCAACCCTCGTACCAGCAACCGTGACGAAAACTACGTCTACATCAGGAAACCATCAAACTACCCTAGCCCAACCGCAAGTTCCCTCACGTCCCAACCTCACCGTTCTCGATGTTGCTGAAGTCGACTCCGATGGTAGAGAGAAACGAACAGGCCGTACCAAAATGTACTGCGGCGGATATGAGCACACAAGGGCGTCGATTACATCCGTGAAAATCGTCTACAGATGCAGTTTCTACAGAAGCGAAAAATGCAAAGGAAAGCTTGAGTTCTTGACGAGCACGATGGAGTACGACTTTGCGAACAGCATCCCCCATACTTGCGCGCGGAAAGGTGTTCTTGAGACTAGTCCCGCTGTGGCAACTGCTACCATACGAGACGTGACAAAACAAATGAGAGCAGAAGTTGACAAAATATCTGCGGCGCAATCGTCATCTCCGCAAGAGACGTGGGAAACAGTGAGCC
This sequence comes from Phytophthora boehmeriae, assembly GCA_011947355.1. NCBI lineage: Eukaryota > Oomycota > Peronosporomycetes > Peronosporales > Peronosporaceae > Phytophthora > Phytophthora boehmeriae. The sequence goes on along the minus strand of JAAVTJ010000250.1, from coordinate 533,246 downwards.
AAAAATTCTTGTTTGGATCAGCAACACCTGTGTACGGGATGACACGAAGTCAAGTAATAAAGCGTTTCCACAACGCCAGGTCGCAGCACTACGGTACTTCCGTACACGGGCAGATCGAAACACCGCCATTGTCATTGGTCAAGAACTCGACTTTGAACTTTTTCCAGTTTCATTATGTGTGGCACAACCCGGACCAAACAAGGACAAAAATCAAACGACCAATTGAACGTCTGATAGGATGGGCGCATCCAGCTTTGATTCCGCTACTTCTGTACACACACGTGAAGATTTTCGTGGACGGAACTTTCAGCTGTGTCCCAGCCGGATTTCGGCAGTGCATAGTTGTGATGGTGTTCGACGAAGGAACAAAGCTGTATGTGCCAGTTTTCTACGTTCTATCGACAACAAAATCGTACGATGGGTATTGGAATGTGTTCCAACTCATCCGCAACGTGTAGTGACGCCGTCACACCTGGTCAAGTGGTGTGTGATTTCGAGCGTGCTTTGATCAAAGCTGTGACCGAATGGTTCCCGGACACCGATGTCATCGGTTGCTACTTTCATTTCAAGCAAGCGTGTCAAAAGCAAATGGTGCAGCTACGGATTCACAAAGACGAAATTGAAATCGCCATGGAGCACGGCGTACTGGACGTGTTGACAGTTCTAGAACCGGCTAAAATTTGGAGACAAGGTGCATTGTGGGTGAAAAACAAATCGAGAGGAGGTGCGCGGAGCGTGCAATGAGTTACTCGACAAGAAAATGGTGTGCATTCTGGCGCTATTTCAAGAGGACATGGATCAAGATGTATGCTCCAAAGTTCTGGAATGTGTGGGAGTATCGCGATCGGAGGGGAAAGAAATTGTGGCGCGGACAAACAATCCACTAGAGCGCTTCAACAGAGAGTTGAATAACGCTTTTGGCTCTCCGCATCCCCCCTACCGCGCTTTATCCAGACGATCGAAAGCTTTTCACGCCGCTATGTAGCGCTACGGAACGATATCCTACATCATCGAGCTACCCCACTGCAGCGAAAAGAAAAATACGAACTTCCCACCCCACCAATACAGCTTCCACAGGACGAAGGCAACGATGAAGATCTTTTGAGGGTCTGTCAGATGAAGAGGGAGCGATGAGTTCAGTATACGAGGATTCCGATAGCGATGAAGAGTAATATAGCACCTCATACCTCCAGATTGTCTTCCTTTTTATTTGTGAGCGCACTTCAACATGGTCTGGCTACAGGAGTGACCCAATTTATTAATTTAGGTCACACCTTTAGGTCATGCCATACCGGAAAAACTCCGACCTCCGACCTCTCCGACTTATTATAGAAATTTGTATGTCATTCAAAAATCAAGTAATACTAAAATTGATTCGGACAAAGTATAGCATACAAACTAGCTATTGATTCGTAAAAATAATGTAAAAAGGTAAAAACTCTCCAGAAATGACTGGCTTTCAGTTAGTCAGAACTGCTGGCCCACGCTCAACACGCGTCAGTGCCCGAGTGACCACCTACTGGAGGGTGTATTGAGGGGGCCGTGCCGAACCCGGTGCGGCTAGCAGGGTTGCCGCCCGTACGAAGAAGTGTATGGGTTAATTCTCCCTCGGGCCTCCAATGAGTAAACCCCTGTTTTTGAGTTGTGCTAACCCCCACCTTAGTAGCTCAGTGGAAGAGCCCCGAAAGGGATGGTCGTGGGTTCAATTCCCATCTAAGGTCTACCATGTGCTTGCTTTGCTGTGTGTATGTGCCAATGTGTGTATTTGTGTGAATGAAAATGTGTGTGAACTTACGTGGATTAGGCTATGCAAGTCATGGTGATCTACTAACCTGCTCCAAGATATTCTGTGTGTAACCAGGAGCAGGGTCTTGGATAGCAGGTGTCCGGAGTAGCTGTTCATGGCGCTCAATTCTTGGGTTGAGTGCACCCGCACGATGAAGACTGCGCAGGTGCTTTAGGACAGCGCCTGACCCCGTGAGCTGATACCGTTCTCTTCCAGGAACATCAAGACGGACCTCTCTGCACGGACTCCGAGTGACAGGACCTCGTCGCGATAGTTGACCGACGTGGCGTCAAGCAAGAAGCCATCGTCCAAGAAAAGCTTCATGAATGCTACGAGCATTTTGGCGTTCGACTTCTCTTGCTTGGATACTGGCGCTTGCCACATGGGCGGCTCCTGCGCGTACCACGCAAACCACGTAGCGTGAAGGTGAGTCACAGACGTTTTACGTCTCTTAGTCGGTTTGGAATCTTCGATGTCTTCATGCTGACGCTTTGCCTTTTTGTCTTGTGTTGCTGTCTTGTTTAGTTTAGCTTCTAGTGCATCCATGCGCTCATCTTGGCGCTTGACATGTTGGATAAATGCGTCAATCACACTTCGTTGATGCTGGATGATCTTGTCGTCTTCGCTGCTTCTTGGTTGCTGGATGTTGTCTTGTTTAGTGCCGGTTGTCTTTTGGCAGGTTTCAGGAGCTAAGGCAAGATGTGATGACCAAGCGAGAAGCTCAGCCATGGATGAGCCTGCTCGTAGGACGCAAGTCTCCATACGCTGGACCGCAAGACTATCTGGGTTGATCTCCTTCAACAGGGGAAGTGTCGAATCAGGTACGCAGTTAAGACATCCAGGACGCGTTTGCTGACATTGTAGCTGGAACGCTCGAGGTTGTAGCATGTCGTAAATAGCAGGCGCTGGACACTGGCAATGATTTCCTGTGTCCGAGCATCGAAGGAAGTCAAGTCAAGTAGCTGTACGTTGTCTGTCGTGCCGTGTCCGCTGAGTGCCTTGCTAACCTTGTGATCTTCCCGACTCGTGTTGAAGATGTAATTAAACCCCTTGTTAGTCGTGCTCATGTTCCAGGAACCACGATCGAAGATCCAGCGAGCTGTGAGATCTGCGCAGCCGTTGACGTGCTGGGCACCGCCGCGGCGAAACGAGTGAGATGACAGCGAGCCTTGGACACCAGAAGCAGGCACAACCCGGTCGAGTATGCGGTTGACATGCGAGTAGATGGTTGGAGTGCTGTCTTTTCCAGTGACAGCCGGAGCATCGAGCGTCGTGAATTCCTCTGGATGCTCAAGCAGCTCGAGCAGCGGAGTCGATGGAGAGAGGTCAACGGACGCTTGCGCCGAGAGTTCTGGTAGGTTGTCGAGCAGGTCAGCACACGGAGCAGTCTGGGTTACTAACGCAAGAGCCATGGCTACCAGCGGGCAAGTGGAGACATCGGTATCTGGGAACAGCGAGAGACCTTGTTCCTCGGACGTCTTCATGCGAATCAGCCGAACGAAAAGCACATCAGCAGCATCGACGGAGAGATTGGGCTTGCGAATGAGTGACAAGTCCGAGGCACGACCAAAGAGGTACCACAGGAGACACAGCAGCGCAGCGTCCTGGTAATCACTTGAAGTACAAGCACTCTTATACAAAAACACCATCATCTTTCTTAAATCACCCTTTGTACATGGTAGAGCTTTATTCACTACCTTTCCATCCCGCTTCATGCAGTAGTTCTCGAGCGTTTTCCCCATGCTGAGCAGCTTCGCTTGCACGATATGTTGCTGCGCGGGGAAAAGCCCAAAGAGCCACATTTTGCACTGTCGGTAGTACTGGATTGCAGTGTTCTTAGCAAGGGGTTTGCCCTTCCTTCCCTCATTAAACGCGAGGTACATACCAAACTTGTCCAACACAGATATAAAACACTTCCCCGTGGCATCACGCTCAATACAACTCTTCACATACTCAAACTCCACACCCTCATGCTTAACAAATGCATTGAACACATTCACAGCAGTAGCTTGAGCTCTACGTGTGTTTCCTGGCTTTAGTTCTGCCAACCCCATTGTTCTGTCGGAACCGTTGAAAATATGGAAGTGATATGCGTTTGACTTAACTTTTGTAACAGGATATACATATTTTGGCCCAGTTCCGACCGGATACGTCGGAATGGCTGGCCTACACTACCTTTCTTAAAACAGCGCTCCGATTGGCTATAAAAATATCATTTACATGTATCTGATTGGCTAAAACTAAATCACCGCTTGTTATTGGTCAATTAGCACCTCGCTGCCAACATACAAAAATCAAGTGTAGTCGGAGAAGTTACGATATTCATCCATACCGGAAAAACTCCGACCTCCGACCTCTCCGACTTATTATAGAAATTTGTATGTCATTCAAAAATCAAGTAATACTAAAATTGATTCGGACAAAGTATAGCATACAAACTAGCTATTGATTCGTAAAAATAATGTAAAAAGGTAAAAACTCTCCAGAAATGACTGGCTTTCAGTTAGTCAGAACTGCTGGCCCACGCTCAACACGCGTCAGTGCCCGAGTGACCACCTACTGGAGGGTGTATTGAGGGGGCCGTGCCGAACCCGGTGCGGCTAGCAGGGTTGCCGCCCGTACGAAGAAGTGTATGGGTTAATTCTCCCTCGGGCCTCCAATGAGTAAACCCCTGTTTTTGAGTTGTGCTAACCCCCACCTTAGTAGCTCAGTGGAAGAGCCCCCGAAAGGGATGGTCGTGGGTTCAATTCCCATCTAAGGTCTACCATGTGCTTGCTTTGCTGTGTGTATGTGCCAATGTGTGTATTTGTGTGAATGAAAATGTGTGTGAACTTACGTGGATTAGGCTATGCAAGTCATGGTGATCTACTAACCTGCTCCAAGATATTCTGTGTGTAACCAGGAGCAGGGTCTTGGATAGCAGGTGTCCGGAGTAGCTGTTCATGGCGCTCAATTCTTGGGTTGAGTGCACCCGCACGATGAAGACTGCGCAGGTGCTTTAGGACAGCGCCTGACCCCGTGAGCTGATACCGTTCTCTTCCAGGAACATCAAGACGGACCTCTCTGCACGGACTCCGAGTGACAGGACCTCGTCGCGATAGTTGACCGACGTGGCGTCAAGCAAGAAGCCATCGTCCAAGAAAAGCTTCATGAATGCTACGAGCATTTTGGCGTTCGACTTCTCTTGCTTGATACTGGCGCTTGCCACATGGGCGGCTCCTGCGCGTACCACGCAAACCACGTAGCGTGAAGGTGAGTCACAGACGTTTTACGTCTCTTAGTCGGTTTGGAATCTTCGATGTCTTCATGCTGACGCTTTGCCTTTTGTCTTGTGTTGCTGTCTTGTTTAGTTTAGCTTCTAGTGCATCCATGCGCTCATCTTGGCGCTTGACATGTTGGATAAATGCGTCAATCACACTTCGTTGATGCTGGATGATCTTGTCGTCTTCGCTGCTTCTTGGTTGCTGGATGTTGTCTTGTTTAGTGCCGGTTGTCTTTTGGCAGGTTTCAGGAGCTAAGGCAAGATGTGATGACCAAGCGAGAAGCTCAGCCATGGATGAGCCTGCTCGTAGGACGCAAGTCTCCATACGCTGGACCGCAAGACTATCTGGGTTGATCTCCTTCAACAGGGGAAGTGTCGAATCAGGTACGCAGTTAAGACATCCAGGACGCGTTTGCTGACATTGTAGCTGGAACGCTCGAGGTTGTAGCATGTCGTAAATAGCAGGCGCTGGACACTGGCAATGATTTCCTGTGTCCGAGCATCGAAGGAAGTCAAGTCAAGTAGCTGTACGTTGTCTGTCGTGCCGTGTCCGCTGAGTGCCTTGCTAACCTTGTGATCTTCCCGACTCGTGTTGAAGATGTAATTAAACCCCTTGTTAGTCGTGCTCATGTTCCAGGAACCACGATCGAAGATCCAGCGAGCTGTGAGATCTGCGCAGCCGTTGACGTGCTGGGCACCGCCGCGGCGAAACGAGTGAGATGACAGCGAGCCTTGGACACCAGAAGCAGGCACAACCCGGTCGAGTATGCGGTTGACATGCGAGTAGATGGTTGGAGTGCTGTCTTTTCCAGTGACAGCCGGAGCATCGAGCGTCGTGAATTCCTCTGATGCTCAAGCAGCTCGAGCAGCGGAGTCGATGGAGAGAGGTCAACGGACGCTTGCGCCGAGAGTTCTGGTAGGTTGTCGAGCAGGTCAGCACACGGAGCAGTCTGGGTTACTAACGCAAGAGCCATGGCTACCAGCGGGCAAGTGGAGACATCGGTATCTGGGAACAGCGAGAGACCTTGTTCCTCGGACGTCTTCATGCGAATCAGCCGAACGAAAAGCACATCAGCAGCATCGACGGAGAGATTGGGCTTGGGAATGAGTGACAAGTCCGAGGCACGACCAAAGAGGTACCACAGGAGACACAGCAGCGCAGCGTCCTGGTAATCACTTGAAGTACAAGCACTCTTATACAAAAACACCATCATCTTTCTTAAATCACCCTTTGTACATGGTAGAGCTTTATTCACTACCTTTCCATCCCGCTTCATGCAGTAGTTCTCGAGCGTTTTCCCCATGCTGAGCAGCTTCGCTTGCACGATATGTTGCTGCGCGGGGAAAAGCCCAAAGAGCCACATTTTGCACTGTCGGTAGTACTGGATTGCAGTGTTCTTAGCAAGGGGTTTGCCCTTCCTTCCCTCATTAAACGCGAGGTACATACCAAACTTGTCCAACACAGATATAAAACACTTCCCCGTGGCATCACGCTCAATACAACTCTTCACATACTCAAACTCCACACCCTCATGCTTAACAAATGCATTGAACACATTCACAGCAGTAGCTTGAGCTCTACGTGTGTTTCCTGGCTTTAGTTCTGCCAACCCCATTGTTCTGTCGGAACCGTTGAAAATATGGAAGTGATATGCGTTTGACTTAACTTTTGTAACAGGATATACATATTTTTGGCCCAGTTCCGACCGGATACGTCGGAATGGCTGGCCTACACTACCTTTCTTAAAACAGCGCTCCGATTGGCTATAAAAATATCATTTACATGTATCTGATTGGCTAAAACTAAATCACCGCTTGTTATTGGTCAATTAGCACCTCGCTGCCAACATACAAAAATCAAGTGTAGTCGGAGAAGTTACGATATTCATCCATAGGTATCGTCGTTGTGTTAAAAAAGCTACTATGACCTGGCCCTTGAAATTACCTGTTTTAGACCTTACCGTTTGGCCCTGCAAGTCATGTGTCGGCCATTCTAGAATACTCGACGGTAACGCGAAATAAAAGTGCGCTGATGACGGAGCGTTCGTCCTGGGTAAGCAGACAACACATCTCCTTTTAAGATGAAGCTTTCGCTGCGCGACTCATGCAAAATGGTGTAGAATTCTGTCTTCGAATCTTTATCTCTCTTCGAAATGCAAATGAAAATCTGGCCGACTTCGCTAGCTCTGTCGCACGACATCGTCGCCCATACTGGTCGAAGTCGAGGTTGTGGACGTCAAAGTTGTCGGCACTTCCGAAGCAGTTGATGTCGAAGTAGAAGCAGGAGTTGCCACAGGCGAGTCGGTAGCGGTGACTGTGGGGGCAGCGGCGTCGATCCGATCACTGCAGCCTTGAGCTTTGCAACGATAGTATCGATGTCGACCGTCGTAGAAGAAGGCGTTGGCGCCGAACTCGTCGTAGTCGTTGTCGTTTTCGCTGGCGTCGGACTGGGAGTCGTAACCTTCGACCCAGGTTTTGTCGTGGCAGGCATTACTGCTGGTGTGGATATCGAACCAGAGCTGCTTGAGGTCGTAGCCAAAGTTGCGCTCGGGGACGTTGACAGCGTGGTCGGGCTTGGAGACGATACTGTCTTTGTCGTAGCTGGCGTCGGACTGTGGATAGTAACCTTTGTCGTGGTCATAGCTGGAGTGGTGCTAGGGCTCGTTGACGGAGCGGTTGGGCTCAAAGTTGATCTTGACTTTATCGTGCTTGTGGGCGGTGTTAAAGGCATAGCCGCGATAGATGTGGCAATGAGTGCAGACTTCGATGGAGTTGGTGGTGTGCATGGCGAGCTACCAGTATGCGTCGATGTATCGGTGGATGGCTTTTTGTGGGTATCAGGGTCGAGGTCGCTGTTATAGGATTGCCCGGGGTAGCTGGAGCTGTGGAAGGAGCGGTTGTCGTCGCCGAATCTATAGAGTGCGTCACGCTGGAAGAGGTTGTCTTCGTCGGAGTTGGTGTCAGATTCGTCGCAGTCGTGCTTGTTGAGGATGATGTTGACGAAGATGAAGTGGCGATCATCGTCGGAATTGATGATGTTGACACGGTTGTAGCTGGTGTCGACACTGGAGTCGCAGAAGTTTTTGCTGTCTTTGTACCGGCATTTGACGTACTGGTACTCAGTGAAGCTGATGTCAGCCCACTCTTGGAAGCTTTAGTCGTCGTAGTTGACACAGATGTGCTCTTTGAAGCAACCGTGGATGCTGTAAGTTTCGATCCAGACGTGATAGAAGCCGTGCTTTTAGACGCGATGGCGGATGTACTTGTCGGTGTTAGAGTTGAGGAGACGTGTTTAGTGGAAGTGATTGGGGATGGTGTCACTGCAATCGTTGTCTTCGCAGCTACCGTTGCATTGTGGCCAATGCACGGCATGGAGCTGTTCTGATCAGCACTTGACAAACCTGTTGTGATCTGAGCACTGCACGGTGTTTCAGCGTACGGTGGTCGATTGGCATCATCTCCACCCGCCGTTGCTACAAGGTCCTGAATCGAAATGTTCTTTGCCGCCAAGTCCATCAACACCGTGCGTACATCGACCGCTGTGTTTGTGCAGCCGCCACAGTGATGAATAGCAACCACTAAGTTATCCTTCGAAGCTATCAGCGGCGACCCCGAAGACCCGCCTGTAGTATCTGCGTCGTGGCCGACTTGGTCTTTACCGCACTCTCCATCTTCTTCAACACTACGGATGGTCGTATTGTCACCGTTGTCGACAGTACTCACAATGCGCTTGGCGAACCCACTCGGATGTTGAGGCACATAGATCGATTCGTTCAGTACAGGGCCATCTTCACGCATCTGAAGATATCCATAAGGGAGAGATCAACACAGTCTGGCAGCTTGACAACTGCATAGTCGATGTCTTCACTAGAAGTGATGAACGTCGATGTCGTCGCGACAATTTTCCCTGCACAGCCCATCATAATCTGGCACTCGTCACTACACGAAGAGCTCTCTGCACCGAATTCAATGTCGGTTGTCAACACCCAGTCCTCTTGCTCGAAACAATGTTGGTTCGTGAAAAGATGGCCTTCAGTACCGGCAAGCCACCCCGTGCACATGTACGTGCCGTTGATCAACAATCGCGCTACAGCATGTGACCTCTTGTAAGACAGCGGGAGTTCTTCGGACCTATTCGTTCCGGGGGCGTAGCACTTGGCAGGGAGTGACTGATCCCCGTCGCCGCAGATCGACTCCTCGCGCTTGTTCGGGTATCCTCGCGAGTATCCGGTGATGCGATATCCTTGTCCGGCTTGAGCGGTGCCGATGGAGTTGTACGTGACGGTGACGGAGTTACCGGAGATGAAGCTAGCGATGAACGTTCCGGTTTGGTCGCGACCTTGACCCGTGTACGTATGTGAGACCGAGTCGTTGTCGTCGGGTGAACTGATCACCACCGAATCCCCATCCGGTAGGTTGAAATCGGCGAAATGCACTGCAATGTACGATGCGAACTCGTACGAGATGAGGTCTTCGCGGGAAGCTCCAGCCGTAGCGTTGATGTCGAGTGGCTCTGTCGTTCCAACGATCGCGACGCCATCGCCGGTGTACTCGATAGCCTCAACTGACGGTAAATATTGAACTTGAACCAGCACGGCGACAAGTCCGACTACGGTGAGGAACGTCTTGAATCTTGTCATCATGATGGACACAATGTTTGTCGACGAAGCAGCAAATTGTAATGTGGCGTTGCAGTCACCACGACGGAATTCCTACAAGTAGAGGCGGCATTTATGCATGGCGCAACTGGTGGTGGCAAAAGATGTAGCTGGTTCTTGGCTCTAGATATTTCATCACACGCGGATCGAAGATGTTTTTCAGGGTTGTTCGCCACGGATGGAGTTGTACTGCTGAATTTTATTAGAGCGAGTCGACTCCATCGCGATCATTGTTACTCGTCAACCGAGGCCAAACCAGGACATGTCTTACTGTAGAAGAAGTTTGTGCACCCTGGCTCAAGGCAACAGATCCGCAATTCCACGACGTACTCACTGTGGGTGGCACCATACGGAGTGTCTAGAATGCTTAGTCTTTATGGCAAGAAATCAATATGGAGGTTAAATGGATTGCAATAGAAGATGAACCGATTTTTTTATTGTTTTGCTTCGTTGATTGTTCAAATTCTTTGCAAGGTTTTGGGGCACGGTGAATCATGCTGTGCTCGTTCTCTTCGTTTTGGTTAAGTGATTTAACCCTCGCTCGCGTAGTTACTTAACCAATGTTGGAACCCTCGGTAGTTCCTGGGCATTTACCGACCGACTTTATCTTCAAGTCAGGTCTGGAGCAAGCCACGCCATCGAAGACGCACTTGTTCGGGTACGTGACATCATCGGAGCCACACAGAGGCTCATAAGGCCCATTGCAGGACCACGGCGGGCACGCTTGTCCTTGAACGAATGCGACAGCGATTGCAACAAGCACAACGGAGATGGCGAATTTCATGATACCGTAGCGCAGGAAAAGGTGGAATGTGCTGGTCTCTCGAAATTGAAGAATGATTCTTGCCGAGGGCGAGAAAGCTCACTTAGAGATGAAACCTTGAGAGGCATCTTCGAGGTGTTGATAAGGATACGCACGCTATTGAGACATCGTCGATGATGATACGTCTTTTTGTGGGCTTACATGTGCACACCTGGGGATCGGCGGATATCGTTGAGTGGTCGACTTGGTGCTTGTGCTTGTCATTGGCAACTTGTCAATTGTCTTATTGGTAGACAAGGGTTGCATACCGTATCGTCATTCGATACGCTTAGCGTAAGCAACAACCGATGCGTGATGGTTGGAATTCTTTTCTTCTCTTTAAAGCTCGCTGTGTAAGGTCTTATTAAATGAGATACGTGCAGGCAAGGGATGCAAACCATATCGTCATACAATATGCTTAGAGTAAGCAACAACCGATGTGTGATGGTTGCAATTCTTTTCTGATGGGTGCCGTTCAAAGCTCGTTCTGTGTAAGGTGAAAGTGTTTTCCATTGCCAATTCCGGAATCAATTCGCCTTTTGCTCTCAAGTCCTCTACTGTCCAAGCACAACAGTTAAGAAACTTCGATGTGCCTGATCACCTTTGTGGCTGCGGCTACCGTACCCTCCTTGTAAGCTTCCAGGCTGTATCGGCTGCTAGCGACTAGACTTGACGCAATCCAAGCCCCGGGATGGCACTGCCATCATGGCAGTTGCCAACGATAGCGCGGCAAGAGATCCCTGTGGCTACCATACCCAACAAATGTGACTGAACAAGAAGTTCAAGCAGTTCAAGACGTCATCGCCAAGTGACAAGTCGAGTTATCATCAGGTGAACTCTAGGTGAACACAGGTGAACACCAAGTTGTGGAGCTCGAGAAAGAAATAACGCCACCGAGGGGTTCCTGTTAAGACGAAGAGCTCAAAGAATGTATGACGCGCGGCATAATGCTTTGTAAGCAACCAGCGCAAGTGCCGAAATCATCGTTACGGCGCCGACAAGGAAAAAGCCACCAATTTGACGAAGACGCTCCATGTGGTGGAATTTGAGCACAGCTTTACAAGATGGGAAAATATAATGGAGCCAATTGGTTCGTGCACCTGCCGCCACCAAAGGCCAGCAGAATGTGCTCTTGCTAGCTACCGGAGGCGATTCAACCCCGAAATTATCAGCAGATACGAGTTGTTGATGGATGAAATCAAATGAAATTCCCGGCGAGGATGCAACCGAGCTTGTTTACTCGGAAACACTCAAAAAGCGTGACTGGAAGACTGACGTATGTACTGCACAGCATCCGTGCGTGTGACTCGCTTCTTGTGATTGCTTCGCAATGGCGGCGAAATCGACCAACGTAGAGGTGCAATGGGAACGGCCACATGGATTGGAAGAAGACTGGAAACGAAGATTTTCAAGTCGCAGATTGCGAACGCATGTTCCGGTGGGGTGTCAAGGTACAGTACATACTAACTTGGTCACTGGAGTCCAGTGACCGTCCTCCTCTCTGGACGACGGTCATGATTGCGGACGCAATTTGCGGCGACATTTTTGGCATCAAATCTGCGTGAGTGCTCCTTGCAGATAGGCAGGATAATAATTAAGATCGGAGATTATGAACAAGTGCGGCTTGTACGATATATTGCGCTGGCACATTCCTGCACGTCGACGCAGTTTCATGGCAAGGATTCCTGCGGTAATCTGCATTCAAGATTTACGTTCCGCCCTCTGGTCTATTGGTAAATGCCGATAGAAGATGGAAGTGGAAGGTGTTGGCAAACAAGTGGCGATCAACTCTGTCGGTGTCGACCATAGAAGTGCTGGTAGGTTTGGACAGAAGTTTACGACCGGATCGTGTGTATGTTGTTGGTGTCGAGCATTTTTCTGTCCGGCGAGGACAAGGGCGACTGGATCTCCGGCATTTCCAACCTTCTTTTTCACTCTTCATTCCCTCTTGGTCTCTCAAGTGAGTGACTTCCACCTCTTACAAGGATCAATCATGCGCGTAGTGTTGATCTTCATGTTGGCTGCCATTGCCGGTGCAAACGCACTTTCGACTGCCACAAATTCCGAATCGACAGCGGCCACGACGATATCGTCCCCCGACATGACCAAATCAAACCTTCACAACGGTGGCAAGAGATATCTGCGGACCGAAGAAACACTCGAGACCGACGATATCGACAGCGATGAAGAAGAACGCAAAGCTGGTGTCGACATCACCAAAGTCTTGATAGGGCCAAAAATCGAGAAACTCAACAAGGCAGCGGTGCAAGCAGCGAAGGCATCAACTGTGGAGCGTGCAACGGCGGCAAAACTGGCCGAGAGGAGCAAGATTTTGCGCAAGGCAATCGACAAAGCGATGCAAAGCGATAAACTGACTGATGCGGCTTTTGCGATTTGGAATAAGCAGGGCGTGATGGCGTCTACACTGCTTCGTCAGCTCGACCCATCGTTGAGGGCCAAGTACAAGCCCTTCTTGCGTAGCTATAATGAATACGTGCAGAAGGCGCTCACTACGAGTTAGAGAACACCTTAAACACCTTAATAGATTGCTCATGAAACTAATGCCGGTGGTCTAACGCATCGCCAATGCTTATCGAGCGTCACCTCCAAAAATCTTGGGCGACTGCTCATTTCTTGACGGTGTCATGCAGGACGAGGCATGGACAGCTACCACGACCGGGTATGAACCTCAAGCGGTGCAATCGTCCACGTCGGGGTCCTCGGCTTCAATTCCGATTCGACGGTTGGATGTGCGATGGGGTCGCCTCACTTTCGCTCAACTTCGAGATGAGGAATTTCTCGCGAAACAATTGCGGCGCATTGAGATCACACAAGGCGCTCGTCGGGTCGGTCGACCGATAGGTTCCGGCAATGGAGACGCCCCGATTTCAACCGGGTCGTCCCCGCGAAGAACTATCCGACAGCGGCTGCAGGCGGCGCAGACCAAGGCAGCACGCGGAATTTCAGAGGATGAAGAGAGCGACACGAAGGAGACCGAAGCGATATTGGAACAAGGAACCGCGCTGTTGGGTTATAGCGATGACGACAAAGAACTCCTGAACGCCCTTTGCATGCTGGGAGGCTTGCAACAACCGGAGTTGGCAGCACTGATGATCAAGAAGCTCAAGCAGAGTTTAAAACGACTGTGCACGTTTCCTAATCCAGTCTACCAACTCATCGCGTTACGACGACAATTGATGAAGAGTATGCATGAGACGGTTGCTGCTCAGCACCGGCAACACAAAGCAGCAGTGCAATCGAATTTGTCCATCATTGAGCGCTTGCAAAACAGTCCTAGGCTGGACGAATCGACGAGCAATGAGACTTCTGAGCTAATTCCGACCACACAAGCGACTAAACCGAAGGAGAAAGCGGCTAGAGAAGCAGCTATGGGGATTCAAGTGCTTGTGGGTTTACTCAGCGACTTACATGACCCTATAATCTCTTCTTTGGCTCAACGACGTGACTTTCTTAGTGATTTACTGCCTCTTCTCCATGGCATGGGATTTATGGCGCTATCTCCCAAATCGCCAGGACTAAGTTCATTTGCATCACGGGGATCAGCAGCAACAACACCTGGAGCAGGAAATATCACGGACTTCATCGAAAAGACCCAGCGATTTTTGCTGGATATGTGTCCTAGACCTGTGACGAAGAGCATATCTTCTGCATCGCCTAAGCTACCAGCAATTGCGTCTGCGAGTGGTGATCTCGATATATTGGACCGCACCAATGCGGTAAATGGCTTGATTCATCTCGCTGCGGCAACGAGCTCAGTGGGGGACTTCCTTGTGGTGCTGAAAGTGCTTTTAGGAGCCGATGACTTTGGTTCCGATGCAATGACGAAAGAATTGCGGACTTCGTCATCGTCGCGCTCTTTGTCGTTTTCTGCCGCGATTACTTCGCTATCGACAGTACCAACAGAAGAATGTGTTTCATCACCAGCGCATTCTGGGCGAGATAGCGGAATAACTGGATTAAGAAACACTGGAAGGGATTCAAGCGTGGATTTTGCTGATAAAGCCGATGATCGTAGTCCTACAAACGAACGAGACACAGAGGCTCTCGTGGATAGCACGATTCATGACATCCTCAAACGGAAGACCATACCGAAAGGGATTAAGGTGGTCACTCCGAGCTCTAATGGCAGTGCGTTGACAGCCAATCTCTCCTTAACGCATTCACCTCAGCACCACCGATTGTTCAGCACCCCCGACAATAATCTTGTGAGCAAGTATAGAACAGAAGACGAGATCAATGACTCGATCCTGTTTGGAAGTACTAATCTTCCTCTGGATATGTCGAAGATGAAAGACACACTAAGTCGAGATTCACCTTCGTTTGCAGTACCGACGAATCGAGGTGATATTCCAGTCGTCGTCGCGAGGTGTCCGAAATTTAAGGCGTTGCACATTCAGTCCGTACTGAGCGAGCTGGACCGTGCAAAACCATCAGAACCAACTCGAAGTTCGACAAAGAAGTCGAGTGGGCCACGCATCAATAATGAAACGTGTTCCTTCACCGGAGATGACGAAGTTGAGGACCGTGAAGTGTGGAGCTGTGGTCAAAATTCCTATGGAGAGCTTGGACACGGAGACACAACATCTCGTAAGTCTTTCGAAAGAATTGAAGCTCTCCAACAGAAAGACATTGTTCAGATTGGGGCTGGCAACGAGCACACCATCACTTTAACGGCTGATGGGAAAATCCTCACCTGTGGATACAACGATAATGGACAATGTGGTCAAGGTGGAACGTCCCGGGTCAGCTACTTGACCGAAGTCCCGAAAATGGGAGACACATGCATTGCCCAAGTCCATGCGTACAATGGATGCGAGCACACAATCCTCGTCACAACGGAAGGCCGGGTAGCAACTTGTGGCTATAACTATCGAGGACAGCTTGGACATGGAAACACCGCGAGCGAGAGCGTGCCGAAGCTTGTCCGAAGTTTAGAGAACAGAATTGTGCGGCTTGTGTCATGTAGTTATTACCACACCGTTATGGCATGCGAAGAGGACGGGAGTGGACTGCACTGCTTGTACACATTTGGGCGGAATGACTACGGACAACTTGGCCATAATGATGCTATTGATCGCAAGGTTCCGCAGCATGTTGACGCGTTAAATGATCAGCACGTGGTGTCAGTGGCTTGTGGTCAATACCACACGATGGTTGTAACAGCCTCAGGCAAGGCATTCGCGTTTGGTAAGAACGATTATGGTCAACTTGGTATTGACTCTATGGAGAACCAGTTAGTTCCCGTTCAAGTGAGAGCTGGGTTGGACAAACAGGAATGCTTGGAAATCCGATGCGGATACTACCACACGATCGTGTTGTGCAGTGGAGCGCATTTGTTTGGGTTTGGTCGAAACGACTACGGACAGCTTGGTCTTGGGCATCCGAATGATAGCTCAACCACGAATCTCCAGCTTCAGCAGCAGCGCTTTTCCTACGCAAGGCTGATCGAAGAACTGGAAGGGAAAGATATTGTTCAGTTTGCTTGTGGTTGTTATCACACCCTGGCGGTTTCTGACAATGGAATAATGTATGTGTTCGGGCGAAATAATCACGGTCAACTCGGAACTGGTGACACGAATGAACGAGTATATCCCTTTCCTATTGATGATTTTGCCGGGAAGCGGGTGGCGATGATTGCTGCTGGGTTTTACCACACTGTGGTGCTCACTGGTGGAAAGGAAGAGGAGAAAAATTACCAGGAGACTGGCGGCAATGAAAAACGGGACGGTTCCAGTTCGTCTTCGTCTAATGGAATCACACACATATCGATTCTTGCAGCTCCTGTTGTCCAGCAATTATTCGACCCCACGAAGAAGATAAAAACCAACGATGAAGATATTGATGCTGGTGCAGAAGTTCCAGCGGTTGATCCTACGGAAGAAGATTTTCGTGACGAAGATAATCACTTGGAAAGTCCCAGGACAGGATATGGGAGCGCCAGTAAAATTGCAGTAGATTCTGCTGATCCACTCTTGATCGCCGTAGTTGTTATGGCTCAGCTCGACAGACTTTGCCAACCTTTTATCCCTAAGCAAGGGACTTTCCCAACGATGCAGCATCCTACGATGAGTGTTATCGATGCTATCCAGAAAAGCACTTCTAGCTCACCGACGTCTTCATTAGATTTGAGCAAAGCATTCGAAGGAAGCTTTGAGGCTTTGGGAGTTCATGCGTGCAGCTCAACATTTGAAACTCTCGCTGTGCTGCTTAAACATTTCAGTACGAAAAGATCGACGCGCCTTCACACCTTACAGCTTGGTTTCAACCAAGACCTTCCCATGTGGTGTCGACGGCTACTACTGCGCGAGCGCTACAAGCGAATTCGAGCTGTCACATCCAAGTATATATGCTACTCGCGTGTCTTCGCATCCTTCAGGCAAATCTTTCACAGCTTTTACGATCTGGTATGGCGAAAACGGTGACACTGCTATCCCAGTCGAGCAGCAGATCTAAAGTCGCGATGAAGTCGTCGCATAAAGAGCTGGATCTCATGCGGGTAGCATTTCTACAGATCCGAGATGTATTGCTGTCTCTGATTGACATCAAACACCGCAGAAATGTGTGCTATATTCTGGATTGTGCACCGACAGAAGGTGAAAATACGACTAGAATTGCTGACGAAGCCACGAGCACCCTAATGCTGGGCTTTGAAGTGTTTTTCCCGTGTCAATGTCTTCAACGACAAATGTGCATGCACGTCATTCACGATATCCCCAGTGACGGCATCAGTCCTTCATGCGGTGTATTTTGCCGTCGTGAGCTTTGGTCGATCGACAGCTTGCCAAAATCGAAAGGGATTTTGCTCGGCCCTTTGTTAAGGAGGATGGCGGAAGATCCGCTTGTCATTCGCTTCCTGCCACTAGCGTCAACACCAGTGTCATTGTCTCCAGGACAGCAGCTCTCGGCGGTAAATGCTGCTTTAAACCCCGGGTTGTCAGTGACTGAGATGTACGAGATGCTACTTGAGCGCACTGCCGCTGACTTTGCTCGAAACTTGGGCAACATCGCTGCGGTGGAGCCACCGTCGAGTACTCAGTCACGACAAGCAGCAACAGCACTTGCATTCTTCGAAACATTGACTGCCTTGCAAAAGCACCTTTCCAGTTGGGCCGGAAGTATTCACGAGTGGTCAATGAAACTCGACAATGAAGACCCGACGTTAATTATTGATTTTGAAGCACGCGTCAGTAGCATGATTGATCGTGCCTTTCACGTGGATGAACAAGATTTGTGTCGTGTGCCGACTGCTTGGCGTTGTTTCATCGAATTTGCGTTGGCAGCAATCGGTCAGTGCTGCGAAGTGCTTGGACAAGTGACAACAAAGGATCCCGTGCCCAGTCCAACGAATGGTTACAATCGCACCGACAATTGCAGTTCCGATCAGCAAATACATGCTACAATACGGGAAGCCGTCGAGAACTCAATTGTTGGTCAACTGCTGCCATCCCTAGTTGTTAGTTTGTTTGAGTTTAGCAACAATCCTTTGTTTGCAGCAGCGTTGCTGCCTAAGACGACGATTTTGCTACGATTGCTGGATATCTTCAACCAGCGAGATAGTGCTGCTGACGAGGCTGAAAAGGTCTTTGTGGAGTCCATCGCGTCTTCAGGAACTTCTCGTCCTCAAGTTATTGAAAGTAAGGCAAGTTTTCGTCGCATGAGCGGAAGGAACCTGCTTGGTAATGATGTGAAGGCTGTGGGGAAGAGGAATTCACCCCAGCTGATGCCTTTGTACTGCCGTGGCATTATCGACTGCAAAAAGAACTGGCTGTACTATCCACTGAGATGGCAATGACGCTCGTGGTGGGGGATCCTTTATTTTCCTATGACCTTGATGACAACAACAGGTCTAAGGTGTCTGAGCGATGGATTTCAAGCCCGTTGTTCCGAGGAGGACTGAACGTAAAGCTATTTACCCTGACGAGGAACCAGCACAACCCAAATCTCTCAAATCATGCTCGCGTTATTCAGCACACTCCTTTTCCAACGACGACGGTATCAGGTTTTGATTGCCAACCGTTCACATTAGTCTTGCCTCCCCTCCTGCTCAGCAGCAAGTTAATAACACATGGAAGATACCTACCGAAGCGAATTATGTTCAAATGTTTCGTCCCGAAGCTGTTCGAGGATTTCTAGTCGCTCTACAGGATGAGGATGGCACAGACAATACCTGCATGACAACGCACAAATTATGTGAGTGGGTTCGTGATAGCTACGTGAAGAAAGATCCGTCGTACCGAATGATCATTCGACAGTCTCAGTTAGCGATGAATTTAAAGGCCTCAGCAAATGCTGTTGACCAACAAATTCATGCGAACGACCTCAAGATTGAATCGGCTTTCTTCGCAGCGCTTCTTCATCACAATACATTGGGCCCTCAAGCGTATCACTTCGCTCTTGGGCTTACCGCTTTGGCCGAGCGTCGAGCATCGCCTCCACGAGCCTTTACGAATTTGTGGCAGCGTGTGGCGCAATTGCGGCGTCGTATCGCTACAAAGAAGACAGAGATCAAGAATATGCCCACTAATTCTTCAAACGTAGCAGGCGAGACTCCACGACTGGGCTCTTTAGACCGCATCATCAGCTTCCAGCAAGCAATTCTCGATCGATGCAAACTGTTGCTGCTTGTTAATGTTTACGGTGAGGAGAAACATTTGAACCTTCAGTTTGATGCTGGATACATTGCGCCGTGTGATCCAGCGTTTGCCATCTCTGCAACTTCGGCATTCAAGTTTTCTGCTCCTTCAGCTATGAAGCACCTGCAGGCTTCGTACACTGATGACAAGGTTCCATTCTTGACTGCGTTTCCTGGGTCAAAATGGAGGAAGATTCGTGTGCTAATGCATACTTTGATCCGATGGAAGGCGGCAAAGAATGCTTTCGCCAACGTATCGGGTGATATTTCCCAGGAAGCGTTGGCTTATGTCACTTCCGATGAAAATGTTTCTTCCAACAGTGCGATCAAAGCAATTTTGGTTGACCCTTGTCGTCGCGTTAGTTGCTCAGTCCGTGGCCTAGAATCGTTGTGGGAAATTCTCACGTTAGCCACATTCGACTCCATCTTGGTTGACATTGTTCACCAAATCTCTCAGGTATTTGTGTTCCATTCTTCCGAGCACTCGTTGCTAGGACGAGCAATGGAGTCTCAGAATGCCGGGTACTTTTACTCCAGTCTTCAAAACGAAGTATTCTTCGAACTGGTAGGAAAGCTGACCGAGTTGATGACCGACAAAGCAGCTTTGTTACTCGATGCAGGAGAGTTGGAAATTACGCCTTCGTTCTGGGTCGTGATCGCACTATTGAGCACGTGGGGAATCCGCTTTAACATTGAACAGTTTGAATTCGTCAGTGATATTAGCATACTTAACGTGATTCGAGAGATGTTGCAGTCAATTTCCAGACGCCGCTGTGAGCTGAATGGTGACTCGAATCCAGATAGCGTGCTAGGTCGGAGTGGTGTACAATCGACTCTCGCACAACTTACTGCAAGTAAACAGTTAAACCGGCTGAAGGATACGCTCTGGGTGTTATTCCGCCACATATGCGTGCATTTTGCAGTGCAAAACGTCCACCAACATACCGATAATGGCATCGTCAGCCTTCCGGAAATTTACGTGCCAACGTTTCCGGTGTTGTCTGGTGTCGCCGAGCTACTTTATGATGAAGCCGCCGCAATTTCAAACGGATTTCTCCCGCTACTAGCTTCGGACGGCTCGCTCTGTGCAGAGGAGCAGGCTTCTACGACGTCGATCGCAGTTCGAAGGAGTTTTGAGGTGATCATTCAACCTCACAGATTCTCAAGCCAAAGCAAAGGAGTCACTTGTAGTTACAGCGACATGGTTTCTCCGTCTGAAGCAGAGGCTGTCACACCAATGTCTCCTTTGCTCAAACCAAACGAATTCAGCGTCACCACTTGGCTGTATGTCAACAATTCTCCAACGTCGAGCTCTCAAACAGCAAGTGGTAGTTTGATTGAGTCAAACTCAACTACCCAAGACCGTCAACTTGTTTTTCTTCGTGGTGCAGCGCGTGAGATATCACTATACTTGCTTCTTGTGCCTGAAACATTTGGCAATTGGCAGCTCGAAGTGGGAATCTTGATAGCTAGTGGCAATGAGACTGCCTGCTACGGAGACCGCATGTGGGAGCGACTGCTATCCAAACAGGTCGTAGCAGGCAGTAAATGGATTCATGTGGCCGTGATTATGGAGGCATCCAAAATTCGTCTGTATTTGAACGGTGTGCTGGACTGTCAGCGATCCCTTTCGGCTCAGTGCCTCTCTCTATGGGCCGAAGGAACCGTAGATCTCCCGATTCACTTCGGCCGCTGCTTGACGACACCAGAATCTACTATCGCAAACTGTTCAAGTTCAGAAGCAGCGGTATCTGCATCTTCAGCTACTTCCTTCTTGTCTAGCACACTAGGAATTACAAAACCTCCATTAGGATGGACATCCAACAATTCAACAGAAGCATCACTGCGGAGGAGAGCAGCTTTCAAGTGCTTTGATGGCTGGTTGTGTCATTTCCGCTTTCACAATCGTTCGCTGTCTCCCATTCATGTTCGGATTGTATTCGATGAGAAGAAATCTCCCTCCGGCTTGCCTTCCGATAACCCTGTCGACGTGAATTCCAAGGTCATGGAGCTCCATGCATTGCTTCTTTTGTTAAGCTCTTCGTCTGAAGGTCTCGTTCATTTTACGGCTCAGTTTTCGAAATGGATGCGATTGCTATGGGGAACATTTCTAGGCAGCAGTTCTGCGTTGATTCAGCAGTCAGCTCTGCGAGTGCTTCGTACCATTCTTGTGTTCCAACATCCGCTTGAAGTGTCGAAAGTGCTTCTGCAATGCGACGCACACACAACCGAGGCGCTCGGGTTTTACGATGTTGACATGTTTGTGCAGCAAGTGATCCGATTAATCGGGTTTTGCTTGTTCAAATGCCCACAAAGAGGCCTCGTTCAAGGTGATAGCGAACCAGTAATTGCACCTTGGACCTTAATGCTAGCACAAGGTATTCATGGCAACCAATTTTCTCCAGAAGTTCGAACTGAATCTGGCGAACAAACTGATCTTCCCGACGACATAGAATCCCAATACCAGTCGTCTAAACGCCGGTGCGTAATGCTCGCAAACGATCTAGTCGAGTTATTGCAACAGCTTTTCCGAAGTCGCAACGATGTATGGAAACAAAGCATCACAAGAGCCATGTCCACAATCGCAGCAAAGACTTCACTCTCGAGTGAGACAGAGTGCTACGAACAACCTGCTATTCGGCTTGGCAAACACGCCCTTCATTTGTCGACTATTAAGCGCGTTGAGACTGCAGGATGCCTGTATGTTCTGGGTGGAGGGATCGAGTACTTACGTCCAGGTGTGGCGGTGGAAATGAGAGGATCAAAGAATTGCGTTCAAGTGATTTCACTCAAAGTTCGTGCTCCGAATCCTGCAGATACTTTATCTAGTGATACGCCTGCAGCAAAAGACTCTGACATGCTAGCGTGCGTCCACAACTTGGACAATTCAAGCGATATCGTGAACGCAAGCAGTTCACTAGGGTGGAACTCAAGGTCCGTCAACGACAACACCATGGCCTGGTACAAGAAAGTGTTTAGCCACCACACAGAAGATCAGAAAGAGTTTGCCGTTGTGAGCACTGACGAACTAAACCCTGTGGCAGCAACGACTGCAAATGGGGACAATGCACACGTTAGTGTAATGCACGACTTGGTATATCAGGAGAGACATAGCGAACTTCTTTCCGTGCTGGTTCAGAAGGCGGAGGAGCTAATTCCTGCCTTGTATGTCAGTGGCAAGTCTACAGACGACGGCGTAGAAACTAATCTACTATCCGTGCACATTGGTTGTACGCTTTTGAAAGTACTTGGACAAATTGCCGGAAGCGGGGCAGGCGTTGATGAGCTTCTACCGAAGTCAACACTGATCGACGCTCTTGTTGAACTCGCGATCAGTACGGACGCCAACCCGAAGTTTGGAACGCTGCAGCAGGCAGAGAGAAAAGTTAGCGCTCTACGCCGAGAAATACACGCAGCGATGATCGAACTTGGCGAAGAAGGAGAGTCGGAGCTAGCAAGTGCATTTGCTGCCATTAGAGACAATTCACAAGAGTACGGAACAGAATGTGATGAAGAATTAGGAGTAGATGAAATGAACGTCGCGGATGCAGATGAGTACAGGCCAAGTAAAGTTAGCTGGGGCCCTGTCCAGGGTGAAGAGCCTGATCCGATAGCTAACGCTCAGGTAGAAGACGAAGGTGATGATATTGAGGGCGGAGAAGGAGAAGATGATGATGGCGATGAAGAGAGCTTAGACGATGAAGATAACGGTGAGGATGAGGAGGATGAAGACGATGAAGCAGACGCTGAAGCAACTCGAGCGGAATTTGTCGAAGAGCTGATGCTGATGGGATTCCCCGAAGATTGGTGTGTGCTGGCACTGAAGCAAACCGAAAACGATATCGTTGGCGCATCAGCTTGGATAGTCGACAATCTCGAGTATCTAAGCAAACTGCAGTCTTCCTTGGACAAAGAGCGTGACAAAAACCGAGATTCGCCGCGTTTTGATGAGGAAGACGACGATTTTGATACGCTGACTGAAAACCCAACGAGCGGCAGCTCTCAGCCTCCGTCTCTGAATGCATCGAATAGCTGGGTCCAATCAGCTTCTTGGAGAGGAACCGAAAGCATGGCAAATGTTGAAGAGCACGCAGGCATGAGCTTGGATATAAAGGACTTTACAAGCGACGATCACAAAATTCCACCGCTGAACGACAAAGAGATGGGGCGAAAACTTTTGCCGAAATGTACTTCCCTTTTGAAGATGGAGGATATCTGTCAAACACTAAATCGCGGTTCATGCGGACATGGCGAACGGAAGCGATGGAGATGAAAACGAAAGCAGTGCCATCCACAACTGAGCCTATCTCGGAAAACGAGCGTGATGCCTCACCATTTGAGAAGGAGTTCCAGACGAAAATCAGCCAACTTGACCTGCAAGCTTTGCTTAAACTGCTGAGAACATTTGAGAACTCGCTCGCCATTCTCTACGCTCGTCAAGCCATGGTTGCATTAATGCATCATGTGTCCGCTTGTGTTACCGGCGTTGAAAACGCGTTGCTGACACAATTAATGATCCCGTATGAGCAAGTTTTCAACCTGATGAAGCTCGCTATGCTACGAGGTGACCAATTTACGATAATTTCATCGAGCCGTCCGACAACAGGTGGGAGGTGGAAGCTTCACGAATACTCTACTGCTGACGTGTTTACGAGAGCACTGAAGTACTTTGTCAGAAAAGACCCAAGTGTATTCACGACAGCCGCCTTCGACTTTTGTCTAGGCGAACTGGAAGCGGCAGCAGCAAACAAAACCTACGAAGCGATTCTGTGGACTCAACGTGCCCTTCAAAGAACAGACAAAACCGTGATCGACGAACCTGGTGTCGAACTTGTTGTCTGGATGCTAGACACACTGCTGACAGGGTCGATCAACTCATCGTTCACTTTTCCTACAGACGTTGGCAAGACAATTATCCGTCGACTGCGGTGCTGCCTCGGAACAGCAAACTTGCCTCTAAAGTTCGTCGTTTTACGAACAAGCAGCAGACTATTGTCGGTCTTGTCAAGGCAAAACTCACCTGAAAAACTTGAAAGTGTCGTTCATGAATCACAGCTTGTAGTCGGGAATTCCTGGCGGCAGCGAATATGCGGCACGGTCGTGAACTCGTGCAAGACCGACTATTATTTTCACAGTACCTTCAGGGATATGTTGAAATTCTCCATGTCCTCCAGAGGCTCAGAAGCTTTGAGGGCTTTAGCGTACCCTGTCCTTTGACTGGTGATGTTTTGGCACAGTCGTCTATCAGTAGCACCGGGGATGGCGAATCCTTCTTAGCACCTGCAGCGTCACTAAATCCTCCTATTTCGTCGGGTCAACCAAAGAATGGGAACTGCTCATTGATGTTTGACCGCAAAAGAAGTCGAAGCAGTTTGTTGAATTTTGCGGAGGATTCTATGAGTGTGTCGTACTCCGGCAATGAAGTGTGGAAAGCTGCCTGCGCTGTCGTGGGTTTCTCGACTGGAGTACATTGTTGGGAGGTTCGCATCGATAAATCCAGCTCTCCTTACCTCTTTGTTGGCGTTGCAAGCCGACAAGCTAACCTTGACTCGTTTCTTGGAGCTGACGATCAGTCTTGGGGGTTTATTGGAGATAAGGCACTCTACTACCAGCGAAATCGGATACGCGCCTACGGAGAAACTTTCACGGAAGGTGATTGCATCGGTTTGCGGTTGGACTGTGAAAAGGAGAGCTCTCGTTCAGCAAGAATGGTGTAGATCTTGGTATGGCTTTCGACAACATCGTTGGCGAAGTGTGTCCTGCAGTTGCATTCTACTCCCGACACCAGAAAATATCGTTTGCAAGAGATAGCTATGTCAACTGCAGTGGTGCTGAGATATTCACAACTGGCGAAGACGGCCAAGCAAGCGTTGAGGACTGCTTAATTGTTTGTGAGATGATGTCCAACTGGGTAGCCAACAAACCGATGCGTGTTCTTACGTCTGCCGCGGTGTTTAAAATGACCTCTGCATGGCTTGCAGGGTCAACAAAGTTTGTGACAACGCGATCGGGCAAGTCGCTGTGGGTGGATGTCACGAAGGAAGGATGCGGAAGGCTTGGGTTTGCTTCAGACGATCGGGTGCGGACACCTCGTGGAAACGGAGTCGTTGTGGGGGTGGCAGCCGGTCGAATTTGGGTAGAAGTGGACAATGAGCCCGGCGCTTGGTACTTCCATCCGTCCAAATTGCGATTGGTGACCATGACTAGCTCGACGACAACCAATTCGTTAACACCTCGTCTGGGGTCCGACCAAACTGGGCTGCGAACCGCTCGAAATGGCGCAGAAGACACTAAGGTGATCGAGCTCGATGGCGGCAATAACCCCATTTCGGCGTCAGATGTAGCAACGCCATCATTGACTCTTTCACAACAAGAACTTACTCAGTACGGAGGGCACGCTCTGTGGAATATTGCCGTCGACCGAGAGTTGCTAGGCGTCGTAAACGATTTATGCGAAGTCTCGCGACTCAGCCCGTGGAATTTGACACCAACTCAGCTTCTCAAACTCATCGAAGAGAAGGCTACGCTTTTGGAAGTCACTTCCATGGCCAGTATATTTGCTTTGGCGCAGGAAAAGCGAGAGAAAATGGTAGTGGCTCGGTTTGCAATTCTGCGGTATGGCAACTTGTACGTGAGCCGTGCCTTGCCATTTTTCGATCTTACCTGGCACTACTTTTTGCCTGAGGCGAGTCCTTTGCCATGCCATTTGGTGTCCCAATGTCGCGGTAGCCTTTTTGTCTGTGTGAAGAATGCTCTCTTCACGTCTCTCATGGAGAAGACTGCTAACTCACCCAAGAAATCCGACGACGAATACGACTACCCTGAAGATCTGCCGCAGCTCCAGGTAAACCGTTTGAAAGCTGCAGCAGCCAAGTGCCACCAAGGGACAATCAATAGCCTCTTTCTATCGCTCTTTGGTCAAGCGTTTGAAGAGCTTCATTTCTTGCCACTCAAGACCCTGCGCATGGTGTACTCACACCCGATGGACGATGGTCAACTACGCAGCTTTAAAGTAAAATTCGAGGGTGAAGGTGTGGACGACTACGGAGGTCCATACCGCGAGTTCTTCTCCCAGTTTTTCGCCGAACTGCAAATGCTTCACGAACCTGAATCGGCGAGCGGCTCCAACAATGCCGCGATCAGCTCTATTGAAGGTGGAAACGTATCGTTAAAGCAGGAATCAGGGGTCCCTGTTTCGTCATGTATGCTCCCGTTCTTCCTCCCTAGTCCGAATTGGAGGAACGGGGTCGGAGCGAACCGCGAGAAGTTCGTGCTCAATGGAGCTCTTATCACCCGTCAATTTAATGACAGCGGCAGCGAAAACATCAAGCAGGGGGCTAATGACGGACAAGTTCACAGCGAAGATCGATCCTTGTGTGAAAGCGCTGAGGAAAGACGTCAGCTTTTTGCGAGATGCTTTACTTCCTCGGTCAAATGTTCGGAACGTGCCTGCGAACTCGTGTTTGCGTCCGCCTTGACCTAGCGATGTCGGTGTGGAAACAGCTCGTAGCTGAGGATGACTCGAACCCAGAGAGCGCGCTGGAGACTCTGAGAGAAATCGATTTCGTGGCCTATTCACTGTGGAAAACTCTGCAGGGAATCTTAGACGACTTCAGACGCCTTCAATCCGCAGCAAACTCTCATCCAGATGTTGCATCGGTCAGGCATCGCGAGCTGGAGGAACAACTTGCTGCAATGGATCTGGATTTCACGACAATACTGTCAGATGGACGAACGGTTGAGCTGTGCGCTGATGGGACCAACACTGCCGTAACACTAGCAAATCTGGAAAAGTACCTGGGTGCGATGCTACGTGCACGTGTAGAGGAAACTCAAGAAGTGATGAATATCATAAAGCAGGGACTGCACTCTATCATGCCAGTCTCTGCATTGGCCTTGTTAACATGGAGTGAGCTCGAAAAGCGTATGTGTGGCGTGGCGGAAGTAGATGTAAAGCTTCTACAAGCCAACACGGAATACGATGACGGGCTGTCCGCTAACGATGAATTCATCCAGAGGTTCTGGCGCGTACTGGAAAGCTTCGAGTCTGAAGATAAGCGTGCTTTCCTACGATTCGTGTGGGCACGTTCCCGTCTGCCTCAAGGCTCGGCACAATTCCACCAGAAGTTCAAAATCCAAGCTCTTGCTTCCTCTGGTACAGACAACACTTCTGCTGGAGCGACGACTACCGGAGGTTGGATGGACTCACAGATGCCCAAGTCACACACGTGCTTCTTCGCGCTTCAACTTCCTCGCTACTCCACTGACGATATTTGCCGGGACCGGGTGCTGTACGCAGTTCGCAATTGCGTGGAAATGGATGGTGACTTCCGTCTGGCAGACAATGAGATGACTGGATGGACGGGCATCAACCCAACAGATCAGCTCCGCATTTGAAATGATAACCAAGCGCAGTGATAAATGGACAAATGTAAACTGTTGATTGTGAGAAAATATCGCACCTCTACTTGTTGGTTTGCTTCTGCTTCTTGTGTTGCTTTTGCTGCAGCTGTTCCTGGCGTTTAGCCTTGCGAGCATGCACCTTATCATCAAATCCACGCTCCGTGAGTCGCATCTTAGCCACACGTGTGGCAGTCGTCACGTCATTGAGCAGCTTCAGCACGTCCTTCTCAGGCGCCTGAGGTTCGTAGTCGTCCATCTTCTTGCCCACCTTCTCCTCAACATTCTGAAGCAGCTCGATGTCGTGCTGTGTCACCAGAGAAATAGCTTGACCATTGCGCCCAGCACGTGCCGTACGACCCACACGATGAATATAGTCGTCCGCGTCGCGCGGCAAATCGAAGTTCAGCACAATGTCCACTTCCGGAATGTCCAAACCACGACTGGCAACGTCCGTGCTGATGAGGATGTGGCTGAGACCGCTCTTGAATTTACCAAGTGCCGCCAGACGTCGGTTCTGCGACATCATCGAGTGCAGCGTCACGCACTTGGTGCCCAGCTCGTTGCCGATCTCGCCCACCAACTCGCACATTTTACATGTCGAGACGAAGATCATCATGGACCGCAGTTGTCGCTTGGACGAAGCTGCATCCAGCAACTGATCTAAATCCTGGTCTTTCTTGTTCTTGCGCCCTTTATTCTTCATCTTGCGGCCGTCTTGTTCGTCTTCATCCTCCTCGTTCGGGTCCAAGAGCGACATGAGGTACATGAGGTACGTCATCTTGACCTGCGCAGGGATAAATAAATAAAACTGTTTGAGCGTCGCCACCGTCTTGACACTGGGCGTCGCATCAAAGCGGAACGCATTGTCCGAGAGCGCCGTCTGCTCCAACCTGTCCAAATTGGCCGTCATGGTCGCCGAAAACAGCAATGTCTGTCTCTTGGTCGGTAGTTTGTCGAAAATGAAGCTCAGGTCTTTCGCGAACGACACGTCCAGCAGCCGGTCCGCTTCATCCAGCACCAAATACTTGACGAGAGAGATATTAGGCGGTTCCACTCGC
Organism: Phytophthora boehmeriae; assembly: GCA_011947355.1. Classification (NCBI taxonomy): domain Eukaryota; phylum Oomycota; class Peronosporomycetes; order Peronosporales; family Peronosporaceae; genus Phytophthora; species Phytophthora boehmeriae. The sequence goes on along the minus strand of JAAVTJ010000250.1, from coordinate 504,624 downwards.
AACAAGTGGTCTCGAAACCGACCGGGGTGGCCACAATGATGTGCGGTCTCTGCTGCAGAGTCAGCGACTGTTTCAGCATGTCCACGCCGCCCACGATGACGGCGCAGCGCACCGCCATAGAGCTTCCGAAGGCGTTGAATTGGTCGGCAATCTGGTACGCCAACTCCCTCGTCGGGGTGAGAACCAGAGCGTAAGGCCCGTATGGGTCTTTGCTCAGCGTGTGGAGGATCGGGAGCGCGAACGCCGCCGTTTTTCCGCTACCGGTTTGTGCACAGCCGATGACATCCCTCCCGGCTAGGATTGGGGGATACAGTGCGCTTGAACGGGCGTCGGGTGTCGAATTCCAAGCAGTTCGCAACGTTTAACGAGCCACGGGTCCACGCCCAAGTTCAGGAAGGAAATGAGCACGTTAGAAGCCGAGTTCTCCACTAAAACTTTGTCGGTTGTGACGCTCGCGATCTGCTCTTCATCACTGGAGTCGGAGCTCGCAGAAGGGGACGCTGGAGCGGCCACAGCAGCCGATGGACGCCGACGCTTCCCGAACAAGACACTCATTGCTCAATTGTGCACCAGTCGAAATGAATTCATTTAATTTTCTGGGTTGTACAATGAGTTATGTGGATACGGTACGTACTTTAATTTTCCACCTCTCGTCATTCGGAATCGTTTCGAACGTTCAGAATGACTGCGGATGTGAACACTGCGGCTGCGGCGGGCTGCCCGCATCATAAAAGCTCCGCTGCTTGTCCGGTGGACCAGGACTCGGGTCTTAATGCTGAGATGATGAAGGCTGCTGCGAACCCTGCGGGATGGTCGGTCAGTGGCTCGAGCCATAACCCACGGCTGTCAAAGGACCGGGTCGTGTCCTCCATCCCCAAGAGCGACTTCACTCCGGAGCACCAGACGGGGACACAGGACAAATGGGAGTATCCGAGTGAAGACATGTACTTCAAAGCCATGAAGCGCAAAGGGTGGGCGCCGGATGCCCAGCAGATGAAGACTATTGTGGCTATCCATAACACTGTCAATGAGCAGAGTTGGCAGGAAGTTCTCAAATGGGAAAGCTTCCATCCGTACGTTGATTTTTACTTCAGTATTTATGATATGATTTACTTAACTTTTTTAAAAAATATTGGTGTTTATTACAGTGCGAAGGAACCGGTCAAGCTGAAGAAGTTTATGGGCAAACCGACAGAATTCAGTCCCAAGGCGAAGATTATGAACACATTGGGCTGGTGAGGAATTAGAAAGCTTTATGTAAACTTAACTTTTTATTGATGTGTTGATGTGGTTGGATGTGGCTATAGGTCGGTGCTGCCGTTTGACCGTCATGACTGGGTCGTGGACCGTGACGGCAAGGAGGTGCGCTACGTGATCGACTTTTACTCGGGCCAGCCAGAGCCTGGTCGTCCGTTGTCTGTGTATCTGGATGTGCGTCCGGCACTGGACTCGGTGGAAGGTGTGGTGGATCGCTTGAGGTGGCAGTTCCACGAGAAGATCCGACCGATGTTGCCATTTGGAGGCGCCATGTTTGGCGGATCAAAGCCGTCGACTAGTGCAGAGCCATCAACTTCTGAAGTGCAGCAGAGTGGCAACTCGAATGTCACCCCCAAGTCCAACTAGGCGTCTTCGTGTATAGGGTGGTCTGTGGCTACAAGCAGCAGAGCTTTATCGTCGGGGAAGACAATAGCAGTGTATTGACAGCGAAACCATGCCTCACGTGTCTTTACGATGTGTTGTTACCTTGTGCTAGGCCACCGAGAAGTCGAGTTTTGCTTAATGTGCAGGTGAATTACTGGATATTCAAGAATAGTCGCGGCTCGAAGCGATCTAAGCCAGCGGTTCACTTCTGACCTTCAGAGAGCTGTAAGGACACGATGTCGACGGACGTGAATGTGAAAGTGGCGGTGCGCTGCCGGCCCATGAGCTCACGAGAGACCCAAATGGGGGCGAAAGGAATTGTGCAGGTGGTGGATGGCACGACGGTGGTGATCAACCCCAGCACTGAAGAGTCCGCGGCTCCCGCCGACGATGCATCCTCGGAGAAAAAGCAGTTCACGTTTGACTTTGCCTATTACACTGAAAGTACCCAGGCGCAGGTCTATGGAGACATCGCACGCCCACTGGTAGACCAAGCTCTCCAAGGTTACAATGGCACCATTTTCGCGTATGGTCAAACCGGGTCTGGCAAGACGCACACCATGATGGGGAGTGGTGATGATCACGGAATTGTGCCGCTGATGAACGATGACCTGTTCGCGAGAATTAACGCTAGTGATTCAGAAAACGCCAAGAATGAAGACGAGGGGGCTATTAAGTACCTCGTGACGGTGTCGTTCCTGGAGATTTACAACGAAGTGATCAAGGACCTGCTGAACCCTTCAGACAAGGTGCTCAAAATTCGTGAGCATCCTGACATGGGCATTTACGTGGAGCAGTTAGCGGAGCTCGTTGTGCGCGACCCAGCGGACGTGACACGATTGTTGGAACAAGGCAATAAAGTGAGGCAGGTTGCAGCCACGCAGATGAACGAGCGTAGTTCTCGCTCACACAGCTGCTTCACTATCAAAATCTCGTCCAAGCGCTCGCAAGTATTGGCTGGCGTGCGCAAGGAGACATGCATGAACGCAAAAATCAATCTGGTGGATCTTGCAGGCTCGGAACGAGCATCTAAAACCGGGGCTACAGGTGACCGCCTCAAGGAAGGTGCCGCAATTAACAAAAGTTTGAGCGCGTTAGGCAACGTGATTAACATGCTGGCTTCCACCGATAAAACACGTCGAGCTGGAAGCAAGACAGCGCATATTCCGTACCGAGACTCGAAGCTGACGCGGCTACTGCAGGAGTCGTTGGGTGGAAACTCGCTCACAGTGATGATTGCAGCTATATCGCCGGCAGATTACAACTACGAGGAGAGTTTGGGCACACTTGTGTATGCAAACCGCGCTAAGTCTATTAAAAATGCAACCAAGAAAAATGAGGACATCAACGAGAAGATCATTCGAGAGTTACGAGAGGAAATTGAGAAGCTGCGTCAAATGGTAGCACGGCCCACGTCCGCTTCATCTGGCAATCCAGAAATGATGGGGCAAATGGAGGAAACAATTGCAAACCTTGAGCGAGCTAAGCAGCAGTCATGGGAGGAAAAGCAACGGCTGACGGAGATGTTTGAACAAGAGCGACAGAACTCGCTGACTAATGAGAAAAAGATCCTGGGTTTCATGCAAACCGTGAAGCAGGAGAAGATGGATATCATGAAGAAAATCAAGCTCCTGCAGCAAACGAAAGTTCGGCTTTCTAAGGAGATGCGGGTGCGCAAACAAAGCTACGTAGAAAACAAGAACAAGCTGCAGCTCGGGGTGCAAGCCTTTCAGCAGCTAAAGTCAGAAGCTCCACGTGACAAGCAGAATCTGATGGAAGAGATTGAATCGCGCAAGTCATTGCTGATTGTTGACCGCGACGAGCTAACACGCCTGAAAAATGAGCTCAAGCAGTGTGAAGAGCGCTTAGTCGAAGAGGAAGCTGAGGTCGCAGCAAAGAGCGCTTTGTTGGAGGAGGACGATAAGCTCCGTAAGGCAATCCAAGATGACGAGCGTGAGAAAATGAAGCACGAGCGCGCGGCGTACTTACAGTCTGCACTCGATGAGGAACGCCAACGTTTTCAGCAAGATGCTGAGAGTGACAAGCAGCGATTAAAGTTGGCGCTGGAGGCGACTGCAGACAAGGAAAAAAGCTGGCTGAAGAAGTGGAAAAACAGCGAGGAAGGGCACTTGAGCTCCAGCAACAGATGCATCTGATGCAATTAGAGCATGCTGAATGGAAGCGCGAGACGCAGCAGAAAATGACGGAAATGCTGGGAGCTCTCAAACAAGATTTTCTGCAAGAGCAAAAGGAAGTGCGAGAGAAATACGAATACGCCGTGTATCTCTTGAGGAACGCGAGGGATGACATTGTGTATCTCGGGAATCGCAACGAGGATCTAGAGAAGCGTAACGAGGATCTAGCGAAGCGCCTTCACGACATGATCATGTGGGATAAGACATGGTGAATGCATCGGAATGATGGCTTGTGGGTCTCAGATTTCTCTAGCGTCGTACGTCACTGCGCGTCTCGCGTATTGGCAATAGACTACGCTATGGTTGTCAAGCCTTTCTCATCGGTGTCGGTCTGGAAAGTCCTTGTTATTAACGCTGTGGTGGAGCCTCCTCGAAATCAGCGTGGTCTTCTTGATCGATGATGGAGGCCGTAGTTCTGGTGCTGAAGCTGCTTGACCCAGGCTCATTGCTCTCACCGTCGGTAATGTAAGAGTGAGTGCCTAGCGCCGGGGCATCGTTGAGAGCGACTGCAGCACGGAGCTTGCGATACAGATCAATCATCTCGCAAACACTGGTCACGAGACGTTGGACTTGACTTGACCGTGCGTCCAGCAGCCGAATCAGCGTTTGTGAGTGCTGCTGCAAGCGACGTATTTCCCCTCTTAGCGACCTGTTCTCCACCTGAGTGGCCACACAGCGGCGTGCGAAGTACTGGGCACGATCATTCACGTCTTGTTGCTCGTAGCGGTGAGTACTCGAAGACAACGCGCAGTTTTCACCTGGCATGTTGCTAATCCTCCGGGCTTGTGCTTCACTTTCAATGGTTGGCTAACAAGTGGTGTGATCTTGACAAGAGCGGAATGGAAAGTGTGGTGGATCAACAGCGTTTGAGTATTTTCCAAGCGAGTGGATTGTATTTTTCGCTATGTGCTTGTACGCAGCCAGAGAAAGAAAGTTTGCTCAAGTCGAGCCTGTGAGATAGTACTTTCTGGCTTGCCGGGGAACGATCGAGGGTAGGCGTGACGACGGTGGCAACTAACTCGTAACTACAGCTTAGTACTCGCTGGTGCGTTGCTAACTGGTCAGTCAGTAATGGTGATCGTGGAAGAAAGCGATGCAGTTCGACTGCGAGTGGTTGAGCGACGCCGGCGCTCTTGTCTGAGATGACTCAGCGCACTGCGGTACCATTTGGAGTCCTCGTCAGCTTGAGCAGGATCTCGAGTGGAAACTAGCTGCTCGAATTCCATCGGTTCTGGTGTAATATCATGAAGACTTGGAGTCGTAGTAGTTGGGTTACTTGGAGTGGAGACTGGATTTGACGATTCGTCAGTTTGATCGCCACGCCCGCGCGCGAGTCGGCGTTGCTTTCGTTCTGCTTGCAGCACTCGCAGTGTCTCGCGAAGCCAACTTCCATCTTGGTCACTTGTGCGCATTTTTGTCAGCTGCTGGAAGCTTACACCACTGGAATCTGGAGTCGAAGCCGGAATTGATGCAGTAGTCACCAGTTCCTGACCATCTTCAGATGGCGAGAGCCCATCGCCTACCTCATCAGGTTGCGTGCTTGTTTCTGAAGCGATATCTTCTGCTTCATTGGAAGCTGATGCCACATTGGCTGGTGCCATTTCATCGATAATTTCCTCAGTCACTTCACAATGAGTCTGCACTGCTTCACTTGGTACAGCAACTACTGTCTGCGTTGTCACATCCACTGATGCTGCACTGGAGGGTCTTGGTTTGGCTAGGAACTCACCAGTCTGAACTCCAATCAGGTGGCGATACACTTGCAGCTTCAGCAGTTCGTGTTGATGCTCCACAACTTGCTGCGACTCAAAAGCTTGCGTTTGCGCATCGTTCAGTTGGTTCTTCAACTCGTCCACCTGCATCGCAAGACGCGTATTAGCGTCAAGCAGGCTGTCGCAGCGCACCATGTAGAACTCGGCTATCGCTTTGAGCAGCTGGAGCGTATGTGCGTCACCAACTTGGAGGTCTTCTTCAAGTGACGGGTTTTGAGGCTGCTCTTCCAGAGCCAGCCATGGGTTCTCACCATACGAAGGCTCCCACTCGATACCCTCGGACCGAGTGTCCGCCAGCACTTCCACGATCCACCGATTGAAGTCGACCATCGCCTTAGCGACTGCAAGAGCGCGTGTGTACGCAGCAAGCTGCAGAGCTTCCTCAGGAGCTCGTCGATGTTGGTGGCGACTTTCCGAGTGGTTTTTGTTAGAGCCCGTAGAAGGTGTTGGACGTTCTCAGAGACGAGTTTGCGCAAGGAGTCGAGCAGATCTCGGACCCAGCGCAGCAGACTACGAAAACACTGCAGACAGAGTACACAAAACAGTTAGAATGAGTCGGAGCAATGCAACAAGGTGGAAAGAAGTACAGAGAGCCAAGTGACTGACCATGAACGCCAATGGCGGCCAAAATGCCTGTCTGGCTGATGCCCAACTCGATTTTGCTTGGTTGTTGGCTCTTTGGTCGTACTGCGCTTCTCTCGATGCTGCCTTTGCACTGGGAAAGTCCACAAAGAGCTTTTAACCACCCGGGTCCAAGTTGAAGTGCATTTCCTGCGACGTGTGAGAATTAGATTGTCGTTTGGCCAATCATGAACGCGCTGATGCTTGTCAAATGCAACGTCAGCAAGCTCCATTGGCGTGGTCTTTCCTGTTGCAAGGCATCGATCCTTAGACGTTGAACGCGCCCACCGCGCTAATAAAATTAATGATTAAAATTGCTTCTACCTTCTCTACCGTCTGCCAGCAGCACTCCCGACTACTTGGAACTGCATTGCCTTCTAGGCCTTCAAAATTGGTGCAGGGGATCGATCTCCACCGCATGCCATTGCCACCAACATCCCGGAGAACGCCAACACGCTTGCACCAGCTCGCACAGCATGCAGCTTCCCCCACCGTCGCAGCATCTCCTGCATCCAGGAATGGCCGCGATGCACACACCGCTTCGAGTCCACGAGCTTGTAGTTGAGCGCGAGCATCTTGAGCACTGTGAACGGCACGATGGCGCCGATGAGGCAGCCGCTTGTGAGCCACAGACGCGGCATGCCAGCGTGAGGACCTCGTCTTCTCTGTAGCAACGCAACCAGCAGAGAGCTGACGCCGCTGCCCAGCGCCACGGGGCCTTGCATCCGCGCTGCGTAGAAGTACATGCGGCGGAAGAAAGGCGCCTGGAACGCCAACGAGTCCGTCTCCATGAGCGCCGGGTGCTGCGCCACACTGATGTACATGGAGGCGCCTGCGAAGATGCCCGCCAGACCAGTGGCCGCCAGTTGGGCCAGCGCCTCTGCGTCCACGCCCATGCAGATGTTCGGTCAGGAACTGTGTCGAAGTATTGGCGCTGGAACCGGAATGGTGCCCAGCTTCTGCGTCAGCAGCGGGAGAGTGAGCAGCTCCGTCCACCACAGTTGTTCCCCATCCCTATAAGCTGCATACCTGTAATAATCGATGTATTTTGCAGACATCTTTTCCATTGAAGATAGAAGGTTATGAAACATGTCACTTGTCTTTTGTATTGCAAGTCTTCAAAGATTATACTATCATATATGATATAATACAGGTATCAGGATGTACGGGGTTTTCGGTGGGACATTGTTATGCTTCAGCTCGCGAGGATGAGCAATGACGAGAGCACAAGATGTCTGAGTCGGTTGGGGGCTGAACGACTGATTGCCAATGCGTATCGGATCCCTCAGGACGATGCCAATGGCAATAGAAGTGCCGACAATGCAGCGTTAATCACTGGGTCCAAGCTCCGCACACGTCTGCCGACTCGCAATGCAACGCCTCTTGGAGCGTCGGCTAATGATTTTTATCTGCAGCAGTCGGGCGTGCAGTTCTACGTGGACGATCTGGTGCAGCAATTGCAGAGCAAACGACCTGACCAGCCTGCGCTTTTCATTGCCAACTACTTCACGGCGGTCGCCAAAGGCACCATTGTCAGAGGACGATCTTTCGAGTACATCAACGGCTGTCTGCAGAACCGAACCGCGTTCCTAGCGCAATTGCAGCGAAGCTACGCCAAGATCGACCCCAACATGCGTGAGAAGAGCGCTGTTGCAGCTACTGTAGTTGTGTTGCTCATATCTTGCTGCTTCGTTTGATGTCATGTTGATAGTCCTGTCTGTTGGAGACTTTACCGAGATGTTGTGGTGTCAGTGCAAAGACTTGCCAGCCCAATTGGTGGAGCAGGCCACTTGTCACTTACCTGAAGGTGAAGATGGTCAACGCCATGCGTCGTTGCGCACTCTGCTTGAAGCTTTCAGCGCTTGTTTTTCTTCAATGGTGCGTGTGGTTGGTCGAAGTAGAATTCTCTTGTCAACAGTGACGCTAACTACGAATTGGTGACAGAGTTCCTGAACAAGACGTTCGATATCTACAATGATTTATCGGCATCTAAGGATAATCCGGCCAACTCCCCTCGCAGTAGTTGCTCAGACAGGTAATAAATGCGCATTGATTCTGCAATTGCACAAGAACTGATAACGGTTGCTTCTAGCCCCGGGATCCCCATCACCAATAGCTTCTCCAGCGACCGTGTCATTGCTCGACTCCGGCTCGTGGCGCAGCAAAACACGTACGTTCACATATACAAATTGCAGTCAGTGCTGTAATTCTAACGCTGACTCAGCAGCTTCAACGTTCCGCCCATGACGGAGGTGGAGCAGATCATCGCGAACAGCTCCAACTTCAAAGAAGTATATCTTGCAATAGCAAGTGGCACCATAAATCAAAGCTAACGTACGCTGCAGTTTTGCTGCTTATTTTACGACAGCGCAGAGATATCTGCCAGCATCCGGAACCTGCAGCTCGCATTCCAGAAGCTCGCCAGCGGCTCATCTGTCAAATGAATTCGTGCACACACCTCTTACATAATTTATGTATGCCACACATATTATCCGACTTCATAATTCGAATTGACGTTCCAGACGCATGTTCAGCAGGACCGGCACCGACCGCTTCGGCGCGCAGCCCACAGGCGCGTCCTCCTTCTGCTCTCGGTCGGACGAGAACCGCCGCCCGAACTTCGGTCGCTCGCCGTCTCCTGGCGCCGCAGATGTGGACATGAAGGACGCGTCGCCGTCGTCCATTGGACGCTTCCAACGTCCATCCGCCTCTTCGTCCACTGCGACCTCCGGATACTCACGTCCAGTGCTGCGGGAACGCCCCACAACCAACTACAGATCTGCGACTTCCAGTACGTTAAAGATTGCAACGGAAGTTGATGGTGGGGAGAACACTGACGCTTTATTGTTGGTAGGTCGGCTGTTGGCACCCACTGCGTCTTCATTGGCACATCGAACAGCGCCACGCTCTATGCCTTCAGCTACTGGTTCTGCAGGCTCAACAGCTTCATATGCAAAGCCAACGTTGAGCAGTGCGACCGGGAGGTACCAGGCCAACTCTACGAGAATCCCGTCGCCTTCGACACGACCGACGTACGGCAGTGGCGTCAATAGAGTCCAGACGACAACTGCAGCAACATCTGCGGGAACGCCGACTGTGAGACCTGCTGGTTATAGTGCAGCTAGTGGCCCTCATAGATTCCAGACGACTGGTTCGCGAATGACTACGCAGTCAGCCTATGGAGGTTCTAGTCGAATGCAGCAGCATATACATACTCCACCGGTACAGCAGGAGGAAGATGAAGATGCGCCTATGGAAATCGAAACGACCCCACCTCCTGCACCGGTGCAAGAACCAGTGCAACAGCCACCCAAAACTTGGAGCATCAACGATTTTGAAATTGGTCGTGAGCTTGGAACCGGCAAATTTGGGCAAGTGTATCTTGCGCGTGAGAAGAGCTCGAAAATGGTTGTCGCGTTGAAAGTGCTGGTGAAGGAACAACTTAAGACGGCAGGAGTTGCTCACCAACTACGCAAGGAAGTCGAGATTCACTCACGTATCCGACACGAAAATATTTTGCCCCTGTACGCTACCTTTCAGGATGCTACGCGAGGTGAGGGTTAATTAATGCACATGTTATCGACGTAGTATGCCGCTAACACTTTTTATGTGTGTTTGTGGACAGTGTATTTAGTATTGAAGTACGCTGGAGGAGGCGACCTTTACGTGAAGATGCGTGATATGCCTGGGAAACGGTGCGCTGGCCTACCTACAATAATTTTAACTGAAGGTTGGGTTCAAAGGACTTGCTAATGGCAATACCTTGGTCTCTTTGTTTAGGTTCCCCGAGCGCCAAGCAATGATGTACATCGCGCAGCTTGTCAGGTACAGAAGTGCACGCATTTGAGCAGTTTACTTTACAGCGTTTATAATTGCTCACACATTATATCGCCTGTTGTGCTGTCTTCATACAGTGCGTTGGAGGCGTGCCATCACCAGCACGTGATCCATCGAGATATTAAACTCGAGAACCTTCTCCTGTCCGACGAGGTAACTCGAAGTTCTGCGGTACCTTACATAATGGGATGGAACCTACCACAAAGGCTGACTATCTCGAAATGTTTGTCTTGTTAAGGGAACCATTCAGTTAGCAGACTTTGGCTGGTCTTCGGCAAATGTGACGGCTGCGTGAGTGATGCGGTGTTTCCGTGAAGCTTGTTTGAACTTGTGGAACACACTCTAACAGGTTGTCGGTTGCAATGTGATGGTAGCAATCGACGCGATACTCTCTGCGGCACATTAGATTATCTGTCTCCAGAGATGATACGAGTGTGTGCTTTATGCCTATTTTGTTATTGTCTGCTTTGCTGGGCTGAAAATCTCACGTTGTGTGGCTGCTGTATCCGCAGGGCGACAAATACGACGAATCAGTGGACATTTGGGCGGTGGGCATTATCATGTTCGAACTTCTGGTGGGAAAACCTCCTTTCATGGCACCGGTATGCTTATTTATTGCAAAGAGTTCGATGGGACCCCGTCAAGCTGAATATTGGTGATTATGGCTGCTGTAGGATCAAAGCGAGACCATCGAACGCATCACAGAGGGCCAGCTCTTCGTTCCTCCCCAAGTGTCTTTAGCAGCCAAGGATTTGATTCAGCGGGTATGGGCTGGAATTGAAAGTTTTGCAAATGGATCCCCATTACGCTCTCTTTAACCTTCGTCCGTTTGTTGCTACAGATCCTGCAGAAATCTCCCGAGAAGCGTCCTTCACTGCAGGACATCAAGGCTCACCGCTGGTTTGCGTCGCTTGCCCTACGTCAGCGTTCTACTCGACGCGGGTTTTAACATCAACTAGGTTTGATACAATAGCAGCAGTCTTTGCTCATCCATTTTGCATCAATTAATGTAAAAAGATTGCATTTATTTCTTCTCTTGAATGCAATGCTTTATTGGCGCACGGCAATCAGATACTTGTTCGTCGCAGCTTGTCTCGTTTGGCAGCTACTGTCCAAAAACGTGTCAAAATCAGGTGGATGATGGCCTGAATCGTGTCAAAACCAGTCACAATATTCCACCGTGTAATGAAAATACGCCTTTATGACGAATTTCGTTACAGAACACGGTGCGTTAATCCATTTGCCGCGATCATTCCGTACCGTTTATCCTCGATTATATAAGAATCACCATCTTCTGACTACCACCACACCGAAATTTGCTATTCCGACGCAGTAATATAATCACTCACTACAAAAATCGCAGGTCGAGAGAGCGCGTCCTCATGTCAATAGAAAGAGTGAAAGAGGGAAGCGGAAGAAGCTCCTAAGCCTCTTGCGTCCATCTTGCGCCCGCTGTGGGAGTCTCAGGCCTGCGGACAGGGCCCAGCCTTCCTCTCTGTCTCCTCCATGAGCGACTCTCTGCGTCTGCAGCTGCGCAACATCCGCCAGCGCCTCAACATGCTGCGCATGCCGGAGCTGCGCAACATCCTCATGGACCTCAATCTGGCGCGCTCTGGCCGCAAATCGGAGCTCGTGGACCGCATCGCCATGGAGCTAGAGGTATCATCTCCATCCTACGCGTTTTGAGCGCCATTTGAAGCCCTAATTCTTGTGGTTTATCGCTATTATTGTGTATACCCCAGTCTTTTGCTGATAAAGCGCGAGGAAATTCATCTGCAGCCTTCTACGCTGAGCGTTTCAGCGCAGGGATGGCGAGTGTCGAGCGACAGCTGAGTCCTAGACGATCTACAGCGCCCACGACGCCTCCAAACCATGGCTATAACGGCGTGTATCGGCCTGGTCATATGCCACCACAAACGCCGCCGTCCCGTTATGCCCCGCCTCCTCCACAGCCAAGAATGCCTTCACATCCTGTTGCGTCATATGCAAGAAACATTCCGCCCAGTGTGGGCTATAATCACACGGGCAATGCGACTGCTGGAGCAGGAGTCATCCCTTTGACTAGTGGAGTGGACCTGTACAACCCGAGATTCTCTTCAGCGTTGGAAGGAGCAAGATGCTTCTGTGCGACTCAAGCTGTTTCGGGGAAAGTGGTCAGGTGCACAGATTGTGGCGTTAGTGTCCACGCTAAATGCCATCAATTGGTCACGGTGCGTTGGACTTGATGACGAATACTGTTCTTTTGCACAACACATTTTTTTAACGAATGCCCTTGGTTTTTGCTTTTTGAAATAGTTGGTGGGGACTGGACTTGCGAAACTTGCCGATCAAATACGTACGATCCGTTCTACCGTGTCAAAAGGGAGTGCTGAACCCTAGCTTCGTGCGGTTCGCCAAGTCATCGTGTTCTTTTCGGCTTGAGTATTACATTACAGACAGCGATATAAACGATATGTACGCCAAGCGTGATCAAAAACCTGGAGCCATGACACCCGGCTCATTGGAGCTGCAGCTCCGGTGTTTTGCAGTGAAAGAAGACCTTGCCGCTGGGCATTGCTGGCCAGCGTGTACACAGCTAAGCGTGAATGGATTCGCAGTACCAATTACACAACGTGCACCACCTGGACATGCTAACCCTTCCAAGGTGTTGCGAGAACTCCCAGCAAATGTGTTTCAGTTCTCACGAGTCGGACGCAATGTTATTGATATTCAAACCACGGAAAATCCAACTGTATTTGGATTCATGGTGCAAATCGTGGAGGTGCGGGACATTAATGACCTCATCAACGAAGTAAAAGAGGCATCGAAGAACCTGACGTACGAGGGTGCGAAACAGGAGGTCATTAAGTCATTTGGCAGTGAAGATGAAGACGACATTGTAGCTACATGCACAATGCTCTCTGTTCGCTGCCCTTTGGGCTTATGTGTGATTAATCAGCCCGCGAGAGGATTACACTGCAAGCATCTGCAGTGTTTTGATCTGAAAACCTTTATGCAATTTAGCAAAAAGGCAAGATCGAAGGCGTGGCGGTGTACAGTCTGTCATCAAGTAAGCAAACGCACGTGCATTTTGACTGGATTTGCCTTTTGACTGACTGTAATGTTTGTGGCATGTTGCGTGCCCTGTGAAACTGTGCAGTATATTAAAGCAGCGGATTTGCGCATTGATCCATATTTAAAGAAGCTTCTGGCAGATGTCGCAGGTGAAGACGAGCTTGAGGAAGTGGAAATCTTTCCTGATGGATCGTGGAAACGAAGGGTAGACGACGAGATCGTGCCAGAACCTCCTGTGAAGAGAGTGAAGGCTGAGCAAGTGGAGGTTGGGGCATCAACAACAAATGGGTCGACTACGGCTGCAACTGCAACAACAAATAACGATGCTCCTGGCTCAAGCGCAGCAGCTCCAGTCGAGATTGACTTGCTTTCGAGCGATGACGAAGACGATGATGACACACCTCAGACAACCGTGAATGCTGCTCAAGCATCCGCATCTGCCCCAATCTTACTTGATGATGACATTGACATATTGACCGTGAACAGCGATGCTTGGGACGATACGCCGACGACATCGACAGCAGGCAGCAGCACTACAAATGGCGGGAACGGCGACGGCAACTGTGGTGAGTATTTTCCGTTCCCGTTGGACGAGAATTTGTTTCCCTCGAATGGTTCGGCAGCCAATAACGGAGGCTCGTCGTGGATGTACTCAGTTCCAGTGAGTACAATTGTGAGCAGCATGCCGCCGCCATCGGTAGCAGGATCGAGCACCAGCGCGTCGACGTCAACGACCTACTCGCCTCCACCCGAGCTGCTGAACCAGTCGGAGTCGAATTTGGCCACGTCAATGGCGAACCTGTCTCGAAATCATCCCAACGTTAGCAACCCGTTCGAACAGCGCCAGAGACGGCAAGCACGACCACCTCCGAAGCCTCAAGCACTGCCAAGCGACTTGGATATCATTTGTTTGCTGGACAGTGATAGTGACTAGTGACTAGCGACGTGTTAGGACTCAGCAATAGTCTACGGCTAGGATATAAGTTTCTTATTTGCAGGTGTCGTGCAGTGTCCACATAGTGATCGTCCACATTAACGTATACCGTATACATGTATACTAAGTACCTTAGTCATCAAAACTTTCCGCCATCGCACTTAATCGAGCAATAAGCCTTACAACACCATTAGACGCGGAGCCAAGACGCCCCGCTGGTGATCATGTCGTCTACGGCCCTGGAGCAGCTGCGAGCTGAGCATGAGGAGATCGAGAACCTGGAGCGTGCTATCGTAGCCACATTGGGTGAGAAACCACGCAATGTACGTCTCTTATTGACGTCTAATACTGCAGTACTTGTTGGTAGAGCTGACCGTTGTGGTTTAATTGGTGTTGTGCACATAATTTGGTCTAAATAGCATCGAGGCCGTGTGCTGCATGGCCACAAAGTGAGCATTTTATTGGACGAAGTTGTGAGTCACAGCAAGCATGCCAAGGAACTCTATGACGACGAGGATGGGTATATGACACTTCATTATTATTATTTTGACTGTATCACTGCAATTAACTTTTTCTGTTAATCCTATTTTTTATTGTTTTTTTTGTGGTAGGATTTTGCTGAAGAGACGGAGAATATGCGCGGACGTGCAGTGTTCACGTCGTTCTACGAGCAGCTCAAGGCGATCCGCTCGTTCCACCGCAAGTATCCGAACTCGGTGGTGTCTCATGAACCAAACCTGGAGGATGCATTGAACCCGAACATTCAGGTTTGCTTTGTAATTTATTTTTTAACCATTGCTGTGTCTTAAATGTCTTGGCTATTAAATACTGCCGTTGCTCTGTTGTTGCTGTTGTGTAGTTCTCTGGTGAAGAGCACTTTGGAAAATATGTGGACTTGAATGAATTCTACTTGCGGTTCCTCAATATTCCGGAGCTGAAATGGTAAGTGAAGAGGCCGTAGTGCGCTTTCCAGGCATTAATTTTTACCGCTGACGACTGATCTTCTTTTTTGTTCTTGACAGGCAAGCACGGAAGACACAGGAAGCATTGGGCAAGGGTAGCAAGGTGAATGGAAAGAAGACACAGCAAGGAAACGGTTCCATCGACTATCTGGCGTATCTGGCTTCCTTTTCTGACTTTTCAGCCATTCCAGCGTCACAGAAGACCAACGCAGTGCAGTACCAGCAGTATTTGAAGGACTTGAAGGAGTATTTATTGGATTTCTACCGCCGCACGCAGCCTCTCGTGGACCTTGACGATGTGATCGATGAGTGCTCTGCGAAATTTGAAAAGAAGTGGGCTCTTCATGAAGTTTCAGGATGGGAGTCGAAAGATGGCGCTGTGGACGATAACGACAAGAATGGTCGAGCTCACTTTTGCGATCTGTGCAACAAGCAGTTCAGCTCAGAGGGTGTGTTCAAGAGCCATTTCTCAGGCAAGAAACACAAGAAAGCCGCCGCTGCTGCTGCAAAAAAGCAAGTAATACTCAGCAGCAAGGTGCAGGCCAAAACACTACGGGTGCTAATGAGAGTAAAGACGCCAAGAAGGAACTTGATGCAAAGCAAAAGGCGATCGCGTTCGATGAGGTCCTTATCCGCCGGCTGTACGAATTATTGACGGAGGTTGTGCACGCCACGATTTCATACCTGGAACTGAAGCAGACGCGCACACATGAGGAACTGCAAGCTGAAATCGCAGAGGAAGAAGAAGGCGCATTCTCCGATGTGGACGTAGAAAACGAAAATGAAGACCCAGAAGATGAGGAAGAGCAGTTTTACAACCCGTTAAACTTGCCACTAGGTTGGGACGGAAAACCTATTCCGTATTGGCTGTACAAGCTGCATGGACTCGGTGTTGAGTACAAGTGCGAGATTTGCGGTAACCACACTTATTGGGGACGACGTGCATTTGATCGCCACTTTCAAGAGTGGCGTCACGCTTTTGGTATGCGCTGTCTGAAGATCCCGAATACGAAGCACTTTCACGATATCACTCTCATGAGAGATGCCATCCAATGTACGGATCTGCTTGTTTTCATACTTTCGGATTCATATACTGACATGCTTGTCTTTGTTTGTTTATAGTGTACGAGAAATTGAAGGACCAGATTGATGCTGAGAGCTGGAACGCGTCAAACGAGGAAGAGTTTGAAGACTCGGAGGGCAATGTTCTGAACAGGAAGACGTACGAGGATTTGGCACGCCAAGGATTACTGTAGATGGCACCGGTCATAGTGCATCGTAAGGTGAAAAACAAAGCGCTCATTGAAGTACGTGGTATTATCTCACAAACTGTTGTGATGCAAAATCAGTGTTTCCCTATAAAGCTGTTGTTGTTTCATGGCTTCACCATCTCGATGCCCTGCGCTGTGTTGTAGCCGCTCGGACAGGTGCGCTGCTTGTATTTTACCATCGCCTGGTTGACGATCTTAGTGGTCGAACATTCGACCCAAACTTCATGTCGTATCCGCGCTAGTGTATCTGTCGTCGTCGTGTTCACAAGTGCATTCCAGTCTGATGGCGGAGGCACCACTAACAAAGGGCTGTCGCAGTTTATGAGCGTCTCTGGTAAGTCATACTTGTAGTAGTAGTGTCCTCTGTTGTCTCCTTCTACAAAGCCGTATTTCTGACAGTAGTGGATACCTACAGGAGGATCGGACGGCATAACCACTGCGGTTGGATCCTCGCACGGGTTGGGCAGTGAATCATCCACGAAGTCCCAGTACTCACGACCACCCTCCGAAAACTTCGGGTGAGTGGGTCCAAGATGCGTTAGCAGCGTGTGTTTGATGCCGTTATTCGCTGCCGCCAGTGTGTACGCGAACATTTCAACCATCCAGTTTTTATCTACTTTACGACCAAGAACCACGAAGTCGCAGTAGTCATCGACTATGACCTCCATATCGTGTCGCGTCATGATATATGGCGGACCTGTGCTCGCGTAGTATTCTTGCGCGTCTTCCTGACTCACGTTCATGCACGGTCTGTCTGTGCAGATGGCCTCCAATTTGTCGCGGTGGTATTCGGCATACCAACCCGAGTACATGTAGTTGGACCAGTCCTGCGCAATGGCAATGCCGTCGACCACCGTGTCATTGACAGTGGATAAATCACGTTGGCCGTGGTAGTACTTGGAGACATCCCTGCCGGTATTCACCTCGAGCGGCTTGAAGAAGACCATATCTCCGTCAATAAGTGCAATGATGTCGTGTTTAACCGGCGGCTGGGCATTTTTCAAGAAGTGACGAAGAGCGAATGGCTTGTTGTATGGCGTGTACTTGTCGGTGACGTTTGGTTGGGGGTGAGGAGAGTACGACGGTGTAAAGTGCCTTCGAAAGTCATAGTATAGCGTGGGTTCACGCATGACCTGTTCACGTTGGGCGTCTGTGCATCCTGACAAGATTTGTGTGATGGGGCCTCGTTGCCCCACCACTACTGCGGAATACTGCAGAATTGTCTGCAGCGGAATCCGTCGGCCTTGGTCGCAGCTCATGCTGAACACAATGTGCAATTCGCTTCGGTCATCGTCGCCCTGGTAGATGCTACGGAGCGGTTGTGCTCGTAGTTGCGGCGAAGGAGTGCCAAGTTCGCTTGGTTTAGTCGAAGTTGGAGTCGACACCGTACCGCTGCTACTGTTGGCGTCATTGCGCTGTTGCTTGGCTAGCAGCAGTTTCACCAGTTCGTTCACGACTTTCGATTCGCTCCGTTCCCGCCTGATGTCGCGGTCTTCAGTGATTCTATCCAAGTTCGAGTTTGCCACCAAACCACGATAGTTGAGAATGCTCACCACTGCAAAAATCGTCGCCAGCATCGTCACGAGCAGCCAGCGCTTGTCCAGACCTCGTCGTGGCTTAGTTGGAGCCAATCGCATTGCCATTGCTGCGTCCGAATTACGATAGCGACTGGAGTGATGGCGAGAGGTGGAAGAGGGCTGATGTGGCAAGTACGCAGCAAGAAGTGGAATGAACCAAGGATCTTCATGTGCCATCATCCACCACCAGAGTTCTGCCCATATGGATCCCCGCGATCCAACACTATCGTCATCGTCAATTTGGCGACAGTAGCCAGCTACACCTTGTGCAGCACACCACCATCTACAACGTATGGCAGCGCAGTGTTGACGATGAAATCGTGCTCTACACCTGCGACTAAAGCTGCCATTGACAAGCATCAAATGTTTATAATCAGAAGGTAATCAAGATGACGCTCGAATCATTTTAAAATCATATTTTAAATTCTAAAACAGGCTAAAACATCTAAAAATGTATCTTTGTGCCATTCTTTTTGATGCTCCGCGTGCATCGTCTTGCTCGACACCTTCGTCCCCGCTTCTTCTCCAGTATGCCCACAGCATTGATCCCCATCGTACGTTAATAAATAATAAATCATAAATCATATAATTCACCTCTCTTTCTCTGTAGGCGGACGGCTCGGAAGAGATCGAAGCCATCTCCCTCGCCGACATTTTGACCCGCGGCGGTGTGGACGTAACGCTGGCCACCGTGGGGCTGAAACCGGACAATATTGTCATTATGTCCCGCGGGGTCAAAATCCAAGGGGACATATCTATCGAGGATTGCAAAGACAAAAGTTTCGACCTCATTGTTGTCCCCGGCGGAATGCCCGGAGCGGAACATCTTCGAGACTCGAAAGAGTTGGTGACTTTGCTGCAGCAACAGAAGCAGAGCGGGAAACTCTATGGCGCTATCTGTGCGGCGCCTGCTGTGGTGCTGCATACCCACGGCCTGCTGACTCCCGGAGCAGCCACCAGCTACCCGAGCTTTGAGTCCAAGATGACTGGCGTTGACTATCAACACGACGCGGTTGTGGTCAACGGCCAGTGTGTGACCAGTCAAGGACCAGGCACTGCTATGGCCATGGGCGTGAAGCTCGTGGAGCTGCTTTGCGGCCAAGAGAAGGCCCAGACAGTTGCAAAGGGACTGCTGACACCCATGCCTTAAGAGGGAGAAGACAGAGGTATGTGCACTCTGGGACTTGGAAAATGTTGCTTTTTTATATGACGCGTAGCTGTTGCTGGAGCATGAAGGAGATAATACGCAGTGCACACTTGAACTTGATGTTTTAGTTGTGTTTTTTTTCCTTCAGGTACTCTCCAAAACGTCGAGCTTGCTGTCAAGTGCCAGATCAGAGTCGGAGATTGCGCATTCGTTGACGATTTCCTCACGATGCCAGGTCTTGGAGTGTGCTAGTCCTGCGATTGCCACTACGAGCATCATGACCCCGAGACAGCCGATGAGAACGCCATTATAGCTCTTCCCTTCAGGTACTTGTGACATGGTCAAGTCGGTGCTCCGCAACGACAATGACGCCACTCGAGTTGATGAGTTGGATAAGATGCCGACGAGCTGGTCGCTAAGAGAGTCGCTGTGAACTTGGACCGATAGCCATGCGAGCGATGTCCACAGGACGCCAATTGCTTGAAGGCCTCCTCTCATCTCGATGACTTCCGCGCACGGTACTCTTATATGTCGTTGCTTCACAACGAAACAGTATGTAGAAGATGCGAAGTCGTTGATGCAGATGCGATGAAGGAATGAGAAGAAACAAGCACCAACGGATCAAAATATCGCAAACGGCACGTCGACCGACAAGAAATTGACAGAAGCAAAAAAGTAGTGCGGAAGAATGCAGTACGCATTAGAGAAATAGTCAAGGATAAGGTAGTCTGACGCAAAGTCTACACCTTACAGACTAGGTTTCGGCATCTGGAGCGGGTCTAAAGCGTGGCGATGGACGACTCGCTCACAACCATCACCAATGAGCCATGACGCGGGCCACTGTTAGGTGTCACCAAGTCATCCATCGGACAATCGTCGGGAGTCATGATGTCGTTGTCGTACTTGTCGCGGCGGTATTTCCCATAGATGACACTCATCATCATCACCATGACAACCGCAACAACGGCGGCTGCAACGGGAACTGCTAACGGCGTGCCAGCACTCTTTTTGGACCCGGTACACTTGAACTGTTTTCGGTCGTCACGGCAAAGTTCTTCACAGGAGTACTCTTCACGTGACTGCCAGAAGCCGATGATCCAGTCGCAACCGACTCCGTTTTCCCTTTGTTTCCAGATGAAGACGACGCAGAACCCGCATCTGCGCTCTCAGTCCGCAGGGCGTTCAGGACTTGGCAACTCACGAGATACTGGTTGGCTTCGTTCTTGAAGTTCCGGCAAAGACGGCAAGAAGTGCGAGCTGAACAGCCCAGAAGCGTTGGAGAAGCCACGTTGCACCGAGAATCAGTGATGTACGAAATTCCTTCTAGCCCAGAACGCGACACCACGTTCGAGCAAGTGGTGCTCGTTGAAGCTGCGGTGACTGCTGGCGTGGGCGTTGACCCTGTGCTTGAGGTGCACTTGAGGAAGGCGGCACTCTGTGAAGTTGCTCGAGTCTGACAAAACCGACACTGTCCATTATTAAAGCACCCCACACCGTTCGCAGTGCAAGACGGATTCGATGCCGCTATCGCGGAGATCCCAACGCCCTGATCCCCGACAGACACGAACGCAGCGCAATCAATGGTTGACTCAAGACCATCATCCGTAGTTGAATCACTTGCAGTCGTCACGGTCACTGGTATTTCGGAGCACGAGGTGAGGTGGTCGCTATCGACGGTGCTCGTCACCTTGCACAATCGGCATTCAACTCCACCCGGAAAGCATCCCAAGCCGCCTGACGCACAGGAAGCATCTTTCACGGCGCTAATGCCGACGCTCTGGTCACCAGTCGACACCCTATCCGCACATGAAGCTGCCGTTGCGAAATGCACCCCTGCATTTAGCACACCAAGCACCAGACCAAAGGCACTCGCAATGTGAAAGGCACGCATCATATCGGATCGTAATAAACGACTGGAGATCTAACGGCTAGAAGCCCTGTTTGCTGACACAATCGAGTATGGAGTGGTTTGCTAATTGACGAATGAGCCCACCAAGAGCTTGGATTGGATTGCGAGACATAGCGAATGATGCGATGACTCTCTGAAACGACCCCGACCATCCCAACTAGCACACTTGGAGGTGCTCCGGGATTATTCTTCGTGTTATTCACGCGGTACGTCACGTCACGCGAGACTGCTGGCGTTGCAAGTTATGCTGCTTTGCGCGTTCGAAGCGCCATTCGTGAAACGACTTGAATCATCGCAGTGCAACCCGTCATAACGGACCTTCGTCTGCATTACGCCTCCACAATTGGTTACACATCGATTTGCCACGCGACGGCAGCTCGACGCTAATGGCGCCACCCGATCTCATGGCCATTGGCCATTGGCGGCTCCAGGAAGCCCCGGAACGAGTGTGTCTCTGCATCCCATCTCGCACCGTAGCCAAGCGCGTTCCTTATCTCCATCGTCGCATGAGCGTGAGGTAGACTGTGGATGTTTTTCCAAGTTGCAGTGTCTAGCAACTCGCAGACTTTGGTCTCTGCTCGTGCATTTTTGGCAGCATCGTTGCCTTTGAGTTCTCCCCACCAGCCACTGGAGCTCCGGGCACAATGTTTGCTGAAAGCTCGCGCGCCGACAGTAAGCGGCTCCATTGGGGAATGCCGCTGGGCGAAAGTTTCCAGACACTGACGTCGTGTTAGCGGGGCTAACGTCCGGCTGCCGACAGTCTGCTGGAAGCCCAAAAGTGTCAAAATTCCACGCGCACCTCCAAGATTCTTCACTAGTAACGATGTCGCCAGATAAATGTCTTCCTCAGTGTTGGTGACGGCACCGACGAATGCACTAATGGCATCAATGGAGACACCACGAACCTTCTGCCGACTGGAGATTTCCGAAGTCACGCCTTCAATCGCTTCAGCCGTTGCAGTCGACAGGGATTGAAGTGGATTGGTGGCAGATCCGTGCCACGAATTGAGCACTACGGCCAGTTGACGCACGTAGGAAGCTTCGGATACTTTCGTGAACACTTGGTCGACTGTAACGTCGATGTCGTCACTCATTCCGCTAGACGACAACAACATCTGCGTTCGGAATTGAGTCGGGTCTTCTGCCTCTTGAACCGACAGATTGCTGGAGAAATATTCACGCAACGCGCGCTCGATGCACGTCAAACGTAGCGCTGCATCTGAACCCGTCGCCATTAGTGGCTACTCCTTGAAATGTGTGGTGGAGAAGAATTACTGAAAGTTGGTACTTATAGAAAGTAGATATATATTGTTGCTCCTTCATAGGCTTGCAGCTTAGTGTCCTAGTCGTAGTAGCATTGGATTCAGTAGTTACGCCATCGGATAACCGTCGGGGCAGTCGTCGGTGACCGCAGGAGTATTTGCAACCCCAGGGGGCGAAGTTGAAGTTGCCGGGGTCATCGTTGGTGTCGAACTCCCAGAAGCAGGGCACGCGTTAAAGTTTGAGCTCTGCGGTGTGTTCCAAACCTTGCAGAAACGACAGGGCATACTGCTGAAGCAGCCCAGACCACCGGCCGAAGGGCAAGCGGGATCGTCAATTGCCGAGATGCCGACATTCTTGTCACCAGGAGACACTTGATCCGCGCATGAGGCCGACGCCTGTTGCGCTCCAGTCCAGAGCCACAGCAAAACCAATGTCGTAGCCTGAAGAACGCGCATCTTGATGTCGGATCGGGTGCTTTGGACGCGGAGGTGTCGGGCACCTGGACAATTGCACAATGGCCATGGCAGACAGGCATCAGTCTGGGACTATATCGGTCCAAAGATAACGACATCAGGCCACGAAGACGTTCCTCACCACTTCTCGCTAAAGATATCAGAATGACTGCAAGCACGATCTCTCATAGTGTTTGATCCAAGTACTGCCGGGTTAACGTCTCCACCAATTCCACATGGTTGAAGCAAACGTGCTAGTAGCTAGTCGATCCCGGAGATTGTCTCCTTTGACGAAACCCGGGTCAAAACTGCTGCATGGTCCGCCGTTAAAGCTTCACTTGAAGCTTCGGCTGTGTGGCGTTTCTTGATATTAATACTTGGTGCCGATGCAGCCACAATACCCGCGAGCAAGTAATGTCTCCGGTCTCAATTATTGCGTGGCCACGAAACGACTCCTAACGTCGAAGGTGCCGGTAAAGCACCCTGCAGACACCGGGAAGAGACGCGCAGATCTTGATCGCCTTCCGAAGCACCAACGCATCTGTCAATTTTCCACGTCGGACCATGAACAACCTCGAGAATTCCTTCATCGCCGGAGCCGGCGCCTACGTCAAGGGCAAATACGCCATCACTTCCACAGGGGTCGTTCGCAAAGGAACGGGTCGAGCTTTCAGTGTCGTGCCGGAAGAACTGGAATGGGGTGGGCAAGTCATCGGTCGAGGGGCTAGCGGTTGCGTATTGCGATCCCGTCACCGCCCCACCAACACGCCGTTGGCGCTCAAGATGATCAACATGTACGACAAAACCAAGCGCGAACAGATCATCCGAGAAATCAACGCCTTGTTCGACGCCAAGTGTCCGTGTCTTGTGACGTTCTTCGGTGCATTCCTTCGCGACGGTGCCGTGGTGCTCGCTCTCGAATATATGGACGGCGGCTCGTTGGAAAACGTCATCCACCAACTCGGTACCATTCCGGAGCACGTCTTGGCCAGCGTCGCGTTCCAGATTCTGCATGCCTTGTCCTACTTGAAAACCAACAAACGCGTCCACCGTGACATCAAACCGCCCAACATTCTGCTCAACAGCCAGGGGCAAGTGAAACTCTCGGACTTTGGCATTGCATCCGAACTCGGCAATTCCATCGGTACGTTCGTCTTCATTTCACAACTTTTTTCTCGAAAATACCTTATTTTTTGACATGTATGCTTTTTTACAGCAATGTGTGGCACTTTTGTTGGTACCTTCCGGTACATGTCACCGGAACGGATCCAACACACGCAGTATAGTTACAGCTCGGACATTTGGAGTCTCGGTCTTGTACTCATGGAGGCTGCTACTGGGGTGTATCCGTACCCGAAGCACAAAACGTGCATCGAAATGCTGCAAAGTGTGTTGGAAGCGCCACCCCCAGCGCTCTCGACCAGATATTTCTCCCAAGACTTTTGCGACTTTTTGAAACATTGTCTGCGGAAAAACCCTCTAGACCGCGCTTCGGCTGATTCTTTACTCGAGTCATCGTGGCTACATCGCTGCGGAGCTGTCAGTAAGTATAAAAAAACTATCTCTCCAAAAACTATACTAACCGAAATGTTTTAATGTTTTCCAGGCCTTGACAGTTCAATTGCAAACGTTCGGCATTGGATCGAATCACTTCAATAAAAAAGAAGTATCTAAACAAGAAAAAGTAAATACAACAATAGAATAATAATTCACTCGTTAGGTAAATGCCACAAATGCCACAAATGCAAACACACCTTTTTTATCAAAGATACTATATTTACACTTTACTTAAATAATTGTTGCTGCCACTCATGACATCGACCGCCCCGTCTCAGTTAGCCACTTTCCTTGCCCATGATGTAGCCCATGGCCGCCTGTAAACATGCGACGTAATACGCCGCCTCCGAGCCGTCCTGCGACTCGCTGATTGCGTATTGCTCCATCAGAAACACCTGCGAGTGCAAGTGTGGCACTTCACAGCGGCTGAGCACAAACACCAGCAGCGGCAACAGCACATCCGCCGAAATGCAAGTGCTGTCCAGCCCCAACCCGTCCTTCGCCTCGCGGTACAACGTGCAAATGGCGCGCATGAAGGCCGCTAAGACACTGGCAGGCACCAAGTGCGGCAACTGGTTAAATGCCGCGATTGATTCGCTAAACATTTCGGACGTGGCATGCTCCGGGATAGGTACGGTAAGCCCCACCTCTGCTAGCGTCAACGCTCGCAGCTTCGGCGCTTGATCACGCCACGACGCGTTAAGTTCGTCGAGATCGGCTGACGTATCACGGAAACACGCACTCGCCAGTCGAGTAAACACCATGTGCTCCACGAACATTTGCAGTTGCGGCAAGTTGCATTTCGGCAGTTTCGCTTCCGTGGCGATTGCGTCGACCACTTCTTGCACCAATGATTGCATCACGTCCCGCGCCTCGCGATCATCGAAAATGGACTTGTCGCAGCTTTCACTCGTACTGCTACGAGTGAACGACCTCATGGTGGTTAGACACAATTTGTCCAGCGCCTTTTTCAGCTCCGGTTTGAGTAACTTTTTGCCACTCAAAAGTTTCTCAAATTGCACCAAAACAGGCGTCGGCTGGTCGTTCGCAGTGGCTAAATCGTCCGCTCGTTGCAGCAACTGCAACAGCGTTACGCCACTGATACTCGTTCTCTTCTTGTCACTGTGGAGTTGCATCAACTGTTTTAGGTAATCGGCCTGAAGTTGCAGCACATGGCGCAAGTAATCATCGGCCAGCGCGCGATCTGATTGCTCGATGCCTTCCAACAGCGTCTGATTGGCTGCAAAGCTGCCTCTGTGACGAGGCGACGAGTCGTCAGAGTGTTGGTCTAACGCCAACAGTGTCCGCATGTCGCTTAAAACTGCCAGCGAGCGGTTGCCAGTCGCCAGTTCGGCAACGAGTTGCATCTGCAGCAACGCCACTTGATCACGTCGACTGCTGCTGAGCCAGCACTTGACGCTACGTAATACTTCTCGTCGGCGGGATAATCTTGCCTTGCGCTTCAGCACTTGTTGACTCTCTTCTTGGATGCGTTGTGTCAACATGTTGAGTGTTGACGCCGCAGGACCGTCGAGCACCGCGGCGTCGAAGCTGCGCCACCGCCGCTGCGTCACGTCGGCCGTGGGGATAGTGTGGTCCACTCCACCGAACGAGAACGTGCTCGGGATGGAGGTGCGGCGACGCAGAGCTTGAGCCTCGGTCTCGAAGGAAGCACGCGATGATGACGTAGGCGTGGCCACCGCCTTGGCGTCGATTACGCGCTCGGCGCTGCCGCTGCTGGCGCAAACACTTACTTCTTCCACACCCATTGTGTCGAAACGCTTCAATGGCGGAGCGTCCACTCACTCGACTTGCGCACAACGAGGAAAAAGCAACACTGGGACGGTGAGCGCCAAAGGACCAAAAACGCAAACGGGCCACCCACGTGCGCGCACGTTGATTTTTGCGTACGCGGACAGAGCCGAGTGTTACCGCACGCACCCCATCCCATGTGCAATCGCTTTAGAAGGGGTATTAGATTCTATAACTCGTCTGACTGATGTTCACTATACTCGTGATGGATGTGACACCGTATTTAGCTGGATATATCATACGGACAGAGGTCGGATTTGCCATCTGGCGTGCCGGGGCGGACGATCGAATGCCTATCCGTCATCATGTGGCCTAAAAGCAATTGCGTCCCATGTCGCCCGCCATAGTGAAACGCAGATGTTCGAAAAATATGTTATTTCGCATGAGAACTTTATGCTGTCCACGACGCTCCACATGGCATCTCATCAGCTACAAACTCGCGACTGGATGTCCGACAGTCGGTCTCTTTATTGAAATCCAGTCGGCAAATTGCCGGTTTTGACCCAGGTGGTCAACCTATGGGGCTGGCAATCCATTTGGCAATTGCAAACAAACACTCTAATCCCAGGTAAGATTACCATGCTTTTGCTACTGTAAATTACAGTGGCAGCTGGTGGGTGGGAAAGCATTGCTGGCAGTGCCGCCCGAGATCTTCAGCACGTCGCACAAAGGATTTTTGTTTCCAAAAAGATCTCAATTTTCGCCGGTTCAAGCTCCGGTTCGAGCGCAGTCAAAAACTAGGCTCCGCCTACTTTTTATCTCGAACTTGAGCCGAGCGCGCTGCTCAGCCAAAAATCGCCGCGAGGCTCGTCTGAGGGCGAAAAGACTGTTTTGGCTCGCTGCTCGGTCAGAGAATGGGCGGAGACGAATCGCGCGATGGCAAGTGGGACGCTGCCTACTCTTTCGTGGTGGCAAAAGTTAAACTGCAAGCTGGTCCTAATGCCATCGAGGAGAAACGGCGATGACTCGAAGAATCGACACGTCGAATCTCCGCGATGGAAGATCGCTAGGTGAGCCCAAAGATTCGTAACTGTCGCGTCGAAGATCGGCTCATTTACGCTGACGCACGAAACGTCCTCCCGGAAGGGACCACTTTGCGGAATCGAACGAAGTGACTGGTGCGCAGCGCTCGACGGCCGACATTGCATTGCTCGTGATATTCACCGTGATAGGTGCAGTCAGTGTGGCGAACGCGCCAGTGTGGATCGCCTCAGAGCATATCTTTGCTGCCGGGAGAGTCTTCGCAAGGTGCAACAACCAATTCATTTACGCCGTTGAGGTCCAGTCGAAGTTCGAACGGACCTCAACGGCGTCGAACGAATGGACCGCCGACTCCCACGCTGCTCATCGAACCGATTGTGCGGGGCCTACTGCCACGAGGACGCATACACTTTTGACACCTGGCTACTAAAACTGCTAGTTGCAGTGCTAGTAGTAGCGTGGCGTCAAGAGTTGGACGTCTCATCTGGTCATTATTGCGCTACGAACTTAACCAGCGGTACAACAAGTGGCGAGCAAACATGGTATTTCGGGTAGTTCCGACGACGGTTTTCAGGTTCATGAACTTTGTTCGTTGTGAGACGGAGCCGTAGTCTGCTGACGTTCGTCACGTTGCCGTTTACTGGTTCTTCTTGGCCTCCAGCTTCTTGAGCGCGTTTGCGCAGCGACAAGTGGGTCATCATGGCGCCCTATGAACATCAAATAGCAATTGCACAACACCAGTCATCAGCATGAGTAAAAAGCGCGCAGTCGTGACACACGCGAGGACAGACTCACCTTGCTCAGCAGCCACGTCGGGGCGCTCTCGTACAGCCAGATCTGCAGCGCGTGTGGCCAGTAGGGCGAGATAAGCGTGTCATAACCCAGACACGCCACGGACGAGCGCGCGTAGGTGGCTGGCGACGGCACCATGAAGCTCGAGCGGCGGATCTTGGCCAGCTTCGTGGACACGAACATGGGCACGTGGCATTGCACGTGCACGTTCTTGGCGCTGTACTCGGCCGCCAGACAGAGCGTGAACTGCTCAATGTACTTTTGGTGGCGCTGTACTCGCTCAGCAGCGGCACGACCATACGACCCGAGCCTGAGCTCACATTGACGATCGCACCGCGCTTGCGCTGCGCCATGCCAGGAAGCACAAGCTTCGTCATGACGGTGGCTGCCGTCACGTTGAGCTTGATGAGGCTGTCGATCCGGTTCTCGGACAGCTGGTCGAAGAACTCAGGGAAGTCGTACGACACACCGACGTTGTTGAACAGCACGCCGACGTCCTTGACCTCATCCAGCTTCTTCTGCAGCGACGCGCGCACAGTTGGTTCGTCCACGCGGTTAAAATCCACCGCCAGGATCTCCACCTGCACCTTTGGGTACTTGTTGAGGATCTCGGCCTTGGCGTCTTCTAGACGCTGCTGGGTGCGGCTCATGAGCACCACATTCATGCCCTTGCGAGCCAGCTCCATGGCCAGAGCCTTGCCGATGCCGTCCGTGGCGCCAGTCACGACTCCCCATTGGCCGAAGCTCTTGAGACTCTTGCCAGGACGCAGGAAGAACGTGTAGAGCGAGCCGAGCAGCTGCAGCGCCAGACGACCGAGCACCAGACAACCCACAGCAGCGGAGATCTTGACAGCAAGAGGAGACGACTGCAGCGCAGTCTGGATGGGCGCCAGCAGCTCGAGAACGCGGTCCGCCATGATGATACCAAGAGGGGGAATGACAGCCACAGGTATGATACGTTTGACAAGCATCCGTCGACGTCATCGCTCGACGAATTACACGCGGGTTTAACTAATTCCAGGTCGTTTTAGCGTTAGAAACGTTTCTAACCACATCGTACTTAAGTGAGAAATCGTCGCGCTGACTACCCGTCCGTACGTTCGTATACCGTAGTTATTGTTACCTGGACTGCGACTTTGGGCGTTATCGTCTTGTGCTCCCAGTGTGTATCAATCATGGGAAGCGCCGTGCCATCCGCAAGATGCTGACGGTGTCCGATGGCTACTGGGGCTTTGTGCACCAGAAACGCTTCTACCGCTGGGCCTATGCGTCCCTCACGTTTTTCGCCATCTTCGCGGTGGTCGTGGCGTTCTTTGACGTGGGGGCAGGCACGTCGTACGCCGCCAGCTTCGTGGCCAGTCGGTACACTCAGGGCCAGCTGGACGAGAACGAGCGACTGCTGCAGTGGATCTACGTGTTCTATCCCACTCCCTTCGTCTTCGCGTGGTTCCTCGTGTACTTCGCCAAGTTCCTTTTCTGCTGGAAGATCGCGGCTGCGCAAGGCGCGCAACTACAAGTACAATCTGATGCTGGCGTCGTTGGTGGTGGCGGTCTTCTACGCCGTCGTGTTGAGGGGCGTGCTCAAGATGACGCTGTATTCTGGGCCGAAACTGCGTAGCGCAGTGGTCATTGGGCTCTGTGAGCTCGGACTGGTCGGGATCGAGGTCTTCGACGAACGCAAAGAGAGAAAGGAGCGGCACCGACGAAAAAATTGCTGCGCGAACAACAAGAGGCCGAGGAGAATGTGTACCGGCAGAATGCCAAGTCCGACGCGGCGCAGCAACAGTTAGCACAGAACAGAGACCCAGCAAATGTGCTGTAAGACTGTGAATATTTACAGACGACTACGGTAGTCTTGCAAGGCAAATAGAGTTGGCGAAGAAAGAGGTAAGTTTTTTTTTCATGTCACTTTTTCCGAGTTATACCTATTATCTGATGGCTACATTTTACAAAATCCAAAGAAGGAATCGCAGGTATACTGAAACCAAGTGAAGACATCTTTCCTTCTTTTCGAACCCAGTGGGTCATTATCAGAATTGCTCGAAAACAACCAAGTTCGCCATGGGCAATGAAGCAAGCAAACAGCGGCGGCACAGCTGCCACAACACTCAGACAGGTCCGCGACCCATCGCTGGCCGCTCTGAGACCCTCACGCAGATGATCCCCGACCAGTTCACGTCGTTGCCACAAGTGACTGCTGCTCTACGGCGCAGTGGGCTCGAAAGTTGCAATTTAATTATTGGCATCGACTGTATGCCTTTTTTGTTTTCTTTATCTTTTGGGGGGTTGAAATATCTAACTTTGGAAACTGATACTTTTTTTTAGTTACGAAATCGAACGAATGGAGTGGCAAACGGACGTTTGGAGGACGCAGTCTACACGAGATCAACGATGCCAGTATTCGGAACCCGTACGAAGACGTCATTGATACCGTCGGCAGGACTTTACAAGACTTTGGTGCGGTTAGATACTTTTGCTGTAAAAATACTTAAAAAGTATCTAATCTTGTTCTATTTTATTTAGATGAAGACAACACTATCCCTGTGTACGGCTTCGGTGACGAGTTGACGTGTGATCGAGCTGTGTTTACACTGGCAAACGAAGGACAAGCAGGTTTTCCTTTGGAAACCATCCGCTCTCGGTATCGAGAAGTGGTGCCCAACGTGGTCATGGCAGGCCCCACGTCTTTTGCACCAATTATCAACCAAGCAGTGAACATTGTGAACCGCACGGGGGATTATCATATCCTTGTGATCATTGCCGATGGCCAAGTCACTCGCTCCGTGGACATCCCAGCTCATGCTGTGTCTAAGAACGAAAAGGAAACAATCGACGCTATCACGTACGCCAGCAATTTCCCACTCTCTATCGTCATGGTGGGGGTCGGCGATGGTCCTTGGGAATCGATGATCTACTTTGACAACTATTTGGTGCATCGGAAATTCGACAATTTCCAATTCATTGAATACCATAAAATCACGTCCCAATTTAGCAACCAACAGATGAAGGAGACGCAGTTTGCGTTGCAAGCGTTGATGGAGATCCCGGACCAATATCGGACGATTAAGGCCATGGACTATCTGGATAAAGGGCCATTCCGGGTTCGTAGCGAACTGCCACGCGTTGACGTGTTCCCGTCCCCTCAAGCGATGGAAAATGCACGAAACAACAGTTTTGGGGTTTTCCAAGCGCCAACGCAACAAGTTCATGAGAGAGCATCGTCGACTCAGTCCCGTCAAGCAGCCACCTCAGAGGTGTCGCCATCGGCACCTCTATTTGGGTCGACAGATGATATGAAGACTGGCACGGTACGACCACAGTTGCAACATCGCACTTCACAAGCTGAAGACGAACTTGCTCGACTGCAGGAGACGTTGACATGTCCTATCTGCGAAGAGAGGAGGAAGGATACAGTCTTCCAATGTGGACACGAAACGTGTCAAAATTGTGGAGAAATTTTGTCGCACTGTCCTCTGTGTCGACAGGAGATTCAAGTGCGGATCAAGCGGTTTGGATGAATATTTTTCGAGGACTCTTTTCCGGTTGCGATATCGTTCAAGTTGATATGAAGTGAAGACCAGAAAAAAAAAAGTGAAATGAGGTATGCGCTCAGAGCGTCTAATTTGCGCTCGCTATTTTGTTTATATTTTCTAGGTTTAATTGCCATCACGTAGCTGCTCAGAAGTTCTGCATCGGAGTGTTAGTGGGTCTGTCAACATATTTGCGGCTTCATCTTCGCCAGCTTTCCGACAGACCGGACCCCTTACGTAACACTGAGCAGCATGCATGGAACATGGCGCAGAAATGTAGTATTTGAGGGACTGAATACGATGTATTGCAGCTACTTCCGATGGTAACCACGCTACGATTGTTTCAGCCTGAAGCTCGTATCGAGCTCAGCTTTGTTTGAATTGCTGGCCCAAGCCTCGCCTAGGGCGACACCGACGTGTGCTCACGCTTGGCACCGTGACGAATGCACACGCCGTTGCGCACCGCACCCTTGTTGCATCCCTCGGCCTGGCAACGCTTGCCACCGCCGTGCGAGACGCATAGAGTGCCCCCAACAGCACTCTTGGAACAACCCTCCACCTGACAGCGCTTGCCACCGCCATGGGCAATGCATAGTCCGCCGAGAAGTGCCGTCTTGGTGCACTCCGGCGTCTTGCACTTGCGCCCACCGCCATGCGCTGAACAGAAGCCTCCCACGAGAGCCGACTTGGTGCAGCCAGCCTCGCTGCAGCGCTTGCCTCCACCGTGCGAAATGCAGAGTCCCCCTTGTTTGGCACTCTTGTTGCAGTCCGGGTGTGCGCACCGCTTGCCACCACCGTGCGAAATGCAGAATCCGCCGGTCTTGGCGCTCTTGGAACAGCCTTCGGCGCGACAGAAGCGACTCTGCTTGTGATACTTGCAGAACGTGCCGCTGGGTCCGCGGATCGTGCGGTAGCAATCAGGCTTGGCGCACACCGTGTTGAGCATGGACGAGAGGTCGAAGCCACCACGCGAACTGCCGCCGGTACTGCTGCTGCTGTCGTCGTCGTCAGCGGGCGGGTCCTGTTCGGGCTGCTGCATCTCGCCGTTGATGATGAAGCTGAGACTCATTGCGGCGATGCCGCTGGCCGCTTCGCCGTCACCGTCGTCCGAACTTCGAAGAGGCGATGCCGCAGCGTGTCCTCCGAGGCGGAGGTTGCTACGGTCGACGTTCTCATCGTCATCCGATGACGTACCGGAGTCGAAGCGGCCCGCCATGGCGTGTGCCATGGGCAACTTGTCGGGGCCGGGCCCGGACGAGCCAAAGGCTTGGTTAACGGCGAGTGCAAGTGCAGAACCTGAGGGAGCAGACAGCTTGAAAGCGGGGAGCGGGGAGGGTGGTCGATAATAAATGAAGGAGGGGAATGTACTCGAGTTCGTGTCCATTAACCGGAGCCGAAACTACGAGTTGAGGTGGGGAAGCTGCTGAGGCGAGGCTTAGAGGGGTTGTACGACGCTGAGTCGTGGGGAACGCGGAGTAGTAGGATTCCGAGATGGAAGAGCTACTGAAACGGGGTTTGTATCTGTCGACTCCGGTGTTACGCGGAGACAAGCAGATGGGGTGAGAGACGAAAATCTCGAATGAACATGTTTGACGTCCGGATGGTCCCCCTTCAGTTCTCGCCGACACAGTGCATGGGGAGCCGGACGCTTTCTGTGCGTCGGTGCAGAGAAAGAGACGGCCCTGCTCCACCGGGCTCTGCAAAAGGGCAGAGACTTCCGTTGGGACGGCTGGTTCGATCCTCGGCATGGTTGTCTGCAACCTGAACGTGTCAAGGTACAGCAGAGCACATGTCGAGGTTTGCCACGGCCGTGCATGCTCGTGGATGCTTGCTAGCCAAGTGGGGCTGTTGCGGAGACGAGCGATGCATCGAGGTTTTCGTGCGATCAACGCTCAACCACGACAGCTCTCCTATCCAGGCTACGAACTCGCAAAACGCAGCGAGCAACGAGCAATTGGCCGGCCAGCTGCTGGATCCTGGACACGACTTGACGTAGCTGCTCCCGCCGCGTCTGCGCGACTGCGTCCTAGTTATCCTATCATGTACAACCAGCGTTGTGTGCTTCTTCAACGAAATCCTACGAGAAGAGTATCCTCAACATGTGCATGTAGTGGCTTGCAATTGCTCTAGAGGCTGCGGGTTATACGTGTAACAAGCACGCCCGAGGAAGTCCACCCACAGGCAGCACAGACGATGAACTATAGAGCAGGGTCATTGTGTCAAGACGATGAACGCAACTGGCGAGAGATGCAATGCCCAGTGCGTTGCAACAGGGTAATCGGCCCCGGAAGTCGTGGATTGCTGAGTTTGCGCCGCGCCAATGGACCGACCGTGTCCGAAAGCGCCGACGAGAGCCACAAGTTGGCCGGCGCCGTGACTGACGTTGCAGCAACTCGTTCTTCCGCCCCTCCGCGTTTCTGTCCTGTGGAGTCATGCCTGGCTGCCGCTGCGCCCACTGGCTTTTTACCGAGGGCTCCGATGCTATGAATCGCGCCATCGTCTTCAACCCGGCCGGTGCAGGTGGCACGCCATGAGTCGCCCCAGGAATCGCAAATCAGCTCCGCCGTGCGTCCACAGGTGAAGGTCGGACCTTTCCAGACGATGTGCAGCAATACCAGATTTCGTAGCGACACATGCGCTGTGTAGTTGCAGCAGTCTGCTTGTCCGGTGTGCCACTGAGGATGTTTGGTGTCGATACCCGACTCCCAAGAAATTTATCGCGGTGACCTGCACCTCACGCGAGATCGGGGTAAGAGGGGCTAAACAGTATGGAGCATGCACGGTCACCTGCTCGAGCTAATGCTACACATGCGGTACTCGGTACTCGTCTTTATGATCGCCGATTGGGAGAGGAGCCCGCCGATCGGGCCTGTTGCACCATGCAATTCTTATTCGATGACTCTTTGTCGGGGACAGAGCAGCAGCACGATAGGTGTGTGGCCACTTCCTCCAGTTGTTTTCCCAGCTTGCGATGGCTTTCGTCGCCTCGACAGATCTCGGCCACAGGCGCCTTTGCAGTCCATCGTAAGTATCAGCGTCAAAAACAATGGTAGCAAGGGCTCCGCAATCGGTTCTCAAGACATCACGCGCCCATGGGCACCAAGATGGGGAAAGGCGGCGGGCAAGCATCGACTAATAGCCAGGCAGAGTTGTAACGACTTGGAACGTGTGACTCGAGTTTGGGCGTTCGTGTGTTCGATCTCACGCACGCAAGACGCGCAACTACACGAAGCGCGCTGCTTTCTCGACGAAGATGCCAGTTCTCTCGCGCTCAGCTTAAGCCGTTCGAGGATAGTACAGCCGAGATTCTAGAAAAGGCACGGATGGTTGTCGAGTTGGTCCCCGTCCGGTTAAGACTCATGACTTCAACTGCACCAAGGTGCGACGATCGCCGTTGGAACGAGTCTGATTCCCGCAGACTATTACTCACCTTGGTGTCTTATCAGCCGTGACATACATATGCACCTGCCGCCAAGTTAGTAATGCACTCTTGGTGTCAAACGTGGTGGCATGATGACGACTGGCACAGTGATCACTTGACGCCCGGCATTCGCTACTGAAGTTGCAGTGCTGCAAGCATTTTGGAGTCGGCAGGGTGGTCAGACTACGCTGGAGAATCAGGTCGCGAATGAATCGATGTGTGTTGACACCTTCGGGCATAGAGAGCGATGATATGCATGTGTAATTTGCGGCGACAGAAATATGACTCGCGTCGACCAAGTCGACGGGACCTACGCGAAAGACCGAGTCCTCGGTGGGTCATTTACAGCGTTGACCTGCTCGGTGGAAGAGTTATCGCGCCATAGATGCAATCTGCGCGAAATCAATCTCGAATACGATGCACTTTGCAGGCCTGAAAGCAATTCAATTGGATTGACGCCTTCTGTGTCAACAATGTTCGAACTTCTACCAGAGAGTTTGTTGCCACCCATGCGTATGGGTCAAAATGACTTTTGTCTTCTACGTCGCCTCCATGTTTGTCGGGGTAAGCTACATATATCAAAAGCTTTTCTGGATTCCGCTGATATCTGTGTAGTGTACGCTAGCGGGTTACGTTCTCGACACGAAATTCCAATATCATTTGATTAACAGCAAGAATGCACAACTACTAGTAACCAGCATCATTTGGGAACCACTACATAGCCACTGCCGCTTGCCTTCTACTTCTTTTTGAGCTGCACTTCTAGCGTTGTTGCTCCTAGAGACCGATGCGTCGATGAGATACTGAACGATGGGCTCGGTGTCGTAATATGGATATCGATGTCTTATGCGTCCGTCAGAGCAGCAACACCCGGAAGCACCTTGCCCTCCAGTAGCTCCAAGCTAGCACCACCACCTGTGGAGATGTGGCTCATCTTGGCACCCAGTCCGGCTTGTTCAACAGCAGCCACCGAGTCACCGCCACCCACAATTGTGGTCACTCCACTGTCAGTGCTCTCCGCAAGGGCCTTGGCCACGCTGAACGTGCCTTTCGCGAACTCGGGGAATTCGAACACACCCATGGGGCCGTTCCACACAACAGTGTTGCATTCCTTCAGCTCCTTCGCGAATTCTGCTTGAGAGTCAGGGCCGATGTCGAGGCCTAGCCACTCGGCCGGGATGGCGTTGGCTGGCACAACCTTGGATTGGGCATCGGCCTCGAACTTGTCGGCGATGACAACATCCGTCGGGAGCACCAGCTTCACACCGCGCTGCTTGGCCTCGTCCAGGATCTCCTTGGCCAACTCTACCTTGTCCTTCTCAATGATAGACTTGCCGACATCCAGTCCTTGAGCCTTGTAGAACGTGAAGATCATGCCGCCGCCGATCATAATCTTATCGCACTTCTGCAATAGCGACTTGAGCACTGGGATCTTAGTGGATACCTTGGCTCCACCAATGATGGCACCCAGAGGGCGCTTCGGGGTATCCACGGCACCTGACAAGTACTTGAGCTCCTTCTCAATGAGGTATCCCGCCACATTGGTCTTGATGTACCTGGTCACTCCTTCGGTAGATGCGTGGGCACGGTGTGCCGTGCCGAAGGCGTCGTTCACGTACACGTCTGCGTCGTGCGCCAACTTCTTGGCGAACTCCGGGTCGTTCTTGGTCTCCTGTTTGTAGAACCGCACGTTCTCCAACAGAACGATCTCTCCGTCCTGGAGCTTTTCAATGTCGGCGTCCACTTGTGCGCCAATGCAGTCGTCGAGTTTCTTCACGGGGACTTGAGCAACTCACTGAGACGAGCAGCTACTGGTGTGAGTCGCAATTCGTCCAGAGCTTCGCCCTTGGGGCGACCTAAGTGCGAGCACAGCACCGTACGGGCGCCGGCACTTTGCAGCAACTTGAGCGTGGGCAGCACGGCGCGGATCCGCGTGTCGTCGGTGATAACCGCGGGCATTGTGTTCTTTTGAGGGGCACATTGAGGTCGGCACGGACCAAGACCCGGGCGCCTTTGAGTGATTGGCGTTGTGCCAATTGTTCCAAGCTGAGCTTGGACGTGCTCATGGCGCGAGAAAGAGCAGTGCAAGGACGCGTGAATTGGCGGTTAATGCGCTGAAGACGCAGCATAATTATTTCACGGGGAGGGACTTGTGATCTTGGTGACGGATGTGAGACTGACGGATGGCGTCGATACACCAAGCAGCAATACAGTACACACTGTGAGGTTTGATATCTTTGTCAAGATGATGGATTTCTGAAGATGATATCACTTGCATGTGTAAGAGAAAGGAGATGTCACATTTGATATGATGCCCATCGCTCGAAGATAGTTGTAAAGATATGCGCCGCTATACGTTTGAAAACTTATTCGTAGTAGTAATTTTTAGGACGCCCAGCCAAAGTTGAGTGGACCAATCAAAACCGAGATAATTAATTCACATGTCAATTTGTTATTCTATTGCGACTACGAAGTATCGTAACTACAGAACTCCAAACCAATTGTCCACGACGCCGCACGCGTCGGTGAGCTGTCTCCACCTCGACATCAACTGCACACGAAAACTGCTCGAACAGCGCAACAGCTTCGCTTGCTGATATATCATGCAGGTTGGCGCCGGAATTTCGAGCAAGCAGTTCAATTTTTGCATGAGAAAACGAAGGTCTGACAGCCTCTTCCGCTTGTTTTTGGTTGGCATGTCATTAAACGATAGCAAACGAAAAGGTGGGTACCCTCTTAAAGCATCGCCTGTAGTCCATAAGAGCCACGCATCGCGAACACCAACACGTGGAAAGTCAAAATCAGCGGGAATAGGATGCAGTTTCCACCCCACATGTGCAGACCACCACGAGCAATACCGGTATCATCGCGTTCGTTATGTTCATCATTCTGTGTTCTTGCATGCAGTCCGTCGACTGACTCGAAAATCATTTGCACCAGGCGGTCGTTGTTTTCGGACATAGTTTGACGTAATTGCGATTTTGTTACAATATCAGTTGCTAACCCACGTTGGTCCATTGCCTGTATAACCCCTTTGACAATATCCACAGTTGCTTGGTGTTGAGCCTGGCTCAGATCTCTCATTTCTTCTCGAATTGTTGCAATCGATTGGGTCAACGTAACATGAGGAGGTATTCCAGTAGCAGCTAGACGAGATGAGTTACTTGGTAGATCACAACACACTATAGGGGTGAGGCAGGATAATAGATTGGCTGTCGTGAATAATGCAGATGCCAACAATGGATGGTTTTGTGGAACATTGTTGAGCAGGAACTCACTGTGATAAACCACTGAGGCGAGAGCGTATCGTACTATTCCATTCAATTGAAACGGAAGCCTCGGGAAGCACATGGATACAGCATTGTGAACTTCATTTGGCTCCGGGTGTGTAAAATGAGGCGGCAAAATTGCAAACTTTTCGTCATTGATAGGTAGACCACTCACAGTGCGGCCAACATACATGTCCCCAGCTTTTTGATGCTTTACGTAGCGCCCTTTCACTCCTGCCTGTGCCCACCCTGCACGTAAATCTATTGCGGCTTCAGGAGGGCATGATGTCGAGCCAGAAGAGCAATATGTAGCTGAACCCTTCCTTATCGAGTGAGACCCAAGGTCGTCCTTTGTGATCCCGCGCATGTCTAACTCGTCACGATTTGCATCAAGCACACGTCCGAAATGTTGTCTAAAGCGCTCATATTGACGTGACCCAGGAAATAAGCGATTGTTACCGCTCTCAAAACCGTAGCAGAGCCACATTATTCCAAGCGCGAGAATTGGACAGATTTCAGGCTTCAATGGATTTGCATATACGTGACGTGGATCCTTTGGGCGATCAGCGAATTGATCAGTTTTCATTTGCGCAAAGTATATACATAAAGCGTCATCACGGAATTGCATGTGCTCGTAGCAAATGGCCAGAGTGTTTGACGCGCGTGCCATTAGGTTCCAGCTTAACACCAAAAACGTTCGTCCAAAAATCATGTCGCGAGACGAAGACTTCAACATCAATTACCCTAACTTCACGTAGAGTTCGAATGGCATAGGGTCCTTTCCTTCCTTGCATGAAACGTCTCCAGTGGCCATTGCAGCTGCTACCGTTCGCTTCAGTCCTCGAAAGTGGTTGGACAATTCGCTATGCAGGTTTGCTGACATCGTATAACCATAATCGCGGAATAGATTGAATAGAGCAGACCGATGACTATTATATGTAGCATAGCTTAGCGGCCCGCCGTTCTTCTTCCTTAACCCAACAAGCCACCCCATAAAGTCCTCAGCTGTCAACGCGTCGAAATGGATGGGATCGACTTGCGATTGCTCGGTACTGATAGCGGAAACAGCAGCTTCCAGCGACTCATGACTCGCCAGTGGTGTCACCAATTCCACGAACTTATTTGTCAAGAGATCGATTCGATTTTTGTACAGCCAACAGAGAAATTGAACAGTAGATGCCCGGTAAACTGCGCGAGATTTTGGCGCAATCATATTGCGACGCATAGCGGCCACCTGAGCTTGTACTTGTTCGTCCATGGCTGCGATTTCACGTGCAATCCCCTGCCACGATGCGTAACACACAGCAAAATTCCATCATCATCATTAACAGTACGCTAACAACGCAAATGGCGCCGCTAACGGTGCATGCAACATCGCCGACGGCGCACAAGACGCTGATAAACTCACTCGTACAGCTCGACAAATTACACTCTCTCAGGTACGTTGCGCGGCTCCTCCTTCGGGTCTTCACACGATCCTACAGCAGCAATAACACACGCGCACAGTTAGTCAGCTTCGGGAGCAAGCAAAAGCCGCAAACGGTGTCGACAACGGCGGCCAAGACACCGAGAAACTCACTCGCTTGTGCCTTCGTTCACCGCACGTATTCTGCTTATGGGATGTGATTGCCAATCTTCCTCCCTGCATAAACCGATAGAACATTTGGCTGACTGGCCTAATTATTTGATTAATGCGTCAGTTTAGCCGGGTTTATACAAAACATACTTATCCTTTGTATTGCGAAAAATACTCAAAATCCATATTTTCTGGCTGTGCATCCTAAAAGGACAGATAATACGGTAGATTCAGCCAGAAAATTTGGACCAATTACTAATAGATTGTCCGGAACAGCAGATTTTCCAGCCAACCAACCAACATTACTACATTTCTCGATTTTTCCAGTCCGAACCAAACCAAAATGACCTTATGCGATCGGCTCGTAGATGAGATTTTAGAAGCCAAAAACTTCGGTTACGGTGACGATGAGAACAATATTCTTCGTTTGGATTCGCTATACGCAGCGTTCCGCGCATCCTTAGTGAAGGCTCTGATCGCCACCCCAGACGCCAAGCCCTCGGACTCCGCCTTTGATGTGAAGCCTCCGGTCCCCAATCCTGAAGCCAAACATTCGGTTTCCGCACCTGATATTAAGCCTCTGGTCTCCCCTCCACGCCGAATAAAAATGAAGACAAACCTCCGGTTTGCACCATTAATGAAATTGAAGACAAGGCCCCGGTTTTCACTGCTAAAGTCCTGCCTACCATTCCCGGTACCAACGCGAAAGCGCTGGTCCCTTTGTGTAAGGATGCAGGGGATAAACTTTTGAAGAACACTCGAAGCAAATTTTACAACTACAAAAGAGCAACGAAGGATGGTGTTGGCATCAAAGTGCACTACAACCCACAAGGGAAGGAAGACTTTGCAGAGACTATGGTCGAAAAATACAAGCCCGGCGTGACCTGTGCAGATTGCTGTGAAGAGATTGTCGATGGGTCAACATGGGCCGTCAATGAAAATTGTTTGCAGTTCGACCACAGGTGAGTTACTATAAGGTTGGCATGTACGTGAACTGAATGTGCTAAAATTATGTCATTTCGCACAGCTATGAGCAATGTAACATCCGGAAGAGTTTGGACTTCGCACTAAAGCGCATTGTGACGTTTGGAGCTCGACAAGCTAAGTGGGATCTTGCGTATATCAAACGTAATGCGCCAGATTTCGGTCTTAAGCCTCACAGCGAACTCACTGAATTACAGCGGAATATCGCCAGCATCGTCAAGCTTTATGTGGACCTGGAAGCTGTTTTGCGTGACCTGTACGGAGCCAATATTGTTCTTCGCTGTCCGAACTGCCATAACAAAGCTAAGCACCCAGAATACGACGAGAATCGATATGTCCTCAACCCTGATCTGCCCCAAATCTTGCACGAGGATTTCGATTGTCTGGCGTCGATTCCAATGACGTTGGCCAAGCGTATGGTGCAACATCGCTCGGTAAGATAGGTGCTCACAAGCCTACTCGCCGATAACTTCTCCGCTGGCAAATGATGGGAAGAGTAAAGGATTCGAAAGTTTACCCTCTTGAATACATTCATATGCGATCTTTTTTTTGGGGGTGGGGGTGGGGGGTAAAGCGAGCGTTTGTAAGTTAGTGCGTGGGCAAGATGTTTGAACAGGATAGTTTTCAACGTCGTACAGTGACAGCTTTGTTGTCTCCTTAGAGTTTAGGAAAGCCGTAGCACTTACGACGTACAATGCCAAAACTACTATTCTTTATGTGATAGGTGAAGTATCAGAAAATGTTCACCTTGATGGTCAGTACTTGTATTTTAATAATGGGATGGCGAATACGCTGGTCATCAGAGCATTAGTTGGTGACCACACTGAATAATCTGCAGGAGGAAGACTTTACGTTTTGTTTCCTTTTGTGTTGCAGGCGCATTCTTGATTTCAACACAAATCAACATTTCGCTTTTGTGACTTTCCCGAGAATTCTTGTGAAATTCTTGTGGCGTGGGCATCGCTCGGAGCAATCAATGCGATTACTTGTCGACATGGACATAGCGCGCCGTTGGCTGGCAGCTCTCCCGGCATTAAGATCCGAGTCCTCGCATGGATGTCCACTCGAATTAGAACAGAGATCGACGCTTGTACCCCACAAAACCGCAAAACCTCCATGTATAACATCGCTGCCTTGCCAACTGCCATTCATCATCACCTGCATACCATGAAAATGCACTCACTAAAAGGTTCGTAATCGTCAAATCTCCAGCCAAAGCAAGCAAGCAAGCAACAACCACGTAGCAATCGTCGTCCAACCTAAAATATCACGGTTCGTAATCGCAAAATTCGCAACATGTCACTAAAGTCTTTTCCGATCTGCTGGTTGGATGCGCATTCCTAAAGTGTCTCGTTAGCCGTCAAGACTTCGATGCTGCGTCGCGCCTTGTGGTCCCGCGGCTCTCGCTTGCTCCCGCCGTCCGCTCGTCGCTTCCACCGCGCGTCTCCCGTCATGGCGCGCATCCTGTGCAGCGACCCGATGGACCCCGTGTGTCCTGATCTCCTGCGCGCTGCAGGCCACGACGTGACGTGCACCGCCTCGGGCCTGACGCACCAAGAACTGCAGCGGCAGGTGGCCGACTACGACGTGCTGATCGTCCGCTCCGGCTCCAAGGTGGACCGCTCCGTGCTGGACGCGGCGCACAAGCTGCAGCTCATTGGCCGCGCCGGGACGGGCGTGGACAACATCGACATGGTGTCTGCCACCAAGCAGGGCGTGCTGGTGATGAACACGCCGTTCGGCAACACGATCTCGGCTGCGGAGCTCACTCTGGGACTCATTGCAGCCGTGTCCCGTATCGGGGCGCCCTCCAATGAGTCCGCAGTGCGGAATTCCGAGCTGCACGGCAAAACCATTGGCATTGTTGGCTTGGGACGCATTGGCAGGGAAGTGGCCAGTCGGTGCAATGCCTTTGGCATGAACGTCATTGGCTACGACCCCATTCTGGCCAATAGTGCTGCAAAAACTCATGGAGTGGAGCCAGTGTCGCTGGATGAACTGTTTTCAAGAAGTGACTATATTTCACTGCATGTGCCCTTGAACGCCAATACCAAGTATTTGGTGAGTGCTGAACGGCTCAAGATGTGCAAGGATGGAGTGAAGATCGTGAACGGTGCGAGAGCGGGATTGATTGATCATCCGGCGCTTTTGGACGCGGTGGAGAGTGGCAAAGTGGCCGGCATGGCGTTTGATATCCTCCCACCTTCCCCACCGTCAGACACGTGGACGAAGCTAGTGCAACACCCGAATGTGATTGTGACCCCTCATATTGGCGCACTTACCAAGGACGCGCAGCACAAGGTGGCGCAGGACTTGGCGTACAAGGTGAATGATGCACTTGCTGGCAAGTCGTTCAAGGGAGTGCTCAACGCACCCAACATTGACTTTGGAAAGCGCGAGGAGTTCCTCCCGTTGCTGTCGCTGGCTGAGAAGCTGGGCAGCATGCAGGCTCAACTGCTCGACGACAGCCGCCTTTCGCGCGTGTTGGTGATCGCTGAAGGCCCGAATGTCACATCATCTGAACTATCGGGGCAGCTTGTCAAGGGTGTGCTGAAGGGTTTGTTGTCGCACATGCTCGAGGAGGAGGTGACGTTCACGAATGCTAAGCAGCTTGCAGACGTCATGGGAATCCAAACTGTGGAGCATAAGCACGATGAAGCG
The DNA here is from genome assembly GCA_011947355.1 of Phytophthora boehmeriae. NCBI lineage: Eukaryota > Oomycota > Peronosporomycetes > Peronosporales > Peronosporaceae > Phytophthora > Phytophthora boehmeriae. The sequence goes on along the minus strand of JAAVTJ010000250.1, from coordinate 461,406 downwards.
ACTGACAGCAGCTTTTCGGACCAATTGACTGTGGTCTTCGAGAAGGAGAACGGCAAGTCGAAGAAGATTACGGGCACGGTGTTCGGTAAGAACCAGCTTCGTCTTGTTGCATTCGATGACCTTCCCATGGACGCTATCCCAAGTGGCTCCATGCTGATGTTCAACAACACGGATCAGCCTGGTGTGTTGCACAAAATTACATCTGTGTTGGCGAAGCACAAGATTAACATTGGCTGCTTTGGGCTGGCTCGTCAGGAGTCTGGTGCTGCTGCTGTCAGTGTGCTTAATGTGGACGAGGCCATTCCGGATGTTGTCATCGAAGAGCTAGAAGACCTGGGAATGCTCACCAACCTTCGCCGCGTGAATCTGCTGGAGCTAAACAGGGCTGTGTCTGGTGGCATCTGGGAGAAGTTCCTGAAACCTAAGGATGCCAGTGCGATTCCGGATGCTGCTGAAGATGAGGCAGTTGTGGAGATCAACCGTCACGCAAAGCCGCGCGTAAAGCCTGCATCGCCGAACTTTGGTTCGGGTCCGTGCAAGAAGCGCCCAGGGTACTCGCTTGCTGAAATTCCCGAGGTTGTGTTAGGTCGTAGCCACCGCTCCAAGCTAGGCAAGGGCTTGCTGGAGGAAGCGATTATGCGTACCAAGAAGATCTTGAAGCTCCCGGAGGATTACCACCTTGGCATTGTGCCAGCTTCGGATACAGGTGCCTTTGAGATGGCAATGTGGTCTATGCTGGGTGAACGCCCCGTGGATGTATGCTACTGGGAGTCATTTGGCAAGCAGTGGTTCAAGGATGTAACCACAGAGCTCAAGCTAGATAACGTGAGGGAGTTCGGTGCGCCATTTGGTCAGATTCCGGACTTTTCTCAAGTAAACTGCGACCACGACGTGTTGTTCACATGGAATGGCACTACTAGTGGTGTGCGCGTCCCTAACGGTGACTGGATTCCGGACGATCGCAAGGGTCTCATTTTCAACGATGCCACGTCGGCTGCGTTTGCCATGGAAATGCCGTGGAACAAGATCGATGTGTGCACGTTTAGCTGGCAAAAGGTGCTTGGTGGTGAGGGTGGTCATGGTGTCCTCATCTTGAGTCCTCGCGCAGTGGAGCGGCTAGAGTCGTTCGTTCCGGAGGGCCGTCCGATTCCCAAGATTTTCCGTCTGACTAATGCTACCACAGGCAAGTTCCTGAAGGGCATTTTCGAGGGCAGTACCATCAACACGCCTTCGATGCTATGTGTAGAGGACTACCTGGACGCGCTTCGTTGGACTGAAAGCGTCGGCGGTATGGATGGCCTCATGGCTATCTCGCAGCGCAACCTCAAGGTCGTGGAGGATTTCGCTGCCAAGAACTCGAAGTGGTTCAAGTTCCTCGCGGCCGACAAGGAGATCCGCTCCAGTACCTCTGTGTGCCTTCTCATCGATGGTCTTTCGAAGGACGAGGTGAAGCAGATGCAAAACTTGCTTGAGCGTGAGCAGGTGGCGTACGACATTGGCTCGTACCGTGACGCGCCTCCCGGACTGCGTATTTGGTGCGGTGCCACGGTGGAGACGAAGGACCTAGAAGCATTGCTACCCTGGATCAAGTGGGCCTATCTCGAGGTTAAGGGTGCCCAGGAGAGTGCTAAGGACGAATAAGCGCATGTGAGGCAGATAGCAGAGCAGTGAGCACTGCTCGCGTTGCCAACCACACGCCAAGAGGACACTTGTTCCCTTCGCGTGTATGTTGCCAATAATTGGAAAGAAAAGAAAACGATCTTTGCAGGGACATATCTGTCAACCGGTCGTCGAGTTGCCTGTATTGATAGTTCGACTGGCTTAGATCCAAATGACTCGCCAGCGAAGTGGTGATCACATCAGCGCAAGCGATTCCTCCTCTACCTCGCAACCGAGAGCAGGTAAGCGGCAAAGCATGCATCACCTAAGTTAGCTGATACCGTCATATCCCACACACTTATGTTTCAACGGTGTAGGGATGACTGATCCAGCGGCAGTAGGCGACGAGGATTCTCTGTCGTTAGACCTGACGATGAGCCACGCAACACCGCTGAGCATCCAGCACGGCCGGGCTGATCACAGTAAGAGCCACGACTCAGCTCGGACGATGGCGCATCCGTATCGTCAAACTGCCAAAGGAAAGACCGCCCGGATGCCGGGGCGTGCTGACATGGATCCTGAATCCGAGGTGTATCTGACCACTTATGCATACGGAAACGGAGAGAACGTGCCTCCTGGAGGCAGAGCGCATTGCAATGATACTCCACTTAAGCAGGATAGACGATCGGATGGCACGGCTCAGATGCAAACCCTACAACGAGATGCAGACTCCAATGATGACGTTGAGAGCACTGAAATTAGTCGCGATCCGTCCTCATGCAACAGGGACTTGAGTGGTGTCAATTCTCTTGAGACGCAGCACTGGAGTGATACGGTGCGCACCCTCACGTCATGATACATTCGTGGCATTGGCTTCAACTACTAAATGCATTTTCCACAGGAAGGCACATTGGAAGAAGCTGCTGAGTCTGAGGTGCAAAACCAAACTCTTTGCCGAGTGAGCTGGTGCGAGCACGAGGGCAAACGCTATGGGCTGTGCTGGGCGCACGGTGGAGGTACGATAGTTAATCGGTTTAGATGGCGCCTATCAGTGCTGACAACGTCTGCTACAGTTAGGAAATGCTGTCAACGCAATTGCCAAAAGATCGCGCTCGACACAGGCGAGTTCTGTTCTATTCACGAGCGCGAAGTCAACGTTCAAGCCTTTTAAGGTTGGTAACTCTGTCGTCCCTGAATTACTTCCAGCAGGGTGTGCTGTACTGCTTTGCGCTACTAAACGTATGGGTATATTGCAATGTCATTGGATCAGGATAATATATACCAGAAATGACGAAAACGCCAAGAATTTATCAATGAAAGCGATTGCATTACGGGGTATCTGCCTACAGTGTATGCCAGAAACTGAAGCATGGATCGCTACGTTATTTATCTCTTTTGGTGATTGACAAAGCGCATGGACACAATTGCCAGCACGCGGAAGAAAACGATGAAGGCGATCAGAATGCCGCAGTTTCTCCAGATCTGGCTGTGTTTCATCAAGAAGTTGGTCTCCAGGTACTCCTTCACGGTGATCCCGTCCGCCAGTGTCGGTGGCACGTTCGTCATCTGCTGGCACCCAACGTCGCTGTCGCCGTCGTTCGGACAGTCGCCAAACACGATGGTCGACATGGCAGCGAAGGTATATTTCTGCGGTGTGATGTGGTAGAGCCACTTGTAGCCTGTCGGCAGAGCATCGGCCGGTGGACTGAAGCCCATGAACAGGAGGAAGATCAGGTTCATCAGCATGCCCAGGATCTCAGCGACCTCCACGTTCGGCAACAAGAACACCAAGAATTCGCCGATGTAAGCTTGCAACAGCACGTGCAGCGACACGATGAGCCAGAACGTGAGGAAGGCTCCGAAACCAGTGAAGCCAACCATGGGGTAGAAGGTGGCCATGAACAGCAAAAGAGCAATGAACACGTACGGGATCTCCAGCACACTCGATGCGAAGAAGTACCAGAAGGCGTTATACGTCTGGGCGGCACGTTCGCGGTAGAAGACAGCTCGCTCCTCCGCGGCAATGGGCAAGATGCTGTTGAAGGAGACGATTCCCAGGAATCCAACGGCCAAGTAAATCATTCCCATGCCGGAGTTGATGCCTGAATACGAAGTGTACTCGGCACCAACGTACGTCACACCAAAGACCAGACCCAACACGAGCGACACAAAGAATCGTGTCAGGTTGTACGATGCCGTGCGCCAGTACAGGTTGGAAAAGCGCTTGAGCAAGAACACCATCTGCGTGAAGTCGGTGGCCGCGCGCTTCTCACCGTACTCCAAAGCAGGCAAGTTTGGAGAAGGTCGAGACACGCCCTCGCGATCCAAATTCGACTGCAGACGATCGAAGTGCGGGCTCGACTTGAACACCTCCACGAAGTCCGTCTTGTCTCCGTTGCTATTGCCAACGCCAGCACCGATCACCTCCAGCATCCACGTTGCGGGGTTGTAGTTGTCCTCCAACGTTGCCACGCCATCGATCGACTCGAAGTACTCGATCATCTTGCTCGCGTTCTTGCCCAGGTCTCCAGCGAACACCGTCTCGCCACCACGCTTCAGCAGCAGCAGACTATCGAAGACACGGAAGACCTCCGACGACGGCTGGTGAATGGTACAGATGATCGTGCGGCCCGTGTCCGCCACCTTGCGCACGCCGTCCATGATGAGCTTGGCGGAGCGCGCGTCCAGACCGCTCGTGGGTTCGTCCAGGAAAATGACACTCGGCTGTGCCGCCAGCTCTACGCCGATCGTCAACCGCTTCATCTGCTCCACGGAGCTGCCGCGGATGATCTGGTCTGCGATCGGGTTCAGGTCCAACAGATCCAGACACTCGTTCACCGAGTCGTACTTGTAGCTGTCGGGCACATCGGCGCCCTGACGCAAGAACGCACTGAAGGTGAGTGCCTCGCGGATCGTCGACGATTCGGAGTGGATGTCCATCTGCTCGCAGTAGCCCGTCGAGCGTCGGATGGCCAAGTCGGTGGCAGGATGGCCGTTCAGCAGGATCTGTCCTTGGATCTTGCCTCCGGTCTTGCGTCCAGCGATCACGTCCATCAACGTCGTCTTGCCAGCACCAGAAGAGCCCATGAGCGCGGTGATGGTGCCGGGCAGTGCATAACCACTGATGCCCTTGAGCAAGTCGATTGTCTCCTTCGGGTTGGTCGGGTCCGGCACGGTGTACCACAGATCCTTGAACGCCACACTGACCGGGACGAAGTGTTTCTCACTCGCAGGCTCCACTGAAAGAACCGCATCGCCTTCAGTTGGCGACTGGCGAGGTGTCTTAGCTAAGGTGTAGCTGTCCGTGATATCACCCTTGTCCTCGGTGTCTAGCACCACATTCTCGGGACTTTCGTACCGGCAGTATTCCAGCGCCAGGTATGACAAGAACATGAAGAAGATATACGCGGCTGCCATGTACACGATGCCGTACCAGAGCCAATATTTCGCCGTTGGCACCTCGAAGGTGCTCAGGGAGTAGTCGCCCATGGTCTGGTTGTAGTTCTCGCAGAAGTTGATACCGTCGTAAACGCACGTATCGAAGCTGGAGTCGCGGTATTGGTTCACAGCGAGAGCACGCACACACCAAGCGATGGGATTGATCCAGTAAATCCAGATGAGGTAGTCCGGGATTTGCTCTTTGGTGATGACAAAGCCTCCGAATAGGATGAAGAAGAGGATCGAGACACTGGAGATGGGGTTGGCGATGTTGAAATTGGGTGACGCGGATGCCAGGAAGAAGAAGAAGGCGGTGAAGGCGACGTTCGTAATGCAGAGCATTAACATGAACAGGATGTAAGCTCCGATTGTGTCCACGAAACCGCACATCCAGTAGACAATGGAGCCGAACACCACGCTCTCCAAGATGATCGGGGAATTTGACTGGCAGAGGCAGAGAGCACGTATGAAGCCGTCCGGAAGAAATTGGCGCCACGTTGCTTGTAAAACACCTCGCGAGCAGCCATAACGGTCGGGATTTGAGCCGACTGGCCCAACGACAAGCAGAGCACCGACGCAAAGATGACGCCCATAACCAGCTGAGCGTCCGTCGCATCTAGTTGATAGAAGACGCTCGAGTACAGCAACCCCATGATGGTGTTCATGACTAAACGTCCGATGAGAGCCTCCGATTCACGCAACGTCACTCTCACCTGGCGTGTCATGAGCAACGCGGTGCTGTCCCAGAAGTTTTGGTGGAACTGAGGTTGATCGTCCATGTGAGCCTCCTTGTCGTGGATGAGGCCGGGGTGCACGGCATCGTCGATATCCTTTAGCAGTTGGTGGTAGAGCGAAGAGCGCTCGAAGGTGTCAGCAAAGTCACTTGGAGCTCGAGGAATCGATTTCCCAGAAGCGACCTCAACTTCGTACTGGTACTGTTTGTTGGTGCCCAGGTCCAGAAGGAAGTCGGCCACGTCACGACGCGGAGGACACTTGAAGCCCAGACTCTCGAAGTACCCCAGCGCCTCCTCGCGGGGTCCGTTGTACATCATGCGGCCTTCGTTCAAAATCACCAGGTTGTCGAAAAGCGCGAACACCTCCGGCGACGGCTGCAGCAGCGAAATGACCACCGTCTTGCGGAACTTCTTGGCGATGCTGCGCTGCGTCGTGATGATGTCGAAGGTGGCGGCGCTGTCGAGACCCGTGCTGATCTCGTCCATCATCATGACGTATTTGTTGCCGAACTCCATCTCGCCTGTCGTGACGCGCTTGCGCTCGCCACCGGACACACCTCGCAGCATGGCGTCTCCCACGATGGTGTTCTGGCAGTTCTCGAGTCCGAGCTGCTGGATGACGATGTCGGGATAGTGCTTGAACATGGCCCGCGCGGCCTCCAGTGCGGCTGCGTTCTCCTCGGGGGTGCCGCTGGTGAGGTGCTGCTCGAACTTCTTGGACAACCCACCGCCGCAGCATGCGTGCGCAAACTCGAGGGTCTCCTTCACGGTGAGCGTGGGGTAGTGCTTGTCACGCTGGGTGACGTAGGACACGAACTGCGGCAAGTGGTTGCGCAGCTCGGAGGCCGGGGTGCCGTTGTACGTGACCTCGCCGTCCTTGGTCACGTTCCTGTCGTCAGGGAAGCGGCCACTCAGCAGCTTCATGAGCGACGACTTGCCGGACCCTGGCTGGCCCAGCACGAGGGTGATGGTGCCAGGCTTGAAGACGCCGCTGACGTTTCTGAGGATCTGCTTCTTGACGACGTGTTTGCTGGAGCGCATCTCGCGGAACCCGGTCCGGACGACGTTCAGCGCTCGGTCTTGAGTCCTTGACGACGATGTCGGCCGAGATGGAGACGTCCTTGAAGCGCACTTCCATCTGCGGGACGAGGGCCTTCTCCATTCGAGACGCGACGTGTTGATGGAGCTCGAGAGGTCCTTGGGCCATGAGCATCTTGCCGTTGTCGTACCCGATGGTGGGCTGCATCGGCTCGTCCGAGGCGTTTGGATGCGACATAGTTGGTTGTTGTCTAGTATGTCGAATCCTCGTATTGCGCTGGAAGTGGTGGGGAGAAGGCAAAAACTGAAGTGACAAATGGGAAAGAGATTGAGGGCCATGCGTTTAACGATAAACGTTGGCAGCTTACTCGCAGGCTAGATTATGGGACGGATGTAATCTTTTGCTTGCGCCCATGCGGCAATCGGCCAATCAGAAGCCTTCCTGTGTTGATGGGACGGAATAAGCGACCATCATTCTCCAATAGTTGACGCCATGATGATAAAAGTGGCTACAGCGTACCTCGCTTTGCATCCTGCATCATCGCTTGCGAGAAAAGAGTGCTGCAACGATGGCACGATTGACACGTTGGGGAAAAGTAACTGGCTGGGAAACAAGCTAGCTTTTACAGCTACTTTCGATGGAGTTGCTGTTTACCAAACTGACACACGAGACTCGTCCATACGTAATGCAAAAGATGACGCTTGTCATATCGTAGTGGGGATGTAGGACAAAGGACTCAAGTTGAATCATTCAATGCAGTGTGAATTGATGCACATGCACGTGTAGAGTTGGCCCAGTCAAGTATGACTGTGGCTCAGGTCATGACTGACCCAGAATTTGGTACGATTATGGGTAGGAGTGAACAATTTACCCATATAGAAAACTATTAGACCCAAAACGACAAAAACTCTTAAGCAAGCAATGATTAGCGGTCGTGACAACGAAGCGGCTTCTCCCAGTACAGTTGAAGACGGCGATGTGGTGATGAATGAAGTGGATGACACTGCACGTCCGAGAGGAACTGCCAAGAAGACGCGTAGAGTCAGGAAGGCCACGTACGCCGTGCGGAAGGTAAAGGAAGACGTTCATCCATCAGTTTTTACATTAAAAGACGTATTCTTAACATGGGAACATTGACAGGAGGAGAAAGAGTCCTTATTGCAGGAATTGGACGATCTCCAGGCACAACTGAAGCAACTCAAGGCACAGGCTGCTGAAGATGCTGCCAGGACCGAGAGAGAGCGCTTTGATGCGCAGAAAAACTGTCAAACGAGTTTTTGACTGGAGCTTCTGAAGATGAACAATTGTCTCTTGTGAACATTCAGTCGGCTCTCTCTGGCTATGTGGTGCGCTGCTCATAATGTTGTGCTGAGACTTGAGTGGACTAATGATTATCTTTATTTTTTTGCTTTTTTAGAGTGTGCAGCAGCATGTGCCATTCGAAATGTGGATTTATCTGGGCACTGATGTGGAGGAGAGACGGCAAACGCTGGCGTCGTTGAAGGCGCGAAAACTACGCGTGGCTCAACTTTACATTGAGGAACGTACGCGGTTTTTGGATCCATTGAGTCCATTTGCAGAGCATTCACGGTTCATCGGCCAGAATGGGGAGTTTTGTGCCCTTCGCTTTGACATCAATCCGTATGTGGGCATATCTAGTGTGCGCAAGGTCTACGAGGCGCTTTATCACTACTTCAGCCACATGGAGATCTGGGTGACGGACGTGTTGGGAGATGTGACGATCCGGGAAGGCGACGACAGTGCTGGTGCGGGCATTTCGCAGAATCGACTGGTGTCGTCCCTTACGAACGGCGTCGAAATGGAAATGAATAATGTCATGTACACGGAGTTTCGTGAAGACGATAAAGAGTTCGGTGACGGCGGGGCATACGGACTCTTTACATGTGATTTTGTAGACAAAGATGAGTTGTTCCCGTATACGCCGAGTGAGCGTGCTCGTTACGATGTCACGGCAGTATTGACGGTGAAGGCGCATCAGCACAAGAAGATGAACGCCATCGGGGAACTTGAAGATGAGCAAGTGGTTGTACTTACACGCTCTTGTCTAATCAAGCTACGCCACGATGAAATTCCGCTTTCAGTTGAGACTGCGCATGAACTGCGCGAGTCTGTTGGGAAGTGGGGTGACGTTATGCTGCAGACCGTGCGTCAGATCGTGTACCGCTAAATGCTAAGTTGGACTCCAGGGTGCTTGGAGCAAGTCGTCCGTGTGCATGAAGCCTCTTACTTATTGCGATAAGATGGCTTTCTCATGAAAATTTGGTTCAAAGTTGGCTGTAATTGCCTAGCGTGCATCGAAACGCGGTTACGGGATGCAGTGGTCAATCGCATGGCTGTCGCCAGCAGCAATTGTAGACCATACCAAAGCGCCAGCCATGTCGACGATTGTGTTTGACAATTGTCCGAACGACGGCGACAGCGACGTTGGATGGCGAACGAACGTGCCACCAACACTGACGGAAGGGATCACCGTGAAGGAGTACCTGGAGACCAACTTCTTGATGAAGCACAGCCAGATCTGGAGAAACTGCGGCATTCTGGTCGCCTTCATCGTTTTCTTCCGTGTGTTGGCACTTGTGTCCATGCGCTTCGTCAGTCACCAAAAGAGATAACTTGGCGGGGGTGGTCTCTGCTACACATGCACCGCCGTCTCTGCAGAGATACGTGCAGCATTTATAATACATTTGTCTTGGATTCATCAAAGCCTAATATCGCTTGGCTTTTTGCTGCTTATTGCTTAATTCACCACCTTGGTCCTATGATGTCTATGAAGACATCGCTCGATGGACTCAATTTTCATCTCGAGAATTTAAAACCCGGTTTTTTAATTGTTTTTTAAACAAGTTTAAAAACTTTCTAATGAATATAAATTACAAAAAAGCGTAAAGTATTTTCGATATATATCTTTATTTTAACTTTTTGAAATACGTTTTAAAAACAACAATTGCTTTTTTAAATTACAGGTTTTTTACGTATATTTTTTCTTAAGCAAAGTAAACTATTTAAAAATATTTTTAAAAATGTGTTATTGCGCTTCTCTGAAGAAACTACGCCGGTGATACGTGCCGTGCATTAGATCGTGTACTTAGCAAGTGGACGCAACGAGAGCTTCCTCTTAATGTGCTACGATACCTCCCTGCCTCAAAGTATTCAGCGTATAATTCGAGCCGTCCGAAAGGGGTCAAAACTGACACAAGTTGCTGCGTCCCAGGTGCAAGGCGACAGTGCGATCATGTGGGCACAAATTGGTGGTTGTCACTCTTGTGCTACCGATCTGTGCTCTTCGCGAGACGTTCTAGTCTTTTAAGGCTGGTCACTCATTGCTTTCATTGTCTAGGCATTTCAGATTGTATTCCACGAGGTGTTGCCCTAGTTGCCAGCTAGAGCGGATCGCTCTGGTCGGGTTGGAGCAAACAAGATGCAGCAAAAAGTCAAGCGATATTAGGCTTTGATGAATGCAAGACAAATGTATTATAAATGCTGCATGTATCTCTGCAGAGATGGCGGTGCATGTGTAGCAGAGGCCACCCCCGCCAAGTTATCTCTTTTGGTGATTGACGAAGCGCATGGACACAAGTGCCAACACACGGAAGAAAACGATGAAGGCGACCAGAATGCCGCAGTTTCTCCAGATCTGGCTGTGCTTCATCAAGAAGTTGGTCTCCAGGTACTCCTTCACGGTGATCCCGTCCGCCAGTGTCGGTGGCACGTTCGTCATCTGCTGGCATCCAACGTCGCTGTCGCCGTCGTTCGGACAGTCGCCAAACACGATGGTCGACATCGCTGCGAAGGAGTACTTCTGCGGTGTGATGTGGTAGAGCCACTTGTAGCCTGTCGGCAGAGCATCGGCCGGTGGACTGAAGCCCATGAACAGGAGGAAGATCAGGTTCATCAGCATGCCCAGGATCTCAGCGACCTCCACGTTCGGCAACAAGAACACCAAAAGTTCGCCGATGTACGCTTGCAACAGCACGAGCAGAGAGACGACGAGCCAGAACGTGAGAAAAGCGCCGAACCCGGTAAACCCTGCCATGGGGTAGAAGGTGGCCATGAATAGTAGACCACCGGCAATCACGTACGGGATCTCTATCACACTCGAGCCGAAAAAGTACCAGAAGGCGTTATACGTCTGGGCGGCACGCTCACGGTAAAAGACTGGTCGCTCCTCCGCGGCAATGGGCAAGATGCTGTTGAAGGAGACGATTCCCAGGAATCCAACGGCTAAGTTAATCATTCCCAAACCGGAGTTGATGCCTGAGTACGAAGTGTACTCGGCATCAACGTACGTGACACCGAAGATCAGACCCAACACGAGCGACACAAAGAATCGTGTCAGGTTGTACGATGCCGTGCGCCAGTACAGGTTGGAAAAGCGCTTGAGCAAGAACACCATCTGCGTGAAGTCGGTGGCCGCGCGCTTCTCACCGTACTCCAAAGCAGGCAAGTTTGGAGAAGGTCGAGACACGCCCTCGCGATCCAAATTCGACTGCAGACGATCGAAGTGCGGGCTCGACTTGAACACCTCCACGAAGTCCGTCTTGTCTCCGTTGCTATTGCCAACGCCAGCACCGATCACCTCCAGCATCCACGTTGCGGGGTTGTAGTTGTCCTCCAACGTTGTCACGCCATCGATCGACTCGAAGTACTCGATCATCTTGCTCGCGTTCTTGCCCAGGTCTCCAGCGAACACCGTCTCGCCACCACGCTTCAGCAGCAGCAGACTATCGAAGACACGGAAGACCTCTGACGACGGCTGGTGAATGGTACAGATGATCGTGCGGCCCGTGTCCGCCACCTTGCGCACGCCGTCCATGATGAGCTTGGCGGAGCGCGCGTCCAGACCGCTCGTGGGTTCGTCCAGGAAAATGACACTCGGCTGTGCCGCCAGCTCTACGCCGATCGTCAACCGCTTCATCTGCTCCACGGAGCTGCCGCGGATGATCTGGTCTGCGATCGGGTTCAGGTCCAACAGATCCAGACACTCGTTCACCGAGTCGTACTTGTAGCTGTCGGGCACATCGGCGCCCTGACGCAAGAACGCACTGAAGGTGAGTGCCTCGCGGATCGTCGACGATTCGGAGTGGATGTCCATCTGCTCGCAGTAGCCCGTCGAGCGTCGGATGGCCAAGTCGGTGGCAGGATGGCCGTTCAGCAGGATCTGTCCTTGGATCTTGCCTCCGGTCTTGCGTCCAGCGATCACGTCCATCAACGTCGTCTTGCCAGCACCAGAAGAGCCCATGAGCGCGGTGATGGTGCCGGGCAGTGCATAACCACTGATGCCCTTGAGCAAGTCGATTGTCTCCTTCGGGTTGGTCGGGTCCGGCACGGTGTACCACAGATCCTTGAACGCCACACTGACCGGGACGAAGTGTTTCTCACTCGCAGGCTCCACTGAAAGCACTGCATCGCCTTCGGTTGGCGACTGGCGAGGTGTCTTAGCTAAGGTGTAGCTGTCCGTGATATCACCCTTGTCCTCGGTGTCTAGCACCACATTCTCGGGACTTTCGTACCGGCAGTATTCCAGCGCCAGGTATGACAAGAACATGAAGAAGATATACGCGGCTGCCATGTACACGATGCCGTACCAGAGCCAATATTTCGCCGTTGGCACCTCGAAGGTGCTCAGGGAGTAGTCGCCCATGGTCTGGTTGTAGTTCTCGCAGAAGTTGATACCGTCGTAAACGCACGTATCGAAGCTGGAGTCGCGGTATTGGTTCACAGCGAGAGCACGCACACACCAAGCGATGGGATTGATCCAGTAAATCCAGATGAGGTAGTCCGGAATTTGCTCTTTCGTGGTCACGAAGCCTCCAAACAAAATGAAGAGCAGGATTGAAACAGCTGCAATCGGATTGGCGATGTTGAAATTGGGTGACGCGGATGCCAGGAAGAAGAAGAAAGCGGTGAAGGCGATGCTGGTCATGCAGAGCATTAACATGAACAGGATGTAAGCTCCGATTGTGTCCACGAAACCGCACATCCAGTAGACAATGGAGCCGAACACCACGCTCTCCAAGATGATCGGGGAATTTGACTGGCAGAGGCAGAGAGCACGTATGAAGCCGTCCGGAAGAAATTGGCGCCACGTTGCTTGTAAAACACCTCGCGAGCAGCCATAACGGTCGGGATTTGAGCAGATAGGCCCAACGACAAGCAGAGCACCGACGCAAAGATGACGCCCATAACCAGCTGAGCGTCCGTCGCATCTAGTTGATAGAAGACGCTCGAGTACAGCAACCCCATGATGGTGTTCATGACTAAACGTCCGATGAGAGCCTCCGATTCACGCAACGTCACTCTCACCTGGCGTGTCATGAGCAACGCGGTGCTGTCCCAGAAGTTTTGGTGGAACTGAGGTTGATCGTCCATGTGAGCCTCCTTGTCGTGGATGAGGCCGGGGTGCACGGCATCGTCGATATCCTTTAGCAGTTGGTGGTAGAGCGAAGAGCGCTCGAAGGTGTCAGCAAAGTCACTTGGAGCTCGAGGAATCGATTTCCCAGAAGCGACCTCAACTTCGTACTGGTACTGTTTGTTGGTGCCCAGGTCCAGAAGGAAGTCGGCCACGTCACGACGCGGAGGACACTTGAAGCCCAGACTCTCGAAGTACCCCAGCGCCTCCTCGCGGGGTCCGTTGTACATCATGCGGCCTTCGTTCAAAATCACCAGGTTGTCGAAAAGCGCGAACACCTCCGGCGACGGCTGCAGCAGCGAAATGACCACCGTCTTGCGGAACTTCTTGGCGATGCTGCGCTGCGTCGTGATGATGTCGAAGGTGGCGGCGCTGTCGAGACCCGTGCTGATCTCGTCCATCATCATGACGTATTTGTTGCCGAACTCCATCTCGCCTGTCGTGACGCGCTTGCGCTCGCCACCGGACACACCTCGCAGCATGGCGTCTCCCACGATGGTGTTCTGGCAGTTCTCGAGTCCGAGCTGCTGGATGACGATGTCGGGATAGTGCTTGAACATGGCCCGCGCGGCCTCCAGTGCGGCTGCGTTCTCCTCGGGGGTGCCGCTGGTGAGGTGCTGCTCGAACTTCTTGGACAACCCACCGCCGCAGCATGCGTGCGCAAACTCGAGGGTCTCCTTCACGGTGAGCGTGGGGTAGTGCTTGTCACGCTGGGTGACGTAGGACACGAACTGCGGCAAGTGGTTGCGCAGCTCGGAGGCCGGGGTGCCGTTGTACGTGACCTCGCCGTCCTTGGTCACGTTCCTGTCGTCAGGGAAGCGGCCACTCAGCAGCTTCATGAGCGACGACTTGCCGGACCCTGGCTGGCCCAGCACGAGGGTGATGGTGCCAGGCTTGAAGACGCCGCTGACGTTTCTGAGGATCTGCTTCTTGACGACGTGTTTGCTGGAGCGCATCTCGCGGAACCCGGTCCGGACGACGTTCAGCAAGGTGGGGAGCTCGGTCTTGACGTCGGTCTCGTCCTTGACGACGATGTCGGCCGAGATGGAGACGTCCTTGAAGCGCACTTCCATCTGCGGGAGGGCTTTGCCGAGGGCCTTCTCCATTCGAGACGCGACGTGTTGATGGAGCTCGAGAGGTCCTTGGGCCATGAGCATCTTGCCGTTGTCGTACCCGATGGTGGGCTGCATCGGCTCGTCCGAGGCGTTGGTGTGCGTCATGTTCGCTAAAGCACGCTTGGTATCGAGCTGTTGGTGCTGGAGAAGTGGCTGAGAGAAGTCAAAATGCAAAGTGATCAATGCTTCGGCTCGAGTTCGTAGATGAAGAGTACCTGGCGATTGTCCATCCCATAATCACCTAGATAATCATCATCGACGGTGTTTATTACAGGAAAATGTTTACTACCGGGTGCACAACCACTATCCAATTTTAAATACGAAAAACGTTGTTTTAAATAACGCTATTCCGCTTTGTGAACCAACAATCTGCTGCCGCCATTCCCAGCCATGCGCCAGCCTTCCGGAGGACGCGGCGGACGCAGCAACTGGAGCCGCTACCAGCAGCAACAGCACGACCGAGGATTCGCCCACCCGCAGCCTCCACAGCGCAGTCAACAGAGCTATTACCAGTCGCAGCCGCCTCTTCCGCCGTCCCCTACTGCTACTACTGGCCAAATACAACGCGATGTGGTGGCGTTTATCGAAGGATTCCGAGCCAATCGCTCCAATCTTTCAACGCCGCCTAATGCTATTACTTTAGATGTGGTGGTGAGAGCCATTTGCAGTCATTTTTGTACGTTTTTAGCTCCTTTTTTTTGGTTATTTTGTGGTGAAATGCTCATTATTTTGATGCTTTTTGTGGTTCTTTTAGGTGTGAATACTTTTGAGGACTTGATGGGGACAAGTGCACTGCAGTTGCCGGTGCTGAGACAGCTGCACACTGTGAACCAGAGAGTGTGGACTTTTGTGACCTGCTTCATGCAGAGTCGACGAGTCAACACTTTGTTCGAGTGCCACCAAGCTTTTCTGCAGCATGAAGGGATCAGGTCTTTCCATGAGTTGAAAATTGGCAACTCCTTCTTGCACACAGAAGCGGTGCAGTCGTTGTACCGTGCACCAGTGGCCATGATGAACATCACGACAAGAGAGGTGTTGGCGTGTTTGAAACAGTTTGAGACGATGCTAGGCCACGACGCCTTCCGAGCGTCCTCTCATATTGATCTCAACGAATTCCTGCAGTATCTGGCGCAGCAATATCGCCAACCAAGTGCGCAAGCGATGGGAGTGTCGATTGACCCGTCGGGGTTCGGTGTGTATGTCGGCATGTTGCGTCGTGTTGCGAACCAAGAGATGAAGGAGATGAAAAATATTGAGCAAGAGTTTCAGCGAGAAGTTGCAGAGAAGGTTTTTCAGCTTACGAAGGAGAAGTTTAGCACTGATAATCGACAGCAGGCGTTGGAAGATTTGCTGGAGCAAACGAACGCTCGTTCGACTCCAAGTAGCGGTGGTGCTGATGACAAGGGGAAGAAAGCACGCGGAGGAAAGAAGGACATCATGCAGTCGCTTTCGTTAGATATGCTAAAACGTGTGACCGACGTAGACGTGTATCTGGACAATGTGCTGCGTCGGAAAGCTGCTGCTGATGCCAAGAACCAGAACAAATATCGTAAACCGATTTCATCGCAGGAAATCGCGGAGACTGACACAAAGCTACGCAACCAGCTGACACGATTTCTTGTGTCGTCACAAAAGAGCAAACACCATTCGAGATTAAAAGTGGTGACGTGGGTGATCTGCAGCATCATGGCGAAGACATACGCCTTGCTACTAAGTGACGATAAACTACCCGATGAGGTAGCTGGCGGCTCTGAAGAGGGTCAAGCTGCTGCAACAGTACCTGATAGCGACAAAGAAGAGTGCGATTGCTGCTGTGTGGGTAAGGACACTTGCACCTGTTCCTGCTCCTGCTCCTGCCATGTTGACTCGAGCGATGAAGAGAGTGATGAAAATCACAAGGGGTTGAAGAAAAGGCTGGACTTGACAATAGTCATGAGAAAACGAGTACTTCGGAGGATCTCCCTACTAAGCCAACACAAGCATCAACTGCAACAAGCCGCTCAGAAGGTGCTTCACTTGTTGATGCGCCACTAGAAGAAGTCAGAGCAGAGATCGAAAACTTTTTGGGTTCTCAGCTCTCAAAGGACAACGACCTGCGCACTTCGAAAGATGTACTACTACTCCTGTCGTCACTTGAAAGCCATTTAACCGGCAAATTTGGTGTAAAATCTAGCACTGTGCCATGGGCTGGAAGGCAATCCATGTTGCAGCTCCTCGGGGAGATTGTTGGAGAAAGCGAAGAGAATTGCACCGACAACAACGTTAGCACAGACAGATGGCTAGTACACCTGATGGGCCTGCTAGGAAAGAGTGACTGCCAACCACCTCACAATGGTCACTGGAGCCGGCAAGAAGGCGTGCTTCCGTTTATTCGAGAGTGCCTCGCCGTGATAACTTCTTCTTCGTCATTATCGTCATTGCCAAGCGAGAAGCAACAACAGTGGATCGAGCGTCGTATCTGTGTTGAGTTTGGCTGTGCTCGCGTTAAAGACCTTGGACTTTCCAGTCTGGAGGAGGCAATTAAAATTGCGACACAGGATCCTGTCGAAGGTGAAATCACTCGATCGTCAATCATCAACTATGCTAGCGTGGTGGACGTCACACGTGACTGTGGTGCTGATGATGCGATCGCACGAGACGGTGTTACAGGTGAGTCAATGCAGCTGAAATTCTTAACGGATGAAGCGCTCGCAAAGTTGCGCCACTGCCCGTGCTTGGTGGATGTATCGCTGTTTATGAATTGGCAAGAGCAGTATGCCCCGTTATGTGGGCCGTTGCTCTCGTTTATTCGTATGCATGAAATGATTTTATTTGATCATGCATCGTCATCCAATACCTTCATGTTTGTATGCTGTTTGAACGGGACGATTTTGCGCGTCAATGAGAAATCAACGCCATCGGATCTGGAGTTGTTGTTTACACGAGCACAGCAAGCGAGCGTAACAGTAGCTCCCAGTCAAGTGGCTGTCCACCTGGTGTCTATGCTTGTGACTTGCAGGTCCGAATCCAACTTTCCGACACAGCTCGTCCAAGCTCATTTGCGCGCGTACCTGTCACATCAGTCCAAGAACAGATCGCAATACCTCGGTAAGGAAGGCAAGCAGGACATCACCAAGAATTACGCCGAACGTTTTGTGCTCGAAATTCTCCTAGAGGCTCCAGTCGATTTTACAGAGTTTGTGTTGCCATTGCTATTGGCCGTGCTGGGTCAAGCTACAGGGACCAAGTCATCGGATGAGTGGGGCATTGCAGATGGTATCTGGAATACTTGCAGAAATGACGTTGAGCGGAAAACGCTTGTGCTCATATCGAAACGGAATTCATCACCTTTGTGGGCGAGCCAGACGCGCAACTGGTGCGATTTGCGGGAGAATCTGACGGCTGCATACAACGACGGCGATGCTGAAATGTCCAACAACGAAGACAGCAGTGCAGTTGAACGCGGTTCGACTTCAGTTAGTGTGACAGAAAGCGATAGCGTTGTACGAAGTGTGGCCTTCAGCAATACTTTCGAAGAGCCAAGCTTTACGGATTCACTTTCGCACCCAGACGGCGGGGAACCTCCTCAGTCTGAGCAGCATGATGCAGATTCATGTCGCTTGTTTATTGATGATCTGCGCAAGAAACAATTTGGTGTTGGACTGGAGATCCAGGACGAGGCGACGAATTCGGTGCTGCTTATTCAACAGCAGCGCTTAGAACGAGCGCTGAAGCGACTTAGTGACGAGCTGTACAGTGAAAGTACACATTTTGTTCTCGAGCTGCTACAGAATGCTGACGACAATGCTTACGACGACAACGTGGTCCCACGGGGCGAGTTCACACTGACTGAGAAGCAAGATATCGTGTTCTACAACAACGAACGTGGGTTCTCACCTGCCAACATCCAAGCGATCTGTGATGTTGGTGCGTCTACCAAGGGAGCGGCTGATTCAGAGACAAGCATTGGCAAAAAGGTATCGGCTTCAAGAGTGTATTCAAGGTGTCCGATAATCCGCAGGTTCATTCGAACGGATTCCATATCTGTTTCCACGCGAAGAATGCTGAACACGGTACTGGCATGGGATACATATTGCCGTATTGGTTGGAAGATGTTACCCGATGGCAGCAGCAACGCGGCACGACATTTGTGCTGCCGTTGAATGACGCATCAGTTCAACGTGTGAATGACATCTCTCAGTCACTCATGACGTTCGAGCCATCTGTCTTACTATTTCTTCGTCGCATTCGCGAGCTTCGTCTCCGCGACGAAGGTCGACGCCACGCTTTACACTTCCTGAAGAAGGAAAAGGAGTTGCAGACAAATGTGCAAACTGTTCAACTGTATTCACGATCTCTCCACCAGGATAAAACTGATGTGGACGTTGCACAGCAGAATTGGCTAGTGGTAAAGGAGAAACTTGAGCCACCTCCGCTATTCGGGAGAGACTGCCCGACAGAGATCGCTATTGCTTTCCCGATTGCACCCCAACAAGACTCGACAAACGATCCAGCTGATAGACCTCCACTTCAACAAGTATTCGCATATCTTCCGTTGCGGTCCTACGGTTTCCGCTTCATTCTGCAAGGAGACTTTGAGATCCCGAGTTCGCGGGAGGCAATTACGAACGGCAGTGAGTGGAATGAGTGGGTCGTGTCCAAATTCCCGAAGCTTGTGCGTGCTGCTGTGAGTAGCTATGTAGCAGGCATTTCGAGTCTCCAAGGCGACAAAGCGAACGATACTGATGTCGACGAGCACACTGAGGCCATCACTGCAATTTCACACTTGGTTTCACTGCTGCCGCTTGATAACGAGGTGCAGGCTCCTTTCCGACGCATTATCCCGGAAATCATGCGTGAACTACGCCAAGTGCGATGGCTGGTATGTGCTTCATCGAACCAGCCTTCATCAATACTGGAGCTGTGCGTGTCTACAGAGCTGATCGATTGCACCGAACTCGCAGGTAGCGACATCAGTGCGAGCATGTCCGCATTGTTGGAAGCGCTAGAACAAGATACACTTTCGTCTGTTTTCAGCAAGCGCTTCTTACACCCTACTCTCTCTCGAAGAATGCCTCCATTATTAAAGAGCCAACTCCGTATCGAGCAGCTCCACTCGTCTCATGTGATGCGGGTGCTATCGCTATCGGTGGACAAGAACGATATTGACTGGACGGTGAAAATGCTAGCGCTGTTGGCGAAACTCTGGAGGAAAGATCGTCATTCCAGCTTGTTGCGACAAGAACTGCGGCTAATCAAGTGTTTCCCATTGCAACGAACCCACAAGGACGATACCACAAAGTGGATTTCGCTGGCCGAAGGACACGACTCGCTCTTTGTGTCTCCTGGCCAGGTTGGCAATTCCACGCTTCGTCAATTTACCAGCAAGCAGTCTTACGAATTCTACGGTGATTTACGCATCCTGGACGAAGCATTTACGGAAGCTACCAGAAAGAGTTCTAAGTTGTACGCCTTTTTGATGAACGATGTAGGCATTCACGTGATGGAAGATCACGATGTGATTCGCCACCACATTATCCCAAAGATGAAAGAACTTCGTGAACCCTCAGATAAAGCAATTGGAGGCAAAGCATCCGATTCAGATGCCCAAGCTTTGCTGGAGTACGGAAGTTTCCTCTCATCCCACTTGTCACTATGTGCGAGTTGTCCTATGCGAGAGGATGTGAAGGCCAATATGGTTGTAGTGACAAGCACGAGCAACCTCGTCAGAGGAGATGCAGCCAACTTGTTCGTGATCCTTCCTTCCATTTTCAAATCGATGCCACGTGTGGCCTCTTGGATCGCAGACAAAATTGGCCAGAACAAGGAGTGCTTCGCCATCGCTTCCAGCGCATACTTCGCACAAGGTGATAACAGCAGTGACCACATATCAGTTGACACTCAGTGGAGACAATT
This sequence comes from Phytophthora boehmeriae, assembly GCA_011947355.1. NCBI lineage: Eukaryota > Oomycota > Peronosporomycetes > Peronosporales > Peronosporaceae > Phytophthora > Phytophthora boehmeriae. Next base: position 441,156 of record JAAVTJ010000250.1, on the reverse strand, counting down.
GTTTGTGGAAGTTTGTGAACTCCCGTTGTTGATTAGCTGTACTGGCTCGATGTCAAGTGCGCATGGTATCGAGCAAGTTTTGAAATGGATTGAGCAAGAAGACGATGCAATTCTGAAGCGCACAATATCGGCGCAATTATCTCATTATTTTGACAATCACTGGGAACCAAGGAAGGATAGCAACAGTGATTCTATGGGTGTCAGGACCAATGATGACTCGCGAGTGGAACGTGACTCGAGTTATGAAATGTGGAGAAAGTACCAGTGGCTGGAAGGTTCTGACGGACAGTTTTATCACCCTACCGAGCTTTGGCTGTCAAATGATTTGGTCACGCGGTTGTTTACCACTGACATGGTAACGTTCACCTCGATGGTGTGGAAGAATGAAGATTTTTCCAAGCATGTTTTAGGCATGAAATCTACCGCGGCCGCTACTGATGTGCTTCCAGTCATTTCGAACCTCTCTGTTGACTCCACTTTGATGCCGACACTAAAGATCGATCACATGATTCACTTGTATATCTTCTTGTGGGAAGAAAGTCAACGCTCTGATGCGTGCCGGGAGGAGATCACCACCACTTTCAAGCGCAAAATGCTACTTTTTGTTCCAGCTGAAGATAATGAGAGTGGCCGCCGGTTTGTTGGGCCGAAAAATGCTGTGTGGTCATCAACAACGTATAGTGGAGACCTGGTGGTGCTAGAAACGCTGTATCCGAAGTCTCTGTGCGCTTTCTTCACGGAGATCTGTGGCGTCCAGCGAAAGCCATCGGTTTCGCTCCTGTGTGAAATGATCGCCGGACAACAAGGACATCTCGAGAACCGGCGTAGCAGTGACTCTGATAAAAGAAGCTGTGGAAGAAGACTATGTTGCCTATACTTCGTGAACTTTCGAAAAAGGTGAAGAAGCAATCGCTGTCGAAAGTGGAGTCTCGTGCAATTAAGAAGATTTTAAAGTCCACTCCATGGCTACCGGCTCGAAGTCTGACATGTACAAGTGGAAGTGAACTCGCGTTCTGCTCTACAAAAGAGCAACCAGTACAAGCGCAATCTGAAATCGATCGTAAACTGCAGAAATTAATCATGTCACTTGCAAAGGAGATAGCGTTCGAGGACGACAAACGAAAGAAGTGCAATGATGCTGATATCAAGGTGGCTCAGTTGGAAGCTTCTTCAGATGACGCTGGGTTGGGCACGCTACTTGATTTTGCCAAGATATCGACATTAACTTCACACGTCGAAACCCACGCAAGCACGTGGTGCAAAGTGCTTGCATCTTTTGCTGCCCAGCTTACCAGCAAGAAAGATAGGAAGAAACTTGTGAAACTTGAACAGCTCATGATCAAAATTTGGGCCAGTAAATTCTCGACGGCCTCTGACGACGGGAAGCACGAAGATGACGAACAATTTCAGTGGAATCTACAGCATCTGAAGCTCTTTCCGACTATTGATGAGAACTTTTCGTGCATGCCAGCTGCCGATATGTACATTAATGACCAAGTGGATTTGCCCAAGAGTGACTTGCAACAGCAAATTCGACTCAACAATGGACAATCTCAAGACGAGCGACTCTCAGTGCTTGGGCTCTTCTCATGGGGTTATTTCGTGGAGAACGACAGAAACGAAAATGATAGCAGTGACGCAGTTCAAGTCAGGAAGTTCTTGGTGGATTTCTGCGGCATGAGGTCGCTGAAAGAGCACTTGCAACATGAAGTTAGTGTGCTCAGCACTCAGCGGGTGGCAAGTGGAGCATTCCTTGGCAAAGTACGCGCCGCTCTTGCACTGGCACAACGCTTCCTGTTTCATAATCATCGCCGCCTGTACGACCAATTGCAGCATGACAACATTCTGCAACTGGCAACGCAGTTGCAATGTGTTTTGGTTGATGGACATGATGGCTTTCAAGTGGTATACCGAGTTGGGAATTCGTTCAGCCTCCGTCGCGGAGCTGATGCGTTGTCACGCTGCTTTTTGGATGTGTCGAACTGTACGTTGTACATTCAGGCTGTGACTGGGGATGAGGAAGGGAGTGCACTCTCTCCAGTGCTGATGGAGCTCTCGAAGAAGTTGTTTGGCGCGCAAGTGGCGTCAAGTGTAGCAAACCTGCTGTATCTCAGTTCGTTGCAGGCAAGTCCACTTTCTAGGGAGCAGTGGCTCACGGAGACGCAGCTATTACCGCCGATAAGTGTTAATGACGTCGAAAGATTATGGGTAGAGCAAGAAGACGATAAAATGTCCGCCGCGCTTGAAAACTCCTCTCGAAAACGTGATTCGGAGTGCTTGGAAGATGGAGAAATTGAAGGAGAAGAAGTGGACGCGAAGAGATTGTACGCTTCACTTCGGCATGCACCCTACAACACACGCAACGGCCAAATGCCAGGTCAGGGCGGGTCAACAACTCGACCACCTTTTTACCCGCCGCTACCGTCATCCGATACCAATTACGAGGCGACACAACACAGCACGAACTCGTTCTATGGCCACCAGTTCCCCTCCACCGTCTCAGTCAACTAACCCGAGCACAGATGGAGCTCCATCGTATCCACCGCTACCTGCACCGGCATCGGGTCCAGGGATGTCATCCTTATCGCTGGCCAACACGATGACGAAGGAAGAACGAGAAGCTATCGGCCGATGGGGTGAGGAATACGTGTTCAACCAGCTGAAGCAGCAGCACGCTGATGACGAAACGAATCTGACTGTCGATTGGGTGAACGAACAAGAAGAATCTGGTCTTCCTTACGACTTGACTTTGTCATCTGGCGGGAAGGTGGTGGAGTACATCGAAGTGAAATCTACGCGTACGATGGAGAAGGGCGTGTTCGAGATCAGTATGAATGAGCTGGACCAGGCAGCAATCCACGGTTCGACATACAGCATCTACCGCGTATTCAATGCTGGTAACCCCGCACTCTGCCGCGTAATCCGCATGAAAAATCCTGTGTCGCTGGTGCGCCAGCGTAAGATCCAGCTAGCTCTTGTGATGCAGTGAACTTCATTTTTGGTTAATAGAGTAGAGGTTTGTTTCAAAACCGCAACTTCTCATTCATCACGCGATAGTTTAGAATTCTTTGGCTTAACCTGGTCTGTTTCACTCCATCGTGTCCATGCCACTGACACCTTCGACGATCATACGTTCATCACCTTGCTGGTTGTGCATATTCAGCCGCATGCGACGATCCTTGTCTTTTTGCAAACGGGACTGGAATTTGGCACTCGTGACTAGCTCCACATCCATGGCGCGCAGCTGAACAGCTACACGAACAAGTTTCTCCATCTCTAGTTGCAACTGCCGTGTGGCTTCGCCTTGCTCCTCTTCTTGGTAAGCCCCACCATCTTCATTCTCGAGCACAAAGCGCACCATCGCCTTCTGCTTGTCGATAACAGCATGCATTTGGTCGGTCGAGATAAGTGCCAACAGCATCTTCTCAGCGACCACCGCATCATTACTGGTCATGCCTGCTGTCGTCGCCACCTCTGCCAGCTCGATGGTAGCGTATGTGCGGGTCAGTTGCAGCAACTTTCGCTGTTTAAACGCTTGTACGCACTGCTTCACGAGGCCGAAGTTACCGTCCTGAGTAAACAGCTCCTCATATTTGGTCACGACTTCCATAACCGTAGCCAGATTCTTTTCGACAACAAAAGCGCTGACGAGGTCCGTGTACGCCGTGCAATGATTCTCAATGTGGCGCGTGACCACGAATGGGGTGTACTTCGGTAGCACAGCAACTTCACCGCGCAAGATAAGCGTCACAAGCAGCAGCTTCTTGTAGGACTCGATCACAAACGCACTGAGAGAAACTGCTGGCGCAGTGATCGCCAGCTGGAAAAATCCAGAGCATCTTGGTGTCGCTTCTCTCCAAGATACAGCACGCCTCCGTAGAACGCATAGCCCAAAAAGTCCACACTGCTGACAAGGTGCGATTGAGAGTGAATCTCCAGAATTGGTCTGTCAATAATGACATTGTCCACAGCAAACACACCATTAGCACCAACCTAAAAAAATGACAATAACAATAAAAAAATACTTACTGGTCCAAAATCTCCATGGCCGCAAAGTAACATTTGCTGTGGAGGCATAAATAGAAGAACTGCGCGTGCATCGGCGTGAGCACCGCATGTCCCTGTTGGTGGAAGCGCTTCAAGAAGGACTTGAGCGGGAAGATGGTCTTGACGCTCTGCTGCAGATCCACCGCCAGTCTGGCGTACTGGCCGCACAGCACACTCACTCGCTTGATCTCCTTGGCAGCCACAGCCACTGGCACTTGGTAGAAGAGCTGGGAGATCTGTAGCAGAAGCCGTCCACGCTCTTCCGCCTGCTCTTCAGGTCGACCTCGCGCATGCTCCACCTTGTGGGTCTTGGCGGATCTGTAGCAGCAGTCACGGCATTAACATATAATTAATATTTATTGTTTTATAAATTATTATTATTTTACGTACAGAAGCAGTAGAAAACTCAATGGTTTACGGTCAATCGCCAATGCTTCGTGGGTCAGAACGAGGTCCAATTGAGCGATAGACGCGGTCTTGATGGCGGCAGTGACCTCTTCGCTGCCCAGCGCCATCGCTAGTGTCAGGTCGGCCTGCTTGCGGTCTTCATTGTCGTTGTCTTCGGGCGTGAGAAGCCCCAGAAGAGGCTGCAGAGGTCCCCACTCCATGGTTTAATAATGACAAAATCTTCTCTGATGGATACTTTTACAGACACATCATACGTTTACGGGAGACTTACTGGAGGAACTAGTCAGAATTCGAGTCGGAACGGTACTACTGAAGTTACTGTGGCAATGGTGCATGTGACCCAGCAGCAGCTTGCTCAGCAAGGTCATGAAGTGGAGATGGCGGTGCGTGGACTGGTGGATCAGCCGCTTAAAGGGCTGGGCGAACTCTACGAGAACTCTCTGAAGGCGATGCTGGTGTGCGGCCTTGAATTTTACCTCTCGGCGTCGCTCGTGGGGTCTTTTTTCCAGTGTCCGGACGAGTCTATGCAGGCTGAACAGGAGCTGCAGACGCTGTACTCGTTGGGGTGGATGCCTTTAGCCTTGGCAACGATGCTCGTGTATGGTCCCAAGCTCTCCAAGACCATCTTCCCGTCGCCGGAGAACTTTGAGCGCAACATGTTGCACGGCAAGATCGTCGTGTGGATCTACTCGTTCTGCTTCCTCATTTGGGACCCGGACATGGTGATCAAGACCGGGCCGTCGCTCGGTGTGTCTGCGCTCTTCTGTGTGGCGGATGTCGGACGGTTCATCATGGATATGCACAAACTGACGGAGGTGGAAATTGACGAGAACGGCAACTCGTTTGTCGGAGACCGACCTCCTCAACTGCAGACGGACGGGCACAATGGCCATCAACCAGAGCAACAGCCCCTGTTCAGTCTCAGCAACAGTCTCAGCAGCAGCAGCACCGGCAACATCATAGTCAGCAGCAACAGCAACCAATTCAGCAGCAGCAGCTTCAGAAGTATGAAGAAAACTACACAGTTCATGTAATTGGTGCGAGTGCACAAGAGGCGTCAGCGCAGAAGTCGTGGCGGTCAGCTAGACAGCAGAGTCCAGTGAGGAGCCAGCCGCCACAGGAACTGCAGCAGGAGCAGCGGCCATCAGGACCACCAGCACCTCTCTTCGGGTCTACGAACAAGCCCGGGAGTCGACGAAAGCTAGGGCTGTCGCGAAAGGGAAAACGAGACCAGGAATTGGCGTTGAATCAATCCCCGTCGACGATCAACAGCGAGTACGTCGCGGTTCTGGACCCTAACAGCGCAGCTGAGAAGGAAGCAACCGAACTGGTTGCCAAGAAGTCCTTCACATACGAGTTTTAGACGTATTACATGTTAAACTTATTAGACATACGATGACCACTGCCACTAGGCTATTACAGCCGCCTGCCCCTCCAATTCCGCTAGTTTCTGGCTAGCATGTCTTCTCAGCCATGTACAAACATGATCTGCTCTGCCTCGTCGAGCTGCTTCCATAGCGACTGAAACTTCGTGGGGTACATCGAATTGATCCGGTAAATGAGACAATAGCCACCTCACGCTTGCAAGTTGTCCAGCATACGCAGCACGAGCTAAAGCACGAGGTCCACAGCCCTCAGTGCGATTCTTGTACAAGAACTGGAGCAGTCGCAAGTTGCCGTTGCGTGCTGCTGCATTCATGGCGTCTACGGTGCAACCTTCTGTTCGATTCTCATGTAACCAGCGCACGACAGCTAGGTGACCGTTCTCCGCGGCGTGATCCATGGCTCGAGACGTGCATCCAACCGGCAAATTTTGGTGCAAGAAGACAACGATATCCAGGTATCCACCTTTTGCTGCCAGGTCCATAGCATCTGTGGTACATCCGGCGTTTGTATGCTCATGTAGCCAACGCACGATCCTCAAGTGACCATTACAGGCTGCGAGATCCATAGCTTTCGTTGAGCAGCCTTCAGTTCGGTGTGCATGCAGCCATTGCACCACTTCCATATGCCCCCTTGCAGCAGCGCCGTCCATAGCAGCGGCTGTGCAACCTTCACTGCCATTTTCATGCAGCCATTTGACCACATTTATCTGTCCACGAGACGCCGCATCGTCCATAATATTCACCTGCGAGCGCTGGAATAGCCACCCGTAATGTTTGTGCAGCCACTCGAGCACTTCCAAGTGTCCGTTCGCAGCTGCATGACGGACAGCCACACTGGTGCAGCCCTCATCTCGGTTCTCATGCAGCCATTGTACAATCCGGAAATGGCCATTGCCTGCAGCGCCATCCATCGCCGCCGCCGTGCAGCCTTCTGTCCGGTTCTCATGCAACCACTGCACCACCGCAAAGTGTCCATTCTTGGCTGCCAGATCCATAGCAAGACGCGAGCACCCTTCCTCTCGATGCTCATGCAGCCATTGTACCACTTGCAAATGTCCATTGGCCGCTGCTCGCTCCATAGCGTGCACCGTGCAGCCTTCCGTCCTGTTGTCATGCAGCCACTGGACCACCTCCAGATGCCCGAACTCCGCCGCGCCAGTCATCGCGTCGTACGTGCAGCCTTCCGTTCTGTGCGTGTGTAGCCACTGCACTACCAGTAAATGTCCGTTGGCAGCTGCACGGTCCATTGCAGCCGTGGTGCAGCCCTCACTCCGGTTCTCGTGCAGCCACCGAACGATCTCCAGTTGGCCGAATTCCGCGGCGGTTATGAGCACAAACACCGACACCCGAGCTTGTGGCCGGTACTGCTGCAGCCACCGAATAGCCCGCAGATGTCCGTGCTTGGCAGCTTTCCCCATGGCTTCGTCCACGTTGATCTCTTGCGCTAAAAGCCCTCGCCGCTCGTTCGCTGCCAGTCTCTGCAGCAAGTGGATTCGTCCATAGCGAGCCGCACGCATGACAGTCCAGGACGCAGAGTGGTCTACGAAGGCGTCGACCGCCTCCACGACATGTCGGAGCGCTTGTACGGCAGGGAAGGCGCGCAGAACAACATGCACAGACGTTAGTGGCGTCTCCAGCGGCCTCAGTTCGGTATTCATTCGGAATATAACGAGCAGCTCCGTAAATACCATTTTAAAAAATCGACTCCGTAAATACCGGCTTTAAAAACAACATGTACCATAAAATCGGTACCCGTGTGTACCACAAAAACGGATAGGGGTGGGGCAATTTCTCCAATTTAGAACTGTGATTTCGACTGAACAAAAGCAATGGGAGTGGTGGGAAGAGAGAAAGAAGGCGCCCTTGGGTTTGCCACAGGCGACATTTGGTGGAGAGAAAGAGACGCGTCCAGCGACCGGAACTGAACCGCTGGGACGCTGCCGCTCTGCCTCCCCCATACTAGACCCCCTCTCCGTCTCCCCGCGCTCCGAGATGGCGACGCCAGCGCCGCCCACGACGTACTGCGTGTGCCAGCAGGCCGATGGAGGTGCGTTTTTTTCTTAAGTAAGACTTAAGTAACTCTGTGTCGAATGAAACTAACGAATGTTTTAAAACGTTCCGAACGTTCGGAATGAGACAGCAGGCATCATGATCGAGTGCATTCGAGGCTCGGGAGGCTGTAATGGCTGGGTGCATCCTGCCTGCTGCGGGCTGATCCTGACGCAGGAGGAGCTGGAGGCACTGGACTCGTACGTCTGCCCGCTCTGTGAGAAGCCCGACGACGACTTTACCAAGCTGGCGGCGTTCAATACGAGTCTGGCCAACCGCCAGGCGAAACGAGAACGCAAAGGAAGCTGCTCTTGGCGGCGGAGAAGGACAAGAGCAAGCCTAAAGCGAGTAAGCCCTGGATCTGTGCGGCGTGCCAGCACCCAAACCCTGACCGCCGCACGAAAGAGTGTGCAGCGTGCCACACTCGACGCGTTTCCAGCTCCTCATCATCATCGTCGAAGAAGACGCCGCACCATAAGCACAAGAGCCACCACCACCATAAGGAGAGAGATGACGAGGACAAGTCGAGGCTGCTGGCGGAACAATTGCAGGACGAACCAAGACGTAGTGGACGTGGTGGGAACAAGAAGAAGAAATCCTACCACGTGCCGAACTCGGATGAAGACATCGGCAGCTCGGAGAGTGATTTTGGTGGGAAAAGGAAGAAGCACGTCAAGAAGAGCAGCAAGAAGCGACGCCGTCTGGAAGACGATTCCGTTGTGGATAGCGACTCAGACGAGGCGGAATTCCAGCTGGACACGAGCAAACTCAAGCGTGAAAAGCAGGAAGAGTCGGAGGAACAAGCAGGACTGGCGAAGCTGGTGATTGACAAGATTATGGGTGTGCGCGATCGAGAGGTGGCTGAGCCAGCACCGACACCAGTAGCAGACTCTGCGAGTGCTAATCTTTTGCGAATCGTGCATCAACGACCACAGTGACGGAATATCTCATCAAGTGGAAGGGTTTCTCGTATATGCACTGCTCGTGGGAGACCAAACAAACACTGCTGGATCTGGACCCACTGACGAACAAACTACGCATCAAGCGTTTCCATGAGAAGAATCCGCATCAGCCCATGCAGCACCTCCGCCAGAATGATAAAGAAGATTCGCTTGGCATTGATGAACTTGAGTACTTCAACCCAGAGTACTTGGAGATCCACCGCATCATTGCGCATCGCAAAGACCCTCCGATGGAGGCTGACCCTAACTTTCCGGATGCTCCTGTTGACGATGGCATGCGCTACTACATCAAGTGGCGTATCTTGTCGTACACAGAAGCAACATGGGAACGTGCGTGCGACATTAAGGATGACGCTGCCCTAGCCAAGTACAATGTATCGCTAGTTACGCCGTCAAGGGAATCATGGGAGTCTCGTCCGCGCCCATCTTTGCGCGAATACCGCAAACTGGAAGAGTCCCCCAAATTTGGCGAGGACCAGTCACTTTCGCTGCGCGCATACCAGCTGGAAGGTCTTAACTGGCTGCTCTGGAACTGGTACAATGAGCGCCCCAGTATTTTAGCAGACGAAATGGGCCTCGGCAAGACTATTCAGACACTGTCTTTTCTGAATCTTCTGCGCGATGACCCCAAGCTTAATATCCGCGGCCCCTTTCTCATCGTAGCGCCATTGTCACTCATCGTGCAGTGGCAGAACGAGTGTGAGATGTGGACAACCATGAACTGCGTCGTATATCACGGTAACAGCGCTTCGCGAGAAATCATCCGTGACTTCGAGTTTTATTATTTGGATGATAACCTGCGACCGGACAAAAAGCAGACCTACCGTTTTAATATTCTCGTGACGACGTATGAGGTGGCCATTAAGGACGTTGCTATTCTCTCGAAGATCCATTGGCGCTGTCTTGTGGTGGATGAGGCCCACCGTCTGAAAAATCAGTCATCGCGGCTTGTGGAACAGATGCGTTCACTGCGCCGGGACCATTGCGTTCTCCTCACTGGCACGCCTCTGCAGAACAAGACGGAAGAACTTTGGGCACTTCTTAACTTCCTGGATGGAAAATCATTCCCAAGCGTAGCTGATTTCCTTGAAAAGTTTGGCGATCTGCACGAGGCCAAACAAGTGGCTGATCTGCACAAGATGTTGAAACCGTATCTTCTGCGTCGTGTTAAAGAGGATGTGGAGAAGTCACTGCCTCCAAAAGAGGAAACGATCATCGAGGTGGAGCTTACACCTGTGCAAAAGCAGTGGTATCGCGCTATTTACGAAAGAAACACTTCGTTTTTGAATCGTGGTGGAAACCCGCGGAACGTGCCCAACCTGATGAATGTGATGATGGAGTTGCGTAAGTGCTGTAATCACCCGTACCTCAACAATGGTGTCGAGGAGATTCTTAATGAAGGATTAGGAACGGATGCCCAGCGTCACGAAATGATGGTTAAGTGTTGTGGCAAGATGGTGCTAATCGACAAGCTGTTGCCGCGTTTGAGCGACGGGGGTCACAAAGTGCTTATCTTCAGCCAGATGGTCCGTGTGTTAGACATTATTGAGGATTATCTGCGCTATATGGGGTATCTCTATGAGCGATTGGACGGCAATATTCGAGGCAATGACCGCCAAGCTGCTGTCGACCGCTTTGTAAAGCCTGAGTACAAGCGTTTCGTTATGCTGTTATCGACAAAGGCTGGTGGCTTGGGTCTGAATTTGACCGCTGCTGACACAGTCATTATTTTTGACAGCGATTGGAACCCACAGAATGACTTGCAGGCGCAAGCTCGTGCTCACCGTATTGGTCAAACACACTCGGTGAAAATTTACCGCCTGATCACGCGCAAAACGTACGAGATGCACATGTTTCACAAAGCGTCGTTAAAACTTGGTTTGGATAAAGCTGTGCTTACCCACATGCGTCGTGAAAACGAAGAAGGAGCCAATAAACCTCGTAAAGACAAAAGCGCCAAAGCACAAGAGTCGAAGGAGATCAACGAACTGTTAAAACGTGGTGCTTACGACGTCTTCCGTGACGACGATAGCGCTGGCGAGCAGTTTTGTGCAGCAGACATTGACCAGATTCTACAGCGTTCTTCACAGATTATCCAATACACGGAGCAAGCTCAATCGAGTTTCTCAAAGGCAAGTTTTGTGTCTGCGACTACCTCAGACGATGTGGATCTTGACGACCCTGAATTCTGGAAAAAGCTGTTGGACTTACAGAACCAGACCCCATTGAAGCGGAAGACTTGCTTCCACAACAGCGCAAGCGTACGCGTGTAGCGCGCTTTGGTGATGGTGGTACCTTTTCGGATGGCAGTATTTCGGATGATGAATACGAACAAGAGAAGCGCGAAAGAGAAAAAGAGGAACAACGGCTAGAGGAGAAGAACGTACCTCGTGAATGGACTCAAAACGGACGCGACCGCCTGCAGCGCGCACTTATGCATTATGGTTTTGGCCGATGGGGGATAGTTCGAAGCCAAAGCGGCGGCAGCCGTTCCATGAGGGAGGTGGAGCGCTTTGCGCGCGGCTTTATTTATGTGTCTAGCTTGGCGTGTGATCAGCGCAAAGATGATTCTGCGTTCGTGAAAGCATCAATTCACTCGGCCACTCTAGCCCAGAAAGAAAATCTCATTGATGAAGAAGATTTAGCAGCGGTTCTTAAAGAAGAAGACTTCGTGCTCAAGTCGAAACAAGGTGGTGGTCGGCGAGTACTTATCCGTTTGGACATGCTGCAGAGACTACAACGACTTATTGTAGCAGCTTGTGATGCATGCGACTCGCTGTACGGCGATGCGGATACTGGTTCTGAAAACGGTCCAGAAAATTCAAAGCCAAGGCCAAAACCCACGGCTAGTGTGGACGAACGTGTTAGCTACTACGGCGTGGACAAAGTAGTGCCACAGATCCAACTGGTGGACGTCGGCGAACGCCCCATATGGTCACATATTACTCCATGGTGGACCGAAAATGCTGACCGAAACTTGCTGATGGGTGTATTTCTACACGGATATGGGCGTTGTGCTCAAATTTTAGCTGACCCGCGGTTATTCTTCGCGCAAGCGGAGAAGGCCGCACTACAAGAAAGTAGCAACGGGGTTATTTCTGACAGCATAAATCTTGTGCCAGTTAAGAAAGAGGACACAGCGTCAGCGGAAGATGGAGATGGCAGCGCAGATATGAGTGATACGGAGTCTGCAAGCACGGTTAATGGTGACACCAAGGCTTCGTCCGAAAGCAATTCTAGCTCTGCACAACCGAGAACGGATGCAGGCATCAATATTTCTGCGGAGAATACAAACCACAGCGTGAATCCAGCAGCGAGTAAAACGTTCAAGCAGCCGGAGGTGCAACACATGAATCGTTTACTGGGTTGGCTTCTGTCTGCTGAGGATATTAAGAGGCGCCACGAAAATGAGAGACTGAAGAAGGAGCGCGTGAGCCTTGAGCAGCGGCGTCAAGCTAAGCAAGAAATGCATGCCCGTGCTGCTACTCTACGTCGTCTGGAACTGAAGGCCATGCAGCTTGCACAGGTCGATATTCTACGACACATTACGGTTTTGCACAATGCTCGTCAACTTCCTGATACTACACTGGTCGCTGCCCCGCAGCGTGTGAAACCATCGGATTGGACAAAAGAGGAGCGTCGCTCATTTGCTTACTTAATGGCTCTTCATGGAGCGCCGCGCATTTTATCTAAGCGAGCTGTGGTCGCCGACGATGGTAGAGCTTCGGCATCGATGCTGCCGTTTGTGACGGACCAGCCGCGAGGGTTTTCATGGGAGACGGATAGCATATCGTGGCGCAACATTGTGGAATGGGGTAACCTGAACAAGACTGCGATAATGGCACGGTCATTTTATGAGACCAAATTTCTACCAAAGTGCCGCGAGGTGGCCGTATGCGTGCAGACCCACTAGGGTCTGACCAACGTGCCATAGCTCTAGGCGACCTTATCGGTATTGAGTTCGTGGATGCTTACGAGGGCGTACTGGCGCATGGGCTGAAGGCACGTAACACTTCGTGGGTGACGTTGAGACGCACTCAGCTGCTCGAGGATGTGCTTGACATCCTGTCTACTAAACGAGAAGCCTTGGAAGATTTCCTGAGGTCGGGACAGCAAGATTTGGTGGCTGAAATGCCGGTTTGGTGGTGCCCATGGATTCATGATCTAGGAGTTTTCTATGGTATGGCCCGCTATGGTATTTACGGCTGGGATCGGCTTTTGCTGGATCGTCAACTGCCTTTCCATCGCCAAGCACGTGAGCACCACATTCGCGCAGTGTTTCTGGAGGGCACTCCTACCTTCCGCCCGCTCTACCGCCACCTATTCGAATCAGTTGGTGATATGAACGCCTGGTTCACTCGTGTTGTGGACGAGTTCCCGTCGCTTTCAGTGCTAGAACGAAAAATGGAGACGATCTGTGCTGCTGTTCTGGAGGGGCACAGGACTGCGGGCCGATATGATGAGCCTGAGGACCGGCGTGAATTTAGCTTGTCACCGCCAGGCAACTGCTTCGAGGAGTTGATTTTTGCCCATGTGAAGCAACATGAAGAATTGCTTGAGGAGGCCAATCTCAGCTCTCTAGCGACAGCCAGCGGAGAGCCAAGTCATGCTGGGTCTTCATCGTCTGCTCCCGAACTTCAAGCGTTTTTGAACGAGTCACAGAATCGTCGTGACGAGTACTTACGTGCTGCTATTGCTTCCAACGCCATCGGCAGCCGCTCGTCAAGTTCGGCGCCCTCTGAAGTAGCCGACAACGGTCAGGATCAAGGGCAGAGGAATGACGATCAGCAAGCCTCACCAGCGCAAATTCCCATTCGAATGGTGGTTTCGTAGAGCGTTGCGATGCTACTAGGTTGCACTAATAACGAGGTTGTTAAATTGGGCAAAGATTATAGACAGTCTGTTTGCTTTAACCCTTTGTTGTGGCATTTACTCGTTCTTGGGGTGGGCGAAGGCTCCGGGTTTCATCATGTTCTCCTCAGAGTTTTTCCGCGAGCGCCGGCGTTCGGCCTTGGCGAGCAGCAGAGCGCGTCGGACTTTCTTGCGGATGTAATACCAAGCCAAAAGAAGCAGAATTCCAAGCATCGTCAAAATGACCACGACGCTGACAGTGTATCGACGCCATAAAGACGGCACGTAGACTTGAAGGTGGCAAGTCAGGAAATTCCCGTCCGCATCCTCAAGCCCTTGAAAACCGTCCACACAGTCACGGGTGCCATAGATATACCCTTGTGGAATGGATCGATATCGACGGAAGGGATCATGCCACGGTTTCTCGCACAATTCGCCGGTATCATCACAACGCTTCTTATCGTATCGCTGGCGACACAAGCATGTGCACTTCATGGGCAACGTGCAATTACCCTGACCGACCAGCGCGCCATTTACAATCTCTTTGCCCCAGCGCCCACCCTCAGTTCCACATGGATCCGTGCGGAACTTTTCCACCTTGAGTTCATCAACAGTGAAGAGAGTCCGGCGTAGTGACACCGTGGTTGCTTTGGACAGCTCGCAAATGGGAGTCGAGCAATCAAAGCCAGACCAACCTTCCGAACAAGCGCACATGTCAGGCGCAACACAGAGCCCGCCGTTCTTGCAACGATAGCAGCCATCACCACTACTCACGACGCTGCTCGCAGTGGCTTCGATTCCAGTGATATTTCCTGAGGTGAGATTGAGATTGCTCGCCACGACACTGGCGTTGCAGATTGGATCGTAGACACCCTGGATGCAGATCGGCAAGGCACAATCCGACCCAAAGTAACCAGTAAGTCCAACCGGTGCAGTTGGATATTGCTCGTGCAGAGTAGACTGTACCGTGATGCATCGACACAGGTCCTGGTCGATGCACACGCCACCGTTTCGACATCCATACGAGACCGTGCCGCTTGTGTCGGCCTCCAAGAAGCGGCACAACGGCGTGTTACAGTCGATTCCAGACCAACCATCGCTACATGCACACTCATCCGGAGCGACACAGGCACCGGAGTTGAAGCACTCATATATACCCTCTCCTGGTGTTGAAGCGCCATATTCCCATGTGACTTCGTCGACTTTCGTCACATTCACGTAGTTCGTGCGAATGACACGATTAGTTCTATTGGCACTCTCGATATCACCTTGTTCCCAGATCACATTTCCGCAGAGGAAATCGTCAGAGGTACGAGCTGTGTTGAGTTCGTCATGATAATCGAGCAAGTTTTGAAGTTGCTTGTCGCGAGTGAGCGTTGGGTTGCGCGTTGGATTTGGTTCGGGGTCGCCCACAGAGCAACCGCTTTGAAATGTGAGCCCATCATTCGCGGTAAGCTCTTGATCATACTGAGGACAGCGGTAGGTATTACAGTCTCGAATTGCAGTGGCGCTATCGTAATTTCCACGCAGTGCACAAAAATTACTTGATGAGCGTGACGCCACATTGAGCACAAAGCGCTTGGCCTGGACGCAGATTGGAGTATTGCAGTCATAACCAGTGTAGCCTGTGAGCTGTGCTTCGCCATCGGGTAACTGGAAAACGGGCTTCCCACCATTTTCTCGGCCATCGCGCCAGCGAGAGTTCCAAGTAACGCATTGGCACTGGTCGGGTGCCACGCAGGTCCCATTATTGCGACATTCTTGCGCGCAGAGTGCTTTGGAGCAGTCTCTACCTGTCCAGCCTAACGCGCAGGTGCACATGTCTGGAAGAGTGCAATTACCCCCATTGTGGCATGTTTGAGTACACAATGGAGTCGTGCAGTCCTTGCCTGTCCAGCCGGAAGCACATTCACATACGCCAGGTGCTGCACACGTACCGTTGTTGAAACAACCACGCACAACTCGGTCGACACATTCTCCAAAGACTGAAGAGTTCCAAAATCCAAGTCGTACTGCTTGCTCCGCGGAGTAGATGACCTGCGGTCGGTATGATGCGTCCGTATCAACGACCAACACGCCAGATTTGTTTGTTAGACGGTCTTGAAAGAGTTCCCCAGAATTACAATGCCGGTCGAATTCGAGAAGACATACACCTTTTTGCCAGGCTGCTCCGGGTATGTAGCTCCAGACCCCACCACGCTTCCATCCTTCACGAGTGTCATCGAGTGGCGGAACCGATAAGTTATACAGCGGCGGCCAAGACATTCCAGTCCAGTTCGTGTGGTAATGGCCATCGGCAGACAGCTCCTTGTCCATATAACGGGAGTAGTAGTTGGGATGGTTGAAATAGTATGCGGGAGACCCATCGGACGTCGCGGGCTTCTCCCATTTCGTGATGCTACGGATTGAGCACGCATACCCTCCCTGGGCCGGCTTGTAGCGTTCGCCACCGCGGACCTCCGTGCTCTCCTGAAATGTGGAGTAGCTAATTTGCTCCACGGTGGCATTATACGTCGGATTCGAAACTGGTTGTCGGGGGTCTGTAGCATTAGGTGGCTCTGCTGCTACATAAGCAGTCTGGTTGGGAGAGTAATAACCTTGCGAGCACACAGGAGTGCGGCAATCAAAGCCGGACCAGCCGGAAGCGCATTCGCAGACGTCTGGAGCAATGCAGTCTCCTCCATGGGCACAGGTGTAAACACCTTGTACAATTCGCCGCCTTTCCACGAGAGCTACCTGTCGATCACTTGTCAGCAAGAAAGGAGGAGAGAACCCCACTTCTGCGCTAGCAATGCCTCTCCAGGATGCGTCGGCATTCCATCCATACGGTTGGGCAGGCGAAAAGCGATAGAATCCGCTGGTCTCGTTGCGCTCCGAGTAATACTGGAAGTGTGCAAGGGCATTATCCGCTAGTTCAATAAGGCGGCAATTTCCAAACACTGGTGCTTGTTTTCCTGCCGCAGCTAGACCACTTGACGCGTCTACCACTGGACTAGAGGTGGAATACAATCGGTGCAGACAGTCAAACTCGCCGGTTTCAAGACACCATCGTGCGAAATCGCACGGAACATAGCTTTCCACAGCAAGTGGACGGGACAAGGCGTTGGCATATCCACTCGGATGCGGCACAAAATCTCCTTGTGGACAGATCGGCAAGCTGCAGTCAAAACCGCTCCAACCAGCAGCGCACAAACATGAATCCGGTGCGATGCAGCTCCCCCGTTCTGGCACGTCTGAGTGCACACTGGTACACGACAATCAGTACCTTTCCAGGCGTCGGCGCATGTACAGGTATCTGGTGCGGTGCAATTACCATCGTTGCCACAAGTTTGAGTGCACACAGGCGTTGTGCAATTGGCGTCAAACCATCCTGATGTGCAAGTACAGGTATCTGGGGCAGAGCATACGCCGCCATGCTGGCATTTTTGAACGCATTGTGGTGAAGTACAGGTTGGAAATCCACCATATCCAGGGATGCAGTCACATGTATTGGGCCCCACACATACTTGCCGTGCACCACAAGTAGTGCTGCACACGGGTATTGAGCAGTCATCACCTGTCCACCCAGACATGCAAGTGCAGACATCAGCAGCCACGCAAACACCGCCATTTTCACAAACTTTCGCACAGGTGGCGGATACAGCACGGATGCGGTGGTTGCCTGCGTCGGCGATGTAAAGAAAATCAGTGCGGGACAGTGATCGGCCTTTAGCTATATCCAGTCCTGCGATTCCTTGAAAGCGTGCCGCTAGCGGCGGTTGTGTGTCAAGATAGCCACAGCCGTCTTGTTGGGAACCTAGTGGCGCACTTGGTGCTCCTGCGATGGACTGTACCTCGAGCTTTGGTCGCAGATACGTTTGGACACTGAAAAGTCTAGCACGGTCATTTTGGTCTGTTGACAAGTCCAACGATGTTACACCATTCGCTGTGGTGCCGACTGCCGCGGATGCTTGCGCTGCTGAAAGTGTTCCGCGCTCTAACGTCATTGTGATAAGGCCGCCTTGTGCTGCAACTATCGCTCCGCTATGAATGGCAGCGACACAAATGGAGGACACGTCACTATATAGTCCAGTGCCAAATACCTTAGTTGCTGTGCTAGAAGCACAACTCGCCGGACAACGCACCTTGATGGTCGTACCATACTCCAGGTCTTCAAAAACGTTGGACACGATCTGTTGTGTATTTGAGTCTCTCAGCGGCAATGCAAGATCCCCTTGGACGAGTCCATCGGCTGGTGGTGAACCTGTGCAGTCTTTAAGGGTGCGCCCAAGTGCCGCCACACCCGTGACGGAGTCAGACTCATCACGCTGGAGGTAGTTGTGGAATATATTGTTGGCTGCTGGTGTTTCCTGGAGAAAAAGTTCATCAACTGGTTGCTCATAGGATGCACAGCCGCTAGGTCTCAGCACTTGTGTGGCACGGGTCGAGCAAGTCACAGATCGAGCGACCAACGAAGCAGGAGATATCTGGCGCACTGTACAATCCGTCGAACTGGCAGCGTAGACTCTACCGTCAGCAGCTACGGCGACTCCGGCTGGTGCTTGGAATGTTGCTTCATCGCCTTCACCATCCACATGACTAGGAACGTTTGATCCAGCGAGGGTCACTACTCGATTTGCTGAAGTTACAGTCTCAATCGTGGACGATGCGCCACCATCATACGTGACTCGCCGGACCCGGTGGCCGTCTGCTACTACTAACGTGCGAGCGGGGCCAAGTGTAATTCCACGTGGACTATTGAACTGAGCGTACGTCAAACTTCCATCCCTAAAACCACGGTCGCCACGCAGACATGGCGACAAGCATCCTGGTGTGTCTGCGTCTTCCGCAGGAACCACATTGCCGGCCAGTGTATGTGTAGTCCCGTCCGGTTCTATTCGTCGTATCAAATGGTTACCCGTGTCTGCTACGAAGACTGCACCATTGGCATCGACTGCGATTCCCATTGGAGAATCAAAACGCGCACCAAAGCGGTCTCCATCTGCTAGACCTGCATGTGGTTTCTCTGGTTGCTGCGATAATCGAACGGTTTCCACACCAGCACCACAAAGACCCGAGAGACACGATACAACTCCGTTCTTGATCTGCCGGATACGGTGGTTGCCGGCATCTGCCACGAACACCGTAATGGTAGCTCCAGAATTTGTCTCCAACACCGCGACATCAGAAGGGAACGAGAACTGCGCTGCCGACAGTGCGGCTCCATCTGCAAATCCTTGTGTGCCAATACCTGCAAGCGTCGAGACCATCTGCGTAGCCGGATCGATGACCCGAATGCAGTGATTCGCCGTGTCAGCGACGTACACCACACCTTTGGAATCCACTGCCACGCCACGCGGATAGTTGAATTGTGCGGTCTGCACAGGACCATCAAGGTACCCCGCAACGCCGGCACCTGCTACAGTCATCACTCTTCCCTGAGCTTGGCCATCGGTACCGAACGCTGCAGAATAACTCCAAATATCGGACGCTTCAGAATCACTACCGTTGCGCATCGGGTGCGCTCCCTTTGGCGTCAACGAGCCGGACTGCGTCCCCCAACACCGAACATCACATTGCGAGAAGTCCGTTGTAAGCGGTGACAGACATTCCCCTCCTGATAAAAACATGCACAAGTGCGTGGCGCTGCCGTAGTCGTAGCGATGCTGACCGCCCACCGCCCACGGCACATCCGATACTGTCGGGATGTTGGTCGGAAGAGCTGACCACGGCACTCCTTGGATCTGGAAGGCGCAGCTATCGCCGCTTTTGCCGTTGCAAGCAAAGTCCTGGCAGATATGGCACTTGCTCTGCACACCGAACACTGTGCATTCGTGCCGCATGTCCTGGTCGTTGGGGTTCACGCGGCCTTGCCATTCGAGAGACTGAGCCGGGGTCTTCTGATAGGCGAACGGCCACTGCGGCTTGCGCACACTCTCGCACCACGGCTGCGTAGTCCACGTACGACGCAGTACAGCGCTATGAGCACACGTAAAGAGCAATAAGACGAGGGATAACCACAGCAAGCATCGGCAAACAGTCTTCATGTTGTGCGCATCAAAGGATGCGTCTTTTCAAGATATGTATACAAATGTATACATTAAATCGGGCTATGTATACTGTAATATCCCAAACTAGTTAAGTTTAGGTATCGCAAATTCATTGAATTGGGCAATTGAGCTCTTGACCAGTGCTCTGTGCGTCACAAGTATTGACACAAGCATGAGCGCAAGCAAGGAGGACGTGAAGCGCCGCCAGGTGATCGTGATCCTGGAGCAAGCGGCGCTGGAGACCGTCAAGACGTCCAAGGGCTACCAGCTGCTCAACTGCGACGACCACAAGGGCATCCACAAGAAGCTGAACCGCGAAGCCAGTCAGTCGCGTCCGGACATTCTGCACCAGGAATTGATGGCGCTGCTCGACTCGCCACTGAACAAGGCCGGATACCTCAAGGTAGCTGCACTTTTTAGTGTTGCATTTTGTGTGCTGTTATGCTAACGGCATTGGTGTTATTGCTGTGCTCATGGCAGATCTACATCCAGAGCACCAAGGGAGTGCTCATCGAAGTGAGCTCCCAGATGCGCGTGCCGCGCACGTACAAGCGCTTCGCTGGTCTGATGGGTGAGTTTTTGTGTTGTTTTAACTGTAAAAACGTTGACGTTGTTGCAGTGCTGATAGATTGTTTTGCTCTTTTTTAATGTGCAGTGCAATTGCTGCACACGCTGAAGATTCGGTCGTCGGATGGCAACCACACACTGCTGAACGTGATCAAGAACCCAGTGACCAAGTACCTGCCAGCGAACACGAAGAAGTACGCGTTGTCGGTTACCGGTACGCTGGTGAACCCGTGGGAGTTTGTGGAGACTCTGCCCACGGACGAACCGGTCGTGTTTATCTTCGGTGCCATGGCACACGGTCACATCAGCAAGGAGAACTGCAACTACGTACGTTGTCCATCATGGAGAATGGTTTGTTGTTTCAGTATAACCAACCTGTTTTGCATTGATTGTTGTATTTGTCCAGCTGGATGAGACCATCTCTATTTCTGAGTACCCAGTACGTTTGCTCTTGCTATGGGTTTTCTTGAAGCATTGCCGACATATTGCTAACAATCTTGTGCCAATGTCTTCTTTCAGATGAGCGGCGCTCAGGCAATCTGCCGTCTCCTGAACGGCTTCGAGCGCCATTGGGGCATCTTGTAACTTTATTCTTCGCGGAAGGCGGTTCATCACGTCGTTGCCAATAGACTTAGTTGACACCATTGTTTGCAACGTCAAAGCAGATTATCAAAGAATAAGCAACCTTTGAAACACTACACTTGTATTGCAGGATTCGTGAAGTCATGCTTCATACTACTTTGCTGAGGGCAAGAACGGAGATCCTGGCAAGTTTTTAGCATTCTGCATAATCTGTTCTTCAGGGGTAAGAGGCATACCGCCGGTCAGCTGTTGTTGCCGTTGGTCGAAGACAGCTTTCCGAATTGCGCCTTGCGTGGCCTCGTCGTACTCTTGAATATTCCTTCGGGAATCGACTTGGGTCGTGTCGATTTCTGGGTCTCCCTTGAGTGCATTAGCCCACCATGTAGGCTTGATTTTCTCTAGCGAAATGTTCAGAGTGTGGTTGCTCTCCAGAGACCAGATGCTTTCGTCCGCGCGAATCTTCTCTAGGAGCTCTCCTTCTATAAGTGGTTTGCTAGGATCGCTCTTGAGCGCCACACGTAATTTTGTTGGCTCGATCCGACAGTCCAAGTCCTTTGCTCGAGTGCCATGCGCTAGCTCAACCTGGATCTGAACGCAACAAACTTCAGTGCACTTCTTCCACACAGCTAAAGAACCCGCAACATGACCAACCGAAACATCTTCAAGTGTCTGCGTCCACGTGTAATTGGCTGCCACTCCACCATTACCCACTGGAACTGCAACAGCAACAGCACCACACCATCAGTCAAGCCAGAGTTACATCACTGCTCACAACTTCAGCTCTTTTTATACCTTGCTTCCCTTCCTTCGTAAGCTGCGGGTCTGCACTCTCTGACGAAATGACAGCACCACTTGGACCTTTACTCGCCACTGGTTTCTTCTGGTCACTTGATGTAGGAGACTTCGCAGTAGCCTTTGGCTTCATCGTCGTTGGCACAGACTTGGCACTGACAGAACTGCCGTCCAAAGAGCGTAATGGGTACTTCTGGAAAGCTTTGAGCACCTAACATTCCATTAAAAATATTCACATCAAATTATTATTAAGTTATAGTCAATTCTGTCATGAATATCCAATTTAATGACCTTCTCCTGGGCTTGACCTGGCATGAACCCCATTTTGTGCGCCGCTGGGTCGCTCGAGACGACGTAAAAGTCGGTTTTTCGGTGCAGAAAGTCAAAGAACGAGTCCAGCAGCGACTCCACGCCGCCGTGTTGCTGCGCCAACTGCGTCAGCAGCGCGTCAAAGCGCCCAGGCGCCGCACTCATCGCGTCCTGCATCGTTCAGCGCTTCGTCAACGTCGAAAATCCGTATCTTTTACTTTTCCACCAATCACATCTTTTATTCTGTGATTTTGACGAATCATATCGCTCCATTATCACAAGACAATCGGAAGACAATAATAATGTGGTCGGCTCTGCAGCATGCCAAGGAGGCGGCTTGTGGCTTCGCTAGACGCCACAAGAAGCTGCTGATCGTCACAGGAGTAGGCGCTGCATGTGCCGGAGGTGCCTATTACGCCTACCGCCGCATGCTGAGCGAGGCGGAGCGCTTCACGCAGCAGCTTCAGGTCCAGATGGCGGAGCATCAGCGACTGCAACTGGCGCTGGGCAGTACAGCGGACGAGAGTCGCGCCACCGTGCGGCGCTTCTTGCCCCGTATCAAGACACGTCTGTACCAGCTCCTGGACCTGGAGAGCGTCGTGCAGGAGCTGAAAACGCTCGACAAGACGCAGAAGGCGCGGCGCAATGCGCTCTGGGAGGACGCCAAGCTCTTGGCAGTGACGCGGTACCTAACGGCGCTTGTCGCCTTCGGACTGTGGCATTTGCTGGTGTTTGCACAAGTTTCGGTGATTGGGAAACGGGTTTTCGAGAAGAACAAGGCAGGGGAACTCTCGGAGAGACAGAAGCAGAGAGAAGAGGCGGAGGAGCAGGCGCATCATGCGTTCTTGTCGTCAGGACTGGAGTATTTCTTGGATGAAGCGCTGGGCAAGATTAAAAACCATGTGGAGGCGGTCGTGCGCGATAACAAGCAGTTACAGGCGTGGAAAGTGAGTCGGAAGGCTGCTGTTCAGCCGGAGGAGCTTAATGAGCTACTGCAAGCTCTGTTCCTGGCAGTGCTGCCATCTCCAGCAGCAGTGAAAGCAGCGGAAAATCAGAGTGATTCGAAGGAGCTGAGTATGTGGCGTGGGTTTTTGATCTACCCGGACAAGCGAAAGGGTCAAGACGAGCATGTGATTAGTTTGCTCAACGACCTGTGGGATCTACTGGAGAGCGATTTGTTCATGCCTGCGTTGCAACACAGCCTGGGTTTCTTGTGTGGTAACGCTTTTCAGGACCTTGATGACGTTGTCTATGGGCCAAGCAATGCGGAGCCACGGGTTGTTGAGGAGAACGCTGCTGAAAAAGAGGCGAAATCGAAGAAGAAACCGGCGCCTCCGCTCGCGAAGCTAATCCCGTGTCTCCAGTCTGAAATGGGCAAGTTGCTCATGGCCTCAGGGCCTGATAGCTACGCTGCGAAGTATTCCCAGGGAGTTGGCGAGATGGAGGCTTTCCGCAACTTTTACGAGGCCATTTTCTTTGAGCAGAGCGCTCAGGAAGCGAGTATGGGATCAGCACTTATATAGTTGCGTTGTAAGCTTGTGTAGTGGAGCGGCAGTCTGGGAAGCAACAGGCGGTTCGTTCGTACGGCAGGCTGGTCGATGAAGATATGAAATCCATCCACAGCTTGGATTATAAAGACGTAATGATGAATAAGCGAATTGGCCCAGTGATGGGGTCGCGAAGTCGAGCAACCAATGCATACTCTATTTTTTTTTTTTTGACAAGTCTAGCTGAATATGGTATATGCACATCGCCACTCCGTTTTGACTCCACTGGGCAAGCGACGGGAAAAGGCTGGCCTTGGATATCAAGCTACGATGCGACTGCGTCCAGTTTTGCTTCAAAATCTACTGGAGGCACTAATGATGATTTCTTCTTCACTTTACCTTTCGGTGGTGGAGATCGCGTCGTAGGAGATTGCATCCTCGTGATCTGCTTTGTTAGTTCACTCAAGGAGTACTCGACGTTTTCGTAGAGATACACCGAGGTCTTGTCTGCCCAGGACACATCTATCTCCGCTTCATCGGGAGGGTGGACGTACTCGACGCAGTAGTTACCGGCACGTGTGCATTTCTCGTGGCCGTGGCGCTCGCAGATTTTACGGAGCATCACCACACGCTTTAGTTTGCGCATATCCTTAAGAAGCGCCAGAACCTTGAGCATGAGTACAGGGCCAAACATCACATTGTTTATGAACACCACTGTGGCATTCATCAATCCAGCCTCCTCGGGTGGCTCGCAAATGTCACCCTGCAATACTTCGATACTCTTGCCGCGCAGAATTGAAACGTCGCGCTCTTTAGCCGTGCCAGAGCTTTCTTTCCTTCCAGGACGCGATTCTGCATCAGCTCAATGCCAATTGCAGTTTTGCATGGCGTTTGGAGAGCTGCTTGGACTAAGATCTTCCCAGTGCCGCAACCGAGGTCAAAGAACACATCATCCTCACCAAGTTTGAGGAATGGCAAAATTGTGGCGCTCACGGACTCAACCGACACCTCGCCGTACGTCATCAAGCGCCGGAACTCCTCCATACTCAGATCCTGGACCTCCTGCGATCGTTTACAAGTGCTTGTCTCCGTGACAACCGTGTCCCTGGAAATATTATACATCTCCCGGTCATCCTGCTCCTGTTCTTCATAGAGTTCTGCAATTAATTTGCCAACATACTCCGTCTCCGTCTCGTGGTTATAGGCCGGCTCCAACGAACGTCGTGCCTTGCTGCTTCTCTTTTTCTGCGGCGTCTTCTTTTTCTCATCCTGAACAGGCGACAGCATCACTCTCGTCTCCTTCTTGGGGGTCGTTTTCTTCCCCTTGACTACATTCTGGGCCTTCTTCTTCTTCTCCTTCTTAGCTGCTGCAGCACGAGCAGCTGCCGTCGCCTGCACAGCAGGTCTGGCACGAATCAAAGCCTCCACCAACTCCGTTTTGTACGTCACAACCCGCCGCTTGTTTGGAGACTTGGAGTGCGGGAGCTCGTCCGCCGGACTCAGATGCTCCACTGGTCTGCGCTTGCGTCCACTGCGTCTTGGCTCCAGCTCCAGTTCCTCCTGAATGGTCTTCAGAGTGTCCTTCTCCTTCTGCATCTGATGCGCCTGCTGCAGCATCGCCGTCGTCTCTCCGTCGGACGAGGAGGACGTGGCTGCAGTCTCCTCATTGACCGCAGCCTTGTGATTGGCTGATATTTCGTCGTCGGTCACTGGAGGAACAGCGTCGTCCGTGTCTTGCCAAGTGTACGGCGTCTCCTTCGACTTGAGCCCTTCAGCCCTGCAGGAAACAACCGACTCGCCTGGACTCATCTCATGCGGACTCTTGAACTTGCGGTGCTCGATGGAACGGCGCCCCTTGCGGTTGGCTGGGAGGCGCCTTGGCGTCCTGGGGTCATCGATGTCCCTCACCGACGGAGCAACTTGGTGTCTGAGGACGATTTTCAAATTTCCAAATTTGGTACGACTTTGTTTGGACTATAAAAGTGAACTAAGAAAGGATATGATGACGCTGACGAGCTTTCTGCGTCAATTTCCCGCCTGAGGAAAACTCAAATCGTTCCATGCCATACTTAGTTAGTCCATCCGCCAACACCATTACCAGTGAGATCCAGAAGGAAGGCGCGTTTTGTGAGCAGTACGATACGAAAAGTGCGTTGAAGAGCTCAGCGTTAAACACCACAATCTCGTATCTTTTGTCTGCGAGGGTAGAAGCCACTTTTGTAACGACACTTCTCATGAATAAGCTGATGGAAGGAAGCAGCAACGCGAATCCCATTTGTCCAGTACTGGTCAAGTTCTTGAAGACATAGAAGTACACAGAGTACACTGACGCTAGAAACGCGTAGCACATGGACATCATCAGCATATCAAACGCCATTCCTGTGGACCCAGGAATCTGCCGCATTTCTTCGCCCATTGGATCGCCAAACAAATCATGATAAGTGAGAGCCATGCTGGAGATATTGCTCGCATCACAAACGGCAAGGGAAGCCAACAAATCACGGCGACAGCACAGTAGTGTGTCTCGGATGATATGTCGAGTTGGATACTAGCCGAAATGAAGTAAAAAAGATCGACATGGATCGGCACGAACTTGATAGGTCGCATTTGTAAATATACGTACTGAAGGAGCTATAGCGTAAGCGAAATATTTTCCTGCACTAAGACGAAAACTCCGCCATATCATCAACTTTAACTTTGAGCCGCTTGGCTTTGGTGAAAGCCTGTAGTTCCTCTGAAGTGCATCCTCCACTCGGTCGCTTCCGCATGATTTCGTCAATGGTTTCATCCACTTCTCCCGCATCGCCTTCAAACACTGTTTTGAGTGCCGTTCTGGAAGCCGAGTTGATGCAGACGACAGGCGAACACGCTGGATGATACGCCAACGTGCCATGGAACTGCTCAGTCTCGTTTCGGCTCAAGATGAAGCAGTCATGTGGCACCTCATACTTCGCCAGGTTTGATAACGCAACGGAATTCATGATGCCTCGCACCAAACGCGCGCCACTCGCCACGAGAAAGTCCGGACAAACAGTCAACTTACCAAGATAGTCTCTTGCGTGACTTGGCTGAAATTTACCGAATTGTCGTTTGCGCTGATCGACAAAGACAACCACACTGCCAGTCGTAGCATCCTTCAGAGCAAAAATATGTCGACACCAGCTCCGTTATCGTCATTCACGACGATGTAGCCACCCGACGTCCAGTCGATTCTTTCCGATCGGTTCCCTTTTCGTGGAATGAACTGAGGAGTTGAGGCACCAAACGCGCCCGCACACCGAATCACTCTCGACGAAACAAGTTTCACTGAGATGGCACGCGTTTGATCAGACATCCGCGTGCCAGGCAGCAGTTCTCCCAGCGTCACAGTCGAGTGCCCAAGCACCAACAACGCATTGATTCTCACTGCATAAAAGCAAGCACCGAACATCTCCCACGACTGCCACGGCTGGAGGTCATACATTCTTGAATCCACCATATCCCTCATGTCGTTCAAAGCCCGCGCGAAGTATCTTTCTGCAATGTCTGTTATCCCATTACACATCAATCCAACACTCCGCAACAACGCATACGGAACTCGAACATCGCACGCTCCATACCTGGATGGATTTAGCAAGCATAGCGAAGAATCTCGAAGTCTTGACCACTTGAAGTGCTCGTCGAACTGTTCACGTTCTTGAACTTGTTGACCCGATACGGCAAAAGCTGCCAATCGGACGAGCTGCCGGGTTTCAAGTGAGTCCGCATAACCCTTGACGTACGTTGACCAAATTTCCACGAAGCACTCGTTGATGTTGTCCAAATTCACGGGCTCCCCTTGCACGCAAGTTTGTTTTACTGCCGTCAGATACTCGACAACCCACCGCGGAACGCCGCCAAGAACGAACAAATCGCGGCAAATCTGGGTATGAGTCAGCAGCTCAGCATAGGTCGCGTTGCCCTCTACAATGCTGAACACTTGATCCAACGTCAAGAGGTTCATCGGAAGCCGCTTTGTCACGTAATACGAGGAGTTGGCAATTGAGCCCGATGCAATGACGCCCAAATCTGTCCCCGCAAACATGGGAAGCAAAATCAGACTCGGCGGCTGCAAGCACAGCAAAGCAGCAATGACCTCCACGAGCTCACGTAGAAGTGACGTCTTGGAATCTTTTTGACGAGCACCAATCTTTTCAATCTTTTGATATTCATCAACGCCGAGAAAGAGATATAACGTAGCTGGTTCTTGCCGTTTCTCACGCAGCTTGCGCTCGATGACTTTAACGGTACCGCTCAACGTAAGCTCACCTCCATTGCGAGGTAGCCGAGCCTCAAACCACTTGTCAAATGCAAACGAGCAATTGTTGTCAAGAAAGAATCAATACAACAGCCGCCACGAGAAAGACGCCTCGATCGGCATCGATCGTTCGACTGATTGGGGACTAAGCCCGTTGTAGTACGGCACAATCACACGGACAACGTCTTTGGGGTCCAACTTCATCCGTTCCAAAATCGTGCCGCCTTCTTCTAGCATACGCGTTTTCCCCAGACCAGAAATACCAGAGCAAACAGGCAGTGGCACTCGGTTGCGATCAGTTGCGATACGTCTCGCATGTGTGATGATGTTATTGAAGCACTTGGAGGCCGTATCAATCGTTTCTCCCGCCCTACCAGGCGGAACTCTAAACTTTCTTGTGCCAAAATGTGAGGCCTTGAAACAATTGCCTCCTTGTTGGTCATTTCGCCTTCCAAGAACGCGAGAAGGCGATGGCACGAACGGAGATCCACTTCAGGACCAATCGGTACGGCAACCGGAACCCTCGGAGGAGAAGCCGCTTCTGGGAGTTCCACCAGCACGTGAATCTCTTTGTATCCAGGCTGGAACGGCTTTTTCTTTCCAAAATACTCTTTGTCATTCAGTACCCATGACGGTCGCATTTCCTTGTACTGCTTGTCGATCTCGCCTCGCAAGAAGTCTTTCACATTGTCGTCGTCCTTCAACCACGTGCCGTTCGTCCGCGCCAAGAACAGCGTCAACGTGGCAGGGTAAACCTCAACGCGGTTGCTCACGACTCTGTATCTGCTTGCGATGGCCTCCTGCAGCGCACTTACTTTCGCATCGAGCGCGATCTTCACCGGAAACACAGTCCCTTCGACGTATACGGCGCACACCAGATCGACCTCCGCCATGTTCCTCACGCGGAAAGTTCTCGACTGAGAAGCAGCACACATGAAACACTGTTCAGTTTTAGCCAATCACATCACTGTTTTATTTCTGACATAAGTTGATTGGCATGGAAGAGGCTAATAGAGTTTTTCTGGTATTATCTTACGACGTCACTGCGTACATCATGCTGGCCTTGCTGTGGTCGACAGCAGCAGTAAATCGTAGACTGAACCAGTTGACGATCATACTTACGCGTGATGGTAGATACGTCTGCCACGCGCTTCACTTACTTGGTAGTCCACACTTACAGAGCGCTCGTGGCACGGACGCGCGGTTGCCACTGGTACGCGCCGTGGTGGTACTGGAAGCCGACCTTGTTCACCAACTCGTCGCTCTCCTTGGGGCCACGAGAGCCGAACGTGTACGGCAGCGGCTTCACCTTCTGCCGCTCGATCTCGTCCAGCAGAGGCGTGAAGATCTTCCAGGCAGAACGCAGCTCGTCGTCACGCACAAACGCAGCTTGCTTGCCACGCAGCACATCCAGGATCAGACGCGTGTAGGCGCCAGGCACCTCGGCGCCTTCGTAGCGCTCGGCGTACGACAAGTCCAGCTCGCTGGAGATCGCCTTGGTCTGCAGGCCTGGGCTTTTCACGTTCATCTTAATGTACACAGCCTCGTCCGGCTGGAGACGCATCACAAGCTCCTGCACGGGGATCTTGACGCCAGGGAACATGTGCTCCGCTCCGGGAGGGGCGTGGAACTGCACGCGGATCTCGCCCTTGCGCTCGTTCAGCGCCTTACCGGCCTTCATGATGAACGGCACGCCAGCCCAACGCGGGTTGTTCACGTACATCACCGTCGTCGCGAACGTCGGCGCGGTCGAGCCCTTCGGGACCGTCGGGTCCTCCAGGTAGCCAGGCTCGTTCAGCTCCTTGTTGCCCTGGTACTGGCCGAGCACCGTGTTCTCCAGTTTGATTGGCTCGATGCAGTCCAGGACCTTGACCTTCTCGTCACGGATGTAGTTCGAGTAGTCCTTGCCAGCTGCGCGAGCAGGTGGCTCCATGGCAACAAGCGACAACACCTGCAGCAAGTGGTTCTGCATCACGTCGCGGATGATCCCGTATGAATCAAAGTATCCGCCACGGCCTTGCGTGCCAATGTCCTCCTTGAAAGTAATGGTCACACTTGAGATGTAGTTGCGGTTCCAGATGGGCTCATAGATCGCGTTGGCGAAGCGCAGAATCAACAAGTTCTGCACCATCTCCTTGCCGAGGTAGTGGTCGATGCGGTAGATCTCGTCTTCGTTGTACAAAGCGCCCATGTCGGCCGACAGCTTGTTGAACGAGGAGAGGTCATGGCCGAAAGGCTTCTCCACAATGAGTCGGTTCCATCCTCGAGACGTCAGGGCCGCCTTCTTGATACTGGTGCCAATGGGCACAAAGACCGACGGAGGGATGGCGAAGTAGAAGAGACGGTTGGCCACGGACGAGCCCTTGGCGCTCTCCAGCTCTTCCATCTCCTTGCTCACCTTGCCCACATCTTCGGCCGAGTCGTAGGCGCCGCTACGGTACAGCAGCTTGTTCAGGAACGCCTCCTTCTTGGGCTCGTCCTCGGGGTCTTGGGCTTGATCCACGGCTCGATCTGAGCGCGGAAGTCCTTCTCGCTCTTGGAACTGCGGGCGTACCCCACGATCACCACGTGCTCCGGCAGGTAACCCGACGAGTAGAGCGCAAAGAGCGACGGGTACGTCTTCTTCTTGGCCAGATCTCCTGACGCGCCGATGACGAAGATCGTGAGCGCCGTGTCCAGGTACTCGCAGCCGTTGTGCTCGCCCCCAACCGTACGGAGCTGCTCGTTGCTGTTGCTGTTGGAGAGACTCATCTTTCTGCTTGTGTCCGAGTCCGCGTCTTTCTTAATGCGGCGTCCTGACGAGGAAAATCTGCGTTTGAGCTGTGAGAGCATTTTGCAGTTACTGCACTCCCTTTACACCGTCAGTCCACCGGTATCTTTGCTGTTGCGGCTGTTTGCATCAACATGCGGTCGTTAAGTGCGAGTGAATGCGGATGTAAACGTCACTAAGAGGTCACTCAAGTGAGGGGATTATGGGCCATCTTGCGTTTCCATTGGTGGAAATCACAATCGTCCAATCAACGCTGCTTGATGCGCGTGTGCAATCATTTCGAGGGAGGATTTGATGGACGAGATGCACTTGCTTCCAGTATGCTGGAGGGACTCAGATGCTGCTTGGTGTGCAAACAAAAGCAACAGCCGACGAAATGACTGCAAGCATTTTTCCCGGTCCTAGGAGCTGACTATCGAGGCTACTGTGTACACACAACGCACAGCAAGTAGTTTTAGTGCCGTAGACGATTTGCAAGCATGTGACCGCGTAATCCACGATAGGAAATCCAGCCTGTTGACGTTGACACGGTCAACACTAATAGTGTCTCATTGTGAGACTGCCAACGGATCGTTAAGTTCGGGGTAAGCCAAAAGGGGTCGATGGGTGGAGATTGCAGCCAGTGACCACAGCCGTAGAATGAGCAACCAATGGCCGATTCATTGTCGACTTCATCCGATGTCACGTTGGTCGGCCAGAATGGTCGGGTGGTTGGTTGTTCTAGTACTTTGTCACAATTCAAGACTAAGTTCGGATAGATAAGTTCGTTTCGATCACAAAGTTCGTGTAAGCACTGCGTCTATGTACACGCTAAGTTCGATCGGTTCAGGTTTAACACAAGGAGAAGGAGACCCGGGTTCCAACAGTAGAGGGAAATGTTCTAGACATAACCAAATAAATCCGCCAACATAGTGCATGAATGCCAACGCTATAGAGTACAGTGGTCCAAATCATTGCTAAAATGGTTGGTGAGCGCTGACATCGACAGTCGCCATGATTCACACCATTCAACTAGTGTTCACATATGTCTAACAAAGACGACTCTGGTTTCATGGACAAGGCTCAAGCGCACTGGTTGAAGGACGAATACACTAAGCACCGAGATGAAGCTTTGTGTTGCTCATCTGTGTACGTCACTAGGAGCACAGACTGTAATATTTGTCCCTGGGACCATGAGATAATTGATCGACACCAGCGCTCCTGACTTCTCAACCGAGAGAAATAAAAACGGATACACAGCTCAACGATGCAATGTCGAATGAAATGTATGGGGCTGTCTCCAAACGAGCGAATGAAGTTTGGTCAAGCTTACGTGTGTGAAAACTTGGTTTGTGCTGCCGCGCAGGCGCCAGCCTTCAGCTTTAAGTCCCTGCTGCGGCGTTCTGCCAGAGCTATTCTGTGTGGAGAGTTATCTTTCAGTTAATCTGTCGTCTGGCGTGTGCGACAACGTGATGTTGAACTCCAGCGGAGGCAACTTGAGTGTGCATACTCAAACCAGAGTGATCAAAGGAGTGCTACCACTACAGCTCCGCAACCCGTTGATGTATTGACTGACTGTTGTTATATGTGTGCAGGCAACACTGCGCAGGCAACACGGGTGGAGAAGCCGCAGGCGTTTCCATAAACCGTACGCTGGCAGTTCAGCGACCACAACAGGCAGTTGACCTTGTCCGCGACGGCGCGCAGGAGAAGACCTGTGCCAACATATTCATCATGATGTGATGCAATAGCGCCTATCAAATCTACTGACACTCACCGCACCCAAACGTTCTATCAGCAGTATTGTGGACTTGTGCGTTCAGATCCAACAACAAGATCTCTCAGGAAGACAGCGTCTTCCTTACCTGTGTCTATCAGTGCGCCAGCACGCTGTGCAAGATGCTCGTGTGTCCGGTGTCTGCTGGGGTCCTTGCACGTAATGCAAGTTGTCGGCGTGACAGCGCATCGTCGACCTCCAAGACCGCGGTTTTATACTCAAACCGCAGGCGAGAGCTACTGGTGTCAAATCTCCAGGTCTTGCCGCAGTCGTGTCTCCCGCTCACAAAGATCATACGAGAGGGGACACTATGTGTACTGGGAAGTATCCGAGTCCTATCATATCACCAGTTTGGGATACATCAAGCACATGGATTTATCGTCAATTTTGCTACGTCGAATCTGGAGTAACCACATGGATTAGCTCAGCACCATTAGAATTTCCAAGTCGACGATAAGTATTTGATCGTGCCTACCGTGAGTAGAGCGGTAATGCGATATGCCGCACCGTTGAGAGCGCTGAATCATTCGATAAAGTGCATCAGTACTATGGCCATGTAGAGAAAGACAACACATCCATTTTTGCACTGAGCAACAACCACGATGGCTGCTCGCATAATGGCTTGGGCGGTGATGATGAGCCTTTTATACTAGGTCTTGTAACACTTATGCTTCGTTAGCAGATCCACCAGATGCGCGGTTCAGGTAATTGCTGCCTCTTTCACGCGGAGAATATGTGCCAGTATTTGAGTGCATATCTTCACTGTACAAGCGGGTTTCCAAAATAGCACTTCGTGTGGACGCTATCATAGGCGATACCAAAGATGCTCAACTAAGTGCGTTTCGGAGTGTATCAGTCTAAAATGTTATTTAAACGCAAGACTGATTAAGGGTTTTACTCATTGTAGGTGCTTGTTTTAAAGCTGTCTGTGGATGCTTCTGGGATACCGAGCCCAGCAAAGCTACTGCAGATTCGCTGTCCAACAGTAGTTGCCTCTCCAGCTGCATGTACCGCTTGTATCTCACGGCAGTGCCACCGTCGAACTCAACTTGGCTCAATATATCAAAGCCATGCCATGCTTCTCTACCTACAACATCGTGTCGACAAACCCACACGAACTGTGTATAGGTACTGGTTAAACACGGCGGCTTCTGTCGACTCTTCCTGTTGCTCAATACCATTTACTTGAATGTAACAATGTAGACGAATGTTCTTTGCAGCGCCACAACGGACTACGCCACCTCTAAATTTACCAGCTCGCAACGATTTAAGTTCAGGTTGGTATCCTTTCTCACATCAACAGTTCCCTAAAACACCGCGAAAAGACAATTAGTCTTGTATTGGGCATTGGCACCACAATATTATAACTGAAGCTTCAACGCATGTCTTGATCAGCAGGGCCTCTGCGGTCTTTTAGTGCGGGAATCGTTTTGGACTTCCTAGCGGTCACTCCCTGGTAAAGATTTCAGCGCAGACCAGGAGATGTGGACCACCCACTCTTCTTCGGAGTGTCACAAATATGTGCTATACCAGGGCTCAATCCACCAATTGACGCTTGCAACCGGTTGGGGTCTCTTCCTTGTCGTAAACTACACTAAATATTGGGAGGGGAGTGACCGACGCCGTAGCAGACCGAGTTGCAAAGTGAAGTTCTATTACTCGAACTATATTCATTCTAAAGGCGTTAAGTTAATCGTGCTTAGATATATCCTACCAGTCACAAACTGCTATTTATTGCTTAGTCAACCTTTCTGTTTAGTTGCTTTGGCTTTAATTTCATCATGGCTACCATTGATTATTTCATGTAAGCATCAAGATGGTGCTGATGATTCCACTTCTAATAATAATAGCTGAAGACTCTGTTTTTGATAGTGGATCTATGAGAAACTCATTCGGCCGTGGTTGATGATATTGCGTCTGCTCTTCTGACTGTCTTTGAGATACGGAGATCGCAATATTTCAGCTGCGTCCCGTACGTGAACTACGGTTTGCTCAAGCAAGGTGCGTCTCGTCTCCCTCTACGGCAGTCGGCACCGAGTATTTAAGAATCTCAAGGTCTAGTTCAACAAGTTTCTGGTGTACAGGGTACCGTCAAGCCCAATTCTTGGTTGGCACTCACGAGACGCGCGATGATTCAGCCAGCAAGGTTTTGTCTTATTCTGGGTAGTGGCGACGGAACCGGAACTTTGTGCGGTGATATACTTAAGGTTACGTCATTGACAGACGTTTCAGTGAGAATCTCATAACAAAACCTGCGATCACTAGTCCTAAACGTCTGAATGTTGAATAGTTTACGCCAATAGCTCATGCCATAGCGTGCAGTCTGGATCACTGTTAGCTAGTGTAGGAACGTGAATATGCGCCCGTTTCAGTACGGAGTGTAGACCGGTATTATTCATCTAGAAGTTCCTGTATGTGAAACCTCGCTTAAATGGCAAAAACAATCTGATAGGCTTGAATTCTAGACTCTTTAGCTCCTCTCTATTTCCTTCGCCCTCAAGGTTCATTTCAATTCTCGATTGTGAGAAGTCGATACGTCAATGGCAGGAGTAAATGAGGCAACATCTCAAGATACGCACTACCATCCCGAGTGAGAATATATATTCATTCGTTTACATCTCGTCAACACCTATGTAATCCCCAGGCGCGAGGATCAGTCGTGGGAGCCCGTAGACATCGCGTCCGTCGATTGAATACGATATCTTCAGATGATAATTGAAGCGACGGAATAAGTGCCGCACACCACATTTTCTGCATTCATCTTCATTTGTTTTGTGCCTTTGGCTGCCAATCGCTTGAACTGTGCTCACCGTTCTCTCTAGCTATGTGTGTAGTTCTCCAGTGGTTGTAGAATCAAACAGACTCGCGGAAGTCAGCGTTAACACATGGAAACGCCACTGCAGACCGGTGATCATGACTGTTTTTATGTATATATCAATTTTACAATAGAATATATATGGACAACAAAAGGGTTGGCCGTTTTTTGTTTGCGAACAAGGTGCATTTTGCCTCCTATTGTTGTTTTGTCCCAGAGTACTACTCTAATCACCAATTACAGAGAGCAAATTGGCCCCGTTCATAATTTTCCGCGTAAACGGGACAGACTACTTACATTTCAATTGGTCCAAATAGATACATCAACGATTTGCGGTAGATATGTAGTACGTGCTTTATGAAAGGGGTCAGAATGGCTCATTTATCCCCCAACATCTTGAGCTAGTATATTTTTTTAAGATTATGTCTAATGACTGTGGTTCACGAAAGGGTTAATGAAAATACATGCTGAGAAACGGGAAGAAAGAAACGGGAAGGATGACGACATCACGGGACGAGCTTCGGAACGATGAAGTAATCAATGTAGAGCAGGTTTCAAAGTTTGGAGTATAGAGGGTAACATTATATGCCTGTTGAGTACAATGTTCACAAGTTCTGTCAGGAGCTGCTTCGGATCCGTGAAGCTGCGTTTTTGTGAAGGGGAAAAAGCGTTTGTCGGAGGGTATTATCGGATGTTACTATCTCTCATGTTGCCGCTTTATGGCGCCTTCAAAGCACATCAGAAAGCGTGGAAGGGTAACGGGCAATGATGATTTTTGCTGAAGAAGACTTTTGCTGGTGAATATTTCACGGTGATAGATAACGGAGAATATAGGATTGAACTGTTACGATAGCGGGCAATCAGAAGCAGGGCGTCATTTACGTGTATTTTGTGTTAAGTATTGAAAAAAAAGTTTTTATGAGATCAATTGGCTTTATTGAATCCCTTATCCCTCTATCTAATTGCTATCCTACAGACTTGTGCTCAGTCCGAAGCAAAGAGGAAGCGAGGACGAGGTCCTCACTTCCTGCCCGCTTGCTTCTTCTCCTCATCGCACCAATAATTTGCCTCGGTCAGAGAGAAGGCAGGAGCAAACAGAGATTGGCTCCTCTGCTAATCAAGGCTCCATAGACCATAGAGTATCAAGACACTTTATTCAGTATAATAGAACCGATATTAACTTTTGCGTGTCCTTTGGAAAACCAATCCGCGGATCAGCTGTCTCGCTCTTTACCGAACAGCCGCATCCTCGAATACTGGCTCCAGCCTTAACATTTCGTGATAGCAAATTACCTTATTGATTCTGGTACGCTTTTACAACGCGCTGCAAGTTGTCCCAAGACCGGTAAAGCTTGCGCGACACAGCCAGAACTGGAAACTTAACATGCTGGCGCGCTGCGATTATGGCATTCCGTTCTTCTGAAGTTTCTGACGCCCTCTCATTTGCAAGTCGTTCTTCTAGAAGCTGCCACTCAGGCGGACATTCTTCGTCCAAGCCATCATCCACGGAAGACGGCGTCTCATCTCGTAGCACCTCCGTGCCCGAAGAGACACGCTTTGTTCCTAACACCGACAGCAAAGTTGTAAAACAACGTAACAGTCAGTCACCACATCAACATTCAACAACGGTTACTTTGTATCAAAGATAACTCACCTGGTTTCGCGCAACGCTCAGGTGAGCGATTACCGGCCTTCTTGTTGTCGTCTTCTAGTCCATCCTGTGACGTGGCTGGTCCACTTTCAGCATTAGCGGTTACTGTTAAGTTGATCGTCCACAATAAATAAACCAAAAATAAGAATTAGTTAGTCACATAACCGGCATACGACAGTAAAAGTACACTGCTTACCTTCATTCATTTTCGACGGCTTTTGTGGGTTTCCAGTCGTTGGCGCCTTCTTCAGAGACGTTGGTGAGTTAGTTGATTTAGTTGCGAACGGCGACTTTGACGACTTGGCGACTTGGCGACTTGGTCGACGACTTAGGCGACTTTGGTGACTTTGACAACTTGTTTGACGACTTTTGAGATTTGCTGGACTTGCTCGACGACGTTGGCGACTTGCCCGACGCCCTGGAGGTGGTCGTCGTAGGTGACTTCCGTGACTTTTGCGAGGTTTTCTTCGACGATATCGCCGACTTTTGCGACTCCGTCGATTTTGGCGAAGGCTCCCCTAAGAAATAACAATAACAGTAAAAAAATTAAGTCATTATTTAAATATATACAACGTTGTGAACGCACCGTAGATAAATCCAAGTCATTCGTCTTTATACTCCTTCTGCTCCGATGTTGGTTTAAACGGAAGGCGCCGTTTAACAGGACGGCGTGCTGCTTTCTTCCTCTTTTACTGCTTTGTTTTCCGTTGTTTCTTCCTTGGTGCTGTAGAACATGCATAACGACATCAAAAAGAGATCGAACCAACATTAAAAAAGAGTACAACAGCAAAAACAGCTTACGCTCTTCATCACTCAGGGGCTCATCAGCCTCCGAGTCCGGTTGGACGTCATCTTGGGCGTCAAAATCCTCGTCTGATGCTTGGTCGGGGTCCATATCCCCGATGAAGTACTCCTGTCGTGGTTTCGCGATGCTACTGCTGCGCAGCACATGCTTTTGGTCTACAAAGATGCCAAACACAATTGTTAGCATGGTAGAGATGTGTTAGTAGCTGGTCAACACCTCAGCACTCACCAGCCATGTCGAGAGCGCGCGCGATCGCCCTTCGCTGCCAGCCGCCAGTTGCTATGCCTTTCACTTGAAATTCTCCCTCCCTCTTTAAACACTTATTTGATCTCTCCAAATAGATATCAGACCTCTTTAAACAGATACCAGGCCTCTTCAAACAATTCATATCGATATCTAACCGGTATTATAGAATAAAATAGAATACGGTATTTTACTTTTACGTGCCTGACTGTTGAGCGACTTTATGACTTTATTAGACAGAAAATACATTGCTAAAGTCGGATTAACCACTTCGGAGCGGAGATGTCCACCGACCGGACAGAGCCGGGGAGATGTGACGCTTTTCCCCTTCACAAAAACGCAGCTTCACGGATCCGAAGCAGCTCCTGACAGAACTTGTGAACATTGTACTCAACAGGCATATAATGTTACCCTCTATACTCCAAACTTTGAAACCTGCTCTACATTGATTACTTCATCGTTCCGAAGCTCGTCCCGTGATGTCGTCATCCTTCCCGTTTCTTTCTTCCCGTTTCTCAGCATGTATTTTCATTAACCCTTTCGTGAACCACAGTCATTAGACATAATCTTAAAAAAATATACTAGCTCAAGATGTTGGGGGATAAATGAGCCATTCTGACCCCTTTCATAAAGCACGTACTACATATCTACCGCAAATCGTTGATGTATCTATTTGGACCAATTGAAATGTAAGTAGTCTGTCCCGTTTACGCGGAAAATTATGAACAGGGCCAATTTGCTCTCTGTAATTGGTGATTAGAGTAGTA
This sequence comes from Phytophthora boehmeriae, assembly GCA_011947355.1. Lineage (NCBI taxonomy): Eukaryota > Oomycota > Peronosporomycetes > Peronosporales > Peronosporaceae > Phytophthora > Phytophthora boehmeriae. The sequence continues at coordinate 402,605 of JAAVTJ010000250.1, read as the reverse complement.
CTCTGGGACAAAACAACAATAGGAGGCAAAATGCACCTTGTTCGCAAACAAAAAACGGCCAACCCTTTTGTTGTCCATATATATTCTATTGTAAAATTGATATATACATAAAAACAGTCATGATCACCGGTCTGCAGTGGCGTTTCCATGTGTTAACGCTGACTTCCGCGAGTCTGTTTGATTCTACAACCACTGGAGAACTACACACATAGCTAGAGAGAACGGTGAGCACAGTTCAAGCGATTGGCAGCCAAAGGCACAAAACAAATGAAGATGAATGCAGAAAATGTGGTGTGCGGCACTTATTCCGTCGCTTCAATTATCATCTGAAGATATCGTATTCAATCGACGGACGCGATGTCTACGGGCTCCCACGACTGATCCTCGCGCCTGGGGATTACATAGGTGTTGACGAGATGTAAACGAATGAATATATATTCTCACTCGGGATGGCGGTGCGTATCTTGAGATGTTGCCTCATTTAGCCAAGCAAAAGCAAGACTCAAGCCCAATCGAAGTCAACAGTGTCTCCTCCTTCAAAGAAAGGTGCGTAATCGCTTACGGTTTAGTATGTTTCTTTCTACTACGTGTATCTGTACGCTAGGAAAAAGAATGCAAGCGCCCTAATGTTGATAAAGGTCCAGAACCAGGACGCTCAACAAAGAATCTTAGGGTAATTTCTTCGCACGATGGGGCGAATAGCGACGACGGGGATGAAGAGCTGAGGTTGCATTTGCTGTCGTTGCAAGAAAAGGAACCTGATGAGTGTACAAGCGAGACGAAAGCAGAGAGGGATGCTACGTTGCGGCCCATGTAGTGTCGATAACCCGTTGCCGACTTTCCCTCGATTGGGATACATTTTGTGGGACAGCGCTAAGGCGTACGAAAAAACCACGCTCACTTTCGAGTTCGTACCTCCAAAAGGTGGCGGAGACCAATTGGTACTCGTGATAAGTGAACTGATTCTATTGAGCAAACTTTTGAAGTGTTTGTACCTGTTTCAGCATGACATTTACAGTAAGCTCAAAGGTCCTAAGTCTTCCTTGGAATGGGACTAGGGCTTTAGAAATTACCGGTGTACGCAAGGCTTATTTCTAAAGTGACGTGGAAAAGGAAAACGTGCTACCGGTGTGCATTTTACTGGATGCGGTGCGAGATTGACGTCACCTTGTGCAACGTAGCAGGGAGAAAGAGCCACCCCGCTTTAGCTTTCGATTCGTGATCGCGAACGAGTGGCGCACTCACAATCATCACACTGAAACCGGCAGGCGCTACCTACCGAGCGACGGGGCGGTTACGGCTACGGTCGCTGTTCTTGGTGACTGCAACACAAATTCCAAGAACATCACGGGGATTCATGACGAAGGAAATGGGAAAGTACGATTACAAGGTGTTCCTACGTCTGTTTCCATTCTGTTTTCATTCGCCGCATCTATTCTAAGCTAATCGTAATATCTTTTATTCAAGGCCGTACTATCAAATCTCAACAAGCACGGAACTTTGATTTGCGGCTTCAAATAAGTGACAGCGCTCAGGCTTGGCTGCAGCTGTTGCTGGAAAATCTCACGCAAGCCGATGACAGCGACGTCCTGATGATTCAAGATCAGCTTGATGTGACGTACGCGATAGTGACCTAGACAGCTTTGCAGAAACGTTGCTTTGAACGATGGAGTGATAGTATCACCTTCGACTTTACGCATGGCACCAACAACCTTGGTTACCATCTTAGTAAGCACAAATTGGTTAAATCAGTATTAGACGGTTGTGGGACAACGTTAACTGTAATTATGCAACGTTATGTCACGATTGTGCTATTTATTCATACAGGAAGCTTCATTGAAACTTCGCTGAGCGGTCGTGGAATTCCGGTCCTAGATTTTATCTCTTTAACCGAAAAACTATGACGTTGGAGAAAGTGTTTGAGTTTTTCAAGATGACGAACCCTGCCTGGACGCAAATTCGGTCGTTCATTATCGATAAACATTTCGTGGAATGGAGGGTATTGGAAGCAGGCTCCTCACCAGACGCCCGTATCCTCTCTTAGCTTGCTTCCCAAAAGCGAACGTGCTACTTTGTCAATTTCACGTAATTGCATGGTGGAGGACACCGCGCTTTAACTTGAACCTTTTTTAGATTGCTAATTGTGCAACGTTCTGCTTGCAATTACGACAAGGCCTCACGTGACCAAATCCACAAAGCGTTTTGCAGCTTTTGCGAGGAGTACGTAAGACAGTAAGTAGCGGATTCCGAAAACTATTCCGGACTTTGCACTATCAAACTGACAAAGAGGTGCGTACGTAGCCCATCCAAATCGGCTTGTTTATTATATTCCGGACAGAGACGAATAGGAGGCTAATGCTATACACGCTCAAGACAGTTCAAAATCATACACAGAATCGCCTAAAACGCTCTCTGTGTTAAACACGAATGCCCCAGCAACGAACACGAACTATGACGCCGACAGCATCAGGGACTAAGACTGGACATGATGACAGCACCTGGCGCCTTCACGATGGTGAGTGGAGCAGCGGCAGCCTGATGGCACGAGAAGCAGTGGCATGTTGCAGTACCATGCCTCGGGCAATCTTGAGGGTTCAAGCACGTCGGCACAAGTCGGAGATACTCCAGATGCAGCATGAGAGCGAGCGCAGAGGGAAGCGTCCTAGGCGCAGTACATGTCAGTGAGTAGTTTAACTTTCATCGCTCTCTAAACAAATCACTTTCCAACTTACCTTTTAAGCACAAGTCTTCAATCTTCTCCTCGCCTCGCGGCCGTCCACTTCCTTCCAATACTCTGGGCTTCAAACGAAGGCAATATTAAGAAGAGTGTGAAATAATAGTAGATATGTGTTGCTCCGAGATGGCAAATTGAGAAATGAGAGCCCGACGTCAGAACACAGTCCACTACTTAAAGCTGCCTTCACAACTCCAAAATGAATTGCACTCGGCCAATTCTACTGCGTCCAATCATCAACATGAGGTCTCCGACGTTTTTCTCTTCTATCTCATTTGTTTTTGTGTTTATTCAGCTTCTACTGCTCAAGTCAGCCGTCCCCAACACCCACCACCGTTCTGCTGGCCGAGTGTCTTAATGGTAAAGCAGGAGGTCGCACCTCCAGACGTCGGTTCAATCCCGTCCTCGGTCATCTCTCGCTTGTGTGCGTCTCTAGTGCGTGGTGGGGTATATTGTGGCGTTGCTGACGGTCAGTATGACTGTGTTAACGATGGCGATGCTCAGTTGTCTAGGCGAGGTCGGAAGCGGTCCACTGGTGCGATGGTGGTGTGTACAAATCAATTATTTGCTTGTTTGTCTTCATTTGTAAGAAATGCGCAGCGAGAGAGCTGAATGCTTCGGGGTGAGATGATTTTGCACGCTTCCATCGCTTCCGTAGCAACGAAGCTTTACGCGTTGGCTTTACGCGTTGGCTTTTTCGGGTCAAAGGCCTGGAGGAGCTCATTCGCCTTGGTGTCCATGGCCAGCACTAATTCCCAGAGGGCGTGTTTCCAGTGTTCGTAGGCCGTCTTGTCGGTGTGTCTTGGTTTGCGAGGAATTTGAAACGGCGTTTGGTACAGTACCATCATGATGTTAACCGCTGCTTTTGCGTCAGCTCGTTAATTTTGCTCACGCTTCCCTAAACGGTCTCCCAGATGTGGTTGTGTACCGGTTCAGGAAGCATCCAGTCAACGTCGTCGCTGTCGCTATCGGAGGAGAGATGGGTACAACGACAGCGGATTGAGCAGTAGATGGGGGAACTGGGATGACTAAGCGCGCGAGGATCTGCGTAAGTGTTGCTTCAAGCCGAGTGAGCCTCTCGCTAATACTTAGTAGCTGACCTAATATATTCTCGAGTGTTGACGTTAGAAGTGTTTCACCACTGGCGACGATGTTGCTGACTGCGCGTGGTTTACAGCAAACCAGTGACGTCTCAGTTGCACTCCCCACTGACAGCAAGTGCGAGTTGAGATTGAAGAACTAAGCCTCTTGTTCTGGGCGGTTATCGCTTGGTTAAGCTCGTACTCGTAACGAGATGCAACTCCACCGCGGTAAAGCTGTTAATGAACCACCACCAATTTTTCTATTCATTTTAGCAGCTCTTTCTAATAAACGAGAGTGTAAATAGAATACATCACCTTAAATTATTATTAATATTTTTTAAATTATAAATTTTATTAAATTATTATATATGACCTACATTTTCTGTGCCTTCAGCACGTCATCAAGAGCGATGCTAGAGAGGCATTCACAACGTAGAGAGAAACGTTGAAGCGCGGGTTCTGGAAACCTCGGACGTGCGGATAAAGTTCGTCACGCAGCGAAACGAGCTGCCCAAACTCCTGTGTCGACAGACAGCGTTCCAGATTTCGAATCGACGGCGTCACTACAGGTAAGTCTGGCGATTTATAACCTGCGAGAACCTTGCCAACACTTTGATCTTCTTTCGTGGTGGTTCCTATGTAGGCAAAAACGCCTTTGTTAGCGACTCTAGCAGCCATGCATCGCGGGTAGATATCCACTGGACGGCTAAATTGGGCGAAGCGTTCGCGTATGCAGCTGAGCCTCTGCGAATCGAGTGACAGGTCATACTGGACGTGATGGATTGACGTACCGCGGGTGAAATCAATTTGATCGTGTCTCGTATAACCTCTGTTATATAACTTGCAATGTTGGGGCGATTTTGCTCCTTCTTTTGAGGTGGTTGTGATAGGTTTTCAACCGTATTGATCAGGCTCTCCCAATATATCACTGCTTCTTCCTGTGAGTACGTCTGCCCTCCAGGAAGGCCGGACACGGCAAGTCGAGGGACCAAAGAAAACAAGTACTCTGATGGCTCATCGTAGCAGATAAATAACAGACCGAGTGAGTGCAGCATACATTGCTGCCAGTTTGCCATAGCCTTGTATATAGAAACTCCTTGCACAACTGAGATCTTAATTCTTGCAATTTACAAGAACAGCTCGCCGGAAGCAGCAAGGGACAGCTGTTGCTTGCGCGCAAAACATGTGTCGATAGCCCTTCCAAATGTGTGCCACATCGTGGTAAGTAGAGCATCGTCATGTATCGGTTTTAATCCACTTGCCACATCAGCAGTATAGACTAAATACTCAACGAGTTTAAGCAAATTGTTGATAGTACACCCAGGAGAATCGTTCGTTTTCACGTTGGAGCGCAAATTTCTTTCCTCGATTGCACTGCCCATTTTCTCGCGAATTTTAGCCACACGACCACTATCAGTTAAGGAGCTAGGGTAGCGCTCACGTAGCAAGTTCAAAACCTGTGAAAAATAGTCAAACGCATTTGACTTCGCCAACAGTCCACCGTCCTCAGCTCTAGCCTTTGTACTCTTTTTGGTCTGTAGATAAATAGAGAACGCAGTTAGCAAAGAGTAAAAGTTTTGAGTGAGCACACTAGTTGACGTTGACATTGAGCTATGTAGATCATCTAAATCTTTTATTGTTAGGTCTGTAGACACTAGCAATTCTCGAACGGCTCTTCTGCAGCGAGTTCTTGCCCAATAATGCCTGAAGGGGTGTCTAACCCACGTGCAGCACGCTTCATCATGCTGCCAGGATAGCGCGCCTTTCACTGAAGGGTCTCTTCGTCTCTTCTAATTCGCCCTAACAAAAGGCTATTATCGCGTAAAGCGAAGATTAACCCTTTTGTTGCCCATATTCTTTCCTATTGTAAGAATTATATACTTAACCAAGATAAAATTATAAAACGAGGCATAATGCTTCGTTTTACGAACATTTCCGATACCGAAAGTTTAAGTCATAGCTTTTTTATTATAAACTTTTATACACTTTATAAAACGTGGCATAATGCATCGTTTTGTAAAATTTTCCGACAAAGTACTGATTGGGTTACATTATAATACTGACATTTGATTGGGCAACTTTTGTAAAACGATGCCACGTTTTATCAACGTTGGCAACAAAAGGGTTAATATGGATGTTCGTATGTAGCCTTATTTGAGTAAATCGGTCAATTCGGACAATTCCGGAAATAAGTTGTAATAGTAGAAATCACGTTTTATCCTAGCCACTACGTGTTATGGTTCGCCAAAATTCAAAGTTTCGCAAATCCTATTGGTCATGATCTCTAGAAATACGTCTGCTCTACAGTTTGAGGTTGGGTTTCCGTCCGATATAAACTTATCCTACAGTAAGAAATTTTTCGACGAGCACTGGAAAAGCTGTCTGGATATGTGGTCGAACCACCTATGGAGCAAGCACTTTTCGCAGGTAATACGACCACCAATCGCATAGAATCAAACTAGAATCAGCTTAAGCAGCTACTCGGAAACAAAACTGCTATCGACCAAACTGCTGGCACTCTGTTGAGCCATCAAGTGGACATTGATCGGCAGTTTTTGGAGGTGTTGGGTCGACATAACTGCATGTCTCGTGATCCTGATATCGTGCCGGTATTCTTGCGACGAGTTTCAGGCTTGGCCAGCGACTACGAGCTTGTCAAGATCAGGCGACAATGGGACTCGTTTATGGTGGATGAGTCAACACCTGTACAAAGGTCCGAATCATGTATTGCAGCGGGGATGCGTAGAAAGTGCGTTGCACAGAGCAAGAGGGGCGACTCTCAGTATACAATTCAGTACAGATAATCAAATAAAGGTTGATTTTCCCTAGAGCTGCTGCCAGATTCTGGCAACTAGTTTGATATTTAATATTGTTATTTAATCTTCTACTCTACGCTATCAATACACTCCTCCTGGTACTACGTCCACTCCAGCGGTGATAACCACACGCTCTACGAGTACTGGGCGGACAACAAAGAAATTGTCCGTCGTATGCGAGCTTTGATGACTCACCGAGCTGACCCACTGTATGACAGTGCATGCCGAGTAGCAGACACTGTGTATCAGCAGATGGGCCAGCACTTAGAGAAGAAAACAATCACGAAGGTTGTGTTAGATGTTAACATGCACCTATTGTACTGATTTTAACCTTCGATTCACATATTTGATTTGTATGAACAGGTGTGGAAAACCGGTTCAAGCCGATGAGCCGCTAGGGCCCGCCAATGGCTGCTTTCAAAGAGCGCATTGGTAAGCGCAGGGCTGGCACGTGCAATCTCCTTTGGGAGATTACGCGTGCCAAATGGAGCATATACTGTGCAACCTTTGTATTTTCTAGCCCTGATATAGCGGTTGTTTTAATTACAGCCGCTAACCGGGGTGTACAGGTCATGATTTTCGGTGACCGCAGAGAGTTTCAAGGCCACTCTCCCCGGATCTGTTCGCCGATGTCCGGTTGGCGGACATCTCCATCTCCGCCCCGCTGCACATGACTGCCCATATGAACATGTGTCTCATTGATGAGTGTGTATCGTGCATGGGCAGTGCAAATATGCTTGTGCGTGCTCAGGGGCGGAGAAGGGCTCATATGCTGTGCGCGGCGGAGCTGCAGAGGCTCCAGCAGGAGGAGTTCGTTTGGTTGCTGCTCCCGTACGTGAAAGTGGGGGCCGCTGCAGTTGGAGTCGTGTCGTCGGCCCTCCCTCTCTTCACTCAGCCTACCAACACGGAGCGCAATTGGATCCTAACGGAGATCAAAAGATACTGATGTTGCTTTATATTGCATTTTAGTATTCATGTTACTTGAGAGCATGTTTAATCTTATTGTATGTTTTATGCGTATGTTTTAATTGTGGCAGATGCAGGTTTCATGACGAGTTTAGCGATTCATTACTCGGAGTTGGTTCAGCCGTCGCAGACTCGGTCACTGGCGTAGCTGGAATTGTCGATCCTGCTTCATTAGTCGGAGTTGGCTCAGTCACAGCGGATGTATCAGTCTCCTCGGAATTGCTGTCGAGCCACTCGAGGTCGTACTTCGCCAGACCTTTCTCACCAGCCGTTTTTGGGAGATTGTTGCTGTTACGCTGAGCGTAGCGCTCGCGCTTGAGCGCGAAGTCATCGTGAAGATATTTTATCCTCGACGTTCGCGACCGTAAGCAACTTGGAAAACCAGATATTTGTTCTCAGTGCACTTCTGAATGCGCTCCATTATCTGCTGCTCCGAGTTGTTCTCCCAGTCTGTCTTCTCAACGTCACCGTGCGGTTGGATGTTGCTCTCTCTAACGTTGGTAGCTGTGACGGCGGTGCAAGCGCTGAAGAAGGCGATGAATGAGGCGGTTGCGGTTGTGACGACCAAGAGGTCGTCGACCCTTTCCCAGACTTGGGTCTCGACAACATCCTGAAAAAATGAGAAAAGAGAGACAGAACTGCTAAAGTTTCCTCCTGGCCATATAGAGCTGCTCCAAGTCACATTTCACCAATAGTAACAGATCCATTGGCACCGAGCCCCCAGTCACTTTAAATCTTGGCGACGATCCTGCTAAACAACCATATGCCGCCATTTTGCAGCAAAACCTCAATAGCTCTCAAGCGGCAGATATATTTAAATGCTTGGCTACATAGACTGCAGAGGTACTGCCCCAAAGGTGATCACGTCGGGGAATGGCATCGAGAACGCTCTGTTTGGCTCGTGTTGGAACCGCTCTATTTGATCGTTAGTCCTTGCAATACGCTTCGTTACTAAATCCATGCACATTCCATTCTTCTCCTTTGTACATGCCAAGCCATGTTGACCGAAAATACTCCCAGAAGCTACACCACTTTGGGTTAGAGCCGGGAATCCCAACTGCTGCACACCGCAATTTGATCTCTCGTCGTATCGATCGGATCCAAGTTGGATCAACACATTCGCACAAGAAGCACCCACAGCAGCACGAGAAGCACCCACAGCAGCACACGGGTTATTCCAGGTGCAGTGCGTTAATGTCCGCTTCGGCAGACATGAGCGCCGGTGACGGCCTCCTGCTACGATGAAGAGCCGTCCACTGCCGGACGAGCTTCTGAACATGGGGCAGCAGAGGATCAATATGCACTGCTTCCAATCGCAAAGCTTCCCTTACCGCCTAGCACATGTACACAACATTAGTACGTTCGTTCATTAAATGCAAGAAGAAAAATACCGTTCTGCTCCGGTAGTGGCGCTGAGAGGCAGTGAGCTTGACGCGTGTAGCAGTCTCCGTAGAGTCAGTGGCGACAGGTATTTGCACCTGACTCTGCGGAGGAGGTGGCCCACTTGGCGGGACAACCACCTCGTAAAGAGCGCGTAGAACTTCTTCATGGTCTTCTGGCACGACCAGCAGGATGTCGTCGAGACCCAAGTCTGGGAAAGGGTCGACGACCTCTTGGTCGTCACAACCGCAACCGCCTCATTCATCGCCTTCTTCAGCGCTTGCACCGCCGTCACAGCTACCAACGTTAGAGAGAGCAACATCCAACCGCACGGTGACGTTGAGAAGACAGACTGGGAGAACAACTCGGAGCAGCAGATGATGGAGCGCATTCAGAAGTGCACTGAGAACAAATATCTGGTTTTCCAAGTTGCTTACGGTCGCGAACGTCGAGGATAAAATATCTTCACGATGACTTCGCGCTCAAGCGCGAGCGCTACGCTCAGCGTAACAGCAACAATCTCCCAAAAACGGCTGGTGAGAAAGGTCTGGCGAAGTACGACCTCGAGTGGCTCGACAGCAATTCCGAGGAGACTGATACATCCGCTGTGACTGAGCCAACTCCGACTAATGAAGCAGGATCGACAATTCCAGCTACGCCAGTGACCGAGTCTGCGACGGCTGAACCAACTCCGAGTAATGAATCGCTAAACTCGTCATGAAACCTGCATCTGCCACAATTAAAACATACGCATAAAACATACAATAAGATTAAACATGCTCTCAAGTAACATGAATACTAAAATGCAATATAAAGCAACATCAGTATCTTTTGATCTCCGTTAGGATCCAATTGCGCTCCGTGTTGGTAGGCTGAGTGAAGAGAGGGAGGGCCGACGACACGACTCCAACTGCAGCGGCCCCCACTTTCACGTACGGGAGCAGCAACCAAACGAACTCCTCCTGCTGGAGCCTCTGCAGCTCCGCCGCGCACAGCATATGAGCCCTTCTCCGCCCCTGAGCACGCACAAGCATATTTGCACTGCCCATGCACGATACACACTCATCAATGAGACACATGTTCATATGGGCAGTCATGTGCAGCGGGGCGGAGATGGAGATGTCCGCCAACCGGACATCGGCGAACAGATCCGGGGAGAGTGGCCTTGAAACTCTCTGCGGTCACCGAAAATCATGACCTGTACACCCCGGTTAGCGGCTGTAATTAAAACAACCGCTATATCAGGGCTAGAAAATACAAAGGTTGCACAGTATATGCTCCATTTGGCACGCGTAATCTCCCAAAGGAGATTGCACGTGCCAGCCCTGCGCTTACCAATGCGCTCTTTGAAAGCAGCCATTGGCGGGCCCTAGCGGCTCATCGGCTTGAACCGGTTTTCCACACCTGTTCATACAAATCAAATATGTGAATCGAAGGTTAAAATCAGTACAATAGGTGCATGTTAACATCTAACACAACCTTCGTGATTGTTTTCTTCTCTAAGTGCTGGCCCATCTGCTGATACACAGTGTCTGCTACTCGGCATGCACTGTCATACAGTGGGTCAGCTCGGTGAGTCATCAAAGCTCGCATACGACGGACAATTTCTTTGTTGTCCGCCCAGTACTCGTAGAGCGTGTGGTTATCACCGCTGGAGTGGACGTAGTACCAGGAGGAGTGTATTGATAGCGTAGAGTAGAAGATTAAATAACAATATTAAATATCAAACTAGTTGCCAGAATCTGGCAGCAGCTCTAGGGAAAATCAACCTTTATTTGATTATCTGTACTGAATTGTATACTGAGAGTCGCCCCTCTTGCTCTGTGCAACGCACTTTCTACGCATCCCCGCTGCAATACATGATTCGGACCTTTGTACAGGTGTTGACTCATCCACCATAAACGAGTCCCATTGTCGCCTGATCTTGACAAGCTCGTAGTCGCTGGCCAAGCCTGAAACTCGTCGCAAGAATACCGGCACGATATCAGGATCACGAGACATGCAGTTATGTCGACCCAACACCTCCAAAACTGCCGATCAATGTCCACTTGATGGCTCAACAGAGTGCCAGCAGTTTGGTCGATAGCAGTTTTGTTTCCGAGTAGCTGCTTAAGCTGATTCTAGTTTGATTCTATGCGATTGGTGGTCGTATTACCTGCGAAAAGTGCTTGCTCCATAGGTGGTTCGACCACATATCCAGACAGCTTTTCCAGTGCTCGTCGAAAAATTTCTTACTGTAGGATAAGTTTATATCGGACGGAAACCCAACCTCAAACTGTAGAGCAGACGTATTTCTAGAGATCATGACCAATAGGATTTGCGAAACTTTGAATTTTGGCGAACCATAACACGTAGTGGCTAGGATAAAACGTGATTTCTACTATTACAACTTATTTCCGGAATTGTCCGGAATTGACCGATTTACTCAAATAAGGCTACATACGAACATCCATATTAACCCTTTTGTTGCCAACGTTGATAAAACGTGGCATCGTTTTACAAAAGTTGCCCAATCAAATGTCAGTATTATAATGTAACCCAATCAGTACTTTGTCGGAAAATTTTACAAAACGATGCATTATGCCACGTTTTATAAAGTGTATAAAAGTTTATAATAAAAAAGCTATGACTTAAACTTTCGGTATCGGAAATGTTCGTAAAACGAAGCATTATGCCTCATTTTATAATTCTTGATTTAACTCTTCTACCCCGAAATTAGTTCCGGATTCTCCATTATAAATAACATATGAATTAATGAATACCTGAATATCAGTACTTTATGTCATGACACATTTGGGATGATACGTACACAGCGTGGCGATAGGCTAATTCCGCCTGAGACAAAATGTTCGACTGAACAAAACATGTACAAATAACTTTGAATTGCAATCTTTCTGCAGAACGGTTACGATAAGCTAAAGTGATGGGAGCTCAGTTTTGCGTCAAACGGGCAGTCATTCAACCAAGGTACAAACAAACATTGCATTCAGATTTTAGAAGAACTCATCATCTGAGTTGCCGTCATCAAACCTGCGCTTCTGAACGAAGCGGATCTTGTGCTGCAGTTCGGGTGGAATAGCGGTACCATTTTGCCAGGTCTAGTGTCACACCTGGTTGCATGTAAGCTCGCTCCCTTGATCAGACGACACGCTGTGTTGCAGAGACTTACTCATCCCTTCTCATTAGCAATAGAGCAGGCTCGGCAAAAGAATCGGCTTCATAACTCCTCACACCAGGTCCTGCTAATGCCAAGCAAACCTTACGTAACCATTGTCTGCTTTTGTTACCATTTTTATCCCGGGTTTGCTGGAGCGTGTGGAGTTGGAGCGGCAGCGGGGCTGTAAGCAGTTCCTCACCGTTGTTCCCAGGCAGAAAATCTTCTCTCGTTTGTGACAGCAAGTCCACATGTATGCGTCGCGTGAACTCAGCATGCGTCGGAATAGGTTTTCCCATGTTTTTCCTTGCAATTTTGTGTACGTGGGGGTGCCGATTATACAAACTCATCGCCAAGGTTGGCTATGCAATGGATTTCAACGCGCGGCGCATGGCTGTTGGAATCTCTGACAACAGCGTTCGCCTACGCTAGAACGACAACAAAGATGAAAGTGTTGCTAAACTGTTACCAGGTTACATAGCTCCAGACTTACCGGTGTCGACACCTTTCATTCGCGATCACCAGCAATGACTTTCAGTAGTAAATGTTTGACCATTCGTGAGGTTAATAATGCAACATTTGCATCTATCTTGATGCTCATGGTGACCGTAATAGAGGTGAAAGGAAGCTCGGGTACAAAAGTCAAATCGCTCCGCTGTCGACACAAGCTCAAACGAACCATAGGTGTTACCAATGCTCGCTTGGGCTGCTCTGTAATAGTGCACATATGCTTCGAGTGGGTCGCCCATTTGCGAACACAGGACAATTGCCGTTGTCTCGTACGCGTTCCACTTCATCTTGGAGTAATTGCTTTCCATGGTCTATGCAAGCTCTGCAAATAATGCGGAATGCTGGAAACAAAGTGTGGGCGGTTGTAACGAAGCACCAGCGTCACGGTTCTAGTAACCGCGACGCCGGCAGTTGGGCTCTAGCCAATGTGTGTCCGTGCTTTCAAGAGAGCAATCCGATTGCTTTCACAGGTTGCAGTTCATCTTCAACTGCAACGATCATCATTCTTTTACTTACTTTCACTATGCTATCTCCGCTACGATCTCGAACCATTCTGGTTCGTGCACCTGTTGAAGATTCCGCTCCAAGACAATAGCGAATCTATTATACTTAGCTTCATATTAGAGTAAGAGGACTGGACTAGCTATCGTAGGTGAACCAGGATTCTCGGACTTCTAACCACCATTTCAATCACACTTTCCATTTTACCTTCAACGGCTCAAGCGTCTCAAGCTTCGCTCCGGTTCCCTGCTAGAACCTTCGCCTTCGGTCCTCTCCGTCAACACCTCCACGACTCCTCGGGCTCCCGCTGTGGATCTTCGCCCAAGTCGCTACTCTTCCTCTGCAGTGCTGTCCAGGCGTTACATCTGGTAGCACTTGTTCAAGTCGAGGGGGACTGAACCGTCTCTACGCCGTTTCGCTGCACGACACTGGGAAAGTCGCTCGCTGAGCGTGTGTCGTCGCTGTACCGCAAATCTTCGGCTGTCTCATCGCTGATTGCGTGAGTGCTGAATAGAGTCTGGTCTATTAAGAACCGGATCGTTTCAGCACCGCTGCACCACTTCGTCGCAGATTGCCGCTGTTCGTCGCTGTATGCCCAAGCGCAAGGAGCGCGACTATCCATTTCGCCACTCGATTGCTGAGCTTTTTGACAAGCCCGACGCCGCTTCTGCTGCCGTTGCTCTACGCAGCAAATTTGCCTTCGGCATCGACCAGCTGTTTCGTTTCGTCAAGTCGATTCGCAACTTGATTCCTGACGCTGCTGATCACCGGGCGCGCAACATCTTGCAAGCTCTATCGGAGCAGCTACTGGTTCGTCTAGGGGACTCGTCCGAGTTCATCTGCACACGTCTCGACCGCAAGGTCATCGGGTTCGTCGCAAAGCGTACCGAACGAGCCAACAAGCGTCGTCGCCTGCACTAGTGGATGCCCAAGCGTGCCTTTGACGAAGCCTTCGAATTTTTGGACGAAGAAGTGACGCAAATCCTTCCGGAAGAGGACGTAAACAACTTCTGCCGTCTCGTTCGCGCCTCTCTGCGAGAGCTCTCTGCAGCTCACGAGAGCTTCTTCGAGCCGATACTCGACGCCGTTCAAGACAGCACTCTTCGCCATCGTCTTCAAAGTCATTACATCGGCATTTACGACGCCTTGGTGATCCTTGAAGCTGAAGTTCGTCGCCTTAAGGTTGCCGACTCTGTGTTAAAGAAACTACGCTTTGAATAACTGATTTTGCCAACTATGACTACCTTGAATCCACAAGGATGGTCTGCCGACGCCATCACCCAACGTCTCATAGAAATGACTGAAAGGCAACAACAATTGCTTGAGGCCATGGCCAAGCGTGAGGTGAAGGTGGAAGGCATACACTTGCCGCAATTTTATGGCAAGATGGGAGAATCTGTGGATTTGTACTTCGAACAACTTGGACAGTATTTCGAAGCCAAAAACATTGATTGGCAGGATGATGCACAAAGTAAGCGCATTTTGGCAATTACTACCTCCAACTTCAAGGGAAATGCTGCCGCGTGGTACAAACTAAATAAGCGAGACATCGCCGACATGCAGGACCTGATCGCTAAGGTGACAGATGAATTCGTGCCGCCCGATCTACAAGAGCGCCTACGTGACCAACTGTATGCGCTCAAGCAAAAAGGCTGCAAGAATTTGGAGGAATACATTTCTCGTTTCCGTGAAGCTATTATGCAAGTTACGGAAATGAGTGAATTGGACAAGATCACTTACTTCACACGAGGTCTTGTGAGTCCTACGCGTGAGGAAGTTCAATATCGCCGCTGCAAAACCGTGTCGCAAGCAATGAAGATTGCTTTGGAGTATGATCGATCGCATCACGTCCGCGGAGGAAACTATCGTCCAACTCACATTCCGCAGGACCGATCAAATTCCTATTCGAAAGGAAATCAGCCACAACAGTTCACTCCAGCACCTGCTCAGAACAATGAGCCTGAGCCGATGGAAATCGACTCAGGAAGTAACAGGACTCGTCGTACTTCGAAAAGAAATGCCGCTACTGCAAGAAACTGGGTCACAGTATCGAGCAATGCTACAAGCGCATGAACAAGGAGAAGTACGCTCGTTCAAAACATGAACAATCAGCTGCCACTTTTAGTGCTGCTGCAAAGACTTCAACTATACATTCGGATGATGAGGGAACGGTTGTTGAAGTGGAAGAAATCTCCACGTCTGCCTTGTCTACAGTGCATCGTGAGAACGAGCTCATTCGTAAGAACGGTACTTGTGATGGAAAACCTGTCGTCATTATGTTCGACAGCGGAGCCACCTGCAACGTTATTCGTCCAGGATTGGTCGATAACACAACGGCCAACGGAGTCTCACAAGTTACTCGCTTCGATGGAACTTCTACGAGACCGCGTTCTGTTAAGAAGGGTATTGCGACTATCGCATTTGGTCGCTACCGCTTCCGCGATCTCCAGGTCATGGAATGGCCTCTGGGGTTCGCTCATGATGTCATTCTGGGAAAACCTTGGTTTACCAAGTATCAGCCTACTATTGATTGGCGTTCGCACGAGATTTCGTTTCCTTCACTGTCTCGCGCCCCGTCTTCGGAAGTAGCTATCGCCACTCCTGTGGAAATTGCTACTGCTGACTTTAAACGAAAGGTCAAGAAAAACGAGTACCACGAGGTGTACCGTGTGAAAGTTTGCGCCATCGCCCCGAGTCGTGATTCTCTGTCATCACCAATTGCTACATTGGTGCAGGAATTCACTGACGTCTTTCCAGAGACTCTTCCTGATGGACTTCCACCGTCTCGTCGTGTTGACTTTGAACTCAACATGAAACCTGATGCTTTCCCTGATACGCGAGCACCGTTTCGCCTCTCCAAGGTTGAGCAGGATGCTCTGGACCTGTTCATTGCTGAGAAGCTTAAGAAAGGATGGATCGAAGTTTCAGATTCGCCGTGGGTGTCCAACATCTTTGGCATACCCAAGAAGGATCCAACTTCTGGAGCTCATGTATCTCGCTCTGAGTGGTTACGTTCTGGAAACGCAACGTTGCCACTTCGCTGGGCTATTGACTACCGCTACGTGAATTCACAGTCAATCATTCCAAAGATTCCACTTCCTCGAATCGATGCGTTGTTCGACAAGATGGAGGATGTGTCATCTTTTCTGTTCTCGATTTGGCTCAAGGATATCATCAGATGCTTGTTGCCCACAACAGTCGCAAGTATACCGCCTTTCGCACGCACGCTGAGACGTATCAGTGGTGTGTCGCACCTATGGGTTTGGCTGGTATGCCAAGTGTCTGGTCTCGCCTGATGCGCGTACTGTTTGCTAAGTTTGACTTCATTGTGGTCTACTTGGATGACATTTGCGTGTTTCCCTCCAATATGGAAGAACATCTTATGCATTTGCGCATTCTTTTCGAAGTTCTCCGCCGTGAGAAATTGTTCTGTCATCTATCCAAGTGTCATTTCGGTCAATCCGAAGTCAAGTTCCTTGGTCATACCATTTCAGCCAAAGGACTTGCCGTGGATAATCGCAAGACGGAATCCATCGCAAAATGGCCTACACCTGTCAATCAAAAGCAACTGCAAAGCTTTTTGGGACTCGCAGGATATTATCGTCGCTTCATTCGTGACTACGCGACGCTTGCGTTACCACTCAGCCCACTAGTGAAGAAAGAGCATGTTTGGAACTGGGGTTCTGAACAGAGTCGCTCTTTTGAGAACATCAAATCTGCTCTTCAAAAGGCTCCAGTGTTGAAGTTGCCCGACCACGAGAAACGCTTCATTGTTACCACAGATGCCTCTGGTTATTGTGTGGGTGGCGTTCTCTCTCAGGTACACTCTGGTCAAGATCATCCAATCGCGTTCTATTCCAAGAAGCTGGGACCTCACGAGATCAACTGGCCGACGCATGAAAAGGAACTCCTCGCTATCAAGTTAGCGTTGGAGAAATGGCGTCATTATCTCTATGGTCGTGAATTCGACGTATTCACTGATAATAGTGCGTGCAAATGGTTCTTGCATCACCCGAAAGTATCGCCTAAGCTGGCTCGCTTTCTGACATTCTTTGCTCAGTTCACATTCCAGTTGCACCATGTGAAAGGTCAACTGAATGTCGTCGCTGACGCGCTATCTCGACAATCCTCGGATATGTCAATGAACAACGTTACATTTCATCAGTGCACTTCACGTTGCCAAAACCGTGCTTCTCGAAGCCGACAAAACCGACGCTCGAATCGCACTTACCGCCAACTGGTCCAAGAAGAACCGCTCGCTCCACTCCAATTCGTTGGGGAGGATGTTGATACAAATGTTGCTGCCGAAAACCGCTTTTGTGTCAACCCAAGGGTTGCTCAAGGTTACCTTCACGTGCCGACGAATACTTCACGTACTATCGCCGCCGTTGAAGACGTCGCTGAGTCGACTAATGTTTCGCAACAACCGCTGCAATCGAGTTCGCTCGGTTGGTCGGATTCAATTCGCAAAGAATTCAAGGCTGCATATCGCATTTGCCCTGATTATGGTGATCGCTACAAGCATCCCAACGAGCCATTTGTCAAGCAAAATGGATTGCTTTTCCGCAAGTCGCAGACAATGCTGTCACTAAGTGTCCCACACTCGAAGGACAATCGTCTTCGGACTTCTATTATCGCATGCTTCCATGATTCCAACATTGCCGCTCATCCAGGAGCTCATCGAACATACCTTCGTATTAAACAATGGTATCATTGGCCCACTCTGGACCAAGATGTTCGCGATTACGTACAAAGCTGTGAAACTTGCACTCGCTGGAAACACAGCAACGCTCGCAAGAATGGCAAGATGATTCCCATTCCGATTCCAAAGGAATGCTGGTCTGTCGTCACCATGGACTTTGTTACGGGACTTCCAATGTCCAACGGTTTTGATGCAATCATGACTGTTGTTGACAAGTTGTCCAAGCGCCCAAAGTATCATGCTTGTAACCGTACAGATGATGCAGAGAAGACTGCGCACAATTTCTTCGATTGTGTCGTTCGCCACCACGGTCTACCGTTAACTATCATCAGCGATCGAGACTCAAAGTTCATCTCCAAGTTCTGGTCTTCTTTGGCTAAGCTCATGGGAATTAGTCTGCACATGACAACCTCCTATCGTGCACAAGCTGACGGACAAACGGAACGTCAGAATTTGATTTTGGAAGATGCTCTTCGCTGTATGGTGTCCTATCACGGAAGCGATTGGGCTGATCGTTTGGGAACAATCGAGTACGCTCATACTACTCTAATTAGCGCATCTACCGGTATGTCACCGTTCGAAGTGGATACTGGTCGCAAGGAACGCAACCCGTTGAACCCGTTGGAAAACCCAAGTATCGTGGGTCAAATACAACAAGGCATTGCTGATTACGCAAGACAGTTCCAAGAACATCGCCAAGAGATCATCGAAGCCGCTAAGAAACATTTACTCCAAGCCCAAGAACGTCAAAAGAAATACTACGATAAGAAGAGAACATCGATCACGTTCAAGGCAGGCGATCTCGTTATGCTGGATACTCGTCGCATTCCGTCTGGACATGTGACTCAAGACATCAGTGAAAAGCGCGCAAAACTCGCCGCTCGTAAGGTTGGTCCATACGAGATTATTAAGATGATCAACCCGAATGTTGCCAAACTGAACCTTCCGCGAAGCATGAAAGCGTTGAATCCTACGTTTAACGTAGATGTGCTGACTCATTACGTTGAGAATCCATCTCGCTTCAAGACTCGCCCGATTCCCAAAGCCTCACGAATTATCATTGATGACACAACTGGTGACACAATGCACATCGTTGAGAAACTTCTCCGGAAACGCCAATTCAATCGCAAGCCGGAATGGCTCGTCAAGTGGCATGGATTACCTGACCACGAAGCCACCTGGGAACTCGAGAAAAACATCAAGAACGTCTCCCATTGGACAGTTCTCGTCGACGACTTCAAGAAGTATCAACGAGAAGTCAAGTCTGGGAGGATGTAACGACGCACCAGCGTCACGGTTCTAGTAACCGCGACGCCGGCAGTTGGGCTCTAGCCAATGTGTGTCCGTGCTTTCAAGAGAGCAATCCGATTGCTTTCACAGGTTGCAGTTCATCTTCAACTGCAACGATCATCATTCTTTTACTTACTTTCACTATGCTATCTCCGCTACGATCTCGAACCATTCTGGTTCGTGCACCTGTTGAAGATTCCGCTCCAAGACAATAGCGAATCTATTATACTTAGCTTCATATTAGAGTAAGAGGACTGGACTAGCTATCGTAGGTGAACCAGGATTCTCGGACTTCTAACCACCATTTCAATCACACTTTCCATTTTACCTTCAACGGCTCAAGCGTCTCAAGCTTCGCTCCGGTTCCCTGCTAGAACCTTCGCCTTCGGTCCTCTCCGTCAACACCTCCACGACTCCTCGGGCTCCCGCTGTGGATCTTCGCCCAAGTCGCTACTCTTCCTCTGCAGTGCTGTCCAGGCGTTACAGCGGTTGGATGGGAATTCGTGTAACTGAATGGGGCGAAACATGTGTAGTTGTCACGTGCTCAATGCAGAGAACAACTTGTGTGTGAGTATCACTTCAAGGCACTTGTAAAATAGGCTGAAAAATGAAAACTGAGCATTGGAGTTTTGACCTGCTGCGAGCTGTCTGTTGCTAGGTAGGAACTATGCAGTGATGCAGAGGGAAGACTGCGATTGTGCGCACTTCTTCGAAGTCTTGTCACCAGTCGTACTGGTCTCGCTGGCTCTGTTAGCCGGTAGAACTTGCTGATACTGTTGGTTCTGTTCCTGCGACGTCGTGTGTGTGGGATCCACGGGTTATACCCGTGACAGTAGTCGTGGTGAGGCCAACCTCATCTTGAGGTTCAGCATCTTCGCACTGCTCCTCTTCATCTTAGCAGCCCTTTGAGTTGTGTTTGGTAGTTATTGAATTGATGTATAACTAGTCAATACACGTTCAGTGTAGCATTTTACTGGCAGAAAGATGTTCTAGTAGTAGTAAATAATATTGCCATAATGGTCGCAACCATGATGCATCTAGGTTACAGCTCAATTCTTGAATCAGGGGCGGACCAAAATGACCGACACTAGATGGCACTTCTCATGACAGATTATCTGCTTGTCCTGCACAGAATCAGCACTGCTGCTACACACTCTTACTTTGTTCAAAGGTTCCTCGCGAGCCGAGGCCACCTCCACATAGTGGACATTGCAGCGCGACGACTGAAGATCAGCCTGAACAGATTCCCACCCAGTTTCGGGCGCACAAACTGAACGCCACGCGCTCATCAGATTTGATGCGGGACGCTGCGCCACCCCGTCTTCGCACTGGACGAAGGCATTGACCGTCCACCCACTTCGCCGATCTGTCCGACCTTCCGCTGCCAGTCGCATCTGGTTTTCCAAGCATTTTTCGTGGCTCCACCACGATTTCTGCGTGGGTCGTGCCAAACTTTCCGGTGAAGGGTGCAACAGCTCCTTTTAGCTCCGTTCAACGCTGCTAGTGTCCAGACAATAAAAATTGAGTTGCGGCGGTAAGTGCGGTAGTGCAGCTGGCAACGATATCTCACAGCTTGAGTTTCCTATGAAAACGCAAGGTACCTTCGATTACCTGTACGCAGGTTGATCACATGGACCGATAAACTTACACGTCCAAAGAACTGCTAGGCATTCAAGTCTTTAGGAGCGACACCAAACTGATAGCAACTATCTCACATTGGTAACTTATTATCACTTCGACCTAAGCTATCTTATATCGTCTATCTACACAGACCGGAACACACTGTGGTCGGCTACATACGGGGAGGTGGCACCCTCCGAGCTGTTCTCGTCAGAGATGCGGAAGTGTTGTGTGCACAGCCCTTTCCGGCGAGCCTTCTTCTCGCAGCCAGCCATGGAGCAGATCTTGCCGCCGCCGTGCTTAATACAGAAGCCGTTGCCACGATCCTTGGACGAGCAGCCGTCCTCTTTGCAAAGCCGCTTGCCGCCGTGGCTGTGGCACAGGTTGTTGCGCTGGGAGACGCGCTCGCAGCCCTCGATCTTGCAGTACTTGGATGCTCGACTGCGGTGTGTGCCGTTGCTGGGAGACGTGCGGGCCTTGCCGGGGTACACTGGCGACTGCACGGGGTGGCATCAGCCCACGAGCGCTTCTTGCTGGGGAAGGAGGGGCCCATGGACGAGCCCATCATCTGCGAGTACGAGGACGGCGCGAACGCCGACATGCCAGGGAGTGGAGCTGGTGTCATAGCGGAGCCCGGGAGCGCGCGCTTGGCCATCATGGGGCTGATCATCGTGCGCAGTGACGGCATGGGCGCCATGTCACGAGACACAGGGCTCAGCCGCTGTTGCTGGACGGGCGAGGCCGAGGGCGACCCAGTCTGCATCTGCTTGAGCAGGCCCTCGAGCGACGGCAGCTTGGGGTTGATGCTCAGGTTCAGCGCCGGAGACGTCGGCTGGTAGGCCGGAGGCGTCTGCACTTGCTGCTGCCGCTGGCGCTCTTCTTGCTGGCGCTGCTCGGCAGCCGCGAAGAGCGCGAGCTGCGGGTAGTCCGCGAGCGACTGCTGGCTGCACGGCGCAGCAAAGGCGGGCGCCAGGAACGGCTGCGCGGCGTACGAGGCCGACGACGTGGTCATCTTGTGTTGGCAGGTGGCGTTGGCTGGCGGACCACTTGACGGCCGGGAGGCGAATTCTGAAATGACTGCGAATGGGTGTGTGTCCCGCGCAGTGCGAAAACATTTGCGCTATGATTACACCAGCCTTTTGGTCTGCCCTACCCGCGATGGTAATTCATCGGTGCGGCTAGGGCACGGATAAAGGTAGGAATTATTAGAGGGCTGGAACGTCAACACGGTACAGCATCACACTGCTCTTGCTTGCAGCGTGTTGGTGGTTGCTGCACTGGCCTGCGCGCGCATGTATTTCAGCTACGTCCTGCATCTGCCCAGTCATTCAAATATTGTGAGGGAGACGCACGTCGGAAGGAGGACGGAGCGATCCAGCCAGCCTCCTGACGCACAGCTTCAGACGATGTGAGTGCG
Organism: Phytophthora boehmeriae; assembly: GCA_011947355.1. Lineage (NCBI taxonomy): Eukaryota > Oomycota > Peronosporomycetes > Peronosporales > Peronosporaceae > Phytophthora > Phytophthora boehmeriae. Next base: position 380,433 of record JAAVTJ010000250.1, on the reverse strand, counting down.
CAGGCTTGGCGCTAGAGTGCGGGCAGCTGTAAACTAGTGAGACACCGCCAGCGATTACGAGCTCTCTTACGCCAGAGGCCAGGAGTATGACGGCACGCGAAAGAGCTGGGGGAATGGTGGTGATTATTGGACACCTCGCGCGGCTGCGACAGCTTCCTGGTAATAGTGCTGCCATGCAGCACCAGCGCGAGGAGGGCAGCACTGCAATGCAGCTACTGTACTTCACTCACGCCCAGCGCTGCTGTTTACAGCCTCGCGCTGGCTGCTGGGGGTCACTCATCACGCGACGACACGAATCTCTTGGCGGCACCACCACGGGCAGTCTTTTGAATTTACCAATTTGTTAATCGGACATGCGACACGAACTGCGCCCGCAATCACAGGTTTAGGTCCCGATTACGCTGCACAAATTGATGGCGCGAATTCCCGCATCATGCCCCGGCTATGGCCCCGAAGTGCGGTCATTCCGTGCCATGATTGCGCTCCCCGGCCGATTGGTGGTGGTACGTACCGCGCGGTACAAAACGAGAAGTGGCAGCAGACCCTTTCGCGTTACCCACCAATAACGGCCAAAACGACCACTCGGCGCCGTGCAAGACAAGCTATGGCGCGAGCGGGCCGTTCCTGCTGCCGCTGCTGCTGCTGTCTTTGCGACCTCAATCCGCTGTCTGGATTCTCCTATCGCAAGGCTTGCTTGCGCCAAGCCCGAGCGCTTTGCCGGTGGAGTAATCGACCTACGAATTACCACGTAAGAATTAGCGACAGGGCTAGGGTCACAGATGACGTCGCTACCGGTACCGGTACAAAAGTACTGGTCGCCATGAGTGTGGGTTGCCCACACAGCTCCTACTGATCCTCCAGCCTAGCGAACAGGTCCCTACAGCGCACTCGACTCGACCGCGATGCAAGACGGCTCCTTTGGGAAGCTGCCTGGCAGACAGGGGGCGGCGCTCTGCCAAACCATGCGCTGCACAGCCCTTGCAAAAATCCGGTATGGTGTACTGTATCTGCTACGTACGTTGAAGAAGCATCCTTGATTGCGTCGCGTCGGACCATGGGGATCCGCCCGGTCGACCAGCGAAACCTGACCAACCCGCTGAAGCTGCTCTCGCTCTTTCGTCTGGGCTAGGAATCTGCTGTGCCATGGGCACTCTTTCACGCTCTCTGGTCTCGCTTCGAGCGCTCCGTGTCTTGTAGGACTATCGTAGAGACTACGTTTTCTGTATCATCGCAGCGATGATCGCTCGGGGGTAGATAATCCCTGTACCCAAACGGAGCCCTCGCCCGCTGCGTTTTCTCTGCGGCAGCAATCCATTCCGACTTCACCGCGCTTGATTCACCCGTTTACATTCTGTGGAGGTGGGCACGTTCAGCCGATAGGGTCGTCCTTTTCAGTTGCTCTCGTGGTGACGAGTAGTTTATGCTGTCCATCCAATGCGAGCAGTGGGTGGTTCCCCGCGATAGCCGCAATCAAACCCAATTAAAACTAGTACAGATATCCAAGTGCGCAAGTCCGCTGCCTGGAAGCTCAACGTCGTTGGATTTCGAGAGTACGTGCACAGCAAAGTATAGGTCGAGATTCGCTCGGTAGAGGAAATAGCAACTATGGGCTGCGGCATGGTCGTCTCGCTGATAAGCTCGGCGCTGTGCCCGCCGACGCAAATACCGCGCGGGCTTACATGCGCTCGCAAAACCGCCTGCAGTGGGACGGCCACGAACGCGGCTTTGTATGAGTGTACTCAGCTGTACTCGAAAGGCGTCGACTCGATAACTCATGGAAGCGTGCGCCTGGCGGTCGAATTTGCACAGATTCGTAGCCTTTACGCCGCTGTTCCAGGTGTGTGTTGACGGCCGGTTCATCAAATTCGGCAAAAATCTCCATGTTTCTCGAGTGAATGGTTTGCCGTGAGCCAGATATCGTTTTGCACGCGGAGAGAAACGAATATGGTCCCTAGTATACTTTGAGCCTTGATGATTCGAGTAAGTTCATACCCCATCAAACTCCCCACCTGAAAGTCGTCCACACTCGCGGTTAGAAAATGGATTATTAGCAAGTGCCTGCAAACTGCTACAGTCTTGTCGGGATTGTATGCGGGACAGCGTGCCACGCTACCTTCGATTAGGGCAGCAGCGTATTCTCACATGGCTAGAAAAGCTTCTCGCGGACTTGTAAAGAAAAAAAAACACCGGTCGACAATGAAAAGTATCCGCCCGTATGCGCACTGCGGACACTGCAGTAAACATGGTGGACCTTGTGCTTGCAGCAATGCTGCTGTATGTGTGGATGGCATTTCCGGATGAGGAAGTTCGCGTCGAAAGCACCGCCACATCTGAATGATGGTAAACCCGCACATGCTCCAATCTTTCCCCTCCATCTATCCTACTTCCAGTATTCCAAGTCCTAACCCATACAAAAATCAGGTCAAGTATCCACAATACAAAAGTCACACAACTCAAAAGTTCTCCATCAAAAATGCTCGGGATTGGCTTCAAGGTGAGCGACACGTCCACTTCGACGCTCCGTAGCGCGTTACGAGACTTCTTACAGCGCGAATACGCTTCCGATGCGTCTTATTCTGCCTCTGAAGGCCTGGAAACCGCTCAAAACGAGGCGCTGGACCAGTTTATTCAGCTCAAAACCGACGTGGATCTGGTCCGCACTCCGTCCGCCATTTCTCGCCACGTTCTATTGCGTTACTACGCCCAACTGGACAAAATGGCTCAGCGGTTCCCTTGTGACGGAGACGCCAGTCATGTCCGCGCGTCGTTAGCGCTACAGTTCACATGGAACGACTCGTTCTGTCCCCGTAAGAAGAGCACACAGACTGGCGTGTCGTTCGAACGCTGTGCTGTGATGTTCAACGTGGGGGCCTTGGAGAGCCAATTAGGGGTCCAGACGGACCGCAGCACAGCCGAAGGGCTTAAAACAGCGTGTCGGCACTTTATGAGAGCCGCAGGAGCCTTCGCAGAGGTGAAAGACACACTTGTGGAGCGAACTTTGGGTGCCAGGACTCCAGATATGAGCGCAGAAGGACTGGGACTATTGACGTTCCTCATGCTCGCACAAGCTCAAGCTTGTTTCTATGAGAAGGCCATTAAGGATCAGATGAAGGACGCCATTAAGGCCAAATTGGTCCATCAAGCTTTGGACTACTATGTCTCGGCCTTGGAGTTTTGTCGCTCGTCAGCGTTGGCAGCGGCGATTGACCGGTCGTGGGGAGTGCACTTGCAGTTTCAAGTGCATTGTATGCGTGCTGCGACGCAGTATTGGCAGGGGACAGCGTCCAAGACGGTCGCGCTGGAACGGGGTGAAGGATATGGAGAGGAAATCGCGAGACTTGTTGCTGCGGATGCAGAGTGCAATGAAGCGTGCAAAGTGGCAACGCAGAATAAACTGCCGGAATCACTGTTGCAGTCTGCGCGGGCATTGCAGCGCGTGGTGCGTGAACATCTTGACGCAGCAAGGAAAGATAACGCCAGTGTGTACTTGGAAAATGTGCCCAAATTTTCAGAGCTGCCGACGGTAGGCAAAGCTGCGATGGTGAAGCCACTGCCTTTGTCTGCGGATGAACTGCAACAAGAACTTGGTGGTGTTGACTTGTTTGAACAGTTTGTACCGAAAGACTTACTGCAGCGCGCTGACGGTGTAAAACAGGAAATCCACGGCATTCTGGAGCAGACGGCAGAAAAAGTGTCGAATAGTAACGACGCAGCAAAGGAGAAGCTCCACGCTATGGGGCTACCAGCCTCTATCGAAGCATTTGAGAAGACCAGTGATAACGGTATCCCGCACACGATTTGGCAGCGTATTCAGCACGTTAAGGTGACGACGGCGTCAGCAGCGATGGGTCCAGGTGGATCAAAAGACAATCCGGTCGCTGCTTTTATCCAACAGCGATTGCAAGAAAACCAGCAACGCTCTGATGCTGCGGAGAAGAAATTGCACACGATAGAATCTCGTTTGAAGCAGGAGGAAGTCGAAGATAATGTGTGTCGGCAAAACTACGGTGAAACGAAATGGGCACGGCCTGTGTCTTCTACTCTTAACCAGAACTTTCGCGCAGACATCGATCGGTATTATCGTCTAGTGAAGGAAGCCAAACAGTCTGACGGAGTTGTTCGCGATAAGCAAGCCTCTAGCCAAGATCAGTTGGAGGCACTGTCGCGCTCCAAGGCAAGTCTGGATCAAGAACTACCCGCTTTGCAACAAGATAACTCCAGCTGCAAGGAGGAAATAGCTGAGGTATCATCGCTCTTGCTGAGGCTTGGACAGCTTGTGGAGGAGAAGGACCAGGTTCTCCGTGATTTCCGCGTTTCATATGATAAGTTTAACGCCCTTCCGGTATTGCTGAGCGCAAACAAGGCCAATGGAGTCACGACTGAAGCTGCACTCGAGACAGAGAAACAATTCTTCCGCGAACATTTTGAGGGTAAGATTACTACCATCTGCGACGAAGAGCAGACACTGCTGGGTGAATTAATTCAAGCAAACTCCCGCTTTGAGGCGAAGAAAGAGAATGATCCCGTGTTGCACGAACGCCAGTCGTTCTTGCAGCATTTGAGCGACGCTGTGGACGTATTCGAGCAGCTTGATTCACACGTGAAAGAAGGAGCGAGGTTTTACGACGAACTAAGCGCTCGGATCGAACAACTACATCAAACAGTAGAAGATCACTGCTCTGCGCGCGAGCTCGAGAAGCGAGAGCTGGAGCTTAACTTGACTGCCGATGAAGAGATGCGCCAGCGCGAGGCTCAAGATGCGGAGTTGGCCCAGAAAATGATGCATGACATGCAGCTTCGCAATGCCAATACTGGCCCAAACGCCAGCGACGAAGCGTTAGCTCGGCAGTTGGCAGGTAGCACTTCGCAGTACTACCAACCTGTACAACAGCAATCAGCACCCCGTCGTACGACTACGCGCGTCTGCAGAGTCAACAGCCACCGCAACAGCATGCATATGCGCAGTATCAGCAGACACAAGGAGCCCCACCGAGTGGTAACAATAATCCGCTGTTCCCCCAGTCATCATTCGGAGGCAACTCGGGATCATCCGCTCCACCACCACCTCCCTACGGGAGCTATGTTAACCAACCCCAGCAGCAGCAATCGCAACCAAGTTACTACCAGTATCCCGGCCAAGCCCAGTACAATCCTCTTTTCCCACGAGGTCCAGGAGACTCAGTGTAGCGATAACTACTTGACAATGATTGTGACTGACATACCTTGGTGATCGACGTGTCATATTCTTTCTATTTCTTCTCCCCAAACTTGTCCACTTTGCTTTTGTTCAACCCCCGACAAACATGCTGCGGCTGCAGTGTCTGCTGAACGTGGAAGAAGACGACGTAAGTGAACGAGTAGGGGCTGTCTTCGTGCCACCAGACGAGCGCATTAGTACACTGCAAGCTCGCATCGAAGAGGAGATGCTTGCGACGCAGATTCAGGACCAACCCAGCGCGACATTAAAGCTCTATTGTGTGCAGCAGAAGCGTCTCACGTATCGTCAAAACCCAGCAACCAAACTGGAGGAGCTTTTCTTGGACGGCGCTGTGATTTCCAAGTGCGATACAAGTGTCCACGAGGCGTTGCAAGGTATTAAGCAGCTTGTGCCATGGGCACTAGTGTCGTGGTACTTTCAAGACCACAATTTCGCGTTCCCCGATGCTATCGACGTGGTCGCAGTATGGGAGAAGAATACTGAGATCGAGTGAAGCTTTGCAGGGTACTTAGCACGTTGAATACGGCAGCCACTCACGGCAGCACCCGCTAATAAAGTCTTGTATCGGATTCGTGTCAGCAGTTGTTAGCAGGTCATAGATGATCTCGCGCCCTGGTCCTTTGATACCAATTAACCTTCCATTACTGCTCAAGCTCCATAGCGCCATGTCGCGACGTCCTGGAACCTTCAAAGATGGATCACTAAAGTTCATGCAGCTCTTTCTGCCACAAAGCATTAGTGCCACCAAAGGAGTAATGGCTCCAAGTGCTGGCTTGAATTGTCCTCGTTAGAGATTCACATTGCTTCACAAACTGGGTTGGGTCGTGCGCTTCATCCAGCAAACGCATGCCATACAGTACCCGTAAATGTGCCGATTATCCTTGATCCAGCCATCAGTGTTGTCTGGGTATTACATCGCTCTTACCAGCTTGCTACACGCTTGTGTCGCAAATCTCGGTTGAGGTGAAGCTGGGTGTGCCATCGCGAAGTGGACGTCTGCATCGCCCGTGCACACGCTACTTTTTTCGTGGTAAATGCGATCATGCGAACACGGCGCTTGCATGATCTCTTGAGCGGGAGCGAAGAGATCAGAGACAACGGCGCACGATTCGTTTTTCTGTCAGAACAGTGCGAATAATCAAAAGTGGTGGCTACCTCGTTGTCGTAGTAACATCGTAAGCCATCAGCCGCACTCACCACCACAGTGCAGTGTCCTCGACGATCATTTGCCATGTCGTAGAACACTGCCCACTTGTTTGGTTGTTGGAAGTACACCGTTAATAGCAGCAGCTCATCGACTCATTCGTCCAGCAACGTAGCTGCACATAGGTCGGAACGAAATATCCCGTACATCTTGGGTTCATGCAGCAATTCTTGTCTCCTTTGGGTAGCTTTGATTTCTGGTATTTGTTTTCTGGCATTGAGCGAAGAACTTCGACAGACTGATCCACTGCTATCGCTGCGCAAAGCGTCAGAACTGCCAATTCCACGTGCCTTGTGACCCCACATGCCATGACAGCTTTTACCACCCTCAAACTACAGGTAGGTATAGTCTTCTTGGTATTAGCTTCGTCTTTTGTTGCGACTTGATCCAATTGTCCGGGTTGCTTGGCTCAACAATTCCGAGGTTCTTGCGTCCAGATGACACTTTTCTTGGCACGTAAAGCTCAGTCCCCGCAGAACATCCTTGTTATCTTGAGTCAGCATAATTTGTCATGCATTTCGTTAGTCAGGAAAAATTGTACAGTACTCGTGGCCATGGTGTTCGTCACAATGGTTCTGCTGCATCAGAAGATTGTTCCATTCTTCAGTTCACGTCAAAAGACTTGAAGTCGCAGAGCTCAACTCCGAATGAATGAGTACTAAGCAGAACCGAAAAGTCGAGCGTGAGCCACTTTACCTATCGACGACGAGTTTGCAGTATCAACCGTGGCAAATGGGACGATCGGAGCCGACTTCAGCGTCCTAACCTCCCAAACGGAGGAAGGAGGAGTGGGTCACGAATTGTCGGGGTCTGAAGTTATCGATAACAATGAGAATGAGTCCGCATATTCAAGTCCAGCCATAAAACGTCATGCTGGGCCCGCAAAGAAATTAGCTTGACGTCTTGGGGCAGTTCTCTTGACTTGGGACATACATGTACATCATAGTGCTCGGGAGTGTCGATCCCAACCCCGCACCCTCGCAGCAAAGAGCAAACGTGTCGGAAGAGTCTTGCTTGTTCGTGACCGCAGCCTTGACGTTGGAAGAGTCTTGCTTGTTAAGTCTTGTCAGATCGCACGCGTGGCATGATGGGGACATCTCCGCACCGAATTTGGGTGAGCACTTGCGCGGCCACACGACCAGCGGAAGGCGGCCGGTCAGTTGCGTCGACACTGGCATTCATTAACGCCGCCGTGGTACGCCGCTCCTGTATCATCTGGCACGTGACCAGCGCGCTAAAAGATGGCAGGTGAGGCGAGGAAGACACGCAGGGCACCTGGACATGACACCTTAGACCGTAAGCTGAAACCGTGCATGAAATGCGTGGCGTGTTGCTAGCTACCGGTACGGTTTTGCTACATGTTCCAAGGGAACTGAGGGCCTTTCTTGCTGCTGAGCGCAGGCAGACATGGGTGCGAGCACGAGACAAAGAGCTGGTGTTGCATTTTCGTCCTGTTGGCATCCGTATCTCCGAATGCGCAAGAAGAGAGCGATTGGCGCTGCTTGCTTCAGTTCGGGCACCTTGACTCATCAAGGCCATGCAAGCATTCAAACGACCATGGCATGTGCTTGCTCGACCCGACAACAGGTGTGCGTGAGTCACGACGCACCTACTCTTGTCGACGATGGAGCGGAGCAGCTGGTGCGTGCTGAGTCAGGTTTCCCTCCGAACACACGCACGATTCTTCGGCGCAGACTCGAACGTTCACGGCGCCGTTGATGGCCACGACCCATGTGCCGTGACCAGACCCACAGCTTTCCAGGAACACCCGCTGAACTTGTCAGGGCTAGACCCTCTGACGGCGTCATATGCCGTCGTGATGGGGAGTCTTAGCACCTAAGAACGCGTGGGACTCCTCGACATGGATCATGGGCATGATCCCGACACCAGCGTGCCATAGGGGTACTGTAGCTTTTAAGGCCCTGCAGAGTCTACGTTGCAGGGCAGCTTTCGTGTCATTGACCGCAAATCGCCGCGGCAGCATAAGAACGCAACTCCGTAAAACGTGGCGCCAAGCAGGCGTTCTCTTCGCGTGGCGGGAAATCTATCAACTTTTTGCACTCAAGTTCAAGTTCTTTGTCTTTCGGCACCACCCCCGGCTATCAGTTTTCGAGCAAAAATGCCGTTGCAAGCCGGTCGCCATGCACCGATGTATGCTTGAAAAAGTTTTGGGCAGATATATGATACTTGATGTCATGGTCGTATCCAGTGCATGCCATCCTGGCCAGCGATGTCTTCGGGTACCGAGTCAGCACCTGCAATCCATTGTTGCCACGCGCACCGCACCGCTGTCCTGCCCTTCCCAGACGGGGCGTCGCGCTTTTTCGTCGATCATCGCATCACAAAACATGAGTCAAGCGCCGGCTGGGCGAGACCGCATGGCGATCCGAGTATCGAGTCGACCGGCTGGCGGTCTCGCTTTTGGGGATCCATCTTTCGGCGCCACCTCTCTTGTTCTGATTTTCTCTCGAGAGCGGCTCGGAGACGCAACGAGAGGCGAGAGACAGTCGGCCACTTCGGTCTCAGCTCGAGTCGATCGCTCGGATCGGACCACGCGCGACATCACAATCCAACTTCGCCAGTCAAGGCCACAGGCGTATCCGCACTGTACTCCCTTCTCATAGAACAACAATCAAAATGTTCCAGCTCACCGACTCGCTGCTGCGCGGCGTCATGCACCACCGCCCGCAGTTCCCGCTGGAGCTCTGCCACCCGGCACCGCCGGTGTTCGAGCCCCGCAAGCTCGTGTTCCCGACCGCCGAGTCCGACACGACCAGTGTCGCGTCGACCCCAGTGAGACGTCCACAGTGTGCTCTCCGGTGCTTCGACAACCGATGAGCCTCAGCTTCATCACGAACCCGAGCTCAACCGAGGAAGATCCTCAGGCTCCGCCACAATCAGAGGTCATGTGCTCCAAGAAGAACTGCTACCGCACCGCCAACAGCCTCTTTGGGGCCTTCTGCGAGTTCCACAAGCCCAGTCGACTGTGCAAAGTGCCTGAGTGCCGCAAGTGCGCCAAGACTGGCGGCTTCTGCATCTCGCACGGCGGCGGTCGGCGGTGCCGCACTGAAGGGTGCATCAAGAGCGCCAAGGAAGGCGGCTACTGCATCGCCCATGGCGGTGGCAAGCGCTGCCGCGAAGAAGGTTGTTCCAAATCGGCCCTGGCCGGTGGACTGTGCTCAGCCCACGGTGGTGGCAAGCGCTGCAGCGCCCCTACTGCGCCAAGACAGCATTGAAAGGCGGGCTTTGCATCGCACATGGTGGTGGTAGGAGATGTGAAGTGAGTGGCTGTACAAAGAGTGCAGTCGGAGGCCACTTGTGCGTCTCGCACGGTGGTGGCCGCCGCTGCCGGGAAAATGGCTGCAACAAGGGCGCTGTTCGACGAGGAGTGTGCATTCGTCATGGAGCACGACAGGATTAATGCTTTTAGTCTTTTATTATAGGAAGCGGAGGGAGGACAGGCTAGCTTAGGGGCCAATATTCACCATGTAAATGCACCGAAGAACTGTAGAATTGCTCCACCATTCATTCATTCGTACTGCACGGACCACCGTCCAACGCCAAGCGGTTACCGCATAAACTCGCTCGAAAGAACGCTCGTCACCATGCAGACGTGTGTCACGCCCGACAAGGTTTGTATTCCTCGGGCGGTGATTGAAATCGACCGCCCAGCTGGTGGAGTCACCACCCGTATGTCGCGCACAGGGCTATAGTCTATCGCTCTGTGCATAGCAATCACTTGGTGAACCTTGACGGCATGGACTTGGGAGCCCAGCCTGACTCATTCTCGTCCCTCTGTCTCCGAAGCACAGCTCCATCCGGTGCGAAGACGTTCGGACTGGATGCTGGCAGATCTCCTGCTGGGCTCCACCCGATGGAAATGTGAGTCAACGGCCATAATCTCGGCGCAAAAAATCGCTGCTCATTCTGCGCCATGAATCCAGTGATTCTTTCGTGAAGAGCTTCAACGATACGCGGCGAAACCGACCACGCACCACATGCAGCCGGCACTGATGTCCGACGGATCGCCCATGTGCTCCATGTACTTGCCATCTCTTTTACAGCACCTTCTTGGCCGTCAAGAAAAACATGTCCGAGAGCACCCTATTCCAATGTTTGCCATCATTGTTCACCGCTTCTCTCGACGATTTCCCAGCCAGTATATATCTACTAGAACATACTAGTATTCCAAGTTGGTCTGGAACAACTTGTGGATGTCCTGACTACATATTTGCTAAATGTTCGTGTGTAACTGGCCTGCTGTTGACTGCAAGAAGTGCACGAAAAATTTGCGTTGACTCACGATGTACTTACGACCATCAAGGCGTCGCTTTTTCCATTGGTCGTACATGTCACTAAACTTGTTTTAGTGACATCGCGATTCTTCTCTCAGAAGGCACCAAGAGAAGGATGGCGAGTGCCGCGATGGTCGTGTACTGTTTCGACACGTTGCAGTCGCATTTCGACGGCGGTGTGGAGCCCACGCCTCGGTTCGATATCCACCAGGAGTTGTACGCTTCGTGAACTGACCCCCTTTGCGCCGTTCTGAAATGGTTCTCTAAAAACCTTTCGTGCTTTTGTCGCCTTTAGTCCGTTGTTTGTGACCTGGGAGATCGAGAAGAACGGCGCCACGCAATTGCGAGGCTGCATCGGTACTTTGGCTCCTACAAGGCTTCGTAACTTGCGGGATTTCACCTTCAAGAGCGCGTTGCGTGACCACCGCTTCGACCCCATTGGACCCCAAGAGATCCAGCACCTGCACTGCTCCGTGTCTTTGCTCATCGACTACGAAGACGCTGATGGCTACGATGACTGGGAGGTTCGCACTTTAGAGCTGTAGCTGATAGTATAGTGGGGAGCTAATGTTGCCTTTTATGTGCTGTTTTTGAGTTAGGTTGGCACGCACGGGATCATCATCGAGTTCAAGGACTCACGCGGCACTTCGTACAGCGCCACGTACTTGCCACAAGTCGCACGTGAACAAGGTTGGGACCACCTCGAGACGGTGACGTCGCTCATGCGGAAGGCGGGATATCGACGCAGTGTCAGTCAAGAGCTGCTCCATTCTGTCAAGGTTACTCGCTACCGCAGTTCCATCCACAAGCTCACGTACCAAGAGTATCTCTCCGTCAAACAAGAGATACTAGGTCATGCGTGATCGTTCGCTCGCTCACTCACTTCCTTCGCATCTGGAGTTTATATGTTTGCATGTACTCACTCATTCGTTCGTCCATCTTCCAGAGCATCAATTGATTTTTTTATTTGGTTACTCACATTGCTCCGTACTTCTTGTACTTGATCGGATTTCCTGTTTGTCTATGCAAACGCATTGCTCGGATGTATACTGCGCTCGCGAATTGAAGTCACTTGCGCGAAACCTATCGTGTATGGAGAGTAGAACCTCTCAGAGGGATGGCAACTTGTGGCGACCTTCTGCCTCACTTATTCGGAGGTCCTGTTTCCGGTGTAGCGCTGATTTAAGCGCTCCCGATAGTCGTCGTGAACCTGTTTGATGAGAGTTTCTCCTCCAAGAAGTGGGTCGTAGTCGCCAGTAAGCTCGTCTTCATTGCCAGAATAGTTCATGTTCTCAGCGTCGCGTTCGTCAATAAGATGCGCGTCTTCTTCCAGCTGCACTTCAGTCTTCCCGGAATATTCCGCTTCATCGCCCTTTTCCCGGTGGCTAGCAGGTGCAGATGCATGTTGCCGCTTACTTTTCGCGGATGCGGTGTATTGACCCGCAAGTCGAGTGTACACGTCACCTACAGGAGCTGGAGGAGGAAAAACATCACTTCCTGGCGTAAACTGCTCGTTGTCGTCGCTACTATAGTCACGTGAGCGGTCCGTAGTCACGTAGGACATTGGCTGCCGCAGACCAGAAAAGCTGGTAGAACTGACGTACTGCTCCGACTCGTTCTCTCGTTTCATGTTGGCAAGCACTTCCAAAACGGAGTTGCTCTTGAATGACGGTGGGTTCTTGAACCCTGACGGTGTCGCCACAAACTGCTCCGTTGGGGGTTCGCAGATCGCGACAATTTGAGCTGTCCTTTATCCTTTAGCCGCCTAGAGCGATTGCGCTCCGAGCGATTTTGCAGGATTTCACGTTTCGACACACTCTCCCGCACACGGTTTTTGTGGATGCCTGTAAAGTTTGTGGGATTAGAAAGTCTAGAAAAGATTGACTTCGAGGAGGCTCCAGTAGATGCAGAATCGTCACTTCCCTCCTTTGAGTTAACATCACCTCCATCGTCATGCTCGTTCTCCTCACCATGACCATAGCGCCGAAGCGCGTTTTGCGAAATACGGTTTTTCTGAGCCGATGTTGATCCAGATTCAGGATAGCTGCTCACATTCTCCAACTCCATCCTAAAACGACGGCGATCATGCTTCGGTGAGCGAGACGGCATATCATTGTCATCATCGTCGCTTCTCATGGTAGCATCTTCGTCATGGTCGTCCTCATGTTCATCGGTATTCATGTCTTCATCATCGTCAACAAACTCGTTCGCCCAGGAGCTTGGTCCAGTGGGAGTGTGACTTGATGCAGCCGCGAATTTGTTTCCTGTAGACGTTGGGATGCGAATTCGTGCGCGACCACCCGTTTGGTTACCTTCCTGGACCACAGATGTCAACTTTGCCAATTGTGATTCTAAATACCGGACGCGATCTCTGCTGGCAGCAAGATCCTGCTCCTCTTGCTCAAGCCGAGCTGAAATGTCTTGCTTCTCCTGATTCATCGTTTGGGACACGGCTTCCAGCTCCTCACATTTCTTCCGAAGTACAGCATTTCTCTCTTCAGAGACGGACAGCAAGATCCGGCTACGTTCGTCCAGTGGTTCTTGTGCAGATGAGGACTCGTCGGGCGTCATACCCCCGTTCACCACGCGCTGCAAAGATTCTTCGTAGCTCTGTTTGATCTGTGCTGTCTTCTCCCGTTCTTGCTCGAGATGGCGTACAAGATCTGCCATTTCCACTTGCTGTTTTGCAAGCTCCTGTTCCTTCCGTTGGTCCTGTTTTTCACATCCACCGCCATACCGAAGAGCATCTTCAGTAGTGTCCGTGCTTCAGGCAAAGACTGCGTCGTCTCAATTTTCGCTAGAGTATTGGTACCGTCCATGGCTTGAACATCATCCGAGATCTCGGAGATTTTCTCCTCCTTGTATTCTAACTGGGCTTGGCATGCCTCAATGCGTTCTTCCAAATCATAGAGCAGTTGTTCCTCTGCAGGTGTCAGCTGCTGCCCCTGTCGGCCACTATTGCGCCTGCTCACCGATGTATTTGGCATTGGCGAAGTCAGGACGTCCCGGATGTTCGTCTGCGATGAAATGGAGTTCTTGACCTCTTTCTCAAGTTTGTCCCTCTGAGCGTAAAGTGCCTCCATTTCTTTTGCCACGACTTCTCTTTCCTTTTGCAACTGTTCCAACTTTTGCTGTTCCTCCGCCCGCTTCTTCACCTCCTCGGACAGCAACTTTGCTTCACGATCAGCACGATTGGATCCAGCGCTCTTCTTGCGACCGTTGGAAGCATTCATTTTCCTTGCCTGGGCAGTCAGCTGCTGTTGCTGCTTCAGTCGCTGCTTCGCAGCTGTCACTTCTTCCATCTTCCGTTTTAGTACCCGTTCCTGGGCATCCTTCTGAGTTCCCAAGCGCAAGATTTGTTGTTTGTCACGCTGCTGGCTCCGCTTAAGATTCATAATTTCGCGGCGCCGTTGTTTGGCTTCCTCTTCATATCGCTTCCTCTCTTCGTGCATTTTCTTGACCAAATCCACTTTTTGGCGCTTCATATTGGTGATTTCGGAATTCAGTACACGCAACTGCATCTCATTCTTCTTCTTTTGGTTCATGAACCGGTTCATATCGTTTTGCTTCTTCCGCAGGGCTTGTAATTCTTCCTCTTTCGTTTTCAGGTCTCGTGACAGCTTAGAAAGCCTAACATCCCCACCTGACGGACCCCTTCGACCTGAATCTTCTGCTCTATCTGTTGAATTTCATCGGCAAGGCGATCACGGTCCACCTGAGCATTACGCACCTCTTCCACCATTTGGGCCATCTTTTGCTCGTAAAACGTTTTCATACGGTCGTAGTTTGCTTGAGCCTGACGAATATTTTGTACAAGTTGTTCTTTTAAGGAAATGTCATGTGCAAGGTCTTGAACCGACTCGCCAAGATGACGTTGGCGCTTCTCGAACACACGCATACGATCAGCTTCTTCTGTCTCCTCTTCAACCTCCATATTGTCCGCTGAGTTGTTTCCATCCGCACCACCTCCATCGCTTTCACCACCAACATCATCGCCGCTGTCTGCCTCCTTCAACTTGTTCAGAAGAGCTGTTTCTTTTTCGATTTCTTTCTCCACCTGTTCAAGTAGCTCACTGCCCACCTTCGTGTCCACGTCATCAAACGATGGTACAGCGAGTGCATCAGCTGTAGTTGGTCGAGATCCTCCGCTGTCCATAACAGAACCAGGAAAGGTCATCATAGCATTGTCACGTTCCCGCTCCACAGATCGGAGTTTTTCTTGCAGTTCGCATATCGTCCGTAGTTGATCTTTCAGAACGTTGGATTTCGACTCTTTCTCCTCCGGGTTCATAGTACTTCCACCTGTGTTTTCTTCAACACAGAGTCGAAGATAGTCACGCTCCGCTTGCGCAGCGATCATTTCTTCTTTCAAATGATCTAACTGGGTCTTTCCGCGCTTCAGCTCAGCTGTCAATCGAGCCACTTCATTTTCAGCGTTTTCAGCGCGTGTTCGAAGGTTGCCGAAGGAGTCGAAGTCGTTGTCCATTCCTATATAATTTGTTCCCACTGTTGCCATTTTCAATTCGCTTTCCGACAATCCCGGGTTGCGGAGGCGATGCACCTCCATTTGGAGCATTTCCAGCTGACGACGCAATTCTGACGACTCATCACGGTTGACCACGGGCTTGTTCTGAATATTCCTTGCGCGGTTCGCATACTTGAGCGCATTTAGCGTTTCCTCGAAATTGACGTCCGCAGGACTAACGCACGTGAACATCAAAGTTCGGCTATTGCCACCGAGAGAATCCTGCAGCATGCGCGTTAATTTCGAGTCACGATACGGAACGTGTACCCTGCCTCGTTTCTTGTCGTCTCCCAACGCGCTGATCACATTGCCCAGTGCGAGAAGGCCTTTATTGATGTCGATACCTTCTTTCAACCGCTTTCC
The DNA here is from genome assembly GCA_011947355.1 of Phytophthora boehmeriae. Lineage (NCBI taxonomy): Eukaryota > Oomycota > Peronosporomycetes > Peronosporales > Peronosporaceae > Phytophthora > Phytophthora boehmeriae. Next base: position 364,828 of record JAAVTJ010000250.1, on the reverse strand, counting down.
CTCTGCTTGAGTTCGCTTCTGACGCTCTGAACCAGCAAGATCCACGAAATTAAAGTACGAGCTTCTCGTTTCGTAGTCCCCTTCAGCCAATTCGGCGCCGTCTGCTGGTGGATCGCGAATGGGGACATTTTGCACCATCGTGACTGTAAAGATAGCGTGCGAGCGACTCGAGTGTGCGTTCATGAGCGTACTTCCAGTCGTACGACACAGCGTACCTCGCTCCAGCAATCTCATACACTCATCTGCATCAACTACACGCACTTCTGCAGCTCCTGTAACCTGTACTTCTCCATTCTCCGCTTCTCTTAAACTCACTTTGTTCTCGCCAGTGGACTCATCGAGCGTCACGAGTAGATCATGGATCTCCTCTCCATAAATCTCAAGAAACCTGATATGGAGCTCTGCCTTGTAGTGCGCATTCTCCAATGTCTTGGAGTCAATCTGCTCGAACATGTAGCTGATGACTCGCGGGATGATGCCGTAGTCCTCTGGCGGGATGTGCACTGAGCTGCCGCTGCCCATTGTGTACGTCTTGCCTGATCCTGTCTGTCCATAGGCGAAGATAGTGGAGTTGTAGCCGTCGAAGGTCGCCTTGATCAAAGGATCCACGCAGCGCCAGATGTCGCTCTGCTGGACGTACTTGCCGAACACGTAGTCGTACGTGAAGGCTCTGTTCTTGCCCATGACGATCTGGTTCTCCTCCTCCAGCACCGACACGCATTCGTCGCATCGCTCCACCTTCTCCCGGCCGATGAGCGGCCGGATACGGACGGCAACACGCACAGAAGCTCCGTCGTCGTCCGCCATAGCGTCAGTCTTGATTGAGCTGTTACAGCTGCTACACGGAAGCAAACAGAACGAGAGTGGGCTCTACACAAGCACAAGAGAGAGGGGAAAGTCTGGGTACACTTGGGAGGTGGTCTGGACTCCTGTAGGGGTCAGAGGAAACGCACGGAGAGAGACCAAGATCGCAAGCCAGACAAGTTTCCTGCTGTACGATTGCACTTGCTTAAAATCGCTCGAGAGAGGTAATAAGAAGCCGTCACGAGCCTCTCTTGAGTGATGCTTGCTACAACTTAATATGGATAGACATGCAACTTTAGTGAAAAGAAGCTGTTGTGCAACTTTGGAAGTTGAAGTGGGTTTGATTCACGCAGATTTGGCAACACTGCCTTCGCTCAAGGCGTTGTGTGCCACGACTATAGCTAGATCATTTGTGTCTAATCATCGTCACTTCCAAAGAGGCTCTTGAAAATGCCCATTACGCCACCGCCACTTGACTCCTCTGCCTCGCTACCTCCTACGTCGTCAAAACCGCTGTCGCTGCTTGTGTCATTTCCACTGCTGCTACCTCCATAAATGTCGGAATCGTCCTTGTACTCCCAGTCGTCTTCGGTACTTCCAACGGCCCCATCTTCTCCGGTAACAGTCTCTGTTGCTGCTGGTTCATCACCAGCACCAGCGTTAGCATCTTGGTCGCCACCGCCGCCGCCCATCATGAACGGGAACATCATCCCACCAGCACCACCACGAGGAATTCGTGACGCCATTTCCCCCACCACACGGTCAAAAGGCAAACTTTGCAGGTAGATTTTACCGGGTCCAGTGAGAGTTGTCACGAACAAGCCTTCCCCACCAAAAGCACGTTTTTCGCCCCCTTCATCATGGTGATATCGTAGTGCACGCTGGGTTCGAACGCGACTAAGCAGCCACTTGATATGCGCAGCACCTCTCCAGGCTGAAGCTCACGCCCAATCAACGAGCCTGACGCACGGACCAGCACATCACCACTTCCAGTGAGCCTCTGTAAAATAAACCCTTCGCCACCAAAGAAGCCAACGCCAAATTTCTTGGCGAACTCCTACAACATGATAGTGATATTTTGAGCAACGTGCCAACAACGAGCACGCAGGTTGCTAAGCGACCATTTCGTACCATTTCGATGTTGACAGTGTCTGAGCCGCACAAGAACGCCCCCTTCTGACAAATAATAGACTCGCCAAGGAAGTCACTCAAGCGGAGGTGAACGATCTTGCTTGGGAAACTCGTGCCAAGCGCAACTTTGCCCTTCTTGTCACCGTGGTAAGTGAAGCGAGACACGAAGAAGTTTTCGCCGGTCATCATTCTACGTTCATCATCTGTGGTTAGAACGCAATCAATCATGGGCAGTACATTGCACAAGTTCGCACCTTTTCATGCCTTGACCAAAACCTCCAGCCGTCGTCGTCTCCATCTCCACTCCGTCCGTCATGTAGATCATAGCACCAGTTTCTGCACGCAGACACTGCTCAGGCTCCAACTCAATCTGCAGCAACACAAGCACGCCGTTGGTCTCGACCACACTTCAACAACTGCACAGACAGCTTCTCTCGTACGTGAACGACTTGTGAGTCGTGTCCCTCAATAGACATGGCGGTACTAAAGTCGATTGGCACGAAAACTTCGTTCTCTGAACTCTCGTGGTGTGGCACCGTAGCCGTCGATTGTTCAGGCTCCTCCTGCTTCTCTGCTGCAGACTGACTGGGAGCCACGTCGTGTGGCTTTACGCCAGGCAGTTTACGCACAGTCTTGCGTAGTTCCGCATTGTAGTACACGACATCCCCTGAAGAATCAATTGTTCCGGTCAATACACCGTTAATCGATTTTAAATACGATTTTACAGACCGTTTCTGCGTCTAATGGCCTCCCAACCGTCCGGCAGTGCCGATGAGAGCGTTCTCGTGTGCTGCAGACCCACACAGCGAGCGCTAGAGGTGGCTTTAGGCACGTATCGGAGCAGCACGCGACGTAGCATTCTTAATCAAGTGTCAACTGAAGAATGATGGTGACTCGGATACGCTTTTAATTATAGACCCGGAGCACTATTTGCAGCGCCACGTGTGACGTTCACTTCACTTGTGGCGCTGTTTTTGGCTCGCGTCTTGATCCCATTTCTGCTTGTATGAGCTAAAGCAATACTGCTCACCCCACCTCACAGAACACAGAAGCATATTATTAGGCTGCAGCTGCATCAAGTGGCAGTGCCGCTGGAAGCGGCGTCCGTTACGCGCACTTTTTCAAACGGCTTCGAAAATTACCGCAATCTATTCGGTTCAAAAATTCAAAAATAAACAGGCGCTGCGCTTCGTTGGGCTCACCCCTTCTTCATCTCTGTATAAATGTTCAGAAGAGTGCAAATGCCATCCATCCTTGAGCGCAAGCCAACCAATCAGACTGCGCCAGTGGTTTCAGGTTCTGTTTTCTCTTGTGTTTTGTATGCTTCGGTGGGAACACGGCGTCGCCGGGCGCGCGTAAATTACCGACCAAAGGCTATTTTTGTCGTGCTGGCCGCGCATTGAAACCCCGCGGACAGTCGGTTGAAAGTTTCATTCGCCAAAAGTCCGAATTCCTCCGAGCCCGCGCCAGCCAGCCAAGAGCCGCAGGAAGAAACTCTTCGACCTTACAGCAAACAGGTGGGTCTCCCCTTGCTTCCCCCTTCCTTCCCCTCCATCGCACCAAACACCATACGATAGGGGAAAGGGGGACGAGCCTTACAGCGTCTGTTGCGATCTTTTTCCTTAACTTAGTATTCATTCCTTGTAGACACAAACAATGCGTGAGTTGGTTCACATTCAGGGCGGACAGTGCGGTAACCAGATCGGAGCCAAGTTCTGGGAGGTCATCTCTGACGAGCACGGCGTGGACCCCACCGGTAGCTACCACGGCGACTCGGACCTGCAGCTGGAGCGTATCAACGTGTACTACAACGAAGCCACGGGCGGACGCTATGTGCCGCGCGCCATCCTCATGGATCTGGAGCCTGGCACCATGGACTCGGTCCGTGCTGGACCGTACGGCCAGCTCTTCCGTCCGGACAACTTTGTGTTCGGCCAGACGGGCGCTGGTAACAACTGGGCCAAGGGACACTACACGGAAGGCGCAGAGCTCATTGACTCGGTGCTGGATGTCGTCCGGAAGGAGGCCGAGTCCTGCGATTGCCTGCAGGGTTTCCAGATTACCCACTCGCTGGGTGGCGGTACCGGTTCCGGTATGGGAACGCTGCTGATCTCCAAGATCCGTGAAGAGTACCCGGACCGTATCATGTGCACGTACTCGGTGTGCCCGTCCCCCAAGGTGTCGGACACTGTGGTGGAGCCTTACAACGCGACGCTATCTGTGCACCAGCTTGTGGAGAACGCCGATGAAGTTATGTGCCTGGATAACGAGGCCCTGTACGACATTTGCTTCCGTACGCTCAAGCTCACCACCCCCACCTACGGTGATCTGAACCACCTGGTGTGTGCCGCCATGTCCGGTATCACGACGTGCCTGCGATTCCCAGGCCAGCTGAACTCCGACCTGCGTAAGCTGGCTGTGAACCTGATCCCATTCCCGCGTCTTCACTTCTTTATGATCGGTTTCGCGCCGCTGACATCACGTGGCTCGCAGCAGTACCGCGCCCTGACGGTGCCAGAGCTGACCCAGCAGCAGTTCGACGCGAAGAACATGATGTGCGCCGCTGACCCTCGCCACGGCCGTTATTTAACTTGCTCGTGCATGTTCCGTGGACGGATGAGCACGAAGGAGGTGGACGAGCAGATGCTGAACGTGCAGAACAAGAACTCTTCATACTTTGTGGAATGGATCCCGAACAACATCAAGGCTAGTGTGTGTGATATCCCGCCTAAGGGCCTGAAGATGAGCACCACGTTCATCGGTAACTCTACCGCTATCCAGGAGATGTTCAAGCGCGTGTCTGAGCAGTTCACGGCTATGTTCCGTCGTAAGGCTTTCTTGCACTGGTACACAGGCGAGGGTATGGATGAAATGGAGTTCACGGAGGCCGAATCCAACATGAACGATCTGGTGTCCGAATACCAGCAGTACCAGGACGCAACCGCAGAGGAGGAGGGAGAGTTCGATGAGGATGAGGAGATGGATGAGATGATGTAGACGTGTCGCAACTGTAGCGGCCTCCTTCGTCTTCCGTGGTTGCGGGCATACTCACCACTCGACGCACTGCTGATCGCCTTCGTAGTTTAGCTATCTACACTCATGAGAGAGGTTAGTGGCCCAGCATCTACAGGAACAGAGATCTTATTACCTGCTTAGCTTTCATAATCTGTGTGCCTTTGTTCCACCGTAGAGCAACAATACATGACATTGCATCTCACCTCAATCATTGAACTTGACATCAACTCGCACCAGCAGCTGCATCGAGTTCATGCAACGCGTGCCACGTCATACCTTTAGTTGTTGGCCTGTTTATTTTTGGTAGTTGATGTTGAAGTGCTCCGGTCCATTGTCCTGCAAGATGGAGCCAACTATCGACCCCACGCTTGAGACTGCAGGAGCTCAATTGGAGATTCCTTCCGATTGCAATAGACCTGAAGCTCCTGCTCCAAGATCGACGTTCGTTCAAATCCGAAGGCTAGAAAAACCACTGGCCTCGTACTCTCCCTTCCGCGAGTCCTTCTTCTACGACCCGCGAGTCAACACTGCACTCCAAAAAGGTGGACGGCAGCCGGATCGTGTCCATTATGCACGGGAATCAAAGCGGATGTGGACAACTCAAGGCCCCTACATCGATCCTCGACTGCCCCGGACGACTGTAAAGCCGGGAACAGCTTTCCAGAACGCGTGTCTTAGTGCTGACCAACTCTACAGCTCCAGCCGCAACACTTTGGGCTATGAAGTGCATCGTGCGTGCTTTTGCTGTGGTGTTTGGTGATAATAGCTAATGGCGTATTGTATTTAGGGTCGTTGCGAGGCACCAGCTTGTGCAGTACTACCAAACGCTTCAATGATGTGAGTGCACAGCAGCAAGATGAGGCTGTCTTAAAAAAAAGTTTACATTTATGTGTTGTAGAAATCCTGTACTCCGGAGGGTGTTGGTCCAGGGTCTTACGATGTGGACAAGAAACCCCGAGGACTGCTTACAGCCCCTCCACCCAAACAACATGGGGTAAGAGTCTGCTATCTTTTCAGTCGCAGCGATACATTCATATTGACGATGATATTCAGGATTTTCCTCTTCCTGATCGACTTGCGCAATGGGGTGGAAGATCTGACTCACGATCGATGGACAGTGCCGGCGAGTGGAAAACTACGTCTGAAAAGCCATCGCCCACCCACTTTTCATTCCGTAAAGCACAAGCTTCCACTTGGATCGAACAGGTTGAACAACGGCAGCGGCGAGAAACCCCATTGGCACAGCGTAGGCGGATGCCCGATGCGGCTGATTCTCCAGAGAAACGCCTTCCCCCATTTCTGCAGGGAACAAGCAACCCGGTGCATACCATCGTGACGACAAAGTCTAAAACTGTGCTAGCTCCAGCTGCAGTGCCAACTCCAACAGTGTCTGTGCCTGCAGTTGTAGTCCAGCCTTTAGTCGTGTCACTGTATCCACCAAAAATCGATGACGACGACGAAGCTTGAATGCTAGACCTCCAAATGTTGCAAGGCTGAACGAATCCTCTCTTTTACTGCTTAGTAGTCCTCAGCAGTCCTTTAGCAACTTTGGAAACGACTTGCACGGAATTAGGGTCGAGTCAGAGGCTCCTGCTTTTGACGGAGATTGCTGGTCGGAATATCGCCTAGAGGCTGACGAGTCTTTGAATTGCTTGGATGGCAGAACGCAAGTACCGGTGCACAGTTGATCCAGTCCGTATGTGTCAACCGTATTCAAAATCCGAACATCTTCAAGATACTGCAAAATCACTGTGTCCTTAACGGCTGGGTGATCAGGTGACAAAAAGTAGGTTTGTATGGTATCGTCATGCTCACCGATTTGTACTTGATGTGCGTGGTGTTCAATGTGAAACTCGGGGCATTCACAAAGATGCTTGTACGTGGTCGCGGATACTTGAATTCGGCCAGCCACGCCGCGTGACTCCAAAAGGTTTGCTATAACGGTGTGGCGCCCCCAAATGAGATACCGCGGTTTCTTAATACCCACTACGCCGCCCACGACACTGCCTGTGTGGATGCCAATACGCATTTGCAGCGTTACGTTCGCCTCAACGCAGAAGCGTTCAATCTCGCGTAGCATCTCAATAGCAAAGGCAGTGATTGCAGCAGCATGGTTTTTAGTGCTTTTATAGCTGGGCAACCCGCCCACAACAATAAAGGCATCCCCCACAGTGTCCATTTTGTAGATACCCAGCTCATCTAAGTGGCGGTCGAAAGCTGAGTAGATCTGGTTGAGCATAACGCAAATGGCTGCTGGTTCAAGCTTCGCACCCAGAGGTGTGAATCCCACCATATCCGAGTAGAGTAACGTCACCTCAGCCAGTTCATCAACAATTGTGGACTGCTGCATCAGCGCCTCAGCATACTGTTTCGATGGCAACATGTTGGTCAACAAGGTCTCGCACTTTTGCTTTTCCAGATGAAGCGTACACTTGAGCAGAAAATCTCGGCGTAGTCCGAGTTCGCGTTTGTATCCAAAGTGCGTTGCTACTATCCCTGCTGTGAAAAGCAAGCAAAAACTCTCGGACAAATCTGCCCACGACTCGGCTTGTCGCACTGAAGCACACACCGCGAACACTACAAATGACCACGCGTTTACCATCGCTGCGTTTCGAAGCGCAATCTCATCACCAAGCCAAACATCACAGCGTAGAGCAGATTAGCGTCTAGGAAGGTAATTTTCTGTTCTCCTCTCGGTTGTGAGTCACTAACGTTGGTCGTGTCTGTCAAGGTCAGCAACTGTACGTTCAAAGCCGAAATGAAAGCGAATCCTGTTCCTGTAGCCCATGCCTCCTTCCGCTTAGCTAGGTGCGGATACGTCCGTAGCAGTCGTACTATTATCAGCAGTAAAATAATTGCTGAGCCGCAGAGTGAGTATCCTATGACGTCTCTTCTAGCCTTGTTGGGGTATTCGTCGGTATTGTAAACCTTGTAGATGATGGTTATCAGTAGATAAGCAGCACACATACCCAGTGCCAGACAAAACTGGGGTGTGCTATCTCGATTGTGATCAGCACGGTAAGCGCTTTCCATATCACTAGCAGTATCGGTCACATTCTGGTTATCCCGCCGATGGTTATCTTGAAGTTTCGCTATGGCCAGATTATCGTCGAAAGCTGCTTGGACTCGTGATGGCTTTATAACTGACTTTGCCCATTCTGTAGCGTAACAACGTGCCTGCTTTCCTTGGAAGTCTAGCGTTAGGTTTCGGATCTCCACAGCATTCATATACCCTAGATAGTCATCACTGCGATGGTGCATCGATGACTGAAATTCGAGGTCTTTTGCACGGATGGATTCCTCCACAGCGGCCTCGAAACTGCTAAACACGTCCAGACCGGTGATTCTTTTGTGTCGCGGCGGTTCTGTGCGTTTGCCCTCAAGCCAGTAAAGCTGTACCATTCCTTTTCCCTTCAAATTCATTGTGCCGCGCTCGGATATAATAAACGCTCCAGTCCGTTCGAGAAGTTGGCGAGAGCGGTCGCTGATTTGGATCTTACAGGGGCAACCTGAAGAGCAGATACGTGACGATGTGTTCACCGTGTCTCCGAAGAGGTGATAACTGTAGGTTTTGCTCCCCACGACTCCAGCGACCACAGGGCCAGAGTGAATGCCGATTTGCAGTTGGATATTCACACCATTAAAGCTCCATGACTCTTTTTCACATATACGCATCATCGTCAGCGCCATGTCCGCAACTTTCTCGCAGTGAAACGGGTCACGCTGAGGTACACCTGCTGCACACAGATAGGTCTCCGCAATTGCCTCCACCTTGTAGACACCATGGACATCCGTAGCACAATCAAAACAAAAGACGATGCGGTTCATCAGCCGCACGAGATCAGTAGCCGATGCATGCTTGGAAAGAGTCTGGAAATTGTTCACGTAGCAGAACAGAATGGAGACCTCATCGTAACTTTCAGCCAGTCCGTCCGTGCGATTATCCTTCAGACGTTCTTTAATATGCACGGGGAGCATAGTCTCTAGAAGGTCATCGTGACGTTTTCGCTCCTCGTTTACGCTCAGTCGTTCTAGAAACTCCTGGCGTACGTATCGTTCACTGTGATATGCTGTCAGAGTGCAGAATGCCACCATGGCCAGATTTGTTGTGACCTCGAGATCATCCCATGCGCACGAGTGACAGAAACCCACCGCAAAAATGCCTTTATCACCATGTGAAAGCACGCACATATTGAAGCCATAGTGAAGCGCATGCCACTCGCGATGTAGATTATAAGGATGAACAGCAAGTTCATCGCACGGACGCTCTTTGTGACGCAAAGAGCGTGAGCTCCCCGTTGATATTTTTGCCTGACGATGCCTCAGTAGCTACCGAATTCATAAGGAAGGCGAACCGCGGCAGTTGGTGCACGAGGTCTAAGATCATATAATGCGCAAGCACACATCGGCCAAACTTCCGACGGAACCAGCTGGTAAAAGTCGCTGCTTGGAATGCTAGCGATAACAGGACGATGGCAACCCGTGAGAGGAACACAATATCGCGGAGCAATTGTGTCTGGGTCAAGAGCTGTGCACCCAGCATGATTACGTTAAGAAATGTCACGATTCGGCTCGAGGCACGCACTTTGCTTGTGACATACATGTTGAAGTGTTTGCAGAAAGCTTCTTCCGTAGCGGCATCACGGAAGCGCAGCGGAAAAGCTTGCATACCAGTGCGCACTGTAGAGTCTGTGGTTTTGTCATTTCCAGCGCTGTTTCTTCCTCCACCTGTTGATCGTATGGGTCCTGCCCTGCCCCGAATTGAGTCACTAGGATAAACTTTAGTCCCATATCCCGCCTCCGTAGTGTGTGGAGATAATTTCTTGGTAGGATTATGATCGATGGTGCCTAAAGGCACAAACTCAGTCGTCAGGGGATAGATATTGCTGTGTCGCTGAATATTTTTCTTCCACTCGGTTGTCACTCCAGCCGATGATTCCGGGTGTGAACGGGCTCGTTCATCTGCTGGTCCTGCCACGCGTCGTTCTTCTTCTCCACGTTCACTGGTCATACCGCCGGGCTTTGTTTTCCTTGCTTGGGCATACGCAGAGCACTTGCTGAATTCAGCCGCGCCACTGTAAGTATTATCCACGCCTAGAACTACCGCCATTTTCTCCAAATAGATGCACAGGTAGTTTTACTCACGAACGGGCAGCACCAGACCAACCAAATGCCGCTAGCGTCTTCATCGAACACCTTTCCAAATCAAAATAGATTTAACACGGTAATAACAATGGCGCTTCTTGACAAATCCACCAACTTCCACCAACAAAGCACTTCATGCTGTCCTCTATTTCACAGGCTTGGGTCTTTTAGCAGGATTGCGTCCGGGTATCTGCACGAAATTACACAAAACAACCAGTAAAATCCCCAATAAACCCCACCATTTGTCAATTAGAAATGCATTTCTAACCAGCACGTCCGGGTTATTGGGGTCCTTGATCCACGTGATGTTGCTCATATTCGCGCTCTCCTTGAACAGCAGCAGGAATTCGCCCACGCGCTCCACCTTCCCGCCCCATAAATAAATGCGGTTGCTCTTCAGCACCACCTGAGTGGCCGCCAGCTGCAGGATATCGCCCGGACGCACGTGTTGAGCCGCGCTCTTGGGCAGCACGAGGTTCACGCAGCCAGTATCGTCCCCGACCAGCAGCGTGGCGTTGTTGCTAGCGTTGCCTTCGTCCTTGGCGTTCGACTCCAGCACGATCACCTTCACGTTGCACTCCTTGTCGCACAGCGCCGGAGACAGCTCCTTCACGCGCGTCAGCACCAGCTTCTTCGCACCACGACTTGACATGATTGTAGAAATGGATTTTATATATAAAAAGCGATTTTAAAAATTGGCTGACAATAGAAATGCGTTTCAACCGTTTCTAAACGGCCATTTTTAAATCAGCACACCGACACCATGCAGACGCAAAGTGACGAGTGTGGAGCCGATGGGGACGGCAACGTAGCGTCTATTAACACAGCGCCGGAGCCTGGTATTGATGACGCTCTACCGTACCTGACGCTGCTGCGAGAGCAAAGCGAGGGGCGCCTGGGGGTTCATGAGAGCGACGTCAAGACCCGACTCTTGACTGTTTCTAACACCTTGAAGTCGCTTTTTACCCTCGTTTCGACTAGTGCGAAAGCCGAAGAGCAATTCTACAAGTGAGTCGTATTGTGTATGACCTTGTCGTCACTTATCAACTTATAAAGTGCTTGTATTGTGTGCAGCTGCATCACGTTCGGTGCCTTTGGCGATGTAGTCGACACATTTCTAAAAGGAATTTTTACGTTGGAGAAAACGACTGATGACGATCAAGTTGAAGTTGCCGCATTTGTCAAGTTTTGTGTGATTTATTTTATTGGGTTTTCAGTAGGTGACGGTGTATTGATGAACTGTGGAGAGATTGGAGATGTTGCTGAAAAAATTGCAGCTATTTCGAAAAGTGATGGTGGAATGTTACGCTACCCTCAAGCTTTTTCGGTAGCGATTCAACTTATGAGTTTGTGGAATGGGAAACTTGGTGCCGACAGTACCCTGCAACTGATGAGCATTTGCTTAGAACTCACAAAAATGTAGGTGCGATTGTTTTATTTATTGTTTGTTGTCGGAGTGTATTGAGCTGACACGATGGTTGATTGTTTTTAGTCCAGGTAATTCGCGTCATCTGGCATCTAGTGGCGCTCTGGAGATCATTTTGAGAGCCTTTACAGCGACATCTCGGGGTACTCATACTTTTTATGAAGCAAATGTGGACAATTTGGCGCTTTCTCGAGCTTTACTTGAGGAAAACAATGTTTTCCACAATATTGCTGCAGCGCTTATTGAGACTATTTCCCTCGCCAGTTGTTCTCTCGCTGCAGTAGATTACTGGGTAAAAACGCTGCTCTACCTGTGTCGCGTGCGGTCACGATATTTAATGGATTCACAGCCCTCGCTTCGGCCGCGTTCGACTTCGCGAAGATTTTCGCTCGCTTCGTCACAGCATGAGATTACAGTACTATCAGCAAAGCTGCCCCAATCACCCATTCCTGTGCTGCTGCGGCTATTAGTAAAGATGGCTGGCGCAACATTTGAGCGCACGAATGGCACTCCTGTCATTGAGTTCGACATGTCAAAAGAAGGATTCGGGTGTTTTCAAATTCCTGACATCAATTCCCGAGCTGTGTCTATTGCTGAGCCTGCTGCCTCTTCATCATCTTTGCCGACCTTCATGCACAACGCCAAAGTATGGCCACCTCCAGATGGATACTCAGTGATGGTTTGGTTTCGAGTGGATTCGTATGAATTGAAGAGTGAGCGAGAAAAACTGTACCGCGAATGCTTCATGGCGAATACTTGCATACACTGTCGTGGCAAAGTGCAAGACGAGCTGGAGCTAAAATGTTCCCATCGCGCATGCCGTGGTTGTATTGAAGCACTTCGCAACAGTGGTGGGGAGTGTGTGGTGTGCAATCCACCAAAATTTTATCTCTTTCGATTTCGCTCTGTCGACGGCAAGTCGGTTTCTGAAGGTTTTCTGAAAGGCGGGAGAATTTGCATGCGCACAAGTGCCAGCCGGGCCTCTGCTTACCAGTTTACTCATGCTCCCATAAAAACTCGGCAATGGTATCATGCTGTGTTCACTCACTCGAAGCAGCGATTCCAGTCCAGCATGGTTTCATTTTACTTAAACGGAATCCTACAGGAGACTGTGAAAATATCTTACCCGTCCAGTATCTCGGGAAATCAGCCGCTTAGTGGTCTGGTCGGCGTTCCATCTCAAGCTCGTAGGTGTTCCAGCTCAAGATGGACGCTGGGTCCGTTCTATTTGCTGGACTTAGCAATCGCAACACCCGTGGTCAATGCAGTGTTTGCAATCGGGCCATCGTATGACGGGTTATTTTCTGGCGCCACTGGGAATAATGAAATCGGTATTACGTTTGACCAGTTGGCTATACCCAACATGGTATTGCTTGATGAATACATGTGGAATCCTGTTCGGTCACTCATCGAATCAGTTGACATTGACCATGGGAGCCGCAACAAACTACTTCGACGCAGTTTGTCTATTGCGTCGGCTGCTTCGAGTACAGCGGCTGCCATTGTCCAGGATATGAAGTCGAATGCGAATCTTTATGCCCGTGTGCCTAGTGCAGTCCCACTGATCCATGTCGCTATTCCATACGATAGAATTATGGTATCATACTCGGCTCAAAACTCCTGTCCGGGGAATTGTCAGTTATTCCCAGCAGAAAACTTGATGGACGTCCAACTGGGCATCTTATGGGTGGGACTGCCTTAAGCGAGACTGCGACCATGGCCAATGTCATGTTTCAAATTTGCAGTTCCGGGTGTCAAGTTGCATATGGGCTGCTTTATGAAGCTTCCACAACGCAAGAAGTCGAGCTGGCACTCGATTTATTGTGCTGTTTGATGCAGAGTAACCCCGAAATCTTGCGGCCATGGAACAAGAGAATGGATACGGGCTGGTAAATTATTTGCTTCACCAAAAAGCATCGTTTATTAGTGATAAGTGCTTGCAGACGCTTTTGCGCATTGTTGGGGTTGACATCGAAATTGATGATCCAGAACGCCCAGGCTATGTTGCTGGAGAATTCGATCAAGTATACCGGGATAGTGCTATTCGAAACCTGCAGGCTCTGCAGTATTTTATCCTGGACTACGGATTGTGGCAAAAAGTGCCAAAGCAGGGAACGGTCAAGCTGCTGTTTTCGTCACTATACTCCTGTTTGGCTGCTGATGACGATACTATTCGTGAGCGTAATCGTACGCAGTTGCAATCAATGAGCATTATCCGGCAGCTTTTGTACGTGTTGATTGACCCAAAGATCTCAACCGAGCTTCTGCGCGTAATCGTGGACGTCATACTGGTGTGCTTAACGAGTTCTAGCCGTGAATCGACTGCAGAAGCGAATTTTGCGGACGTAGCAGGCTTTCTTGCCACCACTTTATCACCGCGATTCGGGCAATACCGAGGAATTGCAACCGACGAAGAAAGCTTGCGTGAAAGCAATATAAGCGCTAATGATTACATGAACGGTGATGATGAAAAGGAGAAAGCACCCGAAGAAAGAGGCCCCGACGCCTGTGCTGTCACAAGTGTAACAGCGAGATTATGCCTCAGTCCTCGAGGAACCCGAAGACGAAATGGTGATAATTGGCATGATACAGAGTCCACAGCATCAGATAGGAGCTTGAGATCGAAAGCCCATCAAACCAAAATCCAGGGATTTTTATTGGAGATGCTGCTGAAAGCGGTGCAAAAGTATGATATAAAGGAAACTAAGGAACACGGAGACTATCCTGATGTGCTGCTGGTTTCAGAAGCAGGTCCGAGTGGCACACCTACACCAGTTGTTGCTACAAGCAGCACTGGCGGTGGATCCGTAGCACCGAGAATGCAGCTGCCAACAATATTTCGGATGTCAGGTTTTCGAAAGTCTCTGGAGCCACATTGGATGGAGTACTTCTTATTCCCTGGTGAAGCAACCGATTTTTCAATCGGCATTGCTCCTCCAACTGTTATTGCAGCCTTGCGGTTGTTATGTGCATTGCTTGGTCATTCTGGATATGAGAGCGTCTTCAAAAAGAAGGTTACTATCGGTTATTGGCACAAGGGCTGCCCTGCAGACATTCAGTGTTCAGTAGTGCTGCTACGACTACAAAAACGCACGATCCCGCTGGATATTTCCCGTTCCAAGAGATGTGGTACGCCCTGCTAAGTGCTCTACTGGGAGCACCGATTGACGGGCATCCCCACGAAATACGATTTGAAATTGAGCATCTACGGAAAGATTTTGAACTTAACGTTCAACGGGATCGCGTTGTTAATCCCAGTATTTTGACCGTGCTCATGATTTTGCTTCGCCGCCATTATAACGATCCTGTGGCAATGGTTAGTGCAATAGCAAATATTGCAACGGACGACCTTGCAGTAAACCCAGCACCAACGGACTTTGAAGTCAAAAGAGAAGAAATCAACCGATTACCTTCCATCGTGTCACTTTCACCAGAGAATGAGCTTTATCATCTCGAAGTACTTGACTTTCTCCAGCACATCTTCGAAAGCATGCCAAGCTTGCATACCATGTTTATCACTGGAAGCGAAACTATACGACTGGAGTTTGTGGAAGAGTTGACGCGTCTAGTTTGCGCGGCTGCCAGAAATCGTTTGATGGATAATTACCCGATCGATCCGGAACACATCATTCAAGTATTGCAAAGCAAGCGTATCCCAGTCACTGCTTATAATGTAGCAGTATGTCGAACGGAAATGGCTGAAGAAGCAGCATCTATTGATGTAAACGGAAGTGATCCATTCTTACACCACCCGATTGCAGCGCGCGCCTTAGGACTATTGATCGCGCTACTAATGAAGTTCCTGTTAGACTCGCCAAATGGCCACAACTTAGTGGAGGAGTACGTCAACTGTACGGCAAGTGCAACTACTGTGCTCCCACGATTGCACAGCGGACTTCTCTTGCGCTTTCAGAGCCTTGTCGTGCTAGGCCTCCTCGACCATGTCCGTGCAAAATTTAATGACGATGAAGTTCTGGTAAAACACAAGCCCTTTGGACCAAACGTGCGCGACTTCGTAAAATTCGTGGTCGAAAAGATGCACTGTTGGCAGCGAGCGCAGCATGGCGACGGCTGCCCACCAGTTTTCGCATGCTGTGGACGAGCTCATTTTATTGGTGGACCGTCTCGTTTGTTGGAACTCGTTCTTTTGTCCTAGCCGAAGCAAATGGTGGGGTCATGGGTACTAACGGCGGCGGGTCTCCTTCATTGGTCGTTCCTGCGTCTTCTTCACTAGGAGGGCTGTTCAGCGACAAATTAGGTAAAGGGAAGAAACGACGGGCTTTTCGGCAATTTATCGGTCGCATGAACATGTCCCGGCCCGCGGAGCTTGACAATTTGCTGTCCGGGATGCATACAGCACTCAATGCCGTTGTGTTGCACGTTTTACATGGCCGAGGTGCGGAAGTTGAGGATGACGAGCTGGAGGCTATGCTACAGCTAATTCATGCATATCGTGACGTTGTCTTCGGCTTGCAAGACAACCAGGACACGACTTTCCTCGCTTGCTTGTGCCGATATTTGCTGCAACTTTTAGCTGATTCAACCTCACATTCGCTCCAAGAAGCTGCCACACATGTGTGGATTGATCTCATGCACTATCAGACAGACTTCATGACGGAATTACTGACAATTGAGATCCGGAAGAGCGGAGTACCTTCATATTCCGTCAACTTGATGAAAAATGGATTTGACGTACTGTTAGAATGTGCAACTGCCCCCTCCGGCCCAGAAGAAGCGCCGCTCATAGTACAATTACCTTCATTTATCAAGTTTGCTAAGTGGCTAGAGCTAGTTGGGCCACCGCTGAAAGAGCTGGAGAGCAACCTGGATCGCATTTTTATCAAGACAGTGATACAGACCAAGGAAATTGTGCATGACGCATGGGCAGCATATCATAAAGAGGTGGTGTACCGGAAAAGCAAATCTGAAAAACAGTTCGGATTGCGTTACGACTGGCTTATTCAAATGGAGAAAGAATACGTCGAGTCTTTGCTGTGTGCGCAGCAACGCGAGTTTCGTCGACAGCGTAAATGGAGTCAAGACCGAATCGACCACCATAAGTTTATCGTTCGGCAGTGGCAAAATTTTCAGCAACAGTTTGCACAGAACCTTGTTGACCCAGATAGAGAGAGACATTGCGACGACGCGGTTGACGAAAGCAAGGTAGTAACCTCGAGTAATTCCACATTGATGGCAGGCATTGTGGAACGATGCGCGTACGAGGTCCCCCACCACCTCAACAGCATTACTATTGGCGGTTGGATTTTACTGAGGGCCCTTTCCGGATGCGTAAGCGACTTTCGCGGATTGTCCAACCGTCGGGGTATGAAAACAGCTCGCGAAATCTCGTTTCAGACTCTAACGTTCGTTCCAGAGCCGATATCATGAATAATGTCATCACGAAGCACAATGACAGAATGTGGTCGAGGGTGCGTAAACGTAGGCGATTGCACCGGTGTTACTCGGAAGCGGATATAGATTTGTGTGTTGCGGCAATGCGAAACAACGTCACAAGTATGAAGACTAAACAGCGTATTGTGCGACAGCTATCTGATGAAACGATAACAAGTGCCCAAAATCTTGGCAAAAAGAAGCTACTTGCTCCCAGTATGTCAGCATCTGCAGTGCTAAACTCAAGAGAAAAACTTCGCAGGGGTCATTCGACGCGATGTTCAATAAATACGTGAAGCCTGAGCGGGCTTCCTGGCGCGATAATTTGCGCTTCACTAGACTGTCCGCCCGCCAGGAAAGCACCGAAGGTAGTGGTGGAAATAGCGACGACGGAGAAGAGAAAAAGGAAGAGATTGATTACCACAATAGCGGAGAAACCGCGGCTACTTTCGAAACCCCAGATTCAAATCTAGGGAGTGTGCTGACGGAAGATATCGTTGATGAGAAGCTGCGACCATTACTGATGCTTGGTGACGACATAGATGACATTTACGACTGCTTGCGCATTGATGGCATGGATTCTTGTCCAGGCGTGTTCTTGCTATGCAACGATCATGTGTATATCGTTGACAACTATCAGCTACTGGATCATCAATTTCCACCCCAAGGTAAGGAAAGCGATTATATGCAGCACAAAACTCAAGTTCGAGTTGTCGAAGTTGCACAAGGCACTACAACGTTGTTGGAGCGTCAGTTGAGCTGGCGTCTCCGACAAAAACACCCCGTCATGCTGGATTATCAGGTGCAGCCACATCAGGATTAGCAACTGAATCTGTGTCAAAGGATATCCACCAGTGTCGATTCTGGGCGTATGAGGACATTATAGAGCTCCATAAGCGAAGGTACCAACTCCGCCACGTTGCAATTGAGATTTTTGCAAACGATGGCAGAAACTATTTGGTATGTGTACTCTTCACTTATTTGTTCGATTACCCTTGTAATATCTGCTCACCGTTCCCCTATAATGTTGGTGTGTTTCACAGGTCACAGTTGAGTCACCTGAGCAACGTGAACTGGTATTTCATGCACTTTTAAGCAAGTGTCCAAATGTACGAGGAGCTGCCAGTGGGATGGACGGTGTGGCAGCGGGAGACGACTTGTATTCTCAGCTGCGCAAACTACTGCGCAATAGCATGACTGAGCGTTGGGTTCATGGCGACATCTCCAATTTTGCCTACCTCATGCACCTAAATACGCTTGCCGGGAGGTCTTACAACGATCTCACACAATACCCGGTTTTCCCATGGATCCTGGCTGACTACGAATCGAGCGAGCTGGACCTTACCAACCCAGATGTCTACCGAGACTTGAGCAAGCCCATGGGTGCACTTCGCCGCGAGGAGGAATTTCGAGCACGGTATGAAGGATTGATGGAATCAGCGGCCAGCGAGGGTGGCACTGACAACCCTCTGAGCTCACGGCCATTTCACTATGGCACACACTACTCATCAGCTGCTACCACACTGCTGTATCTAATGCGTCTTGAGCCTTTCACGTCACACTTTCAGTGTCTTCATGGCGGGAAGTTTGATCAC
The DNA here is from genome assembly GCA_011947355.1 of Phytophthora boehmeriae. Taxonomy (NCBI): domain Eukaryota; phylum Oomycota; class Peronosporomycetes; order Peronosporales; family Peronosporaceae; genus Phytophthora; species Phytophthora boehmeriae. The sequence continues at coordinate 346,321 of JAAVTJ010000250.1, read as the reverse complement.
GCAGACAGACTGTTCACGAGTGTTGACGGTGCCTGGAAAAGTGCGGCGGGGTTCGAAGGCGCTCAGAACGGCACACAAGATGTGAAAGAGATCATTCCCGAGTTCTTCTATTTGCCAGAGTTTTTGGAAAATGTCAATGAGTGTGCGTTTGGCAAGAGCCAGACAGGTGTTGTCGTAGGCGACGTTGAACTACCCCTTGGGCAAATGGGTCGGCTACGGAGTTTGTGCGTCTAAATCGTGCGGCTCTTGAAAGTCCGTATGTGTCAGCACATTTGCACCATTGGATCGATCTAATATTTGGATTTAAGCAGCAGGGCCCAGCAGCTGTCGAAGCTTGCAATGTCTTCTATCATCTCACTTACGAAGGATCAGTGGACTTGGATGCAATCACTGATGTCTCGACCAAGCGTGCGCTTCTCGACCAGATCACGGAGTTTGGACAAACCCCATCCCAACTCTTTCGGACACCGCATCCTACACGGGCAGTATCTGCCTCCACAGGCATCAACGTCTCAACCAATAGCTCGTTCCTCTCTAATTCAATCGGGGCTACAGTCGATTCCGGTATTCAAGGCGGGCCAGAAGAACCTGTAGATTTGCCTGGAAGCACAACTAGTCATGGCGATGGGAGCTCAATTGTTGCGTCTCCTATGACTACCCGTAATGCACTTGCGAACTCTTTCCTCGAAGGGGAACTCATCACACGAATGCAAACCATTCTCTCGAACGGCACTGGGCGAAACGGCACATTCCTAAGCGAGGCCGACATGACTTCATCTCACACCCTTGAAAACGCGGTATTACTGCAGCAAGCTCATCGACGCCAGGTCTCGACCAATCCATTACTCGCATTGTATCATCATAACTACCTCACAACAAACAACAGTACAGGTATTCGACATATTGCATGGACAAGTGGTGGAGTTGGAGGACGAGAGGAGCGTGTGCTTGCTGTCGGACCAAATTGTTTGTTGATTCCGCCGCGCAACTACGAATTCCTTGCTTGGGGTTTCCAAGATCGCACTGTGAAGGTCATCTCTGCCGGCCCAGCAGAGAGTGGCGGTCATGGCGGAGATTCCAAGGTCATTGCCTGCTTAGAGCTGGATGTGGACATCGATGTGGCTGCAATCACCACTGACAGTCACATTGTTGTCACGAGTAGCCCGGATTTACCAGTGCTACGGGTGTGGCGATTCAAGGCAACACGGCGTTCCCTAGCCGCCTCAATTGCAGTAGCATCTGGAACTACTTCAGCAGCGGCAACGTCGTCGTCAGCAGCGGCGGTCGCGTCTTCTCTCGCAGCAGCATCCTCATTGAGTGGCTCTCACCGGCGTAGGACGCACGCAACGATAGGGTCCAGCACGAGATCGCTTACATTGATGGGGACAATTAGTACTCCTGCACACCACCATCGTCTAACCGCTCTGCAAGTGAGTCGAGCTTACAGTATTCTTGTGAGCGGTTGTGGCGGTGGTGTAGCGGTTCTATGGGACTTGAACCGACGGCGATTCATCCGGCGGCTTCCATCAATGTCCAGCGATCGTGACCAAAATGGTGCAAGTGTCACGATCACAGCAATTTGTATCAACGAGGTCACAGGCGATATCATCGTGGCGTCAGGGATGAGGTTCGGTGTGTACGACGTCAATGGTGTTCTCCGCGTGTGCTTGGATGACAGTGTCGTCAGCTTCCACGACCCAGCAGCATTTTCCCGCACTCCTATCACGTCTCTGGCAGTAAATCGTGGTGAGGAATGCGAGTGGAGCGCTGACAAACACATCGTAACCGGTTATGCTGATGGCACGCTCCGCGTGTGGGCATACTCGCAAGCTGCAAGTCCAGTTCAGGAGGAACCTCGATCAAGCAAAAGCAAACAGAGTTGGAGCATCGAACTCCAAGGCCAACATCGAGTGGAGTCCGGCAGCGCCATCACTGCCGTCTGTGTGACTCCAGACAAGTCTAAGCTGTACACAGGGACGCAAGACGGTCAATTGATCCAATGGACAGTCGGCTCATCTCCATCTCGGTAGTCGCCCACTTCAACTTCAGTTGTGCCTACAAACTGGTACATATCGCCAGAAATAAATAATTCAAAGGACAAGCTGTACAATGAAGTATGTACACCACAAGAAAAGTCTAGGCTCAAAATAGGCAGCTTAGTAAACTCCATATCAATACTCTCAAATGATTGCTTCATTTGCGCAAACAGCCGCAACAATTGCGTAGCGTAGCTGCTCACAATCCGATCAATCGCCATGCTGCGCCGCTCGAGTTTGACGCGACTGGGCGCCGCCGTGCGTCGACAATCGACCAGCAGCTCTCCGCCTAATTACCGCCGCATGATCCTCGAGTCTCGAGTGTACGACGTCGCAGTGCAGACGCCTCTGCAGGAAGCTCCAGCGCTGTCTCACGAGCTGCAGAACCGCGTTTTGCTCAAGCGCGAGGACCTGCAGCCGGTTTTCTCCTTCAAGATCCGTGGCGCGTACAACAAGATGGCCAGTCTGTCGAGCGAAGAGAAGGCTGCTGGGTGTGTGTGCTGCTCTGCTGGCAACCACGCTCAAGGAGTGGCGCTGTCCGCCCGAATGCTGGGCGTCAAGGCCAAGGTCGTCATGCCATTGGCCACGCCTGATATCAAGGTGAACGCTGTGCGTCACCATGGCGGAGAGTATGTGGACATTGTGCTGCATGGCAAGTCGTTCGACGATGCTGCAGCTGAAGCTCGACGACTGGTGAAGGAGGAGAACTTGACGATGCTCTTGCCGTTCGACGACCCGTACGTCATTGCTGGTCAAGGTACCATTGGAATGGAGATCCTGCAACAATCTAGTGGTTCAGGTGACAAGCTGGATGCTATCTTTGTGGCCTGTGGAGGAGGCGGAATGCTCGCGGGCATTTCTGCGTGGGTCAAACAGATCCGACCGAGTGTCAAAGTGATTGGCGTGGAAGCGGCTGATGCTGCAGGTATGACTGCTTCGCTGGAAGCAGGCAAGCCAGTTGAGCTCGAGCACGTGGGACTATTCGCAGATGGCGCCGCTGTAAAGCTGGTGGGAAGTGAGACCTACCGAGTGTGTGCTGAGAATGTGGACGAGATGGTGACAGTGTCCACAGATGAGATCTGCGCCGCTATCAAGGCTGGTTTTAACGACACAAGAGCGATCTTGGAGCCGGCAGGTGTATTGTCGATTGCAGGTATGACGCAGTACGCCAAGACCCGTGGACTGTCTGGATGCCAGTTCGCAGCTGTTACTTCTGGAGCGAATATTGACTTTGCTCGGCTACGTTTTGTATCTGAGCGCGCGGACTCGCACGAGAGACTACTCGCTGTGGAGATTGACGAGACACCTGGCGCTTTCCTTCGCCTCAACCGTTGCCTAGACGCCGTGGGTGTTCGCATAACCGAGTTTAGTTACCGCTATGCTGATGCTCAGAAGGCGCGCGTGCATCTTTCATTTCATTCACCGAGTGCGGAGCACGCTGCAGCTGCCATTCGCGAGCTGCAGGAGGAGGAGTCGCCGATGGGCTTCGCACGTGGTACATACAAGGTGTTGGACCTATCGGACAATGAACTGGCCAAGGTGCACACGCGATATCTGGCCGGTGGCAGGGCACAAGGCGATATACAAAACGAGCGGCTATACCGCTTCGAGTTCCCAGACCGCCCTCGTGCTTTGGCCACATTTTTGGAGTCACTGCAGCGCGAGTGGAACATCAGTCTATTCCATTACCGCAACCATGGAGCTGATGTCGGCCGAGTACTTGTGGGCTTCCAAGTTCCTACCGAGGATCATGAGCGCTTCCAAGCGTTCCTGAACCAGCTTGCCTACGTCTTCCACGAGGAAACAAACAATGAGATGTACCGGGAATTCATGCTATGAGCAGGGAGCAACGAGCAACAGTAATTGCATAGAGATATCAGGGCAGTCAAGTCACCATAAATGTGATACGATTGTGATCTACCTAACCGTGAGCCTGACGCCATACCGACCAGCGACCCATAGAACTGAGTGTGTGCTCGCCTTACTAATCACTAGCTGGTCGTCGACTAAAATGGAGGGAAGAACGCAGCAACTAACAAAAGAAAGAGTAGCGTTCCCCAGATCTCAACTCTAATCAGAGTCTGAATCCGAGTCATCGAGGAGGTCGAACACGTTGGCTGTTTTCGCTGGAGCTGGCGCCGAAATCTTCGTCTGAGATCAAGCAGCAAATTCACAACCGTTTGTTAGTACACCCTACGAAAATGAATAGCATCACAACTAGTGTACCGTCGGTGGCTCCGAACGTTTCGATCGAGGTTCGGCCTTTCGGCCGGAGGCAGGTGGGACGTTTTCCTTCGGCGCACCGCGGCCACGGCCACCTTCAGGACGACGGTCGGCACGTCCACGACCACCTGCGCGTGCACCTTCATCGCGGCTTCCCTTCCGAGACAAGACAGCTGCTTCAGCGGCTGAAGCCTTTTCAGCCTTTGCCTTTGCCTTTGCCTTCGTCTCCTTCTCTTCCTTAGCCTTGGCCTTGCGCTCTTGGTCAAGGGCCTTCTTACGCTCGAGATATGCTGACTCATCACGCGGCTTCGCATCACCGAAGATACTAGGCTTGGGGGCACTATTCGGGTCCTTCTTCTCGGTAGACGTCGAGCGAGGTAGCAACGTCAGGTGGCGACGTTCCCGTGGGTTTTCATTGCTCTCGCTGGAACAACAGCAAAGTTCCTGGTGAGAAACCCAGCAGTAACAAACTGTGATCTAACAACACCTACCGAGAGCGATCACCCGATCGATCATTTCGCTTGTCATAGAAGCCACTGTCGCGCGGCTTACGTTCACGGTCCACCGCAACGTCCATCTTCACCCGACGACCATCAAAATCCCTACCATCCAGATCCAATGCCCTCACAAGGTACTCCTTGTCCACAAACTCCACGTAGGCAAATCCCTTGGGGCGGTTGTCGTAGTCACGCGGGAAGCGAATGTCTTTAATGCCCTCGGGTCCAATGAAATCTGCTACGTCGTCTTCCGTTAAACGAAATGACAGGTTGCCCACATACAGCTGCGTCACAAAGACCACACGCTTCAGCTCACTCCGGCAATCAACCAGTTGCAATGCACAACAAGCCGCACCTTCCACGGACCCACGTCCGGCACAGGAGTCTTCGGACGATCTTCACGACTACCACGACGACGTTCCTCATACCCACCGCGACGGTCGTCGTATCCGCCACGACGGTCGCCATAACCACCACGACGGTCTTCCTGGTAGCCTCGACGGTCGTCCTGGTAGCCACGGCGATCATCATCACGGCGCCGAGGGCTGCGAGGTCTTTCTATTGGATTAAAAGCACAGAAAAGTCTGTTATTCCTAGCTCCAGAGTCTTAACAGGCCCAAAAACTGTTGTTGGGAGGGCCGTACCCTCGCGCTCCTGCTCATGGTGGTGGATCTCTTCTTCCTCAATGGGCTGCGGGGCCTCCGTCCTAAATTAAATGCACGAAAAGATTGGAATAGTGACCGTGTGTCAAAGATGATACAAAGACAAGAGATCTCGACTTCTAGAGCTCGTCTGAGGCTCAAAGCGGCACGTACTGCGCTACTTTCGGGGCGATGGACAGTGGCTGGAAGTCGATGTCGTCGTCGTCGGCCCAGGAGCTGGTGCCGCCGCTCGCAAAGCTCAGTTTCTGCGCCATCTCGTCGCTGCTCTCTTCTTGCTTTTCGTCGCTTTGGTTTTGGAACGCCTTCACCTACAGCACCATTCTATCCAATCAAATTCGTCGGAAGATCTGATATTAGCCAATCAGAACAGTTTACTTTCCACCACTCAAACCAAATTCGTGTGGCGTGGTGTGGTGCGCGGTCTCCTTACAAATCGCAAGTAATTTGACGTTTCCACAGTCCAATCACCGCCAACCAGTGACGCTGTGCTAATCTTCACAACGGAACCAGGTACAGCATGGGAGGCGGCGGCAAGATCATCAAGAACACGGCGGGCAAGCAGGCGCTGCGTGCCAACAAGAAGGTGACCAAGCAGACTGCCAAACAGAGCCGCAAGGTGACGAGTGTGGCGCGGCCCAAGCGTGTCAAGGCCCATGTGCAACGCGCCATCAAGGCCAAGGAGACGAAATTGGTGGAAAACACCAAGAACCTGCTCGTTATGCGCGGAAACAAGACCAACGAGGACGTGAACGACCTTCTCCGGGATCTGGTAATATTTTGCACAACTTTTAGCAATTGCTACGTGCAATTTGTAGCTGTTTAAGTGCAGTATTGGCCAACTAACGGCAATTGATTTTTGGTTATTATTATCTTGATGCAGCGTATGATCAAGGCTCCGTACGCCAAGATTATGGGCAAGAAGAACGACATCCATGTGTTTGATGACGAGAACAAGGTGGAGTTCCTGACGCAGAAGAACGATGCCAGTCTGTTTCTCATTGGAAGCAGCACCAAGAAGCGCCCGAACAACCTGGTGCTTGGCCGTACTTTCGATGGCCACATTCTGGACGTGATGGAGTTCGGTTTCTCCAACTTCAAGTCAATCAATGCCTTCAAGTGCAAGAGCAAGAAGGCTCCAGGATCCAAGCCGTGCTTTGTGTTCACTGGCGACCAGTGGGAAAGCGTAGAGGCTTTTATGAAGCTCAAGAACCTGCTGCTAGACACGTTCCGCGGGACGATTGTGCCTAGCGTGAACGTGAAGGGACTGGACCACGTCATTGTATGCACAGCGTGGAAAGAGAAGGTGTTTTTCGTTCGTACTCGATCGACTTTAAGAAGGGCGATGAGTCACACCCACGTGTGGAACTGGACGAAATGGGACCTCGATTTGACTTGGATTTCCGCCGCCAGAAGTTCGCCTCGGCCGACTTGATGAAGGTGGCCACGAAGAAGCCTAAGGGTCTGGCACCCAAGAAGATCAAGAACATTTCTCGCGACGAGCTCACGGGTGACAAATTGGGCCGCATTCACATGGACAGACAGGATATTTACTCGATGCAGAGCCGCCGGGTGAAGGCGCTGCGGAAAACGCCCGCCGATCTCAAGAACAGCAACAATGCGGAGGACGCTGGAGACAACGGCGACCTAGAGATGGAAGACTAATGTACACCACCAAGGTAGCTTTTAGAGGAACACGGTGTTTGTTTTTAATCAGCATATTCCTATGCGTTATTGTTCACCTCTTGATGCCATGGTGTGGCACAGGGCTGTCCTCACCAAAACCCCTGGTGATGTTTGTTACATACGGCGGTCTTCTATGAGGTCAAGATGTTGGTATCTTCCCACTAGACCGTATCCGAGTATCTTATTGTAGCAACTTGGTGAGGTGTTCGAAGTCCGTGACAAAAGGTCAGCTCCTTCCTTCACGACATCACGGCTAACGATGCCTCCGAAACCGACCACCATGTCGGCAGGGGTCGTGCCTGGAGATCCGTGACACCATCGCCCACCATGGCGATCCTCTCGTAGCCATAAATGCGCTTGATGCTGGATGCAAAAAAATGACCGCAATGAGCTAAACACACCTCCAGTTTTGTTTGCTACACAGTAAGAACGTACACATCAATGGCTTTAGCCTTGCCACCGTCGCGCGACGTCAGCTCAGCGTCATCGAACCCATGGTAGTTGCCCTGCTCGTCGAAGAAAATGGTGTTGGCATAAATGTTGGTGTGCGGAATGTCTAACTCCATAGCCACCGGCTCGATCATGAGTCGGAAGCCGCCTGACACCAGGAACACGGCGATGTCGTTGTCATGCAGCGTAGCAACCAACTTCTTGATGCCTGTGTTGGTATCGTGCACAGCAGCCGATTGTCAAAAATCACAGTTACCATTTCACATAGAGATGCACTAACCTGGGGTGAACTGAGGCGGGTGTTTCTTCAAACAGTCCTGAATGTCCTGTCTCGACGGCTTAATGATGTCCAGCCGCGCAGCAAGTGCGTCTTCAAACTTGACGCCTCCATTCATTGCCCTGTAAAGAAAGCGACACCAACACAACAATCACAGTGAGGATAATCATTCCAGCTTCGCCCTTCCTACGCCAGCAACGTACTTGGTGGTCCACTCCTTGACGGCTGCACCGGCCCCGCAGTGCTCAGCCAGCACGTCAATTCCTTCGTCCGCACACACAGTACTGTCTACATCGAAGCACACGGCTCCGACCGAGCGCCAAATGTCGTCGACAGACTCCGTCTTGGAAAGCAACGAGAAACGCTGCACGAAACGAGAGCGGGAGCGGTTCTAGTATGCAGTATGACAAGTCACAACAAGCGTCAGTCACAATTCTCCCATCGCTTCGAGACGACGAACAAGCTCAAGCGCGGTAGATTAAGAGACACGGAATCAGGACCGTTAACCCACCGGTGCAGCCACCGAGCGGGTGAGCGAGGCTAAGCGATGGGCACGAAGCATTGCGAGGGAGGTCAGGTAGACGGCGACGGTGTTGTTCGACGGTGCACTGCGCAAACGCCTTTGTGAACCGGTGATGTACCGGTTTTCACTTCAACGTGGAATCTAGCTAATAGCCCTGGGATAGTAATACCTGTGAGACCGGTAGAAGAGCAGTTCATTACCGATACGCTTCCTGCGCTTGGAAGCACGTTGCCGCGAAGAATTGCTTGCCTCCATTCCTCGATGCACGAGTACAATCGACACAGCTGCCACCATAAATGCTTGATTCCATCCGTGTCGCAGAGAAGTTTGCTAGAAGGACGTGTGAAAAATTCAGTAGAAACGCGCTGGAATGAAAATAATGTCGCCTATCGTGCTCCATGCCATGACCAACGAAGAACTCCACCATGGAGTCCATGATGGAGAGCCCCTGGGCTACGGATACAACGACGGAAACTCAATGCTATGGACCAACAACGAGCACTCGATGGTTTGAGGGAATGAAGCGTCTTGGAATTATTTTCTGCATCTGTGGGCTATAGTTTACAGCGAACGCAACATACCGATACCTAATACAATACTGCACTGCGCTCAGTGGGCACTGGCCGCCTCCTGCTTCTCCCACTCGGCAATGTTCTTCTCGATGCCGTTCACAAGCTCGTTGACATCCAGCCAGGGGATGCCATTTAGAGCCACGACGGCCGGGAGCGCAACCTTCTTCAGGAAGCACACTTGGCTACCAAGGAACCGCTCGAACGTCCAGAGGTCCTTGAAGCAAAACGAGGGGCTCACACACAAGTGCTCACGCTCGTCAAGCTCGCCCTGTTTGTAGTGCTCGTCGTTGAGGCGGAACACCCATTTTTGGTGGTTCGCAAACGGCTTCATTGTCTGGCTGATATCACTCACGTGCATCGCAATGCGCAGCGAGCGGATCTGAAGGTTCTGAGGCAGCACGATATCCTCGTCCTCCAGCATCTTCCACTCCTCCGGAGTAGTGTTGCTCACTTCAGCGAGCAGCTCGGGTTGATAAATAAGAGCCGTCGCCGAAATGGTTTCACGCACGACCGCCAACACTTGCTCCTGGTGGATTGTCGACATCTTTGACAAGATGTTAAATCTCGGATCAACGACCGCCTGCAACGCGAGGTCCATGTGCTTGGACTCCATCGGTGCCTTTGTGGGGTACTTCAGTGCGATCGGGTGGTTGGTCTTAATAAGGAAGTCGTTGGTGAGGCCAACGTGCTCTACATCGTGCATCACCGCAGCGAGGAGCGCCCCAACCTGGTTGTGAAGAGAAATCTTCTCGCCCAGACTCGTGTTCCACAACATCATGAACAACGTGTGCATCACGTCTGCAGCATGGGTAGCGTTGTGAAATGGCATGTTGCCGTCATAGCGCTCCTGAATGTCTTTCAGGAAGCTCGGGAGAACACTGAGGTCCAGGAACTCCTCACCACAATCGATGCTCTCAAAGATCAGCATGCCCACAAACACAACAACGTTACCAGGCATGAACTCTTCCAGTGCGATCACGTCCAGCTCGGGAGTGCCGAACGTTGTCTGAACAATCTGCACCACCTGATCAATGTACTGCGCTGGCACCTCACAGCGAACACAGATCTGGCGGATCTCGCCTTCACAGAAGATCTCACTCGGACGGCCACGTTTCCTGGATGTGGGCGTCGCCGACATCACCTCGTTGCTGCCTCCGCAACTGACTCGGTCCAGTTCATTAAGGTCATCCCACGAAAGGGTCGTTTGGTGTTCCCCGCTGCTATGTCTGGACACGATCACGTTCAGCTTGGTGCGCTTCGCTGCTGGAGCTGGCACGGATCTCCTGTAATACGCCTGAGTGAGGCGTGCGCGGTCAAAGGCCATGCCGCGGCGCCGGATGCCGGACGAGACCGACTTTAAATAAGAGGCCAGCGACTTGATCTTGGCTTCGATCGCGCCGGCCGTAGTAGTGGTAGAAGCTCGGGTAGACGCCATGGACGCCGTCTTCATGTCCTGCTTCTCATAGACGTAGTCACTTCCCCCACGGGGCTCGCTCGCACGTCCGCCATCTTGGTCACCGGTACCTGAATCTCGCCTCCCAGTTTGAGCTCGAACTTGTCCACGTCTTCATCGTCCACAGGCTGCGTCGAGTCTCTCCGATGGTCGATGGCGACAGACGAAGAGGTCGTGGCCGACACATCGGAGGCGGAGGGGGCGGCGATGACCACCGCTTGAGGCGCGCGAGAGAGCAGGAGGTGGTCCACGCGCCGGGTCATGAAGGCTGCGAGCGGAGCGGTGTTGCGTTCTGTGTGCTGTTATAATGGAGGAAGCTCAATACAAATCCGACCTGCACCTGTCTCAAGGAATGAACGGCTTTGCCTGCCTGCCACGGGAAGCCCACTCTCTCTCTGTCTGCTGTCGTGGCCCCAAAAGACAAATGGGACTTCCATTCCCAGCGCAACCAGCCCGGGCCGCACAGCCAGCCTCGTCCCGCCCCTTTTCTCCTCCGCTTTCCGCCCAGTCCTTAAGCGTGTCGCAGCTCCAAAAACGAAAATGCTTCGTGGCATACAAAGGGGCCGTTTCCGCCTCGGCCTGCGATTGGCCGGCACCTGTGACAAATGTCGTTTCAAAATGTGGTCAGTAGATCTTCTGCAGAAAAGCCGCGCGTCGTCGGGCTTTTGCGCGGTTGACTTGAGCTGACTATGCCCGCCACGTCGCTCCGAGCGGGTACAGCGTACCCTCGCAAGTGTATCGGGCAGCCATCTCGTCCTCGATATATTAAGCCCATATGCTGCCGCACGCCACCCCTCTGCTTCGCGAGCACTGTGCTCATCGCCATAGGGGCAGCGAGCGAGTACGATGGCGGATGGCTTCGCTCTGCATGCATCGGGACGGTCTGTGGCCGCCACATGAAGCGTGATTTCCTAGCGAAAAGGGATTTGCGCCGCTTGAAGATTGTGCAGCCGTTCACAGCCGCCGTGCGATCGCGAGGCCGCAATCGAACACGCTCTGCCTTGCCTTCACTATGGGCTCGCCAAGCGAGAGAGGAAGCGCGAGTCGGCAGCCGCGTCTGCGCGGGACATGAAGTGCGAATCCACTCGCTTGGCCCGCCAAAACCGGTCCAGACGGACGAAAACGAGATTGGAGTGGCGCTGGAGCGCGGTACGTGCTTGACGCAAGAACCGGACAACGCTCCCACAACGCCACCGCTAAACGGTTGGCTTCCGCGTAACTTCCAGCAGCAAACGCTTTCTCCCGCAGCATTTGGCGCAGCAGTTCCAGGCGCTAGCAGTTCGCCAATATATTTGGCATCCTGTACCAACGTTATATCGATTCTCCGCCCCGCTCATTTTGTATAGATCTGAATCAGATTTCTGATGCTCAGCTGAAAGGGGATGGGCAGGATACACTGAATCGACATGAGTGGCACTCTTGGCAACTTCACAGCGAAGGCTGGAGATGCCATAAGCCATCGCCATGGTCTCCTTCTTTCTGCTACAGTACTGCCGCTGCAGAGCGGCGCCCAAGACAAGGCAGTTTGCTATCCCATGCCAACCTGCTCCAAAGGGGTCAGTGCAAGCGCCGATATCACAGCCATGTGTGCCTCTGACGACCACCAGATCGTTGCAGAGCCGCGGCATCTGTGATCATGAGGTGGGGTTTCCCGGCGACGATAATCGCTGGCGTTTGCCATAGAGAGAGCCTCGCAGTGCTGCACATGTGCAAGCTCCGCAAGGAAATCGGCACCGTCGCCACTAACACCGAATGGTCTCGATTCGAGAATTCTCAATACGAATTTACAAGCCCTGGGCATCGCCAATGTAAAGCTTCCAGAAAAGGTACTTCAAGTTGCACATCCCCCGTACTGTTTCGGTTCAACTATTTGTGTGGACCACGTCAAGATTAATCTTGAAGCGGCGCTCACTACCATCCAACTCTTGAGCATGGCGGTGGATCCCCCGCGAGATCGCTGGCAGCTCCTGCCGCATTCAACCCGGCCGAGATCGACCTCTCCTCTGCTGCGTTCAATGCGGCGCGCTATTTAGCTGTCACCCACGCTGTACGCAGTCGTAACGCCGTCACATAGTGCGCTCTCTGCTCATCGAAATTGTCGCTTTGTACAACAGAACACAAGTTTCCCGGAGCTGCAGACGGCGCTGGACGAGCTGCGTAAAACCACATCCGACAAGACAGCGCAACTCAAGGCGCTGGTGAGCGCGCACTTCGACCAGTACCTGAGCTGCCATGAGGCCGTGCGCGCCCTGGCTGCCGATGTGACGACGCATCAGCGTGAGACGGAGACTCTGCTCGCGGATATGCAACACCTGCGACGTGTGGCAGACGCCTCATTGGCTGTGATGCTTCAGCGCGCGAGGGAGCAGCGACGTATTCGCCATACGCTGGCGGTGCTTGCGCGTTTACGCCCTATTCTAGAGCTGACGGGTAAGATGAAGGCCAGTCTGCGGTTGCAGGACTATGATACGTTGGCGGTGGACTATGCCAGGCTGAAACATCAGAGCGGTAGGATCTCTGGTCTTGCACCATCGCTCAAGCGCGTGGTGACTGCCGGCCATGAGATCGCGGCAACTGCTAACGCGGAGCTGCTACGACGCCTAGAGGACATGTCTGTGTCTGTTACAGACCAAGTACGTTGATGTGATTGCTCACGCGATTGCGCGGATCATCTTAACTGTAGTGTCTTTGAATTTGTAGAAGCGGGCGATCGATGTGTTAACGGCCCTGGGGCTAGTGGAGAAACCCATACTCACCTGCCTTACCAAACAGTTTGAGTATCTAGAGCGCAAATTTGCGGAGATCGATGACCAAGAAGCGAGCAAATTAGGCAGCGAAGAGGTGATGAAGGAGTGCGTTGCAATTGTCGGACGCTTCCGTGGCGGGCTGTGGGGGTTTATATGCGACCTATTCAAAATTCCAACAGGAAATGCTGCAGCGACCAGTAATACCATCACGTCTGTCGAGGCTGAGCGCGTACAACAACAAGCCTGGAGCATCTTGTCTAGGTGTGTCAAATTGCTAGAGCACCATGCATCACCTCCTTCCGCGCCACGGCTCAAGTTGTTGACTGAAGCGTTTCGTCAGCTGCGGTATCTCAAGAAATGCCCCAATGCTACAACGCTCAACGCAAACATCGAACAGCTCAACGAGTTCTTCTGCTATAAATTCCGTACAACGATCACGCTGGCATATCTTGAACAAGTGAGTCTGTCTGCGCGTTCGGAGCTGCTTGGTGAATATTTTGAGCCGGTCATAGCTGCACTTCCATCGTTTTCGAGTGAGATATCTCTAGGCGATGCTGCAGCGTCTGCTCATTCTCCGGCGGTTTTGTTGGACACAAGGATGAAGATCCATCGCGTAATTACAGAGGCGCGACAAGCGTTTGATGTTATCAGGAACGCATCTACGATATCGTCTGAATCGAAGATACTTTTGCACCGGCCTGCTGTACTTACAACGTGTGCTACAGACGTTCTGCAACGATGGAAAAGTATTTGGACAAATGTAGGGCACGTGCTATTGGATGTCCTGGACATGAAAGACCGCTTCAGCGATCAACACGGCGCTACAATTTCAATAGACGATGATGTCGACTTTCATTTTCGAGCGCAAGTCGTCCAAGCACTAGAAAAGCACCTCCACGATATGCTGTCCGAGTTTCTTGACAAACTAGTATCTGCTTTTGTCGCGGAGGTAGCGCCGCCGATGCCGGTGGAAGCATCAAGTAGTGATTCTAGCAACAACAACAGAGGCGGGGCTCGGGTGTGCATCTTGCTAGCAGTTGTTGCGAATTGCGTTGAACTGCGTGAAAAGTGTCTTCGCATCGTTGATGGGTGGGTGGCACAATTAAAAGATGGGGACATTAGTCAAGATGGCTACCGTAGCGAGCATGGCCGTGCCGCGACTTCAGGCACTCGTGGTCTCAGTAATTTGGTGCAGAATGTGGAGATCAAGTGCATGGATATCTACTCATCCGCACACTCCGAACCGCTTCAGCGAGTCTTGCGCGCTGGTGCTGCTGAAGAACCGTTGCAGTCGCACAATAACAGCAGCAGCAGACACAGCTCTCGCGTGAACACGCGCACTGGCAGCGCTAACCTTGCAGTTCAGGAGCCACTGCAAGCGCCAACGACGATTCCGACGGTGACAACATCCATGCCTTCTGACCCTCGTCAGTATGTCTTCAACGTGCTTCTGCAGCTGATTACGCTGCGCAGTGAAGTCGAGATGAGCGTGGGGGATACCCACAATGCTGGGACTATGTGCGCAGTGTCACCGATCCGCTCACTGCGGCGCTGGCCGAGTTTCTCCAAGATTCCATGCGTGGACTGGTTAATGCCAGCAATGCTTCCGCATTCGAGGAGTGGAAGCGCAGTCATGTAAGTAATTGTTTATACCCGCATTGATACTTCGGCTCTTAACAACTTTTACTTCGTGCAGCTACTCGTCGAAGCGCGATTCTTCCAGTTGGCACTGAACGACTTGATGGCGGTGAGCACCAAAACGCAGCTAGAGGATGTGGAGAAGCAATTAATGCAGGCAAAGCCTGGAGATCAAGCGAATGCCGGACACGTGACGCTGCTCAACCAGATGAAACACCAGACTAAGCTATACCTGCTCGCACTTCAACAATGATTCCGTCAATCTAGATTTTACGATCTGTAGCTGAAGCCCTACAATCGGATCAGAATGTCATTCCTATATTCCATACAAAACTGCATATAAACTCTATAGGATAGGCAAGGCGACATGTCCACTTGGGTTCAGAATCAGATTAGGGGAAAGAAGAGTGTGTGCCTTCCACATCAGTTTTGGGGCGGAACAAGAAAGAAGCTTACGATGCACGTGTCCAGGACGTTGCTGCTCGCCACGGCGCTCGTAGCGCTGCATACACCCGCCGCAGTGGATGGGCGCGCAATGGACGTGGACGAGTGGCCTTCTAAGGAGGTTCGTACTGCGTTGTGCTCTCGCTAGATCTCGTAGATTAGCCAAATATCTATTTTCTATCGAATCGTACTTGCTAAAACACTGTATTGCTATGACCAGAATGACCACACGAAGCTGCAGATCGTATTGCCTGAGAAACTTATGAAGAAGGACGGATATGCGCACAAGGAGGCGCTCTTTGGCTACCCTGCGTACTCGATGGGGTCGCTCCAGACGCAGTTGGTGTACACAACCGACTCTGGCTGTGAGGAGATCAAGTCTCAGGGCTGGGAGCCCCTTTCGCCCTCATGTTAGACCGTGGAGACTGCCACTTTGTGGAGAAAGTGCGGCGCGCTCAGCATGCGGGTGCTCGCGCTGTCTTGATCGCGGACAACAAGTGTCTGTGCACGGACGTGGAGTGTCTGCGTGAAACGGGAGATGATTTTTGCGAGACGGTGCTGCCTTTCATGGCTGATGATGAGTCTGGAGGGGACATCTCGATCCCCAGTATGCTGATCCGGAAGAGCGACGCTGACGCGATCAAGCGTGAGATCGCGCAGAGCAAAGGTGTGAGCAACGTAATGGTCAAGTTCGACTGGGGTATTCCATCCCCTGATGGACGTGTGGAGTGGACGTTGTGGCAGAGCGCGTGGGATGACCAGTCGCTGTCGACGCTGAGTAATTTGGAGGAGATGGTGACGGCGCTGGGTGACCGCGCTTTCTTCACGCCACGCTTCGTTTCGTACAACGGCACGAAGGTGGGATGCCACGACGATGGAGACTCAAGCGCGTCGGCATGCGGAAATATGTGCCTCAACAATGGCCGGTATTGCCTGCTAGATCCTTCGCCTTTCCATGATCGCTCGACGGGCGCTTCAGGTGCCGACGTGGTGGTGGAAAACCTTCGCCGCAAGTGTATTTGGAAGTTGGAGAGCGAGACAGACCCGGGTGTAGGTTTGAAGTGGTGGAAGTACGTGAAGGCCTCTGGTGAAGCTTGTGGAAAGGATGAGAACATTTTCCGCGAGCGTTCTTGCGCAGAAAAATTATGAAGGAACTCAAGATTGACATTAAGGCCGTAGAGGATTGCATGCAGCCCTACGGTGTTGAGCTGGACAAGGTGAACCCTCTTCTTGAGGAAGAGCTCAAGGAGCAAACGGCACTCCAGCTTCTGCGTCTGCCGGCGTTGTATGTTGATGGTGTACATGCCCGCGGTCGTGTGGACCCAACGAGCATTTTGGGAATGGTGTGTGCTGGATATGGTGTCCACGACCCGCCTGCAGTGTGCTCGTGTGCCAGCCAGTCATCGGTTGGCCTCCTGAATTGCGTGAAGGTGGGCAGCCTCGCGAATGCGGCAGCCATCACGGGCAACAGTGGTTACTCGTTCACATCCTTGGTTGGGGTTATGCTTGTGTTCGTGGGCATTGTGGCTGCCGGTGGCTTTGTATACTGGCGCCGTACACAGCGTCACATGCGCGATCAGGTACGCAGCATCCTGGCCGAGTACATGCCGCTGGAGGACCAGACGATGGACGAGGATGACTATGATTTGGAAGACGAGAAGTCACGCTTTCTGCACCCTGCTGCGCGTGCAGCAGCCAAGAGCCCTCGCGGCTACATGCCCTCGCGCGGCTTTCTAGAAGAAGACGAGGAAGAGGGCATGTAACCATGCCATAATCATCGAAGTGTCGAAGTGGCATGAAGCCTTGGTTTATCGCGCACGTTGCATTCAGTCGAACAAAAATATTGAGGAGCAATGAAAGAGAAGCAGGTGCGAGCTCACGGACGTGGAATGAACACGAAGGTTTAGCCTTGGACATAGCTCGGAGAGTATGCATCCCAGCCGCAGTTGGGCATTGCCCTACTGTATAGCTAGCTGGTTGTATATTCTTGATTGGTTTAGGAGTATTAAAGTTGAACGTGATACTACTTGAAGGTTGTCCCGACATATCGTTTTACATGTACACCTGCAAAAAATGCGTAGCTGATTACCCTGGAGCGTTTTCCTACCAAATTGCCACGAGCTACGTGGTCGCCATTTGTTGGCGGATCTCCGTCGACGAAATGTCATTTCGGAACACGGTTTCCGGTAGCGGTATGAATAACTGGCGAAACACCGCAGGTACATGATGTTCAAGGACCTCTTCAGCAGAAATAAACCGCTTGTCAGTCTTGCTATCAAAGCGTCCAGCCACCACGAAACAGCAGCCATTGCGAGCGATTCGATCCAGAGCTAATACCATCTTGTGTTCGTCCATGTCATAGTACTTTTTGTCAACAATACGAATCGCTGTGTCAGCGCCAATGACAAACGCACATCCAGTAAGTATCTCAGCTTTCTGGCCGAACAGAGTGGCGTTTGAAACCAACACAGGCCATGCGCCAAGTCCCAATCTATTACTATGCGCAAATTGCGCCACCCTCGTCGAGATCATGGAAGAATCGATTGCGCCTTTGTCAGCGTTTGCTACTGCGAGTTCAAATGCCACTGGCAGCTCAATTCCTGTTCGCGTCTTCATCAGTTGCTGAGCAGCCTGCGCCAACTCAACGTGACCCTTGTGCAGAGGATTGAACGATCCTGGTAAAATCAGTCCACGAAAATTAAATCCTCTTGTAGCCACAGTAGCAGCACTACCTTCTACCCCATCAGTGGCATTCACCGGGAAGAAACCAACACTACTCAGTCGATCAACCTTCCCACAACAAATATCATCCAAGGGGTCAGTTGTGTCACCAACTCCATCTCCAGTCAACTTCTTTAAGTCGTCACTCCCAGTCTGCTCCGATATCAACTCATCATATAAGGCACTGCAAGCATCAGCGTCAACTTCAGCTGCTTTCGCCAAAAGATACACGAGCCAGCGACTCACAATATCGTCTTCCTCAGTCCTTGAGCGTCCCAATGTCTTGTCCAAGTGAAGATGGTACGTCTCGCATTGCGGCTTGACAAAAGATACATTTCCAGCTACAGGGCGAACTTGACAAACTGATAAAAACACTCATGAGGGCCCTTTTTGGGGTAATTTGTCGCCAGTCCGGCCGTGCACGCGATACCTAACGAAGCTCTGAAGCGCTTCAACGCATTCGGCAGCGCCGCAGCAGCTTGTACGTCGTCCTCTTGAGCTTCTTGTCTTGTGATTTCTTCTGCTTGATTCCAAGCAGCCAACGCCATCCGCTCTGACGTCTCGGCAGAGCAAAACTTGAGCCTGACAGACGACGGAGTTGAAGAGCTCAGGAACGACTCAAGACTGGCGCGTGAGTAAGGAACAGCGAAGTGCAACATGGTGGAGGAGCTGCCAGGGCGGAAGAGCCTCTCTGTGACGGAAACTCCGCCGCCAGTCACCGCTGCCACGACCTTCACATGCGGCTCACGCGCATACACCGCAGTCAGCAAGCGCTCGATCAGTGCCATGATCAGATATTGATGATCCCTTCACTTGGATTCAGTATGAGTCAATTTATGTAACCACGTAATATTGGGTGTCGATTGTGTGTATTAGGATTTTGAGGGGGATTTCAGATACAAAAGATCACAGCAAGCAAGACCCAGGAAGCTTCATGTCGAGACGATACGACGGCCGCACCACCACCTTCTCCCCGGAAGGTGCGTGTTCTTCGATCTTCCATTTCTCTCCTCTATAGATTGATGTGTGTATAGCGAAAATTGGACGTCAAGTTAACGCTGTGGACTGTATTGTTTAGGTCGGCTCTTCCAGGTGGAATATGCCATGGAGGCCATCAACAACGCCGGATCGGCTGTCGGAATCCTCGCAAAGGACGGCATTGTGATTGCTGGTGCGTGTGGTACATGTAAACCATGGTTGTAGAAATGATAAGAGTTCTTACATACGGACGTTTGTGACGCGATCTTTCTAGCGGAGAAGAAGACGGTGTCGAAGCTGCTGACGCCCAGCAAGACTAGCGAGAAGACCATCAAGCTGGACGACCACCTGATCTGTGCTGTCGCTGGTCTGACTGCTGACGCCAACATCTTGGTGAATTACGCGCGTCTGTCAGCGCAGCGTTACGAGTTGGCATACCAGGAGAAGGAGCCGTGCGAGCAGCTGGTGCAGACCATTTGCAACTACAAGCAGGCCTACACGCAGTTCGGTGGTCAGCGACCGTTCGGTGTGTCGTTCCTTTACGCTGGTTGGGATCGCCACCACGGCTTCCAGCTTTATCACAGTGACCCGAGTGGAAACTACGGCGGTTGGAAGGCGACGGCCATTGGCGCCAACAACCGTGCCGCCAAGAGTATGCTGAAGAGCGACTACGAGGAGGGCATGACGGTGGAACAGGCGCTGGAGTTTTCTGTCAAGGTCATGAACAAGACGATGGACTCGACCTCCGCTAATGCAGAGAAGTTGGAGTTCACGACGGTCACGCGGAACGCCGACGGCAAGATTGTGCACCGTCAGCTAACTGAAAAAGAAACGGATGCACTGCTAAAGAAGGCTGCTACGGAAACTTCTGCTGAGGGCGACATGTAGGCACCACGACGTTAACATTCTACGGGTGATACTTGGACATTCGTCAGCGCTTTTTCCAACGAGAGACGAAACGTTTGGCCTTGACGCCCTCGCCAACTAATGAAAAGCATGACAAAAAATAAGTGAATTGCATTAGTTCATAAACCTGCTACACCTGTAGACGCCTTATTGGCCGTATCGCTCGCCTTATTCGCTGCATCGGTCGCTACTCCGGTTGCTGTGTTGGCAATTTTATTTAATCCCTTTTCAGCTTGGCTTCCAACACGCGCAGCGCAGCTAGAAAAGTCTGTCCCGCATATCAAGAACGATATGACCAGCGCAAGCACACACAAGGCCAGTGCGGTGTAGATCCAATACTTCACATTCAACCACCAGTAGGCATTCTTGAGTTTCTTGGCAGACTTTTCATACTTCATCGCGTCCTGTTGCAGCTTGTTTGTCCGTGTTACCAATAACTCAATCTTCTCGCCACGCTCCATTAACTGGAAATATCGCACGCACGACGACAGCGTTACCATTATTGTGTACGGCAAAAAGATTGAAAAGGATCAGTACCTGATTGACGTTGTCGATCATGAGCGTCTTGACGCGCTCCATTTTCTGTCGGACCTGGGACATCGGCGTCTCCACTTTGTAGTTGTCGTATTTCTTCATCAGTGCATCGAGCGTAGAGTTGAACGATGACATGGCGTACGCCAACGCAGTCTGTGCCTGCTGTCTGAACCGTTCCAAGAAAGCTTTCTGCATTTCAGCAAGCATCATGAACGCCACGTTCGCATGAACTCGCTCTTCAGCCATACACATATAAGTGATGCCGTCGTCATGCAAGAAGAAGAAGTTGAACTCGTTGTACGGGAACACGCTCTTGGAGGCTGCAGTGGGCTCATGTTGTGCCAGGTGTTTGAGCACAGCTCGGGTGACAGTGGGGAAGTTACCGCTCTGGTCCGTGTGCTCACACAAGACGCTCTGCTGCCGTGCCACCAACGTGTAGACAATCGACATCACCGCGTTCACCTGCAACACCAGCAGTAACGATAGCACACCGACCGGTCTCCGCCACAATGGCATTGCAACCTTTCGTGGCGTATCTTCCCATTTTCCACCAATTGCATGGCCATTTTATCCCCATTGTCCAGACACGTACGTGACAGCGATGGTGCCAGGTATACGGCACGTGGCAGCCCTCGTAGCCTTGCTGTGCTGCTCGCACGTCGTCTCCATAGACAGCACCAAGACGTCGACGAATACCCAGCCAGATGTGAAGCGTATCGCTGACACTGATGCCGACGCCGAGTGCAGCTCCCTCACCGGTCCGTTCTGCGTGCACACGGACTCTATGACGTTCTACGAGTCGTACATGACGCCTATCACGACGTCGGACCTCCAGCAACAAGGCAATGAAGTGACCAAGCGCAATGACGACGGTGCGAGTGATTCGCAAAGGAAAAAGTGCTTTTTCCAGCATTATTCCGGCAGTTGGATGGACAGTGGAGGCGACGTGAACGACATTATGAACCAGGTGGTCGCCAATGTGGACGAGTGCGAACAGTTATGTTGCGAGCACAAGGAGTGCGCCTCGTTCACATTCTGGCGAGGACGGACATGCTTCCTACGCGCTGTGAGCCAGACCCCACGTCATGACGACGACTCGTTCTCAGGCATCCGTTTGATCTAAAATGCAAATTTTGTCAATTTTGCAGCCACGTTTTCCTGAATTTCTCAAAGCTGCCAGTGCGGGTTGAAGTTGAAGATGTTGAAGTTGTCAAGAGTGATGATCATTTTGGAAGTTGCTTTGCCATGGCGACAGGGAGCGCGCACGGAGTGGAACGTGCTGGATGGACGGCGTTCTCTCGGGACGAGGCGAGTGCCCTCTCTGTGTGTGCACGGTATACGTGGCTGAGTTGTGTCTTTGTATCCCAAGTAGGTTTTGCGACGCATCGAGGCGCTGACAGCGGAGTTCCTCGAGTGTTTATCGGTACGTACAGTAGCTATTGTGTGTATGTTAGTGATTCTGATAATGAATGCTGTAGAGAGGGAACGTCTTGGAGTTGGAAGCTGTAAGGACTTTTGTGTGTTTCTACAAGGGATGCAAGTAGAGTTTTAACGCAAGAATTAGCTGAAGAGGAATACGTCGGCGATGAAGTTCGACTGTGAGACGCAGCAACAGTTCCACGGCAATGAAAAACGAATGATCAAGCTGGTATTGCTGATAATTGAACCAACTGCTCGATGAGACGAACCTGTTGCGGGGTTGATATCTGCCTACGTCATGAGCAGAACCGACAAGGAGGAAGGCGATATACTGGCATCTGGTTGATATTGCAAACCGCCCACGCGCTGTTGACGGAGAACAAGACAGCGACACAGGTTCACATAGACTATGCGGGGAAGAATGCTGTTGTGTAATTTGGCTGTGACATGGTATGGTGTGATGAAGCGCGACGTCTACTACCTGCACACATTCTTCAAAGGACAACACGAAGCCGATGAGGCAATTCTAGGTCGAGCATTCACGAGTGAAGGCAAAGTCGCTGCAGTCATTAAGCTGTTATGCTTCTTGTTCCACAGATGCCGGGAGTATCTTGAATGTCCCGAGAGAATGCTTGAACATTGTCGGTGCGACCAAGGGTTGCTTTTCGGGGATATAAGCATTCTGGTATGTGTCATTGAGTCTACACGGCAGTTCACTGCGAAACTAAACAGAGAATATGCAATCGGAAGAGGGACGGACAATGGAGACACTGCGGTAGTGGCGAAGAAGTCTCTATTACGCAAGAACTTCTGCAGCTGAAACCTGGCGAGATGTAAGGGCTTGATTCATCTCCATTCACACATTGCTCATGGGCATTCAAAACCAGACGAAGCAGGGCAACGTGCATTGTCGTAGTCGAGAAGGATGGTATGTGACGTTTCTGGGGATGGATACGCGTGGGTTCTTATGATGTGACTTGCGCTCTAGGTATATTCAATCGACTAAGGTATGGATTTGGTGCTAAGAACTGCCTAGCATGACGGCTTAAGCGATATACAATGTAGAGAGGACAAGTTTTTCGACGTGGTTCCAAGCATTTTAGTCACTGGTCGAGGGTTCCCAGATCTGGCGACGAGGTTTGCGTCTGTACTGTTTTATAACTAAGTGCTGCCACTGCTAACTCTTGCCGACATCAATTTGCGTAGGGCATTCGTGAGACTTTTGAGCCACACGTTAGAAGTTCCAGTTCTTGGCCTTTGTGACTGCAATCCATTCGGTCTCTCTATCCTGGTAGGTATGGGAGCTTCTAACTCACATATCTACGACGCTCACGCCCTTTTCTTCAGCTCACCTATAAGCTGGGGTCAGCCCGGATGCCATTAGAATCGCTACAACACAGTACGTACAAATCAGTCGTTTCCTTTGAGTGTTAAAACTTACGCTGGTTGTCCATGTGTAGCCGTTGACGTCAAGTGGATTGGCTTCCGCCCATCGCAAGCCCAAATTTTGGGCTTGCCACAGTCATCGCTTAAAGCGTTAACTCGAAAGGATATCGCTGTGGCGAACTCACTCATGCAGACAGGCTTTGTGGAGGTGCAAGCCAATATTTTTGACGGTTAATTCTTCACGCATATTTTGATCACTGTGAATGAAGTGCAGGCCAATGGGCTTTACAAGAGCGAAATTCAAATGTGGCTCGAAGGCTCGTTGCCGTGGAAGATCGAGTTAGAAGCCCTACACTTCTTAGGTTTCACGTTCTTGAGTGCCTTCCTTCAAAAATGTATTCAGAAAGGCAACTTTTTATAAGCCACGATTTAATGAGCAACTTGCGTTCGTATCTATAGAGGTACGCCAATATCTAGCGCACTGCTCACAAACTCCACAAAAACCACTCTGAGCCAGAAGTACATCAGCACGGCGAGCAAAATGGAGATTGGCAAAGCTGGAAGGGCCTTTTGGTACATGCCAAGAAGGAATAGTGTGCCTCCCAAACCCTGTAAACAGCCAACCGAAGATTGTGAGCTCACTTGCAACCCTGTCGTTGACTTCGTCAACAATAACGTACCATGAGGATTGACACTAAACATCCGATCATTGCCGAAAAATCGTACTTGGCAGCCCGAGACACCAGAACGCTGTAAAACACGAAGTCGCCCAATCCCAGCTTAATCGTCTCATCCACATCTGAGATTTATCACGTGTTACGACAACGATCACGAAGCCAAGCGAATCAAAGACATGGACTTACCTTCATCTGTGATGTACTTTCGGTACAGATCGTGCCACAGCTCAGACTCTCGCCCGTGATACCGCTCCAATATCTTGTCCACGCGAGGAATAGCGGATGGATTGTGCTTTGTGTAAAACTCAATCAACCGAGCACGAAGTTGGTTTTCACGTGGTGACAGTGAAGTACTAGTAACCACAGTAGCTGTTGCTTCTTCCCGCGGAGACCCGAGTCGAAGTGGGATTTCTGACTCGCATTGGTAATAAACATTTTCGTGAATGGGCGGGGCTGCATGACTAGAGTGGTCACGACGGATTTCGGCTTCATACAGCAGACCTGCAGGAACACACACAACGGTGAGTTAATAACGAGCGCTAGTAGCATAACATGTAGGAGTTACAGCGCTGCATACCAGGCAATGGTCGTCCTTCCTGCTGCACAAGATTCACCAACCATTTTAGAGGCCCACACGGTGTTAAAACTGCGCAAAGGTCGTAAAATGCGAGCACAATCACCAACGCCCAAGTGCTCCACTCCGGAAATTGACCCAGTTGCCAAGCCATGATGACCGATGTGGCCACCAAGTACGTTTGGGTCAGCCACATTGGTGTTCCCTTCTGGTAGAAAATTGAGAGCACGCCAACCACGGAGAAGTTGTACATTGCAAAAAGCAACGAGAACACGTCGACGGGGATTTGCATCCGGGCGATAATAAGAACAAGTATGTTGCCACCCAACATACCCAATAACATCGCCGACGAGAACATCATGTAGCCGATCAGCATCTACACAAACAACAACATCAAGAGTGAATCTACATACTTGTTGGAGACTGCTACACCACCAACACTTGGCGCACGAACCCGGTTGAAGTTGAACTTGTAGCAGCAGACTATGACGAACGTCGCCACCAGGAAAAACGACACGATGGCCAGCGCATTCACCAGAGCGTCTGCAACTTTAGTTCCGGTTGTCGCGCCCTTGTCTTGATCAGGTCCATACACCAAGTAAGCTCTGCAAGTACAGTCAACACAAGACGTGAGTATCATTCCACCTCATCAAGGTTCAGCACTGCACACATACTCCGCAAGAGCTTTAGCCGATGCTGGGTCCACCACATTGAGCGACACGAAGCTGCCCATTTAAAAAAATGGTACACACATTATAAGATAATGGGGATAATTATTTAGTAAACTTAAAATAATCTGACCTGGCGAGCAGCATCGTGACGGCTACAGGCCACACCACAGCGGAGAACGAGCCGATGGAGTGCAGCAGCTCCTCGTGAGTGAAGGCATCTTTGATCTCCTTGTCCGCGTCATCCCTGGACATGCGGCGTGGCAGCAGACGCTCGCGCACATCGCCGTCACCCCCGACTTCAGCGCCTGGCATGCTGTATCCGAAATCGGATCAGAATTTTTTAAGTCAGTTGGTGCAACCTTCAGACAACATTTGGTCAATTGAGCAAAACGACGTGGGCACTTCAACATGAGTGTTCCTGTTCGATGTGAGCTGGTCTCCAGAAAGAACCTCTTGGGGTGGAGGTGGACGGTGAGTAAGACTCACATGTATCGGAGTTCATACTCCAGTTTAAAGTTAGATCATTTGACTATGTTTTCTTAGGTGGTTGCGAGGTCATTGCAGAATAAAAATGTGGAAGTTGCGGACATTGCGAGAGGACGAGACTTTGCAATGTATCGCACGACGTCAGGGGTTTTATTACAATGTGGAGCTATGCCACAGTCGATATCGTATGAGAAGCTTCGGTTGCGTCGAGGCAAGCTTCGCCATCGCGCTCATCCCGTCGGTTGCCAATTGAAACATTTGACAATGGCTGAACGAGAGGTTCAGGTTGGCCACGTGTGTGATTTGACGTGTCGACCACTGGAGCTAGTTTTCCCGGATAGAATTCGTGTACAGCAGCTCGCTTGCGGAGCTACGCATTGTGTGGCACTCGTTAGTGTTGACACGGCTGGAGGGATAGAGTTTGAACTATTTTCTTGGGGACTCGGCGAGTATGGACAGCTCGGTCTTGGTGAATGTCAATCTGCACCATTGATGACTGAAATTGCGGTGCCTCGAGATCTTCATTTAATTATGCAGGCGTCGGAGTCTAGTCGTTACCCCGTGGTCTTGCGCTGTGGCGTTTTTCGACTTACGTGTTTGCAAGAGGCTCGACAGAACTATGGCATTGGGGCTTACTACCTTCCGATGGGCTGGACGACCCATTCGTGTATCAAGGCATACCAGTAAGATTTCCGTTGCTTTGTGAAAATGCAAGCTTAAAGGATGTGTCTGTGGGTATTGAGCATGTTGTGATTCTTTTGGAGGACGGTAGTGTTTTGACGTGGGGCCATGGGAAATCCGGTCAACTCGGTCTCGGGCCGACGATGGTTTCCAATGTAACTTGCGAGAAACCAAGACATATTGATTTTTTCATCAGGGAGCGAATCACTCTATAGTCGCAATCAGCTGTGGATGGAATCACTCAATTGCAGTGTCTAAAGAAGGACGAGTTTATGCATGGGGAAGCAATGCATATGGTGCATGTGGTGCCTCAAGCAAATTTTGTGAGTATTTTCAGCCAGTAGGTGTGCCAGTGCCTCAAGACCTTAAATTTCCTTCTTCAGGCGTGTATACAGCAATTCGTTGTGGTGGGAATATGTCCTGCTTACGATACCAGTGTAACAGTGGTGATTGTTGCCTGGTCGATCGAGTCTTCGCTTGGGGTATGTGTTCTCCCAGCGTCGGGACGCTGCTACCACTTGAAATCTCTTCTTTCCGAGACAATGGAGTATGGTTTGCTGATTTCGGTGTGGAGTGGGGAAACTTGACTTGGAACTGTGGTGACAGAGCCGTTAATAAGGCGACACTGCCAGGGTGGATTGTTGAGAAAATAAGCATCCACTCCGAGTCTCAGCAGCGCTTTAATAACGGAATGCCTTACTTATACACTGCTGTAGGCACTCACATACGTATCAGAGTCCAAGCCATGACCACGGTTGTGGCAGATATGCTAGCAGCTTTGCCTGATGGCGACATAAATTCAAGCATGTTCCAGGCAACAGTGCAAAGCAATTTAGTCGAGCATGCGAATTGCAAAAACCCCAGCTTTGCGATATCTTCTGTTAAGAAGGTGTTGCGGACAGCAGTGACTGGAGGTGGGGCATGTTATGCTGTCGATATTGAGTTCCTTGCCCAGTTAGAAGGTCAAGGAATTGTTATACTCTCGAGTTCAGTTGGGGGAGTAATTGGGAGTAAATTCGTGATTGAGATCGCACCTCAGGCTGAAAGTGACACGCAACAGCTTTCCTCAAATTGCGGGGAGGGACAACATGTCAGCACTCATATTTTAGGCGTGCATGTTGAAGCATCTAACGCAGATTCTGAACCGCTTGTTGAGCCGAACTGGTGCAAATTACACACCAAGCGTATTCGTGTACATACTTTCGATAAAGTTACTTTACTGATAGAAAGCTCAAGAACAGCACCAGACCCTATAATCCAAGTGGAATCTCGCAACGATCAATGGCTATTCAAATTGACACACCATGATGTAATTAACGTCGATAGCAATCTGCTGGGAAGAACTCTGCGCGTCTTCCAATTGCAACTCTTATCTCCTGGATTCTACTTGGTTTACACGACAAAGGGAAGGGAAGAAAATGAGGACGAATTTCGTACCCCGCTCATGACCGTGCATTGCTGTATGACGTCCCAAGAGAGGGACATCATTTTGATGGCGGATCGTGCCTTTGAATGGTCAAAGTATCAGTCTGCATTGACGGTGGCGACACCATCAGCGCAGTTTTCTTTCTTCTTGTCATCAATACTGCAGAAGTCTGTCATCAGAAATGCAGTGGCGTTTTCTCCGTGGGCAGCTTCATACGATACCGAGTTTGGTGAGCCTACCTTCGATTTTGATCGCGAACAGAGTGCTCAACAAATACTGATGAAAAATCGTGAAAACCTGTTCGTATTATGGGAGCAGTATTTTGCTACCGCATATACAGCAGGCTTGGGCCACGTGAAACACCCCGCCAAGACTGAATCTTCGACACGCCTCAGCACAAGTGTAAGATTGCACTCCATCTTTCCAGCGTGGGCTAATGCTAATGCAGCAAAGCTGTCCTATCAAATCACATCATGGCTGGATAAGGCTAGGGCCGGGTCGAAACAATTGCTTGTTGATGGTGTGGAAAGCGCAGAGGTTTATTCAAAAGAAGCTGCTGCAGCTGTCGGTGTATCATTTAAACAAATTCCGTTCGACTTCCTGGGAAGCGTCTCCTTTATCCACCACCGTTCAGTACAGAAAGCACTAGCCCCTGCAAATACGAACATATTGGGAGTGCACGACTCGATCGTGGCATGGCGACGGGGTAATGGCGATTTGTTTTACAGCGTGCAGTCGAATGAACTCCAAGTCATGCGCTATGGTCATGAAAGCCACGATTTTCCGGAGACTGCGCAAAGCGGCCGTATCACAGGACTGAAGGCCGCCCTCAGCGATTTCCTTTGGCAGGCTATTGATGGCAAGAAGGTTGAGGATATTTTCCTTCTCTTAGTCGCCCCAACGCAAGAAAACTTGCAATCTCCTTCAGACACCACGTCGATCTGCGATGAAAATATCGACGCCTCCATCCGCTTGCGCCAACTGATTTTCCACACCAAATCCCTTGGCTTTGATGAAGCAGAAGAAATATCAAAGCAAGAGTGGTTTGCTTTGTTTCGTGGAATTCAAGCTATGGGACCGTCTAGCAGCACGGGTATCACATTCAGCACGTTCCGCTTGTTTCTTGTAGATCCTTTTCACCAGGTAAGACGCCTTGAGCTACTAATTGTTTTGAAGAGCACCTTAGGATTGAATGCTTTGTGCATGCTGATTTCTCTGTAGTTTTTTGGAAGCAATATGTTCATCAAGTTCGTGAACGTTATACATCTTCTCGTGATACCATAACGCGCGCGTTGTTATCGAGCTTCGAAATGAATGAGAGGATGGAGAACAACAGCTTCGACTCTAATGCTGATCTCGACAATAATGCGGACGTTGGCGGAGATTCACCATCAATGACATCATGGTCAGTCTTTATGACATCCTTGGAAAAGTTCCATACTGCATTGAGGCTTCGGCCTCTAGCGCCTTCGGACTGTTGTCGATTGCTTTATCGATTTGATACGTGTGGAAATGGATTAATCTCCACTCGGAATTATCAGAATGCGGTCTTGAATTCATTGGATGCGATCGATATTGTAACCAAAGTGTATGATTTCGAGAAGTCGAGGAGAACGAATTCGAAGGACAAGCAATTGCTAAAAGTTGCAATTGCTAATGACCATCGACGCCCTAACGTAGAGAGCTTCACGTCCAGCGAGGCAGTACACAAGTTGTACGCTGCTCGGGGCAAAAATTCAAGTGAAGTTGCCCTCGCTTTCGAACCAGATATTACGCCAAATACGATTGCAAGTCGTGCCAGTAACGCTGCTGCAACGGCACTACGGGTATCAGCAAATACTCGTTTGGCACAAATTCGCAATCTACCAATATCTCATCTGCTAAGGTTTGTCACGTCACCAGTGAAGACGTGTAGAGCCACAATGTTCTGATAAACATTTTGATGCACACAGGGAAGGTATTTACTTTCGACCTCCTCGGAAATCTAAGAATCAATACGAAGAAGAGATGAGTGTCACGCAGGCGCAAGCTATGGGTGCTGAGGACTCGTATTGATTTATTCGATTTTGAGTTGACAAATGCCGTATCCCCGTATAGAGTATGTCGCTTCGAAGTAGACACCTGGCGTGATTCATGTATGCTGAAAGCTCACGTTGATAGATGTATGTCCACTTTGCTGCAACGCCTGCAAACGTTATTGAGCTTACCCTCGTTACAGCCGCGAAGATTTGTCCTTCTTGTAGCCAAGCAATCGAAGACGGCTAATGCCACCATCAGGGAACATCTCTAACTTAACATAGTTGACACCCCCAGGGATCAGCGTCGCGGTGTTGTCTACTACTGAGAAGTAGTGTTGCTTGTGTGCTTGTAGCTTCACACGGGGAAGCAGCACTTTCCACTTTAGCGTCCCAGTTTTCAGCAGTTCCTCGTCACCGTAAAACCGCGTGCCGTAAAGCACACAGCTCTCGGGAAAATTGCCTTTGAAGTGGTTCGTGTCCACCTCAATTTGCTGGATAACGCCCAAATGCCCGAGCTTGAGCACAACCCAGTCCTTGCCTGGTACATGGAGTAACCCCGTTTTCGGATCCGCAGTCAAGATCGCAGGTCTTGTTACCTTGCGAGCAGTCTCCCATCCACCAGACATGTTTTTGCTGCGTCCTGGAGCCATCAAATTGCGCGGGTGGCCGTAGTGAGCATCGTTGAAGGCCACCACTCGTCCTCCATGCTCAACACTCACAAGATCCACCAGCTCAGTGGTTGGTACTTTTGTCCAGTCCATCACCACTTCTCCAAAAGCACGTAGTCGTGCAATCCCGCCGTCCGGAAACATGTTGAGACGCAGATGCGTCCACGGTCCACGCTTCGACCGCGGCACACGCAGTAGATTGTGTCTTGTCTCGGGATATCCCGGCCCAAGCTTGGTGAACGGCACAATCTCCGTCCATTCCTCTGAGTTCAACTGCTCTGCAAGCTCCAGTTCCAATGGTGTAGCGCTATCTCCTTCACGGCGCTCGGCAGATGCTTTGGCAGTGAACAATTGCAGCAGTTTGTCGGCCTCCCCGCCCTGTGGAAAATTCGCAGCTTGGATGGATATTTCAGGCGCGTTGTTGCCCGTGAAGAAGGCGGTGTCCACCTCCACGACGTCGATGGCTCCTCGCAGTCCCAGCTTGATGATGCACCAGTCGTGGCCGGGCGTGCGCTTGCGACGCGACTCCCAGCCGTCCATCCACTTGCCGCAGCTCGTGTACTTGTCAGCGATGAAGACTGGGGCTTCTGGACGCAACAAGTTGCTCGCAGGAGCGAACCACTCGTCCGTGGCGAACAGAACGCGGGCGCCGAAGGTGGCGCTCGCCAGGTCCGTCATGGTCATCACTTCCTGCCGTGTCGGGGGCGTCATGCGTTCTAGAAAGAGAGAAAGAAGGCGCTTGGTGTCGACGGAGATGGTTTGTGAATGACCGACTGACGGAAGCCACGTACGCATTCAAAGCGTACATTCAATGACAGAGCGCGACGTGGCGCACACAAAAAGGACTTCAAGTTTTGGCGCCAAAAAGCATCTCCAGATTTGACTGCCGAATTGTGCTGGTCGTAACTTCTTCTGTGGCGAAGGCGAGCTACTTGTAATCTAGGGGTTATCTACTGTTCTGTCAGTATAATTGGTTGGGCTGGCTCAAAGGACTTGAAAATGCGAACGAATTGTGCAGTGTTGTACTTTTGCCCTGCGCTACGAACGAGCAGAAGAGAATGTCGAGCGTTCGGCTGCTGTGGTTTTTATTTAACGGTGGATCATGCCGCATTCATCTTTGAACATGACGTTAATCCTCCTATCTTGGGTAGAATACAAGAAGTTGGCATCTGTCCATTATTCCAATCACTTGGTTGTCAGTGTCGTGCTGAGGCTTCGTCAAGCTACCGTCAGCCAGTTACAATGCAGTCTCTTGAGTATTTTCAGCCTTGCTCGCTGATACGCATCGGGGCCTGCTTCTAGTTCAAGCTGAAACGTCCAAGGCAGCAAGCCAAAGTGTGCAACCATACACCGCTGAGGACACGAGCACTGCGAGGGGCAATTGGACAATCGCATAACCGATGGTGAAAGCTTAGAATGGAGAAGAAACGCCAAACAGAGGGCAATACAGTACTAGCAGTGGTGATACTGGTCTGCGCCAACTAGCGAGAGCTCTGGATCGCTTCAACATGTATCTTTTCATAAAACCGCCTCCTGATGAGGAAGACGGGCCTTTTCGCGCGCAAAAAGTCGCCCAAGGTCATAAGGGCGCCAAGAAGCAGATCAGCTGCATACATGAAGTTATTTTACTTGGTGTATGGCAGTCCTCCTGTCCACGAGATGTGTATGTCTGCGTCGTCGAGATCGCATGAGGGCGCCGATATCCAAACAGTCCACACTAACTGCTGTCTAAAAATAATTAAAAAAATAAAACGGAAAGCTGTCGGCGGCAAAAACCAGGCCCGAGGTTTTTGCACTCGAAAAAAACCTCGGGGAGAAAACGGCGCGCAAAGAGAGAAGCAACCGACGCCCACGCCGCCGACGCCATGGAGATCACAGAGGGCGCCGCTGCGCCCAGGCGGCCGCTCAAGGACACGCCCCGCCACCAGCTCACGCGCGGCCTCATGCGCACCTTGAATGTCATCAACGTGGTGCGTAAACTACTGCTTCCCGCGCTTCAAATGGAGCTCTACAAGCTCGGGGATCCCGAGTTGTAGTGTACGGACCTTTCACGGCGTCTGCAGACGACGGAGAGGCGTCACAAGACTCCTACTTTGCTGTGCAGCGTCTTGACGACGTGATGCGAAGGCTAAAGCGCCACCTGGCGTTGTTTTACGAGCAGTAGATGCATGGGAACTGACTCAACTGTGGTATTATTGTTTATTGCAGAATTACTATCGGAAACACAACCCAAAGAACGCCGGGGCCTTAATGAAGAAGAAGAAGAAGGTGCCGGCCAACTACGTGTTCTCCGAGACGGGCGAGGAGACGTTCGCCGATGGCCGTTACATTGTGCGCGGTCGGAAACTAGGCGCGGTACGAAAAGCGTGAAGGATGCAGAAGCTGCAATTGAGACCACAGACACTAGAGACTGACAAGTGATCGTGGTGCCGCTTTGACCGTGCAGGGCTCCTTTGGACAGGTGGTGGAAGCGCATGACAGGGTTACGAATCAGCTGGTGGCGATCAAGATCGTTCAGAAGAAGCAGCAGTACACGGACCAGGCCCAGACGGAGATTAACATCTTGCAGCAGCTGCACTTGCCCCAGCAACATGACGCCACGAACCACATTGGTGCGTGCATCTCGCGATCTATTCGCGGAAGATGTGCCAACAGTCGGGCGACTGTGGTTGCGCCGTCCCGGATGAGCTTTTGCTAATCGGTTTTGTGTGGTTTTTTCGGCAGTGCGATTGACCGATGCATTCATGCATAAGGGACATCAGTGCTTGGTTTTGAGCGACTAGGACCAAATCTTTTGACGTGCTGCGTGGAACCAACTTCCAGGGTATCAGTTTGAAGCTGCTGCGCAAATTCACGCGGCAGATCTTGAAGGTACTGCTGGAGAATCTTATGTGAGTTGATGCTGGATTAGATATTTAAAATGGATGGTGATGTCATTGTAGGCGATGGAGTACATGCGGCATCCCAACGTTAACGTGATTCACTGCGATCTGAAGCCAGAGAACATCTTGTTGGTCTCACTCGGACACAGCTCGTTGAAGCTAATTGACTTTGGCAGCTCGTGCCTTTCGCGCAACCAGGTACGGAAAATGTAATTTCTCGGGAAGTGAAGTTGCTGTAATTAGAAGCTGACTTGTCATCGCTTCCTGCTTTTAGATTCATCGTTACACGCAAAGTCGTTTCTACCGGGCACCTGAGGTACTCTTAGGCATGAGATATACTGCTGCTATCGACATGTGGAGTCTTGGATGCATTTTGGTGGAGATGCATACGGGAAAACCTCTGTTCTGCGGATACGACTCGACGGATCAGTTGCACCGGATCATCAATGTCCTGGGTATGCCACCGCGAGAGCTGATTGCCCGAGCCACTCCGAGCTTCCGCCGCGAGTATTTTGACGAGATCATGATGGTGGAAGGTAACAATCAGTGGGTTGACTACCGTCTAAAGGTTCACAAGGTTGTGCCGCCGAAAGGAGTTGAAGTGGTAAGATTATGCCACTGAATCTCTGCTATAACTTTTTAGCTGTCTGCTGACAAAGTTACTTAATTTTGTTTTTCACAGATTCCTGAGAGTTCCAAGACTTTGGCAGAGATCCTTTGCAGTGCTGACAAATATGGCACGGCAAATCATACACCTGAGCAGTATGAAGCGCTCCTTGATCTTGTACTTCGTATGCTGGACTACAAGTAAGCGAACACATACCTATAAGCTAGCAACTGCTGATGACTTGACTAACCTGTTTGTAATGGTGAACTTCAGCCCGGAAACGCGAATAACGCCGAGTGAAGCGATGCAGCACCCTTCTTGATGAATCTGCGGCAGCTCCAGCCTGATGAGACGGTGCGAGTGTTAATTTGCTTAGCGGATATGAACATTGTGGCTAACCACCTCTAACTACCCACTCTGCAGATGGAAGAACCAGTTCAGGGGAAATTCAAGTACATGCGTGCTTCCACTATGTACGACGTGCATGGACGAAATGCAGAGACGCAAATGCCACCATTGAACCGCGCAAAGCAGCGCCGCTTTCTCGATAAATCGCCACACGAGCGATGATTGCCGACGGAAAATGGGCTTGGGGAGCTGAAGTGGAACGCTGCCACGTGCTGCGCTTATTGGCGAGTTGGTTGTGGTTGTGAAATTACGGTCAGTCAGCGTGGCAGCTGTACAAGTGCTGGCGGA
This sequence comes from Phytophthora boehmeriae, assembly GCA_011947355.1. Taxonomy (NCBI): domain Eukaryota; phylum Oomycota; class Peronosporomycetes; order Peronosporales; family Peronosporaceae; genus Phytophthora; species Phytophthora boehmeriae. Next base: position 311,786 of record JAAVTJ010000250.1, on the reverse strand, counting down.
ATGCCTGCTTTTGCTGACCCTGACAGCTCCTTGATTGCTGCAGAGACCGCTGCTCTAGCCATGACAGCATGGTCATCTGGTCGAGTATGGCTATATCGAGCAGGTACTGACGCTTACCAACTTGCAGCGGAGAAGCAAAGGCTAGCGTCACGCTGGCGAGAAATGCTGCCATGGTGTTGCAGCCACTCACAATGGCAACAGCTGATGCGACTGGGACGAGCGAGTACTGTGCCATATCTTAGCTCAACGTACGCCGGATGAAGGAAGAGACGAACGAGTCGTGCACAGCCACAAGGCCCAGAAGGGGTAGATTAATAGTGTGTCTGTCGCTGGTTAATGAATGAATTCCCGTCATGGTATCAATTTGAAACTGGAATCTCCTGCTACTAAGGCAGCAGAGTCTTGAGACTCGCGAACATGCAACGGTGACAATCAATATTGCCACAGGAACAGTCATTGCCAATCCACCACTGCCGCAAAAGCATTATCAGCACGAGGAATGGGCAGCCAAAAAACAACAGATAAACTCAAAACAAAAATGATGTTGTAAAAGCTCCCAGCAGAAGCTTCAGCCCCGTAGGATAGCAGAGCTAGCAGCATCAGCTTCCAGGAGATCGTCGTGTTATATGATCGCAGCCATTAAACTCCGCCACAACCTGTCCTTGATGTCTCTCCTAGTCCAGTTTGCGCTGCTTAGTTCTCGCCCTGGCGCTTGAGGTAGTCCAGCAGCACGTTCAGGGCGTGGGTCTCCTCACCGAAGTCCGTGATGACGGCGCACGACGTGGACACGACCTTGCGGGCCTCGCCCAGGCTGTCGATCTTGCACAGACCGCACCACTCGCCGAGCTGCTTGCCGGACGGCACGAGGATGAGGTTCACGCCGTGCTCCTCGCACAGAGCGCGCACCAGCTTGCTGTAGCTGGGCTCGTCGCAGTCCTGGGCCAGGCAGCACAGACGCGCGCGACGCGAGTCCAGGGCCTTGGCAGCCTCGTGCAGGCCGCGCTTCAGGCCGTCGTGGACAAGCGCCTTCTTGAGCACCTCCTTGAGGGCGTCCATCTCTCCCAGCTCCTTGGGGACTTCAACCTCCGCCACAACTTCCTCAGCCGACATGGTAAATTTCTTGGAGTCCTCGGAAAGAAGAAGCTTTTACGTAATGAAGCTCGGCCACAGCATACCACAGCGGACGGATGGCTCAGATTTTGACTGGACGAAACGCGGCGAGGGCACTATCTCGAAAGAGTGACGCCATCTAAACGGGTTTTTAGTCATTTAAAACCCATGGGCTTTTTTTTAAACCCGTCCTGTTTAACACTGTGGAAATGAGCGGTTTGGGACGCTTGCAGGCTATTGGGAGGGCGCTGCGGCGTCCCGTGGCGCCGTCACGGCGTGGACTGGTGGTGACTGGTCCTGTACAGACGCAGATGAGATCCTTCGCTGTCTATCGCCCGACGGACGGACTGTATGAGGGCCAGGACTATGCAAGACACGTGGAGAAAAAGTTCAGCGAATTGTCCGGGAAAGAGCCCTGGGAGCCCGATATCAAGTATCTAACGGGCTTTAAGGACCGCTGGCTGGGCCCAGAGCCTACGCTCAACGAACTGGTGCGAGAGGACGTGCCAGCAGCGAGGAGTTTGTTCCGGAACGTGCTGCAGCGCCACTATGCCAAGGATATGGGCATGTGGAATAAGTGGGGTGTTATGGTATGATTGGAGATTTATAGTATGAAAAGCGTATTATGATCTTGTTATAACATAATATATGCAATCTGTGTTTGTGTTTGTAGGAATGGAAAGCTGGCAATTATGACTTGGCGCGCATGATTTTCTCGAAGGCATCGAAGATCTCTTTTGATGAAGAAATGTGGAGCTCTTGGGCGTCTATGGAGATGGAAGCGAAAAATCTGCGGGAGGCGAAGCGAATTTTTAAAGTTATTCTGGCGACTGATCCGGATAACGCAGTTGCGGGGCTGGGGCTAGCACTGTGGGAGGTCGAAGCAGGGCAACCTGATGCTGCTAGAGAGAAGTTTGAGGAGCTGTTGGAAGCTCACCCGAGAGACGTGCTGATTCTTCAAGCTTACGGCGTTTTCGAGGCAAAGTGCCAAAATGTGGGGCTTGCACGGAGCGTTTTTCAAGACGCTGTGTCACACCCTCGAGCTACCGCACAAGTTTGGCACGCGTGGGCCAAAGCTGAATATGACGCTGGGTTGTACAAGAATGCGTTGGCGGTCATTACGACAGCTTTTACAAAATTCCCGACGCACAAGTGGCTCGTCCTGCTTGGTGCCATGGCTCACTTCAAGCTGGGCGATGTGTATGAGGCACGACGTGCGTATCGCCGACTTATTGACGGAGGGTTGTATGTGGAACCTTCAGCATACAACTCTTACGCAAAAATGGAGGAAGATCTGGGCAATGATGACGCAGCCGCGGGCTTGTATATTGAGGCACTTGAGCAGCATCCAGATCATGTGCCAAGTTTAATGGCGCTTGCACTTTTGTACAAAAGGCGGAATCGCATGCGGAACTCGCGAAAGGTATTCGAGAATGCTTTGAAAAATCTACAGCATACCGGTCCAGTACTTCAAGCTTGGGCAGACTTCGAGGAGCACCATGGCGAGCTGGAGAACGCACGTGAATTGTACGATGAAGCCACTAAGGTTCAGCCGACACATGTTGAATCGTGGCGTGGGCTGGCGCGCGTCGAAGCTAGATTGAAGAACTTCGATGCAGCTCGCTCGGTACTTACCTTAGCTACCCAGCACGTACCAAATGACGCCCCACTGCTCGTCGAGCTGGCCAAGATGGAACAACGCAATCGACGCTTCCCAGCAGCTCGAGCAGCGTTGGAGAAGGCTCTTCAAATTGACACGTCGGATGCAGCTGTGTGGAATTTGCGAGCATTGCTGGAGTTGCCTGTTGATCCGGAGCGTGCTAAAACGATTGTGGAAAATGCGTTGTCGTTCGTACCTGAGTACGAAAAACCAGCTGGAGTATTCTCATGTGCACATATGGGCGTGTGTTTGCAGCGTTAGGCGATTTCGAGCAGTCCGTTGCGGCATTCCAGCGATCGTTCAAGTTACGGCCGAAGAATTGGGAGACACACATGATTTACGCGGATTGTGTCCTGACACCAAACGAAGCTTGGAGTGAAGCTGTGAAACATCTTACTGCCTCACGGAAGTTGCTTCACCGCACTGATAGACGCCGAACACAAGTGGAGCGCAAACTCCGAGCTGCTGAGGCAAAACTAAAAGCAGAGGAGCAGGCACACGCAGAAGAAAGCGACGACGAAGATCATCATGAGGAAGAGGGCTCGTAATAATAGTAAACAGAATGATGATAAACACCCTGCATCATTGAAACATGTCGACATCACCAGTGCCACTGCCAGTGAGCAAAACTGAGTCTAACCTTCCCATCAACGACGGTCGAAATTCAGCACAAATGCAGGGTATGTTTCGCCCATAAAGCTGTAAACTCTCCTCCACTTTGCGGCTGCCCAACGTCCGATAAAGCACGACACGTCCATTAGCGTCGCCTGAAGCTAAGAGTGTACCATCGGGCGAAAAGCTGCACTGAATACCGTAGCCCTCAACTTCGTGACCTCCTTCGAACCGTAAAGGGGGCGTCGACCATCGACACTGGAGCCTTTTAGGCATTTGTACGGTGCAAGCGATGAAAACAGGGACGCATAGTTCCCACTACACTGCGCCACGAAGATAGATCTGGTTGGGTGAGCTCGAAGACACGAATGGGCCATCATATCGCTATCCAAACGATCGTAGAGCATTGTAGACGAGCGCCAGTCCCACACGAGTAGTGTCTGATTGCTGGCATCACGCTGAAGTACCCCGGCGCTGGACACGAACTGCTGCCCGTTACTGCCCACGAAAAGCAGGTCGTGAACGTCACCAAATGATTTAGTGTAAACGACGATTTCGCGCTCTGGGTTCTTCATGCGGAGGTCGTGACCGTAAATGCGACCTTGGTCCGTTCCAAAGAGCACTGCATTCCAATCTGTCGGGTGGTACGACACTACTGTGATACGTTCAACGCGTCTAGAAGATAATGAGATATCCAATTGCCTCAGCTCCTGCAGCACTTGGCCAGTTTCAGCATCCACACAACAAGCCCGACCATCATATCCACCTGATAGCACCACCTTGCCATCATGAGACCACTTTGCGCTTTTAACTCCTAGTGAATGGTGTTTCAACACACGCTGACATCCACTGTTGGCACTCGTCGAGGAATTCCAAATGCGCACAGTAGCATCCATCGATGCTGAAAGAAACAGCTCTGGACGCAAAGGATGCCACTGCACAGCATTTACGGCTTTCGTGTGCCCCACAAACCGTCTCCGCTGCTGCTTGCACAGTGGTTGTTTCTTAACGCCCCTCGCTGAAGAGATTGCACTGTCCACCACGATATCATCCCTGGAATACAGCGGGGATTGATGAACCTCTTCGCTGGATGGCACATCTGCTATTGCGCCAGACTGTGGCGATTCTGCTGGCTCTGTAGGTCGTCTTCGACGTCTCTTGGCTGCATATGCACGAAATGCAAAGGTGTCTTCTTCTTGTGTACTGCGATGACCAAAACTCCGACTGCGGTTAATGATGCCTTGCGCAGCGTGTAGTTGTCGTTTCTTCGTGCTGTCTGGGGCAGTAGCAGGTGCAGATAGTGGTGCTGTTGTCTCTACTAACCCGCGTGTTGCTGCTTCAAGCGGCGAGGAAGGCGGTGATGGGGACGAGGCATACTCGAGGATCGCCTCCATGGTCTGCTGGAACGATTATTTGCCCAATAGGATGACACTTGTTGGATATTCAGCCAATCAGCGACGTTTATACCGGACCTATGCTGACCTCGGTTCAATCACAATCGAATTGCCCAGCAGCTACGGTGGCTGATTGTTGAAATGGCAGGGGACCGCGATGCACGTGAAAAGCGCGTGTACGCTGTTGGAGACTTCAGTTGGATGCAGGACGAGCGCTACGGTGGCAAGAAGTCGCTCTGGACACGCGTCAAGGAGGATCCAGTCGTTCCTATTGGCTGTGCAGCCACTACCGCTGTGCTGCTTGGAGGCCTCGTGACGTTCCAACGGGGCCAATCCAAGCTTGGCAATCTGTTCATGCAAGCCCGAGTGGTCGCCCAGACTGCGACTGTACTAGCAGTGGCAGGCGGAGCTTTGCTCGCTGCCAGCAAGAAAGAGGAGAAAAACGACAGAGCTACGAAGAGCGCATGAACATCACGCTTGACCCCAAGTAAAACCAAGGTCAAGGTTCAAGGTTGAGTCAAAATAAAAGTGACAGTCTTTTCAAGCCGGACGGTGATTGGTCAAAATTGAATTCTGATTGGCCGTTACAGCATCGATGTTGAAGCGACGCGCGCAATCCTTCTCCATTCCGCATTGTGCCTTGAACGGACCGGCACCGTAAGCCATGAACGGCTACTTAAGGACCAAGTGCTCGTCGGAGCAGCAGCTGCTGAACGAGTTGGCGAAGCTGCTGGCTGCCAAGGACGTGGCGTCGCGCAAGATGGCGGACGTCCTGCGTGCTCTGACCTTCTACAACACGTCGACGGCTCGAGGTGCGCGCATCCCGCAGTCGCTGCTCACTGGACTATGTACTTTACTTCCGCAACTTAAGAACAAGAAGGAGGTGGCTCTGCTCAAGGACGAGCACCAGCGGATCGCCCGCATCGCGCTGTGTCTATTGGCGCGTCTGATCGACCAGTTCGAGATCCAGAAAGAGCATACGGCGCGTCTACTGGATGCTCAAGAAACAGCAGACACGCAGAGTGTGGAGATGGCGGAGTCTGTACTCAGCAATTTCCTGACAACGTTAGAGACGGCGGTGATGGCTCCATCAGGATTGTTGCTGCCGAGACAAAGAGCGACTTTACGAGTGTATGCGCAACTTTGTCGAGTCTTTGGCAAGAGAGAGCAGTTGGTTTCATACACCAATACGCTATTGCAACAGTCTCCTGTATTGGCTGAAGCACCAGTGGATGCTAAAGGCAAACGTGCTCAAGCTCCTGTACCCGCGCAGTTTGGAGCTGTGGTAGGAGCTTGCCATGCAATACGCTTCCATGTGATGCCTGATGAGCAGATTCTTGCGCTGGATAAATTGGTGCAATTAGCATTTACTCCATCTGCTGGAATTGCAGCTCGACATGCTGCAAGTACGCTACTGGGTCTTATCACGGCCCCATTGGAAGACGACAAGCCGTCGCATGCAGTGGCAGTTGCAAAGGCACTGGAGAAGTATTTAATTTCAGCGCGCCCACGGTCGATTGTTTCTGGCGACTCGCTGACTTCCATTCACGTACTTCGTCTGTGTGGTCATCTCTATCGCTCGCCGGTGCATCAACAGCAGCAAGTTTCCTCGACTAACGGCACTAATAGCTCCAACCCCGACTTAATGCTGCTGGATACATCGTCTGGCACTGGTCAACAATTGGCTTCAGAGCAAAATCCTGCGCTTCAGGGGTTTTACGTGTCAAATGCACTCTCACTGCAAATTCAGGATTATTTAGCTGATGTTGTCCAAGCCGCGGCTTCAGACGGGCTGGCTACAAAACCTACAGTGGCTCCGGCGGTATTACTAGTAGCTGTTGAAGAGGCGTTGCGTGGCAGTACCCCTGATGCTAGCTTTGTAAAGCAAGCGAAATGGGGTTCCATGTGTCTATTCGAGATTGTGTCGGCCGCACTTGTTTCTTTGCTACCGACGCAGCGCGATTCATCAAACCCCAGCACAGTCACATTGCATCGTGTGTGCCGCGCGGTACAATTTGTAGCAGAGCAACTTGATGCTATTGTACTTCAAGTGAATGCGACTTTGAGGCAATCTTCACCACCCCGGCATATTTAAGTCATCTTATGCTGCGTATCCGAGAGCTAACTGAGCACAGCAATGCCTTTGTCGCGTGTGAAGCCCTGCGTGCACTTGTCTGGCTGCTTCCACGCAATCCTTACAACAACGGAAGTGGCGACGATGATGGCTGGGCTGGTATCATGTTTCAGCTCGAAACGCTGCCATATAGCCATATCCAACCAGAGCGGCGTGCAGCGATTGCATGGTCACTTTTTCGTCGCGGCGTGACTACTCCCAAAGGGTATGGATATCCGGTAGAAACATCGATTTTAGCTGGATGTCTTCGCGTAGTGATGGCATGGTTTCAAGTCCGGCCGTGCGTGTGGCACGCAGGCTTGCTGACGGCGATTTGGCATACTGCTTTGCGAGAGTGCCTTCCATGTTTGGGCGACGCTGTTTTCGAGTCTATTAACGAGCTATTGGATTACCAATGCGCACCCACAGACAATGCTGCTCCTGATAGCCTCGTTGTCAAGCAAAGCGCTTTACAGTTTCTTAGCCATCGCGAAGGGGTGTGCGATATGCAGTCCGCTATGAATCATGGAGTCGTCCACTGGTTTTACGGCTTACAAAGCAGTTGCTATTAGAGACGTGCACATCGCAGCGCTTGAGTACTCGAGTATTATTGCAACTACAAACCGAGGCGCAATCTCAAGGCGCAAGCCGACTGGTTGAGCAATTAGCTGCAACACTATCTTATGCGCAAAAAGCGTACGCCATTCAAGACAGACTAATCCTGAGACCAGCAGTTCGCCAAAGAATCAAGGTTTTGCTCTGTACGATGAGCCTTTGGCTGACTTTAAGACAAATGGGGTGGTATCGATGCCAGACTTTACTAACGTGAGCGGCGATGACGGTCCGAACAAGCCGTCGACATCTGACGATAGCCCTTTCTCAGACTTTAGGGCACCAAACAAATCTACCGTCACGAGGGTTGATGTTGAGCCCATGAATGAAGAGGATCCATTCGCCGACGCAAGGATTAACTCTCAGACTGCCATCGTATCAAATTTTGGCGGTTGGGATGATGCCAATGCCAGTATCACGAATGAGGTGGCAGGTTCTGTTACTACACAGAGTAGCAACGTGTTATTTCAACCATTTCACAGTGCTACAGATGATGGTTTCTCGGCTTGGGGAGATGACAGTGGAGTGACAAACCAAGGGAATGCTACAGACACCGCTTTTACTAACTTCGCACCCGTCCATAATGACACATCTTTCTCCAACTGGAGTGATAACAAAACAACAGATTCAAAGTCTGAAGACTTCACTACAGATTTTGCAAGTTTCTCGGACACGGACACAAGAGAAGCCGTTCCGTTTACTTTCAACAACAGTGATGTCACTACATCATTAAAGCCAGCTACTTTCTCAGCATTCAATACTTCTAGCGATGGCAAATTAGAACAGCACGATGAATTCTCGGGCGACGTAGCTGGCACCACGGTCACGACCACGACCACCACCACAGAAGCGTCGTTCTCGGATTTCGGTGCACCGGCGGAGGAGAGCACGGCGGCCGCGACGTTCTCGGACTTTGGTGCGCCGGCGCCGGACACGGATGCTTTCGATGGCGGAGCAGAGCGGCGGCACGATGAATTCTCGGGCGACGTAGCTGGCACCACGGTCACGACCACGACCACCACCACAGAAGCGTCGTTCTCGGATTTCGGTGCACCGGCGGAGGAGAGCACGGCGGCCGCGACGTTCTCGGACTTTGGTGCGCCGGCGCCGGACACGGATGCTTTCGATGGCGGAGCAGAGCGGCGGCACGATGAATTCTCGGGCGACGTAGCTGGCACCACGGTCACGGTCACGACCACGACCACCACCACAGAAGCGTCGTTCTCGGATTTCGGTGCACCGGCGGAGGAGAGCACGGCAGCCGCGACGTTCTCGGACTTTGGTGCGCCGGCGCCGGACACGGATGCTTTCGATGGCGGAGCAGAGCGGCGGCACGATGAATTCTCGGGCGACGTAGCTGGCACCACGGTCACGGTCACGACCACGACCACCACCACAGAAGCGTCGTTCTCGGATTTCGGTGCACCGGCGGAGGAGAGCACGGCGGCCGCGACGTTCTCGGACTTTGGTGCGCCGGCGCCGGACACGGATGCTTTCGATGGCGGAGCAGAGCGGCGGCACGATGAATTCTCGGGCGACGTAGCTGGCACCACGGTCACGGTCACGACCACGACCACCACCACAGAAGCGTCGTTCTCGGATTTCGGTGCACCGGCGGAGGAGAGCACGGCAGCCGCGACGTTCTCGGACTTTGGTGCGCCGGCGCCGGACACGGATGCTTTCGATGGCGGAGCAGAGCGGCGGCACGATGAATTCTCGGGCGACGTAGCTGGCACCACGGTCACGACCACGACCACCACCACAGAAGCGTCGTTCTCGGATTTCGGTGCACCGGCGGAGGAGAGCACGGCGGCCGCGACGTTCTCGGACTTTGGTGCGCCGGCGCCGGACACGGATGCTTTCGATGGCGGAGCAGAGCGGCGGCACGATGAATTCTCGGGCGACGTAGCTGGCACCACGGTCACGGTCACGACCACGACCACCACCACAGAAGCGTCGTTCTCGGATTTCGGTGCACCGGCGGAGGAGAGCACGGCAGCCGCGACGTTCTCGGACTTTGGTGCGCCGGCGCCGGACACGGATGCTTTCGATGGCGGAGCAGAGCGGCGGCACGATGAATTCTCGGGCGACGTAGCTGGCACCACGGTCACGGTCACGACCACGACCACCACCACAGAAGCGTCGTTCTCGGATTTCGGTGCACCGGCGGAGGAGAGCACGGCGGCCGCGACGTTCTCGGACTTTGGTGCGCCGGCGCCGGACACGGATGCTTTCGATGGCGGAGCAGAGCGGCGGCACGATGAATTCTCGGGCGACGTAGCTGGCACCACGGTCACGACCACGACCACCACCACAGAAGCGTCGTTCTCGGATTTCGGTGCACCGGCGGAGGAGAGCACGGCGGCCGCGACGTTCTCGGACTTTGGTGCGCCGGCGCCGGACACGGATGCTTTCGATGGCGGAGCAGAGCGGCGGCACGATGAATTCTCGGGCGACGTAGCTGGCACCACGGTCACGACCACGACCACCACCACAGAAGCGTCGTTCTCGGATTTCGGTGCACCGGCGGAGGAGAGCACGGCGGCCGCGACGTTCTCGGACTTTGGTGCGCCGGCGCCGGACACGGATGCTTTCGATGGCGGAGCAGAGCGGCGGCACGATGAATTCTCGGGCGACGTAGCTGGCACCACGGTCACGACCACGACCACCACCACAGAAGCGTCGTTCTCGGATTTCGGTGCACCGGCGGAGGAGAGCACGGCGGCCGCGACGTTCTCGGACTTTGGTGCGCCGGCGCCGGACACGGATGCTTTCGATGGCGGAGCAGAGCGGCGGCACGATGAATTCTCGGGCGACGTAGCTGGCACCACGGTCACGACCACGACCACCACCACAGAAGCGTCGTTCTCGGATTTCGGTGCACCGGCGGAGGAGAGCACGGCGGCCGCGACGTTCTCGGACTTTGGTGCGCCGGCGCCGGACACGGATGCTTTCGATGGCGGAGCAGAGCGGCGGCACGATGAATTCTCGGGCGACGTAGCTGGCACCACGGTCACGACCACGACCACCACCACAGAAGCGTCGTTCTCGGATTTCGGTGCACCGGCGGAGGAGAGCACGGCGGCCGCGACGTTCTCGGACTTTGGTGCGCCGGCGCCGGACACGGATGCTTTCGATGGCGGAGCAGAGCGGCGGCACGATGAATTCTCGGGCGACGTAGCTGGCACCACGGTCACGACCACGACCACCACCACAGAAGCGTCGTTCTCGGATTTCGGTGCACCGGCGGAGGAGAGCACGGCGGCCGCGACGTTCTCGGACTTTGGTGCGCCGGCGCCGGACACGGATGCTTTCGATGGCGGAGCAGAGCGGCGGCACGATGAATTCTCGGGCGACGTAGCTGGCACCACGGTCACGACCACGACCACCACCACAGAAGCGTCGTTCTCGGATTTCGGTGCACCGGCGGAGGAGAGCACGGCGGCCGCGACGTTCTCGGACTTTGGTGCGCCGGCGCCGGACACGGATGCTTTCGATGGCGGAGCAGAGCGGCGGCACGATGAATTCTCGGGCGACGTAGCTGGCACCACGGTCACGACCACGACCACCACCACAGAAGCGTCGTTCTCGGATTTCGGTGCACCGGCGGAGGAGAGCACGGCGGCCGCGACGTTCTCGGACTTTGGTGCGCCGGCGCCGGACACGGATGCTTTCGATGGCGGAGCAGAGCGGCGGCACGATGAATTCTCGGGCGACGTAGCTGGCACCACGGTCACGACCACGACCACCACCACAGAAGCGTCGTTCTCGGATTTCGGTGCACCGGCGGAGGAGAGCACGGCGGCCGCGACGTTCTCGGACTTTGGTGCGCCGGCGCCGGACACGGATGCTTTCGATGGCGGAGCAGAGCGGCGGCACGATGAATTCTCGGGCGACGTAGCTGGCACCACGGTCACGACCACGACCACCACCACAGAAGCGTCGTTCTCGGATTTCGGTGCACCGGCGGAGGAGAGCACGGCGGCCGCGACGTTCTCGGACTTTGGTGCGCCGGCGCCGGACACGGATGCTTTCGATGGCGGAGCAGAGCGGCGGCACGATGAATTCTCGGGCGACGTAGCTGGCACCACGGTCACGGTCACGACCACGACCACCACCACAGAAGCGTCGTTCTCGGATTTCGGTGCACCGGCGGAGGAGAGCACGGCGGCCGCGACGTTCTCGGACTTTGGTGCGCCGGCGCCGGACACGGATGCTTTCGATGGCGGAGCAGAGCGGCGGCACGATGAATTCTCGGGCGACGTAGCTGGCACCACGGTCACGACCACGACCACCACCACAGAAGCGTCGTTCTCGGATTTCGGTGCACCGGCGGAGGAGAGCACGGCGGCCGCGACGTTCTCGGACTTTGGTGCGCCGGCGCCGGACACGGATGCTTTCGATGGCGGAGCAGAGCGGCGGCACGATGAATTCTCGGGCGACGTAGCTGGCACCACGGTCACGGTCACGACCACGACCACCACCACAGAAGCGTCGTTCTCGGATTTCGGTGCACCGGCGGAGGAGAGCACGGCGGCCGCGACGTTCTCGGACTTTGGTGCGCCGGCGCCGGACACGGATGCTTTCGATGGCGGAGCAGAGCGGCGGCACGATGAATTCTCGGGCGACGTAGCTGGCACCACGGTCACGACCACGACCACCACCACAGAAGCGTCGTTCTCGGATTTCGATGCACCGGCGGAGGAGAGCACGGCGGCCGCGACGTTCTCGGACTTCGGTGCGCCGGCGCCGGACACGGATGCTTTCGATGGCGGAGCAGAGCGGCGGCACGATGAATTCTCGGGCGACGTAGCTGGCACCACGGTCACGGTCACGACCACGACCACCACCACAGAAGCGTCGTTCTCGGATTTCGGTGCACCGGCGGAGGAGAGCACGGCGGCCGCGACGTTCTCGGACTTTGGTGCGCCGGCGCCGGACACGGATGCTTTCGATGGCGGAGCAGAGCGGCGGCACGATGAATTCTCGGGCGACGTAGCTGGCACCACGGTCACGACCACGACCACCACCACAGAAGCGTCGTTCTCGGATTTCGATGCACCGGCGGAGGAGAGCACGGCGGCCGCGACGTTCTCGGACTTCGGTGCGCCGGCGCCGGACACGGATGCTTTCGATGGCGGAGCAGAGCGGCGGCACGATGAATTCTCGGGCGACGTAGCTGGCACCACGGTCACGGTCACGACCACGACCACCACCACAGAAGCGTCGTTCTCGGATTTCGGTGCACCGGCGGAGGAGAGCACGGCGGCCGCGACGTTCTCGGACTTTGGTGCGCCGGCGCCGGACACGGATGCTTTCGATGGCGGAGCAGAGCGGCGGCACGATGAATTCTCGGGCGACGTAGCTGGCACCACGGTCACGGTCACGACCACGACCACCACCACAGAAGCGTCGTTCTCGGATTTCGGTGCACCGGCGGAGGAGAGCACGGCGGCCGCGACGTTCTCGGACTTTGGTGCGCCGGCGCCGGACACGGATGCTTTCGATGGCGGAGCAGAGCGGCGGCACGATGAATTCTCGGGCGACGTAGCTGGCACCACGGTCACGACCACGACCACCACCACAGAAGCGTCGTTCTCGGATTTCGGTGCACCGGCGGAGGAGAGCACGGCGGCCGCGACGTTCTCGGACTTTGGTGCGCCGGCGCCGGACACGGATGCTTTCGATGGCGGAGCAGAGCGGCGGCACGATGAATTCTCGGGCGACGTAGCTGGCACCACGGTCACGGTCACGACCACGACCACCACCACAGAAGCGTCGTTCTCGGATTTCGGTGCACCGGCGGAGGAGAGCACGGCGGCCGCGACGTTCTCGGACTTTGGTGCGCCGGCGCCGGACACGGATGCTTTCGATGGCGGAGCAGAGCGGCGGCACGATGAATTCTCGGGCGACGTAGCTGGCACCACGGTCACGACCACGACCACCACCACAGAAGCGTCGTTCTCGGATTTCGATGCACCGGCGGAGGAGAGCACGGCGGCCGCGACGTTCTCGGACTTCGGTGCGCCGGCGCCGGACACGGATGCTTTCGATGGCGGAGCAGAGCGGCGGCACGATGAATTCTCGGGCGACGTAGCTGGCACCACGGTCACGACCACGACCACCACCACAGAAGCGTCGTTCTCGGATTTCGGTGCACCGGCGGAGGAGAGCACGGCGGCCGCGACGTTCTCGGACTTTGGTGCGCCGGCGCCGGACACGGATGCTTTCGATGGCGGAGCAGAGCGGCGGCACGATGAATTCTCGGGCGACGTAGCTGGCACCACGGTCACGGTCACGACCACGACCACCACCACAGAAGCGTCGTTCTCGGATTTCGGTGCACCGGCGGAGGAGAGCACGGCGGCCGCGACGTTCTCGGACTTTGGTGCGCCGGCGCCGGACACGGATGCTTTCGATGGCGGAGCAGAGCGGCGGCACGATGAATTCTCGGGCGACATAGCTGGCACCACGGTCACGACCATGACTAATAGTGTGGTTGCGAGCAAAGGTTACATCGATGACGAGTTTGATGAAATTTTTGGCGAGGAAACAGTAGACGTGGCTGCCGTCAGTGATGGTGAAAATGGATTCTCTGGTATAAGTCCGTTAGCAGAGCAACAAGGGGTAACTACAGAAGAAGCTGGCAGATATGACGCTGAATTTGACGATATTTTTGCTGATCCTGATGCTATACAAGCGAAATTGGATCGTGTCTCGCTGAGGACTACTTACAGTGCATCAAAGGAAGGATTTTCTGGACCTGATCCTCCGGAGGAGTTTGTGTCTAAACTTTCTGGTGTTGGTGAGAAGCATTCTGATGCCGATATCGAAGGACATGAAGACTCTGGTGTCGAGATTCGCATTGGCACCCCAGCATCAGATTTTACTTTTGGAGATGAAGAATGCTAATCATTTTTCTTAAAGAACTCGCATAGTAATAAACGCAGAATGTATCTGAATGAGCAGACGCTTGAGTGCAGCCGCTGGATGCATCACAATACTCTCTGAAACTCTTGACTTGTATCTGCTTGCGGCCACCACCTACTAGTCTCCTCCAACCGGTACGCGACTACTTTTTCTACAGCTTCTTGTACCTTTGTCGCTTTACTTGAACGTGTTGAAATCGCGGACCTCGTTCACAATCTCGAGGGCACGCTGAAGCAGCGTTCGCATTTCGTCGCAGTTCGAACGTCGCGCAGCGATGTCGCCCGTTTCTGCCAGAAGCTCCGTGAGCTTATCGTCACGGTATAGAGAGGATACCAACTCGTTTTGAATGTTCTCCTTTGAGTGCCCCACCATGAAGCACATAATAGCCTTGGGGACGAGATCCAAGAAGTTTTTCCGCACGATATCGAAGTAGGATGCGAGCAGACTCTTGATGATTTCTGTCTCGATGCGCTCCCGATCTGTCGGGTCATCTCCCTGCCGCATGCTTACTGGCACCTGAGGGAGCTTTACTACTGCAGGTTTTGAGCTGACAGCGCCATCAGCACCGCTCTTCTTTCTGCCACCTCCAAAGAACGAAAGAAGCCCATTCCCCTCTTGTTTGTCTTCTGTGGTTCCTGCGTGGCCTGAAGGAGCACCACTCTGTTTCACAGCCTGACCTCCGCGTCGCGGATCTTGTGTCGCCAAGTTGTTGCTGGGAGCTCCAGCAGACGCCATGGTCTCGCGCTGCATTTTCTCCATCAGCTGAGCCACCGCGCGACTGCCACCAATAAAATCGGGGTGGTTTGTGTTCACGTAGGCCAGCTCAATTTGAATGAGGTTCTGAATCATAGCCTGCGTCGGGACCAGCGAAGCGCGAAGCATACCGTTCACAACTTCCATGACGCGATCGCGCAGCTCTGGGAAACGAGTTAGCTCGATAGTCTCACACTGCGACGTCACGCGCTGCAACTCATCGAACACAAGATCCACACACTGCAGACCAGGCTGTTCCAAACGACTGATCTGACGCTTGGCCAGCAGTTCAAATGATACTTCAGGAACAAATAGCGACTGGCGCGGGCCATTAGCGTTGCGAATTGTGGTGCGAATGTCCTCATCGCTAAGTCCATCAAAAGGATTCACCTCGCGCAGCGACTTGGAGAAGATCTCGTTGAAAATGTAGTTGATACGCGCACCACCATACAGTTCATCCATCTCCACAAGTTGGTGATTGCGACCGTCTAGAGAGTTGGTGAAGTTGCTCGAAAAATGAGAGAGCAGATTCAGCAGGCATCCGCCCATCTCCGTCGGCGACATTTGCTCTGTCGGTGACCCCATTTCGCCCAGCTCCTGGTCGAGATCCGAAATCATAGTGCTGATCTTGGACTTGATCTCCGGGAGACAGTCGCGAATGTGATGCATCAGGATCGTGTTCAGTGTCTTCGACAGGTACTGCGTCCCCATGCGCGAGGCAATGGCGCGATAGGCCGGGTGGGTCTTGAAGAAGTTCTGTTCCTTGGACAAGGATTCACGGATGGACAGTTTCGAGTTGATGTCAGCTTGGCTGCGGTTCACCACACCCACATACCCTCTCTTCAAAGGGATCACACGTCCCTGCAGCATATCCATTGCATCTGTTCCATCATCCATAAGGTCCAACTTGGTCAAGACCCCGATGGTGCGTTGTCCATCAGGGTCGATCTCCCTCGCCATCTTGAGCGCATCACTGTTGGCCAAGTCTGTATTGGCGGATGTCACCGCCAAAATAATCGAGTTGGGGTTCGAGATGAACTCTGTGCACATGTCTCGGATCTGCTCCTCAATGTTCACCGGTTGGTCTCCGACCGGCACTTTGGTGATGCCTGGGAGGTCCACGAGCGTCAAGTTGAGCACGTGGGGCGAGAAAACCTTGAGGTTAATGGACTTGTTGGAGATGCCTTTGTTCTTGCCCGTGATCCGGTCCGTTTCCTTCTCGATCTCCGTGCGGATCTCATTGAAGTCCGTGAGCTTCTGGCCTGGAAGGTGCAAGAACTCGCCCCATTCTTCGGCTTCTTCTCCGTCGACGGGCACAGTAGCCGAGCTGTTGTAAAGCTGTAGCACGAGTGGGCGGCGGGTTACGATGCCCGACCCTCGAGGCAGAAAGTCTTTGCCCACGATGTTCTCCAGCACCGACGACTTGCCGCTGCTCTGACTGCCGATGACGACGATCTGCGGGAGGTTGATGGGCGACTGGCCGATGGCGCTGAAGACGTCCTGCAGCTTGTTGATGATGGGGATCAGCTGCTCCATTGGTGGCTTGAGTACTGGACTTGGTGACGAGGAACAATGTCTTCCTTCTCCGCTCGAGAAGCTCCGCCTGTCTGGAAAGCGTATCTCTCCCCGTTTTGTATCAGGAGCAGAAGATGATTTTGATGTGGCTACATCACATTTAGCGGAAAACCTCACAGGGTTTTTTTATGATGTACCCATGTCACTATTTGGTTACCTTGCTGTAGTGCCCATTGTGTCTGCTCCACCAATATGGACAAGGAGCTCACTTGGCGTGACCTGCACTTGCTGCATGTGCATCGCGATACGTTGAAGTGTGCACTGACACGATGCATCGCGTGTTGCTACAAGATTGTGCTGCACAACCGACCAGGTTTGCTGCCCAATGTGCGTCCAGAGATGTGTCCGCGCATAAGTCAAGCCCCCGAGAGTGCTGCGGAATCTGATAAAGTTCAAGACGAGGCTGTTTCCAGCGCTTCGAAGCCCGCTATTGGACTGTATGATGCAGAGAACATCAAGAGCATATTGACAGTGGGCGACGGCAATTTCTCCTTCTCTTTGGCGCTTGCTAGAGCTCTGGATCCGACCTCCGGCGTGACGCTCGTCACCACGTCGCATGAGAGCAAGCAGTCGGTGCTGGAGACGTATCCAGATGGAGAGAAAATCCTCGCCGAGCTGAATGCAATGTCTCATGTGACAGTGCGCCACGAAGTCGATGCCACTGATGCCAAGCAGATGAAGGCGTTGGGAGTGTTCGACCGAGTGCTGTGGAACTTCCCGTGCGTCCGAGCACCACGAGGCGAGGACGGACAGAACAAAGAGATGGAGACGAACAAGAAGTTGTTGAACGATTTCTTTGCAATTGTGGATCAAGTGCTGACTGAGACGGGTGAGGTGCACGTGACACACAAGACGAAAGCGCCGTTTGGCCAGTGGGGGATTGAAAGCATCGCGAAGACCAACAAACTCCGTCATCAGCAGTCCGTCATCTTTGACCGCTGTCTGTATCCCGGTTACTCCAACAAGAAAGTGCTGGACAAACGCTCGTTCCCGATCTGGGACTCACAGACGTTTATCTTCGTGCCTGAGAGCCGCACTCAGCCCGACACCTCTAGTGAAGGAGACGAAGACGATAATGAAGGAGCTGGTGCTAAGAAGGACACGAACGCAAACATTGTCGTTCCAGTTACAATGGATATCTTGAAGAAGATGTACCTGCTGTTAACGCCATCGCTGGATGACACTTTGTATGGCAAGAAACGAAAGCGAGGCAACAAGTTCAACATTACCAATACCAGCAGCAGCTCGGGAAGTACTACCAATAGTAACAGCAGCAACAGCAACAAAAAGCGAAAGCAACCTGGCTTTGGACACACCAAGGAGGTAACCAATCGCGTCCAGGCAAGAAGAAAGGCCGCAGGTAATGACCGATGCACCTTCGACGCACTGTAGACATGCTTCTCAGTACTCAACAAATGCTACAAACCACCTTTTCAAAGCTGCCTTCAGTTGATTCGACTTATACAGCAAGACTTTCTTGCACAGGCTCTGGAATCCCTTGGTATCGTCGGTACCGTGCTTGAATCTTCCGCGCAGCGCGCTCAAGTGTATGTGAGCCTATCAAAATGAACAGACGATCGCTGCTTAGCATTGCTAGGTCAGCCTTTGGTGCTGTGATCACGATGGGAAGTTCAACTTCATTCGACGTGCCCAGTGCTTGAGTTGACATGCGGTAAATACCAACACAAATTCCTGAGTAGGATGAAGAGGCGAATGCATGGAAGACATCGGCATACGTGCAATCACCCTGTACATGTAGATCAAAATTGCAACACGTTAACTGAGTAATTCGGCATGCGAAAGAAAAACAAACTCTGAACGCACCCGAAGTGCACGTGGGAGTGAAAACGTGTGAATCAATCCTGTGCTACGAGGTCCGCCTACAAGCTGACGTGCGATCTTGTGGATTGACGGGCTGAAATAGGTCTGCAGAACGGAGACCAATGTGCGTCAAATGCTACCATTAGTATCACTAGTTGTTACGATTATCAAAAGCAAAGCAATTCATACCTGAACAACCATGTTTTCGCACAGCTCTGGGTGCAAAATTCGGCCCGACATATACAAAGGTAGACCGAAAATCTCCATTTCCAGGTTTTGCTCAGGAACATCGTGCTTCAAAATGTTTTGCCAAAGCTTCACCACTTCCATATCCGACATGTCTGCAGCGATTCCGCTGTTGATGCTTTCAGCAGTAGGAATAGTCATTTGCAATGGGTTCAGTTGGAAGGACATGCCCATAAACTTGGAATTGGCTTCGTCGGCGAGTTCAGTAACGGTGAAGATTTTGGAGAAATCCATCTTCAGCTCCACCAGCATTGTGGCAAAAATGGCTTCTGCGTCCGCAATGCTTGTCTCCAACTCTGCGTCCGAGGCTGATGCTGAAACATTAGCGTTCGTCCGCTTTCCAAGCACCACTACAGCAGCAGCAGCTTTTGCACCAGCTCGCTGCAAGTCTAAATAAACAAGTGGACTTCCATGCACGTAGTACTGCATGACGAATACATCAGTCACACCTAGTTAGTTTCCTGTAGATGTAGAGCATGATTTACACGGTTCTCGCTACGTACCACATCCTTGAAGGAGGACAGAACTCGAGTTAATGCCGGTGATGGCTCTGTCGAGTCCAAGATCGTTATTGGAGGACGGGATGAAGCGTATGGGCTACGCAACGGTCGAATGAGCCACTCCAGACTATCAAGAGATTCCTCGCCCAAGAAGCTGCAAATTACGATGTGGTTCGGGTGCAGCAAAATGTCGAGTGGTGGAGTTTCAAGCGTATTGGGGGCTGTAGAGGTAAATGAAATCTGGTTGTCCCCAGTAAGCCCTATGTGTGGCGCTGTCGTTTCGTACGGGTTGCCGCTGGTGGCGGTGAGATTGGACTTCTTGAAACTGAGAGCGATGCTTTCGAGTGATCGATCCTACAACATTTATATCGTTGTTCCGAGCATCAAATTAGTGACCTCAAAAACAAAATGATGTGCTCGCGCAGCAACGTACCAATACAAGTGAGCCCGTTCTTGATGGTTCGAGCTAAAATGAACCAGAAATGTACGCGATTAGTCACATCACTGCTCAAATCAAAACATCAGAAACGTACAGGGTAGCGATGCTTCATGGAGTCATAATTCGGGGTCGCATACGCCGCATATGCAGTTAGACTTTGCATTTCATCGCATGGAAGTCCATCGTCATCCGTAGCAAAAATGAAGGATGAAATACATCTCCTGCTTGGTTCAAGATCGTTGAAGTGCTGCCTGGGCGCTGCATATCGTCTCGTTTAACATCTTCAGGACAGATTCTGTAACTAAACACTTGTTCGAGGTCGTCAGCAATGACATAGCATTGGATCAACTCTGTCAACAATAAACTTTCGCCAGGATTCAGCAACACGCGAGATCCAGATTCATGAAACCCTGTATCCTCGTCAGTGAAAATGACTTCCACGCCAATCAGCAACACCGTGCCTGAGGTTTCTCGAAAGACTGTTGATGCAGCTTGGGAAAATGTCATCCCAGAGTATTTCTGCCAAGCATACAATTACCAAGTTAGCTGAGTACTCGAATGGCATCTATCGATCCGACTTGTTTCCGCGTACCTTTGACAAATGGATTAAGTACATCTCCTTTGCAGCACCAGCGTAGTACTCCTTGATCCAGCTCTTTTCCGACAATCCCTTCTCAACCACTTCTGTCGACAAGATATCAGCGCCCATAGATTTATCTTTTGCAAGCTTGCCAAGCCTTGGGGCTTGAGAATGATTCTTGTCGCCATCGCTCGAGTCAACTGAGAGGCTGGATCCCAAATTCGACAGCATTGTCGAAATACCATTTGAGACTGCATTCTGAGCTAACGAACCCATCTTGATGACATTTTCACAAATAACGTCATCCGAGCTCACGCCAGCTGCAAGCATGTGCCTAGCACTCTCCGCACGCAGTACCATCACCAAAAATCGTACCGAGGACCTACAATACAAGATACATTAGTTGCGAATCAAAAGAGCTTCATGAACCAATCGACCTACCCGACAAAGCGCTTAGTTGCCAGCACGCGCATAATGTTCATCGCATCTTCAGACGCAGGGTCACCAGTCAGTTTATCAGGAAAAACGAAAACCGCTTTAGAGTTTCGCGCAAGAGAACGCTTTAAATCTTCCGAGCGAGTGGCATTGCCTGCGATGTAGGTCACTCGTGAAGCAAATATTGGGTCGCCTTTCAGCTTTGCAATAAGCGGCTTTGTAAACTTGGACTCCCTCTCGCCTAACACAACAGCCTCTAATTGTTGTGTGTCGGTATCGCTCAAATGGTCCGCGTGAAAAAGTTCTCGTAGAATAGCTGATAGCTGTGCGAACGACGGATTGCCGATAATTAGCACGTGCTTGGAGTCCGGCTTTGGTGCATACGGTGGGTTGCCGATCTGGCGTAATTTGTACAAATCAATGAGATTATCAATCTCCATCGAAAACCAAATGATACCCATGACGATGAAAAAGATAGCCAAGAGCCTGCTGGGGACTGTATGGGGCGCATTGTCTCCATATCCGACAGTGCCAAGTGTCTGCGAAAAAGACATCAACATAAACGATCAGCAAGTCGCATTATCGCAAAACTACTTTTTCTGCAGGCAATTACTGTACAACGTACCACGACAGTGAAGTAAAACGCAAACATGACGGACCAAGTGGAATCCGAACACTTTGAAGACTCGTACCTCGTGACTGACCCATCATTGCAGCTGTACAAATGCGCAAAGCCGTTATCGGTGAAGAATGGCATTTCACCCAGCGTTTCTACGAAGAACATGATGGATGCACCGACCATGATCATCAGCAAGATCTTAATTCCTAGTCGGACCATCATCCAGCCTTTGGTCGATTTCGGCACGTGCTTCTCCATCTCCAAGAAGCTCCGCAGGATAAACACAGACCGCATGACGGAAAAGTCCAAGTACGTTCTTGTTCGCACACCACCGACGATTTTCACCGTGCCGAAGCCCACGCCGAAATTTGACGCAAGACAGAGCAATTCCAGCAGCGTGAATGGTGAAAAGCAGAAAAGAAGTTTGTACCGCGACGCCAGGAACCGGACCACGTCGTCCACGATCGCAACAGCGTACAACCCCAGCACTGTGTAGTAGGACCACTCCGTGACGTCGTAAGAATTGAGTCTGGACATGGTGAAGCCCAGAATGGCAAATGATACCATCAATTGCACAGGTCGGTTCTGCAACAACATCGACAAAAGTGTCAGTACAGGTCGCAAATACCACTTTTCGTCTCCTTACAATGATCGCCGCAGCTCGGGACGTGCGCGCCCATCGGCGGCAGTTTAACGAGAATCCTAACTCGCCATTACGCAGTGATTTGTGTTGACGACGAGACGCCAGCGTCCAGAAGAACGCGATCACGACGAGAGCTGCTAGCAAGTAGCAGGCGTGGAGTACTTGCTCCTGGGTATGCGCCCAGTCAGCGACGCAGCGAGGCGTGTTGGTGGTGGCGTTGGCCTCCTCATTCTGGTTGACGCAGATCATCCCCATCGCGACGGATGATGTTCAGAGTGAGGAAAAGCACCACACGGACAGTCGCCCCCTGGGGTTGGGTTTTGTCTACCAGATGCGCTAATCGTCAGACTAAAAGGCACCGCCATCTGGACGACGCCAATGCAAGCGGAAGGCCTGGAAATTCGACGAGCGCATTCATTATAGCTAAGGTTTGCTTTGCACTTGGACCAGGAGAGCAAGTTGGCCAGCTTTCGCTTGGCATCACAGTCTGCATATACTACTTAGAGTACTATTGTACGCACGGTACATTTGCAGAAAGTGTTGACCCGCGACCGCAACACACAATTGCTATCGTTCTGAGGTAAAAGTATGCAGCTACCTTAACTTAGCACTCGTGTAGTAGTCTTGCAGTTGGTTGGAAGGTATGTAGCGTTGAGACAGGTCAAGACACAAACACAAAAGAGTTCGCGCTTGGTTTAAAGTCGCCATGATCGTATCATTCGCTATTCCGTCGTACGACTGCTACAGACCCAAGGCAATGGTGGTCCGCATCAATATAATCCGACGGGATACTAAACACACAACAGGAATTCCTCTCTTTACTTTGGCAAATTCGAAACTGAAGAGCAACTTTTGGTCGAAAACCGTCGTAGTAACGCGGTAGCCAATCATTTTCTAACGGCTGTCTGATTGGCCATAGATATTATCGACCAATCCTACACATTTACGTACATGACATAAAACTATCGATTTTAACGGGGTTTTATTCCAAATTTCAATGCAAAAATGGCGCCAACGGACGTTGGAGCGAAGCACTCGCGGCCGGAAGAGGACGCGCATTCGCCCGTCGTCAAGCGCGTGCGCTTCGCGTGTTCAGCATCTGCCAACGACGTCACATCGCTAGCAATCGGTGCGGAAAAAGTGTAATTTCTACTGCTAAAATGCCGATTTTAAACTGCTTTGACTGTAGCGACGGACATTGCGCAAGTTGGAGCGCAGACGCTCGGCTGGTTCGCCCCTAAGTTCACGTACCATGCGTTCGGTACTGACGAGATCGTGAACGGATATGAAGGGCTCCAGATCTCTGTGACCTTCAACGGCTTCGACTTCAGCGCGTTGCTGGACGTGAAATTCAAGGAGAAACAAGAGACGTGAGGGCTTTGATGGTGCATTGCGCCCGCCATTTGGATAGTTTCTGAGCTTCTTGTGTGGGTAATGGTGTGAATATAGTGCAGATGATGTCGTTGCCAAGCTCACACTGTCGCTGCCGAAAGCTTTCGTGCAAGACAAAGAGGAGTTTGTCGCTGCGTTGAAGACGTCCAAGCAAGAGTTTGCTGGACCACCTGGGAAATGCATCGAGTCGTACACTGTAACAGCAAGATCTGGAGATGAAGCGTCAGTGGAGAGACATTTCGAAATCTATGAGTGCAAGATGGAGGATAACGAGCCGGCTCAGAACCTTCTGGCCAACTTGCAAACGCTTTCGCTTTGGTTTATCGAAGGTTGGACTTATCTATCAAGTGCTATACAGCTACAAGAACCTCTATTCACTTGTGTTGTTTTGTGGTTATGCTTGCAGGCGCCGATGCTGTCGACGTAACAGACCCTAGGTGGGTGGTCTACCTACTTTACGAGCGAGCAGAAGCCAACTCCGGAGCATTCCAACCCGTAGGGTTCATCACCGTCTTCAAATTCTTCAATCCGCTCGGACGGAAAGCTGCGTACTGCAAGCCCGATCAGAACGAGACGCATCGCATTTGTCAAGCGTTGATTTTCCCCACGTACCAGCGCCAAGGTGAGTGATGCGTTGTCTTATCCTATCCTATCCATGATTGCTGCCAACTAAAACGCCTTGCAGGTCACGCCGAGCGTCTGGTGCATTGCATCCATGCGCATGCGGTGGCGAATGAACGTGTATACGAACTCACAGTAGAGGACCCTGTGCCGGCCTTTGCTAGCGTACGTAACATCGACTGTTTGCTTTCTATGATTTTACTAACTCATCTGTGACGTGTGTCACGTTGCTGCAGCTGCGAGACCTAGTCGACTTGAAAAATTGTGTCAAGCACGAGTTCTTTTCGCTGCCGCCTGACGCAGAAGAAGACTCTGGCGGCAGTGCGCGTGGGACAAAAGCTCTGACGACCGCCGATGTCCACGCCGTGCAGGAGAAACTCAAGCTGACGCACAAGCAGGTGCAGACCTGTTACGAGATCCGAAAATTCGCCTGTGTGGACCCCAGCGACGAGGCGCAGCGCAAAAATTCAGGCTTGAAGTGAAGAAGCGGCTGTTCTGTCAGCACCGAGAGGAGCTCGATGGCATGGGTAGTGCTGACCGTCGCAAAGCCTTCCTCGAGTCCGAGTACCAGCAGTTGGAGACACATTATCAGCAGCTGGCGGCAAAAATTGGCCTCACATCTGGGTCATAACCGGAATTTTCGCTTTCAGTCAGCAAATATCATCATGTAATAGAAATATTGACCAATGCCTTACCGCCATTTGTCTGATTGGATGATATTCGGGCCAATAACTGGCAACTTTCGATACAGAAAGTCAGGGGAACGCGTTCATTGTGAAAGCTGCCATTTGACTTCGAGCAGGTGCGTCCTGACGTCATGTAGCGGCGTCTGCGGGCTTACAGCAGGAATGTGCAGCACCAGCTTATAGCGCCATATTTGCTGCACCGCCAGTGTTGTTGTCGCGCTTTTATTCTCGTTATTATGCCGTCAGAACACTAATTTATGACTCTTTCTGTTGTTTTTCTCATAGTATTTGCTGTTCCTGACGATCGGCGCATTCGCCATACAATGAGCGGCAGTCTGGACCCAAGTATTCAGTATGAACTGCTGGAGCGTATCGGCGGCGGCGCGTTTGGGGACGTCTACAAGGGCGTGAACACGCAGACGGACGAGACTGTCGCCATCAAGATCATTGATCTCGAGTCTGCAGCAGACGAGATTGAAGATGTGCAGCAGGTTTGATGCCTTTTACTTTGCTGTTGCAATGGTTGTTGGTACTGATGATTATGGTGTTGTTTGGGGTTGATGTAGGAGATCCACGTGCTGTCTCAGTGTTCGTGCGATCAATTGACGATGTATTCCGGATCGTTCATTGCTGGAACGAAGCTGTGGTTGGCTAGCATTTTAAATGACGTTTTGAGGTGGTAATGTGGTGGTTCTAAGTGCTGTGGCTGTGCAGGATTATTATGGAGTTTCTAGCTGGAGGATCTGTACTCGACGTCATGCGGAATGGACCTCTAGACGAAGCGTTCATTGCAATTATTTTGCGCGAACTACTGAAAGGATTGGAGTACCTGCACTTGGAAAAGAAAATCCATCGTGATGTGAAGGCTGCGAATGTGCTTTTGAGCGGCGATGGTCATGTGAAACTCGCGGATTTTGGCGTGACCGGGCAGCTGACAGAAACGATGACAAAACGCAATACTGCCGTGGGGACCCCATTTTGGATGGCCCCAGAGGTCATTCAGGAATCCCAGTACGATTTTAAGGCTGACATTTGGTCGCTCGGTATTACAGCCATTGAAATGGCCAAAGGGGCTCCACCGCTTGCAGAGTACGTGATTTTTTATTGTCTCTTACGTGAAGAATTCAATACTAATACGTGTTTATTGCGCCCCTACTTCTCTCACCACTAGCATTCACCCCATGAAAGTGCTGTTTATGATTCCGACCATGGACCCGCCAGTCTTAGAAGGTAGTTTTTCGCCAAAGTTTGTTGATTTCGTGTCCTCTTGCTTGCAGAAGGCTCCTCATGACCGCCCCACAGCAACAGAGTTATTACAACACCCATTCATCCGATCAGCCAAGCACGTATCGCATCTCACAGAGTTGCTAGACCGAAACCAGTTGGAGGATCAACAACAAGGAGATGAAGAGGACGTAGATGGGCAAAATGCTAGAAAGGAATGTGGCTGCCAAAGGGACGGTTGCAAAGGTTCAAGTAACCATGCAGATAGCAGCTATCGCGAATGGCATGAAGGTATATCTTCCAATGACCATGACACCATACCGTCGTATGGTAAAAGGAGAGCAACAAGTGTCACGACCGAGAGAGAGATGTGTCCGTGGGTAGCGGTTGGGATTTTAACACTATCCGCTTATCATCTACAAGCCTACAGCAAGAGCTTAAGGCTCAAGCAGAAGCAGTAGCTGCTGCGGCAGATTATAACCCTGACGCAGAGATGGAAAAAGTTAGTCAAGATAAACTGTCAGGAACAGCTTGTTCGAGCGGCTCCAGCATGTACATCCCTGCGGCACAGGCAACCGGTTCGATAGTACCCTCTGTAGGCCCCGTCCACGAGATCGAGAATGAAGATGAGGACGAAGACGATGAAGACGAGGCGTTCAGCAGTGTCGTAAAGCCTGCAATCAGCGAGGTGCTGGAACGCGTTCTTAATCCCCCAATATCGGCTTTATGTCTCCTACACATCGCGCTGAAGCCGAGGTTGCAACTGAGATGCAAGAAGACGTGCTATTTGAATTATTGCATGCGTTCGACAGCGTGAGTCAACACAAGGGCCTGCTTCAACAAGTGCTGCGAAGTTTGGCTGACCACACGAACGCGTCCATGCCCGCACAACCACTCAGTACAAACGCTAGTGCAGCAAACTCGTCGCATCCTCCATTGTCATCGTAGTGGCTCGGTCTCTCATAACTAAAACACCGCAAACGTTGAATCTGTACTACGAAAGTGATCTACGATCGATCACTGCTTTATCGTGCTGTACTATCGGCCATTTTCTAAAGAAGCTTCGTTGCACTCCTTCACGGCACAGGTTCCAGCTCATCTAGGTAACGGTAACTACTTCCAGCCTGCTTTTGGCTTGTTCACTGCTCGAGCAGACGACGACTTTGTCGAACTCAACGAGCTTCCTGACGACGACCTTGTCGAACCCAACGAGTTTCCACGCTTACTGCCTAGTGTGCTTTCGTTCGAACCGGACAGAGAACGAGGCGTTGTCTGAGACGGTACTGACCTCCTGGTGGCTGTGCGTAGCTTCGTAAGGCGATCGCTAAGTTGCGGCTGCGAGTTGGTGTTTTCAGAGCTGGCAGTTTTGTCGTTTTCCTGCTGATTACTGCTGGTCGGACGTGAGCTCTTTGATTTCTTCATGGGCGGAGACGATGTCGGCATTCGCGGAATAAGAGACGAAGTGCTGCGACGCCTGGCTTCAGTCAGCAATTGGCGCAGCTTCTTGATCTCCTCTTCGCGGTCCTGAAGCAATTTCTGCTGGGCTTCTTGTTGGGACGATGAGACGCGCGACTTTGCGTTTTGCTGACGTAGCAAGCGTTGTGCGGCTTCACGTTGCTCCGCCTCCTTCTGTTTGGTCTCTCGTTCAGCCTTGAGCTGACTATTGAGATCGTCCACGAGACGCTTCAACGAGTCATTCTGCGTCTTCAGACTGTCGTTCTGTGTCTCCCATGACTTAAGCCGGCTCTGCAGCGCCGCGGACTGTTTTTCCGACTGGTTCTTCTGGTCGCGTTTCTGAAGGGGAGGAGGCATCGGAACCGTGACGTGAGAATAAATGCCCCGTCGAATGGAATGCAGATCGGCAGCGACTTACCAGAGCAACCACAGATTGCTGTGACTGCATGTACTTTCTCTTCGAGATCTGCATCTGCTGTTTCAAAGTCTGGAGTTCGGCAAACGCCTTTTTCGCCGACAAAATGTCCTTCTTGTTCTTTACAATCTGGTTCCTGCCAACCACAATGTTGCGCACGCGTTCAGCCAATTGAAGCGATCGGTACGTCTCACTCGCGTTTTCAATCGTCGGGCCAACGTTCACAATCATCACTGTCTTACAGGACGAGTTCAGCACATCCTGCAGCAAATACGTAAGTTTCGAGTTACGGTATGGCACGTGGGCCATTTTCTTGTCCAGTGCCTCCATCACATCTGCCAGAGCCGAGAGTGATTTGTTGATGTGCGCAGCCTCCTTCAGCATGTCACCACTCACGTTGCTCTTCTTGACACGCTCTGACCCAGCCAGATCCACTAGATACAGCTTACCACAACTTTCCTCACCCTCAATGTCGGTCGAGTCCGTATCGTCGCTTTCAGGACGTCGCTTTGAGATCTGCACAATCACAATGCTGTGTGACCGACTACTGTGCATGTTCGAGTTTGTCTTACCCGTCACACGATTAGTTTGTGCATGGCGCAAGACATTAATCGTTTCCTGAGGAGACGATACAGTCGTCATCTTTAGGTCTGGTACACAAATGTCGCCTGTAGCAGAGTCGTGCCGAATTTCTAGCGCCTTTGTGTTAGTCGTGTTGATCAAGTCGCGTAGTGAGTCGTTGTAGATTTCCAGCACACCAACTTGGACATGATACACTGACGATTCAGCTCCGCTCGGCAATGCATCCATGTCGACATCTTCATCCGGATCCGCCTCGTTGCTTTCAGGTCGAGGTGTGTAAATTGCCCCGCGTAATTGAACTGATTGAAACAGGTGACTAATGACCCGATAGTTCAGACCAGGATCACTAGGGGTTCCTTCCATGGTATACGTTTTTCCTGATCCAGTCTGTCCGTAAGCAAATATGCACGCTTTGAAACCATCCACAACAGATTGAGCAATCGGTTCCACTTCACGGAAGACATCGTTCTGGGTTTCTTCCGGGCCCAGAAT
Source organism: Phytophthora boehmeriae (assembly GCA_011947355.1). Lineage (NCBI taxonomy): Eukaryota > Oomycota > Peronosporomycetes > Peronosporales > Peronosporaceae > Phytophthora > Phytophthora boehmeriae. The sequence goes on along the minus strand of JAAVTJ010000250.1, from coordinate 282,877 downwards.
TCGATCGAATGTAAATACCTTCCAAGCCGCATTGTCCATGGCACCATTGCTAGCCGACTTATCGGAGAAGGATTGCTCCGGACGGACATCCATCGCAGCCAAATCTGACTGGTTCACCACGTTAACAGCCAGCTTGGATCCCCACGATTTCTCCAGTTCTTCATTAATGATCGGTCGTACGCGGCAGAACACTTGAATATTGCCGCAGACAGTTTGAAGTCGGGAAAGCAATGACGCGTTCCGAGTTCTTTCGGCCAAGTACTTGCGCGCAAGCTGTTCAGGAGTAAAGTTTACCTGCAGCACATCAGCAGACACTCTTTTTGCGGGGACAACACTCGATGATGATACCCCTTCTTGGTTTCTGAGACGTGCGTTTTCAGCCGACAGTGAATTCAAAGTTGTTCGCATGGTCTGGATTTCCATCATCAGGCGTTTTGACTCCGATTCCTTTTCTGGCACTGTTGGTGCTGTGGTATCTGGCGATACCGTCGATACGCGCTCCAACTCCATGGCCTTTTGGATGCCTCTTCGAGTTGCTGTTGAAGGTTTGCGTTCAAGCTAGTTAGCTCTTCCACTTCCTTGCGGTTCTCCCCTTGTCAGACTGCAATTTGCTTTCCAGCTCACTGCGCTCGTGTTCGCTTTCCTCCAAGCTTTTCGTTAACTTCTCAATTGTCTCGTTCAGCTCATCCACCGTTTCAATTTCGTGTTCTAGTCTCTTGGTCAACTGCTGCTCGTTTTCAGCCAAATCATCACATTGTGAGGACAACGCACTCAGCTCTTCCTTGAGTTGAATCATCTCCGCTATCTTGTTCTCCAATTCGCTGCGCATGTCCTCACGTTCATCTGTGCGCTCAATATCCCCGTCTCGGATCGTTGCCATCTCCGACTGGAACTTCACAAGAGACTCACGTAGTTGCTCAATCTGCTCGTCACGGGTGCGGATCTCCTGGGACTTTTCAATCAGTTCGTCCGTCATATCCGTCAGTTCGCTCTCCATAGCTTCCATCTGGGCCAAATTGACAAGCAGTTGCTGTACTTTCGCTTCAGCAGAAGATCGGGCGTCTGTTTCGTCCTGCAAGCGAGACGATAGTGCATCGATTTCCTCTCGAAGTGAGTCAATCTGCACTTCACGACTAATCTCGTCCCGTTCATGTACTGTCGAGTGCCGCAGTGAGTTTTCATCGTAAGCCTCATAGTCGTCATCTTCCTCCGACTGGCTCTGGGTCGTCGCCATGCTATCATTGCCTGAGAATGATCCACGATGCTCGGGCGTAGTTGTAGCATCTTCATCCTTCTGCTGAAGCGCATAAAGCTCCGATTTCAGGTCCATAATCTCCGTCCGGAAACGCTCCGTCGCCATCTCATGCTCACGTTGAAGCTCCTCCTGGTCGCTGAGTAAAAACACTTTTTCCTCCATTTCCCGCTCCATTTTGTGTCTTAAATCCGCTTCCGTGGCCTGCAGGACCCGCACTTGGGTCTCCAGGTCGTCCTGCTCCTGTTCGAGTCTGCGCCGCGCCGCAACAGCCGCGTCCAGCTCGGATCTAGTGGTGGACAGTTCGTTCTCGAACTGATGGGCCTGCTCCAGAGCGTCCTCCAGCTTGCTGCGGACAAGCTGCAGGTCGCGCTCCAAGTGCTGGTTCTTGTTGAGGAGATGGACGTTGCGCTTCTCCACGCGCGAGAGCTCCTGCTCCAGCTCCTGCTCCAGCTCGTGGCTGGACTGTGTGTACTCGTCGAACTCGTCCTGCGTGGCTTTAAGTTCCTGTTCCTTGCGCTGCAGCTGCGTGCGCAGATACACGACGTTGTCTTCGTCCTCCGAGCCGCTTTCCATGGCTGTCAAACTCTATTGAAGGCCTATTGGAGGTGTACGTCGAGAGCTCTTCTTGGTCTTCTCGCGGGTGGTAGAGAGAGAAGCGCGAGAGGAGGGTAGCGTCCTTGCGTTGTTTCTTCTCCCCAGCTTGTGTGCAATGGCCTGTGAAAGTGTGGAGGAGTCTCCCTATACAAATCGTAAGATAGTTGACCTGATTTCAGTAGACCAGTTCTTAAGTGCGGCTACATTGCGAACTTACCGCGATTACACGGGGGACTTCGTTATTCAAGACGATCGTTGGGTGGACCATTTCGTTTCAGGCTGGACCAATTTGGTGCTTAGTACACGCGCGCGAAAGGCGGCACGTGCTTGCACTCGTTCTCGTCAAGGGTCTGGTCCTGCACGGCGCGGTAGCCGATATGGGTCTTGCCATCGTCGCTGTGGTATGCGACCGTGTGCTTCATCCAGTTCACGTCGTCACGCTCCGTGAAGTCCTCACGGGCGTGGGCGCCACGAGACTCCTTACGGGCCTCAGCAGCGTGCATAGTACAGGACGCGCAAGCGAGCAGGTTACGCAGCTCCAGGGTCTCCGTAAGATCCGTGTTTCTCACCTTGATGTCGTTAAACTTGGGCACCACCTCGTCAATCTTCTCCTTACCGGCCGCGAGCGACTCTTGTGTGCGGTACACAGCAGCGTCCACCTGCATGGTCTTCTGCATCTCCAGACGCAGCTCGGCCGTGGAAATGCTACCGTCCGCGTAACGCAGCTTGTCCACGTCCTCAATCGCCTTCAGACCACCATCCTTGGGCATAGGGCGCTTCTTCTCACCGGGCTTGGTCAGCTCGGCAATACGCTGAGCACAGGCACGGCCGGACACCACCAGATCCAGCAGCGAGTTGGCACCCAGACGGTTGGCACCGTGCACCGAAGCGCAGGCAGCCTCACTAGCAGCGAACAAACCCTTCATAATGGTGTAGACACCTACCTGTCCCGTGGTGAGACTTGTGTAGTCATTGGAGACGGTGTCGCACTGAGTGGCATTGCAGACGCAGACTCCTTCGAGGCTCTCTCTGGAATTAAGTGGACCAGTTGTTGCAAACTGCAGAAGTTTCCTGAGAGACTAGCAATACGCCGGCCAGAGCACTCACAGATATAGGTCTGTGTCTCGAGCAACACCTTCTTCTCTCGGCGCACAATGCACGCCGTCTTCTTATCCCGGCATGGTACGCTCGTGCCTTGAATGCCACTGTGGCCGTACAAGAAGAAGTAGGATGCGAATCCACAATCCCCGTGTCAATCACCGTTCCAGGCACCAGATCATGCTACTGGACGTCTGGAGCCCTTCCTCTTGGATGGCGCAGTGCCTCACGACACCGATGACGTTGAAGTAGTCGATGGAACATTGGATCGCGAACCTGCCACTACCATGCACTTGGTCCGGAAACACGCTCCATGTGCTGCAGGTTGCAGAGCTCTCCGGATAGCTTCTCGTGTTTACACTGATGGAAAACAAGTGTACTTCACTTCACTGGCTATCGAATATATTAGACTGATTCGATCGCTTGCGCTTCTTCTTCCCCGCAGCCTTTTCAGCTTCTAAGGCTGCTTTCTTTGCGGCGAGATTAGCAAGAGCCGCTGCCACTTCGTGTGCTTGGGCCAGTCTCGCGTGCTCACAATTATACTCTTCCTCAAACAACACCTACGCAGATGCAACACCTTCACTTCGTCCCTCTACCTCCACGATATAGTCAGCGTTCTTGTGGAAGGCCGCAAAGGATAGATTTGCGCTACCCCTGCAGCATACACGTGACCAACGATAACGAGCTTGAAGTGCATGCACTGGGATGCTAAGTGCTTCACTTCAATACCTGCTGCTTGCAGATTTTCGATCACTTCCAATGCCTGAGTGTGTGATCGACACCACGTGAGGTCCACGAGAACATACACGTCAACGCCGGCTTGTTTCCGTTCGATCAGTGCATCGCTGAACACGTGCAATGTGAACGCATATTCGGCGATGCAAATCGTATCTCCGGGCTTGGCAGCTCGGATATGGTCCAGCATGCGTTCCTCCTGGGCCTCGTCTGCCTTTCGGAACTGCGTCTTGGGAATCTGGCTCAACAGTTCCATTGCCGCCGATAACAGCGCCTTGTAGGTGCTTCTCGACATGTCCAGCATCATACGTGCGTGACAAAACATTTGGTGGTTGGTATAGAAGCTCTGAGCTTGTTGATTATTTGCGCGTTCATTTTGATCAGATCAAAGCCAGCAACTTAGCGGGCTGTCAGAACTGGTAGTCAACCTCAAGACGTGCCTGGAGATTATGAGCCAGAAGCGCGAGGAGATGGCTATTGCTTTTGCAGCATGCGAAGGGCTCGATCTCGACATCAAGGTTTGTCAGATGATGACTTGTGAGATCCATTTGACATCCTCTATGCTGACATGAACATCGTTGTGTATTGCAGCAAGCGACCGACTTCTGCCAGGACTGGAGGCCTCCATCTACGTGAGTCACTCTGTTTCTAGTCATGGTAGACACGACAAATAATTCTAACCGCGTTGTTGCTGCCTTGCTCTGTTATAGGAGAGCTCGTGGGGTTTCATTGAGGACATCAGTCTAACGCTGAGGACGCTCACCCAGTCGGTGGACGTGTTCCAGGCGACGCCAAGTGTCTGGCATTTTTGCAAGTCGGAGGACCAGCGAGATAAGAATCTTGCACGTTGAAGTATTGATCAACATGGATACATTTGGTATGCCACGATTGGTCCAAATTCAAAAAGATTCATCTGACGGCCGTTGGGGAGAGTCGACGTCTGCCATTCACAGATTGGTGCTGCGAGCGACACCTCCCAGGACGGAACCAACTGAGAGCGAAGGATGCGATTCGCTGCGTTGATTGCGGCTGTGGCTGGCGCTCCAATGCTGGCGACTGCAGGTCCCTACGACGGCTGGGCGCCGCATCGCTACTGCAACGATCTGGACGGCATTGAAGCCACGAGGATCCCGCCGCTCACTGCGGAGCAGACGGAGCTCGTCGAGTCGCTGGAGCAAGTGCAAGTGATCGCCCGCCATGGAGCTCGTGCGCCCTACTCGAAGCTCTTCTGCTGGGACTCGCACCAGCACAATCCGATGAACGCCAAGTGGGACTGCACGACCACATCCGTGTCGGTATGTAGCAACTCTTTTGTGTGGCGTTCAATGGAGAGATCTGACTTGTTGTACCTTTATAGTCGCAGGATATTAACCCGGAGAAGTCAAAGGGCTATGGACGCTTGTATCGCAAAGCCTATATGGACGGACACAATATTCTCAGAGGGAACTGTGTCATTGGCGGACTGCTTCATACTGGTCGCCAACAGCACAATAAGAACGGCTTGTGTGTGGACACTTTTCTCTTGTTCATGTGCAGATGTCTTGTTTACTCATTTATAATATGATTCTATGGGATATACCAGGTTTCTTCGTGATGCCTACGTGGGAGACGGATCTTTGAAGCTGTTCCCCACGGCAAACTTATCGGTGAGTTTTCTTGTGGATGCTAGTTGGACTTTTTGGACGGATGAACTAAAGATTTGCGCGTTGTATCACTATAGCATCTGGAGCAGAGTGAAATCTACCTACGCAGCGATGACCAAGAGAGAACTCTCGGATCTGGCCAAGCACTGATGGACGGACTGTTCCCGGATGATAGTGCTATATCGACGGAGCTTCACCGCATGCTGTCTTGGGATGTGGCAGATATCTCGGTTGATTACATCAATGCCAACGATCGTATTTGCCCAATGATGGGCCACATCGGAGAGCTAGCAAACGATTCACCTGAATTTTGGGACCACCTACGAGACCCAGCCACAGTGGAAACCGAGCACCACTTTCGGAGCCTAGTCGGCAACTTTACTTGGGGCTCAGCACTGGAGTGCTTAAGCACAGCACGGTGCAATGATCTCGAGCTGCCTGCAGGAATTGACGAAGAGACGTTTACCAAGACTTACCACGAAGTCGAAGTGCGCCAGGGGATCTACCTCACATACAACGATTCGTGGTACTCAAAGCTGGCCATGCAACCACTCGCCCATGACATGATCACACGGATGGAAGAGGTGTTGAATGGAGACTCAGATGCGTATAAGCTGTCTGTTACGATGGGTACGTCTTTTAGCCGAAACATTTGCAGCTATTCTGTCCGCTAACCTGTTTGCACTGCTTTTATGTATTCTGTTGTGCAGCCCACGACTCAACACTTATGCCATTCCTTGCTGCTGTGGTAAAGGAGAACTGGGATCGTACGTGGACTCCTTACGCTGGTATGCTGGCGATAGAATTGTACAAGACCAAGGCGGGTTCTTACGCTGTTCGGATGGTTTTCCACGGACAGCCTCTTTTGCTTCCCGATTGCCATGACAGTACGTACTGTTACCTTTCATCTTACTTGAGATCATTGACCGTTGCTTACGCTCTTGCCTTGCTTTGGTTAGCGCTATGTGACATCGAAGACTTCCTCCGTGCCTACTCATTTGCGCGCAACGCACGCACTCATCACGATTGCAAGGCGCCTAAAAGAAGAAAAGCAAGCACCATTCTTCAAGTTTGATGACCGAGGTGACTGATAACGAGGTGGGTTTCCAGGTCTCGCACTACTTTACGAGCTTTATGCTGTTGGGTCTCGTTGCTGTTGCTGCTCTTCTGGGACTCCGCGCTAAAAACCGGCGCAACCACCAGCGCAGAACGATTTTGGGTGACGAGGGGACTTCTCTTCTTGGCTAAGAGCATGCGCTTCCAGCCAACTGCAGTGATATCGCCATCACAAAAGAACTCCGTGTTCCCACCACTGAAATAACCACGTTCACAATAATTGCAGTTGCTGTTGTTGTGTTCACTATCTTAGCCAGGTCAAAAGATGGCTACATTGTTGAAATTATGTACATTTCGTGTGTAATTGTCTCATTTGGCGTATTTGTGAGGTGGTAGAAGACTCGATAGTTGACATGCTTGCGACTCGAGTGCTCTGTCGTGGACGGTGGAGATTCTCTGTCCATCGTGCTGCTGCTTTATATGGCAATGGATCATCAATTCGGATAGTCGATGGACACGCTTCTCAGCGACAGCGGCGGTTTTTAAGTGACGGGATGGACGCATTCATGGAGTTCGAGAGAGAAATGGCACTCAAACGCCGAAAAGAAAATGTACGTACATTGCCATTCGATTGTTATGCTTTGTTGCACAGTAAAGTTTCTAATGTGCGGTGATTATATTTTTGCAGCCTAAACAGTTTAAACAACCGGTGGGTCCCTTGAAGCCTCCGGAAAAGCCGAAAGATGACGAGTGCTGCCACTTGGACTGTCCCAATTGCGTGCTTCTAGTCTACCAGGTTGGTATTGTGTTACCGGTGGACTCATTTTGTTACTGTGTATTGTTGCTGATGTCTTTGGGCGTCACTTAGGAGAAACTACTGGACTATGAGCTCAGTCTCCAAAGTCAGAACCAAACACAGAAGCCTGAAGCACCTCCACATAAATATGACCTGTCATTTTACTCGAGCGAGGACGATGAAGAGTTGCCAACCACTCGACGACACCAACTCAAGGAAATCGATCGCGCAATTTTTAGTGTCCAAGCCAACGATGTGATCAGCTTGCCGCATCAAACTACAGACGGAGCATTTAGATCTGTTCGGCATATTGACCTCCATATTCGTGACGACCAGCAGCATCTTGTGAGTGGACAAGCTTCGAACATTGGCGTTTACGTGCCAAACGATATGCAAGAGGTGGAGCGCATGTTTGCTCATCTAAATGTGACGGAACCGCACGTTATTTTCACTGCCGACGACCTCCAATGTGAGAAAATGAAGGACAGCAGCAATCTCCTCTGCAACACTACGGATATCCTGAACGTCCGTGTTCTCATATTGGCACACTGCAAGACGCGCTTGTGTGGACGTTCGATCTAGTGTCAACACCGCGGTCCAAATTTTTACGCAGACTTGCCGCATACGCTACCGACGAAGACGACATCGCTGCGCTGCTCGCACCACAGACGATCGAAATGATCCGAGCTGAACGGTGAGATATGTGCTGTTGTTGCCGTTGCCATGTATGATAGTGCTGATTTACTGATTTATCAAATGTTGCGGTTTGTCGACAGACCACAACAGCATACGACAATAGCCGATATCTTCGACCGATTTCCTTCGGTGCGCCTAAGTTTTGAAGAGTTCTTCCAGTTTGCACCGCTCAATGCACCCAGGTACTACACGGTGTCTTCCTCACGGCTGTACGTGCCGGATACCGTGTCGATCACTCTAGGACTTCGGGAATCCAAGTCGCAGCCACTTCCTCGGTGCTCCAGTTATTTGGCGAAGCTGAAGCCAGGAAAGGATTGCATCCGTGCGTCTTTCTACGAGTCGTCTTTTGTCTTTCCGTTCCACGACCATCGCCCAATCATGCTTATCAGCGCGGGTACTGGGATTGCGCCGTTCCGCGCTTTCCTGCAGGACCTCGAGCACGAGCGTGACTCATGGGGGCGTGAAAGACGACTAGCCTATCTATTCTATGGATGCCGCAACCCAAGCACGGATTTCCTCTATGGTGAGGAGCTACAGAAAGCGCGTAACAACGGCGCGCTAGACCAGCTGAATGTGGTGTTTTCTGGCGACAGCAGCAAACCAAAGCGCGTAAGTGCTGCAGAACATGACGTGTCTGGATAGATTTGATTGACTCACGCTATGATGCTGTGCCTGATAGTACGTTCAGGATGCGCTGGCTGACCAAAGTGAAATGGTTGCAAGGCATCTGCTGCAAGACGACGGGTACATCTATGTATGCGGCAGTCTGGCCATGGGTCGTGCGGTGAAGAAAGCCATTGCTGCTGCTTTGCTCAAGCATCCCGAATATTCGGAGGGTGCTATTGCGACACAACAGGACGCCGAGCGGGTCGTGACACAGAGGCTCAATAGCACAATCGTCACGGAGCTTTGGTGACGCTTTTGATCGTCACTCCGTCATCAAGCAGCAAGTTGCTACCATTGCCTGAGACGGGCAAGCTGCTTACACTGTTACGCCGAGATCCTGTCAGAGCGGCCTCAGTCAAGTTGACTGCCCGCGTCCGTCTCACGTCCGCGGATAAACTAGATTTTGGTGTAGAGCATTGTGATTTTCCATCAATCGATAACGTTTTTGCTGGCCAAGGGATCGCAAGGCTGGTAGCAGTCCGCTGCAATCCATGTTTGCACGGCACTAGCCAGAAATTTTCCATCATCGCTGAAGAAAGCAAGTTTTGCCATGACCAGCAATCCAAATGAGCGAGCGCAATTGCGAGGAATGATCTTCTCAGGCTCAGCCTTGCAGAAGTCGCCTTGGATCCACGACGTGCTTCCTCGTCACAACCGATTATACTTATGGACCATAACTGATGGTTTGGAACCAGCATGTTGAAGCACATGCTACTGTAGCCGTTCCATCCAAACGATCCTCGTTTTGGCTTTGTGGCTCCGTCTCACGGAACCAGCAAGCGACTTGAGGCTGTCACGGTCCCCTTCTCAAAATGGACTGGTCTTTAGTAAGTATAGGCGCCTTTGTATGGGCTTGTCCAACACACCTGTTCGCTAGCCAATCCACACGCACCTTCGGGAGAGTTCAGCAGCGATCTTATCGATCTTCCTCATTCAGCAACTGGTTTTTATCTACCAATCCAGTCGTTTCTTTGAAATTTTCAAGCATTCCGTTTTATTGATCTGTTTGTAGCGAAAGTCTCTATGATTGGCTAAAACTTCGTTTCTCGAAGTTGCAACTTGCAGGGCAATAACCGGTTACAGCCGAACTAATCCACCACGTAAACCCCTAGCTGCCTGTCTCAATGGCGAGGTTTTCCTTCCCATCCGAGGTTTTTCTCTTTTATCCTTGGGCTGAGCAGGGCGCTCTGTTCAGTTCTCAGCGAGTCCCACATCGAGTAACCACAGAAGAGAAGGGCGATCGTTGCATTGGACGGCTGAGGCAGGCGCTCGGTCATTTTCACTTTGGTCGAAAGAGGAGGAAGCTTGTCGGTCGACTCCCAGAACAGGTCCATGCTTACAGTCATGTCAGTGAGCTCTACAAGGAGCAGCAAGCCCAAGCCCACAAAGGCGCGTCTGCGGAAGCGTCTGCGCGCTTGTCTCCCCATTTCCACCCGACGGAGAGCGACGAAGACGAAGAATTACGCACTAGCGAACCGACGATTAAAGTGCCCACGCGCTCCAGCGAACCGGTAACCAACGGGCGGCTGGAGACCCCAGAGGCGAACCTGTCGTGGTCAGACACAGAGGACATGTCCCCCATCTCAGTGAACCGTAACCAGTCAAGGAGACGCAGACGGGAACCCAGTTCGTCGCTGTGTTCGTCCCCATCTTCGTCCTCTTCTTCCTCCGCTTCGTCGGTGTTCTCCGTGTCTAAGAAGGGAGTGACGTACGGCTGCGATGGCTCGTTGGTGTCCTGCCGCTTCTGCGAGATTCTACAGGCTGGAGATGAACCTCTGCTGTACCAAGACGAAGACGTGGTGGTGTTCCGACCGCTCGCCCCTGTGGTCGTCAGCCATATTCTGGTGGTGCCACGTCGCCACATCCGTAACGTGAACAAATTGACAGCAGAGGACGCGGCGTTGCTTCGCCATATGCGCGAAGTCGCCGCTCTAGTGCTGCGGGAAATGCCCCGCCCCCTTGTCGTGTTGGCTTCTTCAAAGGCAGAAGACCCACGACGATGCTGAAGTCAGCGATGAAGATGATTTCAAATTTGCTTTCCACTCGCCCCCGTTTAACAGCATTGACCATGTGCACATGCACGCCTTCCGTACGCGCGACGGCCGCTTCGGCTGTGTTGGTTCCATCAAGTACCGCACGGAGACGTGGTGGTGTCGCTCCTTCGACGAGGTGATGACTCGCGTCGGTCTCCGGAGCCGGAAACAACTCAAGAACGACGCATCGACTGTGGAGTCGGCGAGACGCCACCATGCGAGTCACCCACCTTGCACAAGCGAGGTGCATTCCAACAACTCTATGGCTTTGACATCAGTCGAGAGCCTAGGATAAACGACTATAGAAGATGAAATGAGTCGTAGTATTTAAGATTGCCCAGAGCAAACAAGCCCACCAATATTCTTCTTCTGAACTTCACAATATCCCATTCATCGAAATATGATGCTCATCCATTCTATCAACAGTTATTGACAAAACATTTGCCTTGCCAGGCCAATACTTAAAGTGTTGCTGCTTCATGCTATCCCTCAGTGCCATTGCTGTTCATCTGCTCCTGTTCAGCACATTCACTCCAGTTCTTTAAACAGTGGCGTAACGACGAAGCAATGGCGTCGTTTCCAGCTTGGTCACTCAAGGCAATCCAGTCGCAAACTACTTGCTCTTTCGAAGCCAATGCCTTCTCCGTGTTACTCCATGTGTCGTCGCAAAGCTGCACTACCTGAAGACAAGCTTCTAGACTGTTAGCTGCCTTAGCAGCATGCATGAGCCTCTGCGCATCAGATACTTTGAGTTCATAACCGTACTCGCGGAACATCGCAAGTGGGCCACCCACATCCTGGCCGTGTTTTAGTTCTCGGTAGCTAGCGCGCAGTACGGAGACGGCAGTATCGTAAGAAGGTAAAGGCACTTTACGCAACAATCTCATTGCATCAGATGTGCGGCCCTCGACTGCCACCTTCTCCATTTTCACTTTCGTCCACGTCTCCATCATTTCACTGTGCTCAACAGGGGTGAGATTTCTCTGGTTCATACTTGCTCCCAACGACTTTACAGCGCCGGAGTAAATTGCAAGTACATCGTCAACACTGCCGCTCTCAGCAGCAGCGGACAAAAGCGTCGAAAAGCAAGATACCGGTAATACATAATTGTCATGCCGGTCCAATGCGGCCTGATGGTAACCCTCTACAATTGAGCGCTGGCGGTTTTTCCGTTCATCTGCATCATTTGTTTCAGCGTTGGAGCATAGCGTTGGCGTCGTTAACCGTAACACAGTCTTGCTGGGTGCCACACCACGGTGAGTCATGTCCCTCCATATTACCATGAAGTCTTCAGGGCTAAACACCACGTTTACGGTGTTGACTTTCACCATAGCAGCAAAAATGTTTTCATAGTCAACAGTCCGAACAGGTATTCCATAGGACTGTAGATGGTCCAGCGCAGCAACTACCTTGTCAAGTTGTTTTGTACGTACAAGAATGCGAAATACATCGCGGATCGCGCGTCGTGGATCAAAGTGGAGCACCCCAGACTTGCCTAGAGCGCTCATGAAGTCTACCGGGCGCCCTCTAGCGTCATAACCCATCTTAGCATTGTCATTGGCGAGCAGAGCTGTGGCAATCTCAGCAGCCAGTTGCTCTAACAGTTCGAGTGTAGAGTGAGGATCCTCGTAATCGTCAAACCGCGCAAGCGCATCTCGGACGCGATATATCGCGAATCCCTGAAATTGCATTGCCAAAAAGGCATCATACGCTATGCGCTTGTTACGCATCTTGCCTGTGCCACCAAAAAGGCCCACCGTGCGTGTGAGCGCGTTCCTGAAGTTCCCTCGCACAAATTTGAATCCTTGTACCAAGGACTGCACTTTGTCTACTTCGTGGTTCTGCGTATAGACCTCTACTGCCATGTCAGCCAGCCAATCCGGTACGATCATAGCTTCCTTGTCTTGACTTCCTTGGATCTTGTCTGATGTAGTCTCGTCGTATACGGGTTTCATGTATGCGTCTACAATTGCAGCAGCCTGAGCAAACTTTCTTGCGTCTAACAACTCGCGGACAAGAGGTATGTCGACATCCTTTACTCGAATTTGAGCAGCGTCCTTCACTACTGCTGGGCCATCACTAGTGTTTGAATCGAGCACTGTTGCCATGAACCGTGTGCCTTGCAAATGTTGTTGGTTGCGAGCAATGACAGCGTGAACACGGGTGCCAAAATATACTCCATTTTCTTTCATTTCCGTGAGCATAAGTGCCATTTCGAACGCTGGCGCGCCAGCAATGCCCAGCTCTTCGATGATTTCCAGCAGCCGCGGGTACTGCTCTGGCAACATCTTCAAACCAAAGCGACGACGGTTTGCTAAAATGGCTAGTGCATGCTTGGGACGCGCATTTCCATGGCAAACATGCATCAGTGCCATCACCGTGTGAGAAGACAAGCGGCTTTGAGTTCTGCGGTAGAAATCGAAGGCAGCGTCGGGTTCTCCTGAGCTCCCAAGGCTCAGAATGACACGGTTCACGTCAGCCTCGTGCCATTTTCTATCATCTTGCGGGTCCAGCTTTGCTGCTGTTGCCAACACAGCTTTCGTATCGCCATGTTTAGCTCGCGCAACCATCACACGCGTCACGATTTCACCTGAAGGTTCGACTCCGCTCGCTACCATTTTGCGCATCAACGACTGCATCTCCGCATAGTCATCAAGCGTAATAGCAGCGCAAATACCGAAGCGAAAGACGATCTCAGGTGCAACACGACCTCGTTCCGGGTCGTGTTGAGCCATAGCGCGCTCGTAAATAGCCCGCATTTTCTCCGGCTCCTTCTTGGTCATGAGGTAGTTGAACACTTGGCCATACATTTCGTAGGTCACTTGGTTCAAGTAGTGCGTCTCCATATAGCTGAAGATCTCCCATTGCAGCTTGAACAATCCGTAGTGTCTTGCAACGCTGAAGAATTCTTTGACGATGTCAGGAGCGACTTTTTCATCACCACTGAGCACTTTCCATGTCATGGGAAGTGTCTGCCGCGTCTTCGCCATCTCCTTAGAGCCAAATTCCTCGGTCAAATCGTCCCACGATCGACTGGACAATTCACGCAACGGAATACCTCTGACCATGACATAGTCAGAGGACTTAGGGGCGTTGCCAACGTCGGAGATCGAAGCAAACCTGCGCTTTTCGACGGAGAGTTGTGACGGGGATTGCAGGCGTCTCGATAAACGTATGGAAGGGTGTGCTGCATCCACACGACGTACGGACGAAGCTCCATGAGCTACTGCAGCAGCACTTCGCAGTGCTAGTCGACGCCACATGATGAAAAATGGATTTTACACCAATCAAAGAGGCAAGAACTGAATTCAACCAATCACAGGATGAGAAATGTGCGGCTGAAAAATGTCCTTGTGGGCGTCCACAAGGACAAAACTCGTGATGGACATAATGTTTGTTTATGAAGTTTTGCTTTTATGTCTATCTACTGCTGCCAGCTTTGCGTTTCGTTAACGCTAACTGTGATCATTTCGAGACCTTGACCTCATCTTCAGTTGTCCACAGCCTCCACCTGAGCCGGTTCCTTCTGCTTGGATTGTCGCTTTTTCTGGTTCGTGGCGATCTCTTTCATAGCTTCTTCCCCGAAGAGAGTGGCCATCCGATCACGCAGCACTAGTGCCTGTTTCCAAAGGCCAGCCTTTTCACAGGACTTCAGTACCACAGAGTACATGGTCTTCACCTTACGGAACTTATGAGCATCACTCCTGTTCCGTGAAATTAGAGCAGCCTTCAAATTCCCCTTGCCATCTTCAGCCTCGGGGGCGTCCTGCAAATTCATCTTCTCGTAAACTCGAATGACATCCAACGCCTTGAGTGGGAGGTCATTGCGGCGAGCCAAGTGCACCAGGTCGTACGCATCGGATAACTGAAGGATAAAGTCCCGCTCCTCGATCACCGCAATCATGCTGTCGACGACATCCGTGTTGCGGCTCTCCATGCCATTGCGCAATACTGACATCAACGCTACGTACGTGTATCCACCACACAGCTCGGGCATCTTCTTCGCAAGCTCAGCAGCTTCTTCAATGTGGCCATCCTTGCTCAGTTTCGTGATCAGGATAGTAAGCCAGCTACGCGGGACACCGCTGTTGTCCTTGTCATTCAAGGTAGCCACAGCCTCATCATACACTTGTCTAAACTCTGATACATCGCCCTCTTGCGCAGCAAAAGAAAGCAGTGTTTCGTAGCATTTCAGCGGCAAGACGTAGGTGTCGTTGGGGTCGTTCCGAGCCTCGGAGTAGGCCTCAAGCAACTCCAGACGCTGCTGCTTGTTTGCCCCCTTGTAGCCGGGGCACAGATATCCCACGATAGCTTTGCTCGATTTAAAACCGTGGGCCTCGAAGTGCTGGAGAACAGCTTGGAAGCTCGTGGTATCGTACATTCTGTCCTGCTGCTCGTCCTGCTTGATAATCCCCTTACACATAGCTCTCAAAATTGTAACATAGTTCTTTTCCGCAGATTCCAGCCCGTAATGCTCCAAATTGTCAAGAGTATACAGAATATCTGTCAATCTGCCGTTTTCCCCAGGGTCTGCAGGACGTAGTTGATCACCTTGCCAATGTTGAACTTCACGTAATAATTTGACCTTTCCTTGGGCTTCGCTTTACCGGTACCATACGCATTGCCGATGTCATCATCCAGCGACGAAGCAGCATTGTTTTTCTTGGAAGCATACCCTTCAAGCAACTGGTTGAACAATTGCAATGTCGCATCAGGGTCGTGGAAGCGGCGGAACAGCGCAAATGTGTCATCCACGCGGTAGATGGCACTACCTTGGAATAGCAAAGCTTTGCTTGCAAGATAGCCAATGTTGTCTCCCAGTTTGGATCCCAGCTTTAGGTAGTGAGTGACGGCTTCCACCAGCGCAAAAGTGTACTTACCTCGCACGACAGAGAAGCCGTTTACCAAGGCCTTCACCTTGTCATGCTGGCCCGTCATAATGTACGCCTGCACAGCATCTCTAGCTAGAGATTGGTTCACAATCAAAGCGCCTTCAGGAGCAGAGCCTTCGATTTCAAAACCTGACTCCTCCAGTGACATTACGCTTGAATCCACTATAGCAGCAGCCTCTTTCCCAGCACCTTGGTCTAAAAGCTCGCGGATTCGTGGGCTAAGTGTAAATCCAGCATCCTTACTCTTCTTGTGGTCAGAGACATAGTTCGTGCCTTGCAGGAAATCTGAGTTGCGCTTCACAATCATGTGCGTTCTGGTGTCGAAACGCACGTTATTGGAGCTCATTTCATCCAGAATGTCTTTGATTTCGTCATTACGATCCAGGAATTCCAGTGTCATCATGAGACGGTTGTATCCGCGGGCGTCAAGACGCAGGTCGAACTTCTTGCGGTTGGCCAGGATATCCGACGCTTGTTGTCTGCAGTTATTGTTGGCGCAGACACTTAACAGCGCCATCAGCGTTCCCCCGCTCAGCTTCATACTGGAGTTGCTGTAGAACTCGAACGCCTTGTTGGGCTCTTCAATGATGCCCATGCTCAGGATGACACGGTCAATGCACGACTCGTGCCAATAACCGATCTGCGGGTCCACGGAATCGTACAGATCGTGCACCTTGTCCTTGTCCCCTCGTTTGGCGAACGCCATCATGAACCGCGACGTGATTTCGTTGGTCGTTTCATGACCAGCGTGTGTCATCTCGTCAGAGATTGCCAAGGCTGCGTCCACGTCGTCGTTTTGCAAGTGTCCTACAATACCGAAGCGGTAGATCATCTCAGGCACTCCTTTGAAGCGCGGCTTAACCGTCTCGTAGATCTGGATCATCCGCTCGGTTTCATTTTTGCGCAGCAAAATGCGGAACAGTTCGCCGTACACTGAAAAGTTGATGTGCGTCGGGAACTTTTCTTCCAGGAAATCGTAGGCGTCCAGCATGACCGACACCGCGCGAGTCTTCTGCGCAACGGTGAACAAGTCAATGATCTCGTTGCTGGTGACGTCCTCGCGCTTCATGGCTTCGTCGATCTTGGTCCGCAGCACCTTGGCCACGACGCCCATTTGTGCGTTGCCGATCTCATCGCGCAGTTCGCGAGCCGAGCGCTTGAGCAGCAGCTCACGGTCCACGCCAGCGATGCTCGTGAAGTGGCAGGCGACAGGAGCATTTTGCAATGCAAACGGAGCGCGAGCATTCGCTGCAGCCTCACTGCGGAGATGACGGAGCGCAGCCACACGACACGCACGCCACATCTTGGGCAGCAGAATTGACTTTGCACTCGAATAATGAGGGGCGGGCAGAGAGCCTCTGATAAAGCATATGTACTCTGTTATGTCATATCGGAAGATAGTTTGTTCAAGTGAGTTTGGATCCCAAGACTTGAACTGTGAAGCGACGCAAAACATGGAGGAAGGACTCATGCCACCAGTGGAAAAGTTGCAAGTGCTAACGCCACAACAATTATCGGCACTGAATGAAGCGAAGGTTTGGCTGTGAATTATGATGTGAGTCAGTTTTTATGTTTTTGTCTATAAAATCCTTTTTGCTGCTTGACAGGTGATGATTCGCATGGACAATGAGCAGTATCTGAGGGAACATCCAGACGTTGCCAAGCTCATGCGTGCTTTGGTGCGCAGCATTCTCCGAAATCGACCTGCCAATCCCAGTACTCACGCTTACCACTTCTTCTCGAGGAGCAACGAAGCGATACGCCGAGATCTCGATGCAAAAGAGTAGAATGAAAAAAGTTCGTATACAGGTTACTCCGCTGCACGCACACTAACGCTTCCAACAACACCGTCAAAAATCAAAGAGGGCAAACGATCCTGCCTCGCCCAGTCTCGGTGTCCGCGCAGGCTACCCTCCCACTCGCTCCATCTGATCGTGACATGTCCTTGTATTGTTTGTTCTCGCTGATCTTATCTAGGCCCGCTCCTCTTTCCTGTCCGTAGCAGCGTCTTACAGAGCGCAGTTCGCCAACCATTTCCAAAGCATTCAGCAGCTCCTACAGAGCAGCGGTCTGTCCTGTCTTATTATCTCGGAAGAAGGGACTGCAACGGCTGCCAGGCACTTTACGCGCTCGAGTCGGACACGCTGGTGATCTCGTCCGTGTGATGCGCACCGCCACGCAGCTTCTGCTCAGCCGCATCACGCACGGGCTTGAAGTAAGCGTGCTGCATGGCTTCCTTTGCTGTTAGCCGCTCCTGGTGGTCGTAGCGCAGCAGGCCATCGAGAAAGTCAATAGCCTCGGCGGACACCAAGTGTTTGTTGTCTTGTGTGATAAACTTCTCCCACGGCTTCTTCGTGTGCGTGCCAAGGATGCCGTCGTACTGCGGATCCAGCTCCAGGTCGTATGTCGTAAGGTAGTCGAACAGCTCGTCCGTTCCCTTTACCTTCGCGATCTTCACGAGCTGATCGCAATTGTCGTGGCCATGGAAGAACGGCTCCTTGCGGAAGATCATGGCCGCAAACATGCAGCCCAGGCTCCACATATCCAGCGAGTAGTCATACTCTTGCATGTCCACGAGCAGTTCCGGCCCTTTGAAGTAGCGGCTTGCCACACGTACATTGTACTCACGTCCAGGGTGGTAGAACTCAGCAAGACCCCAGTCAATGAGACGGAGCTGCCGCTTCTCGTGGTCAATCATCACGTTATGCGGCTTGACGTCGCGGTGCATGATGCCGTTCGAGTGGCAGTAGTCCAGAGCCTTGAGCAGCTCGAACAGGTAATAGCGGATGTCGAAGTCGCTCAGCGTCGGGTACAGCGTCTTGAAGTCCGTGTTGTTGACGTATTCCGTCACAAGACTGGGGGTCTTGGACTGCGGGTCGCGCACCACATCCAGCAATTGGATGATGTTGACACCGCCCGACAAGTTCTGCAGAATCTTAATTTCACTGCACAAAAATGACAAAAAAAACACTATAAAATTCTGTTGCTCCATCACGCCCAGCATTGTCTGCAGTGCGTACCGCTTGATTTTTTCTTCTTGACGGGCTTGAGGATCTTGATCACACAGCGCGAGTTGCTGGCCACATTGTAGCCCTCGAACACTTCGCTGTATTTGCCGCGTCCGATCTTGCGGATCACCTCGTAGTTGTCTTGGTCGCTGTATCCATGTAGCAAAAAGACAGCAACATTTTCCATCTCCAATGAGTAAATGTTAGGAAACCCCTCTCAGGTCTGTGTATGCTAGTGATACTGGGCTCTCTCCCTATTCCAAAGGGAAAAGATTTCAAGAAGAAAGCAAAGAGAGGGGGAGAAAATTACAGAAAACAAGAAAAGCAACGCACCCCCAGGCCACGTTGAGGGTCTCGTAGTCCCAGTACTCACGCGGACGCGTCTCGTTGACGTCGCAATACACGCGAGCACGACTCATGGCCTCCCTCAGTCGCCGCCTTGCTGTCGCGCGTTCCTTCTTCGAATTCACACCAAAGCCACCCACTGGCCATTAATCAGGTTGCGCGAAGGTAACTTCTTCTAACTGTACCTTCAAACAACACGGGTGGGGGAAAATATTTTTTAAAAATTGTTTAGTGTAACAAGCTTATTTCGAAAATCAAAGCATGGTCGTGGAAACTTAGGGCCTAGCAATCCAATTTGACACGTTGGCTTACCATACTGGATGAGCCATGATCTACCTACTGCAAAAGTCGGAGAGATGCGGCACTCGGAAAATGGGATTGGCAGAATCATTAAAACTAATTAAGCCCATTTTAAACAAAAGATCGCAATCAATCAGCGATTTAGATATCTTACAACTTCAATTTAGCGGTAGCCGAAGATGCTGGTTATTATATCCGTTTTAGCACCGACAAACACCAGAGGTAGACCGAGATAGGGCAAACCTATGGAGACCTATGTTTGCGTTGATTAACACGGAATGCCTGGTAGAACCGAGCACCGTTTCGGGGATTGATAAATTCAGTTTCCCAACGAACACCACTCTGAAGCTGTAAGTTGGCAAACAAATATCTATGTGTGTTTTAAAAGGTAGTTGGCGAGTTTCAGGCCAAAACCCTTCCTAGTCCGGCCATGTGAGGTGCGTTTTGAGTGACGACTTAATATTCATAATTTTAATAAGATTAGCTTGCTCAATATGGAAGGTCGCAGTCATGTTGAATTGACATTGTATTACGAGGTCTTTGTTTCTCTGTAAATTGCTGCAACGCTTGATGAGAATGTAACTCGAGACGGCCAGATTTTTGTTCCTTGCTCCTGACGACATATCTGCTAGCAAGCGGAAGCGAATTCCAGACAAATTTTGGTGGAGGAAGGGGGTAACATCACCGCCACAAGATCTCGTGTAGCGACGGCATATCGCACGCTGAATAGAATAACTCTCTGTGGATTGCATATAGGCTAACGCAGCGCCGGTCCTACCTTTATGGCTTGTCGCTCACAACAGCTAGACATCATTACGATATAGCCACGCCGCATTTGTCGCCGTCAGGTGGGAACTTTATCAGTAAAAACCACCACAAAGCCAAACATTATCAACAGAAGCCACATGAAATGTAATTGGATGAAATAAAGTCAATATATTGAAGTGAACGAATAACGCAGGATCGTTAGCCTGTACGATGGTTCTGTGGAAAATCATGTCGTCCTATTTCCAACGGATACCTAAGACATTTTGTCTTTCCTTACGTGGCTGTAAGATCTACATGATTATTTCTGCAAGATGGAATAACTTGACCTTTGCCGTAATGAACTGGTAATGTACGACATTTTCCAGAGTGCTGAGGCGTTCGAAAACTTTGTAAAGGATCTCGCTTTGAACGATCAAAAGAGTGTGATTCAAGAAGGGAAGTGTGGAAGGTTAAAAAAGTGGCGCTGTGCGTTTGCTACGTGGACTTGGTACGTGTCGGTATCAATTCGTAGTGGAAAACAAGCGTCTCAACACTTGGCAAATGTCCCCGTTAATATGTGGTACATTAGTTGCCTCAACGTTTCCACGATCAAGGTTGTCGCGGGACCGCCAAGCCTTGAGGACGTTAGCTAAGCTTACTCGCTGGATTTCAGAGCAACCTTGTAAAAGGACATAGCAGTGCAAGCTTACTTCCAGCTGGGGATTCGACGCTCGCTCTGTTTGGACACGTAGCGGCGTTGTAGCCTTTTGCCTTGCCACATGCTCTGCATTTGTAAGAAGCTCTTGGGACAATATTGACCGTGTTAATTCAACTATGGGATTGCTCGAGCACATGATATAATTGTGCTAAAGATGCAAGTCTGGAGATGCTACCATCAGCCTGTTTATCTTTCTCAGCTTGACTACCTGGGATCTCGCCTCGATTGGCATGACGCCGCTGTCTTTGGCAGTGTCTCGCAATTCATTGCGTCTACGCTTGAGCCTGGCTGACGATATGCTGGTGGTGTGCAACGCTTTCATCTCGAACCAGTTCGCTTCTGCAAGGTGTTTCGATTGTCAGGGAGCTGAGGGCTTCATGAAGCACTTTTACACGATATGCACGATGGAATAGAGTCTCCATCTGATCTGGGTTGTACCACCCAGTTGGTACAGGTACTAGTTGAAGTTGAAGTCAGCTAGGTATGCAGTTGCGTGTCAAAGATGTCGAGTCGACATTTGCATGTGGAAGTAGCCCGAGGGTTTGTTTCCGTAGAAGATGAGAGATCAATACAGTTTCTAATTATCTCCGTACCCCGTGGGTCGAGCTAAGCTGCTGCTGCCGTGTGGCAGCAAGTCAAGGAAGACAGATCACCATCGAAGGTGAGTTGACGCCGGGTATTAATAAAGCTGCGAGAACGTGGCGACATGGCAATTGTCTGAGCTCGCGCATTGTGCACCTGGAACACGATAACGCTTGGGTGTCTATCTGAAAAGGTCGAAACACTTTGCTGCGGAACTTCGCGGCTTTGTTGATGTCTGTATGCTCGTCGGTTGAGATGGTCTGAGGTTCTTCTATTTCAAATTTTGAAGATGAGCAGGCCGTCGGCTTCACATTGCATGATGGTGCGTGTTGAGTTCGGTCTCGAACAAAGCGTTAGCTTTGGGAGAATTAGCTGGATTTCTTAGCCATCCAGCTCCGAAAGGTTGTTTGTATTCTGTAGATGACTTCAATAGCCCTTTGGATGAATGGAAATGTCGCCATTAGCACATCTTGATCGCGCGCACAATTCCAAAGTATGGTATCGTGCGGGGGAGGGGGGTCGCCAGTGTTTGCTCAAGTATTCTTGCTCAACAAGTTCATGTCTAAAATGTCCTAAGCAAATCCAGCTAACGGGGCTATTAGTTCGCAACTACTCAGCAACCGACTGTTACGTTGTATTTCCATTTTGTTTGCGAATGGATCGCTGGTGGGAGAATGTGGCTTGTATGTCTTCTAACACTGCTTCATATTCTGTTATTGTAGTCACTTCTGAAGCTGCATAACAAATGGTTCCACTCTAACATGATCAGGATCCACTGCACGAAAATGCTCCACAACGTTAAGACTAATGTGATATGCGCAAAATTTAAGGCTTATCTGCTGACCAATTGAAAAGAGTTGCTGTTGAGCCTGTCTCTGCTTTCCTCGGTCAACAAACAGCGTTTTTTTTCATATATCGTACACTGTCAACAATGCAATTAGCGCAAAACCAAACAACGTTTTCAACAGTTTCCGAAGGAACAAAGCCCACTGGAATTACAAGAGATAATAGTAGAAACAAAGAACCAAACGAGAAAAACGACAAAAGCAGCCACATAAACGACATGCCCTTTCTATCCGGGGCAGCCCAACAACAATCGGAGCAGAAGGGCGGCAATTCGGGAGAGTGCGCAAAACAATGCAGTTTTTGTGGATGCGTGATGTCGAAAAGGGGTACGTCTTGTCCCAAAACACGGTGGTAGGGCGATCAGTCTGAACTCATTCAACAAATCCCGAAGAGCATCGAGTACAAGGGGTCAGTAGCTACTTCACGCCAACATTACGTCACAAGACGATCCGGACGTCAAAACAGAGATAGGTCAGGTGGCGGTGCAGAGTATATCCTTCACCCAGACTTTCAAACAACACACAGAGGACCACAAACAGCTATCTTCGCAAAATAACCCGTACAGGTTACCGAAATCACGAAAAAAGAAGCATCAAGCCCTGCGTAAGCCCATCAGAGATAGAACAAGAGTGTACTACGCCCAGACAATGCATGGGTGGTTTGCTAGGGAGTATATGTAGCTTCCTGGTGTGCGTGAAGCCCTCGAAAGATTTCGTTTAGCGAGGATAAACCCTGTTCCAGATCCGCCACGCCCTGAAGTCATTTAAATCAACGATAATCCGTTGGTTGATTGGCCCGAGGGTGTTCAGTCAATCGATACAAGTGAGAACCCAGATAATATCGAGTTT
Organism: Phytophthora boehmeriae; assembly: GCA_011947355.1. Lineage (NCBI taxonomy): Eukaryota > Oomycota > Peronosporomycetes > Peronosporales > Peronosporaceae > Phytophthora > Phytophthora boehmeriae. The sequence goes on along the minus strand of JAAVTJ010000250.1, from coordinate 260,019 downwards.
CCCGACCTCGGGAACGTTGGAGAGTGTGTGGGCGATTGGGATTGTTTTCGCGACACGTGCCAAAACACGATGGCAGGTGTGTTCTGCGCCTCGAACAACTGCAATCGAGGAGGCCGCTAGTCAAGTAGCATCCATGAGTGTCCGCACATGGAGTTGGGTGGGTCGTGGCACCGCTAAAATAGGCGTTGTGGCAACGGTGACTATCTACGTTGGTTCTATCCTCGGAGAGTATGTAGGACGTCTCACAACGTATGATTTCTCTGCGGATCCTGCGCAGAGCGACTACGCGCTTAAGATAAGAGTGAGGAGCACGCGTCGACAAAAGGTCCATGTGGATGCAGGTCCCTGTGGCGGTATTACCCGCATGATGAATCACTCTTGTGATGCATCGTGTGAATTCCTGGAAACGCGAAACCGGCACAAGTCAAGATTTTAGTCGTGGCAAGGCGTACAATTACTGCTGGCGAGGACGTGACCGTGGATTACGGAACGGAGCTATGGTCCACTTGGTGATGCGGATGTCCACCGTGACAGAACGTGAGGACGAGGATGGAAATGCGTAGATCTTGAATATACCGGAGGATTAATGGAGTCTTGCTTATTATCTTTCGAGCTGTATGGAGACCACACAACTTCTGCAATTGGATATTCCAAAATACGGGCAGGAGGGACATTTCCAGCAATAATGCGTAGGTCTTAGTCTACTACTAGTATGCTATTGACACGAGTAACATGTTTAAACAAGTTGTAATGAATGAACGCTAACGATTGAAAGCATAATTGTAAGCTTCTGGGTTATATCGCTTCCTCTTAAGAGCTATAAGCCATTTGCGTAGGTCTAGATTGTTCGACACGAGATGTAAATAATTTTCCTCATCCGTACAAAAGCCACAAGTCAAAGTTGCCTGTACGCAAACATATTGAAGTTGCATCGATTCAAAGAATTTCCATATCTACACAAATCCGTACGTCTCACTTGTTCACTAAAGAAGGCAGAATGTATGTTAACGTGATAGCGACAGTAGTAGTTGATTCTTGTGGCACGCATACCAGCTAAAACTTACATCTACTCGTATGGCAAGGCGGGTCCATTGGTAGCAGGGCGGTCAGACGTAAGTATAGCAGCCTCTGTGGTAGCACTGGTAGATACAGGAGTGCGGCGACGTTTGTTTGACAACCCGCGGTAGAATAGTGTAAGCTTGTCAAAAGAATTTGACATCCTGTAGTTCTGCATTGCGAGTAGGAGATGAACACACTGGCCAAACCTGAGAAAGTTCCAACATTCACACACAGCAGAAGCCAAATTGACCCACCAGCCCCAACGTGATTGTCCCTCTACCTCCATTCGGGCGTAGCTGGTCCCAAGTTGAGCCAAAACTGCTACAGCCTCTTCAGTCTTCTTCTTCGAAGCTACAAAATTCCTTGGTGTCTTATCCCTCACCACGCATTTGATCCCAGCAATTAGCTCGCTGTCCATCCCAACGAAAAGTGGCGGCATCACCTCAAATAGCGAATTAGTACTTAAAAGTTCACGAACGTGACGCTTCAACGAATTCTTCGCGTCGACGTAATTCAGGAACGACCGCTGCGGTCCTGACGACAACAATCCTTTAACAATTCTAGCAGCGTGCCCATTTTTAGTCTCGCTCGCAAGGTGTAATTGCGTTTCAACACCCAATTAAATTGCTCGACCGGGTTGTTCGAAGTGGCGAAACCAATGTTTGTGTAAAAGCACTGCCAGCATTAAAATTTTCCACCGAGCCACTGCCCTTTGAAGTATTTGCAAACTCCTGCGTCTCCACGCATTGCTCATGATTGCAAGGCCTGATCACGGCGAAATACAAATTCTTCAGCCGTGCGACTGAAGTGCGTGTCATAAATGTCTCTCGTGACGCGGTGCTTGCCACTGTCGGACAGTCCGTTCGAGTTCTCCACAACTTTAGCAACTACATGGTAGAAGCACATCAAGTATAGGAATGTGTTGTCCCCACCAAATACGTATTCACAAGCATTGAATTGTGCACCATCACCGTCACCCATAACGTACCGAACTGCCAAAGGTTTCGAAACTATAGCTTGATACACAGTACGAAGCGCCGTCAAAGCCTCCACGAAATGTGGTTGCTGCTGCTGTGACATCAGCAAAATAGCAACCAAATGAAAACCTCTGCTTCTATCAGAAATTCTACACACGAGCACAGGGTACCTCACTTGATTCAATTTGTAAGTGGCGTCGAGGTGCAAGATGAATGTGTCAACAGGCCGCAATCGCATATGCCCACCATAAACGAGTCTTCATCAGATGCAATGCCAACGTGCAGCTGCCAGCTTACATCGCGCCGTATTTCAAATGTGAAAGGCTCCGTGTCAGCCTCCGTGTCAGCCTCCGTGTCAGTGAACGCATCCTCCTGAATAGCCTCCAGTAGTCTATCGTAGTCATCGTGATTCACGAGTTCGACTCTTCAATAGTGATTCGCGTTGGATCTTTGACAGAGGAGGTAATCTTCATAGGCAACCAAATCTACGCATCATTCCTGTACGAATACGTACATATTTCATTCGATCCGCTGTCGTTTCCTCAATATACTCATTCTGCTCTGTAGTTAGGTGTTCGCTCTGGTTATCATTCTCATCGCTTGCGTGCTCGCTTCCCTCGTCCAAGGTCGTCACCACACCTAGAGGGCCCTCCAATTGTCTTCTTCGCTGTGGGCGACCTACGGATTTGGACTGAACACGCTTACAGGACTCGGAACCGCATCCGAGGATGCGATAGCGTATTGTGTGCGGTTCAACCGTTTCACAGATCGTGCACGGTACGGCCGAGCTCCTCAGGACGATATGGCGTTTAAATGGCGGTGGCTCTTCACCCTCAGCACGTTGCCTAGCCTCCATCCACTTGGGGCGTGCCATCCATCAGCACATTACGTTTTTCGCCTGTTTCACCAACTGCTTTTTCACAACTGAGGTACCAGAGAGAAGGGGCATCGCTTCAAGCAAATTGGCCTTTATTGGTTGGCTGTTGGAATGATTGGCTATGTACCCTACAAAATATTGCGTTTTGCTGCAAACTCTGTTGTCCCCACTCTTCGTTTGTCAATCTTGCTGTACTTTCGTTGGAGGTATACGGGTTTTGTCGACTTGCTACAGTTTTGGCGGGTTTACCCACTAAAATGTTTGTACATACAGGTTGTCGAATTAAAATACTATTCGGATCACCGTCCATTCCAATCAATGGAATACATATTCCGCCATACCGAGACGACAGCAGGTGAGTAAGTAATATTAAACGACCGAGATCCAAGCATCTTGGCTACTAACCACGATACCAATGGCGCAGCGAAGCGATAAAAACGACCTTTATCGTCGAGCTGACAGCAAGCACGAGATCCAGCATTTTTGCAATAAAACTGCGTAAAGCACTAGGTAGAAGTTGATAGGCATCCGTTGTGTTGGATGCACGTCTAGCTTCAGTAGTCGCTTGATACAATGTTGCAGGACGATAATCCATGTTGATTTTACTGACAATCGTAAAGAAAAGCCCACCCTTGCTATCGTCGGAGGTCCGTCCACTCACATATTTGCAGGTTAACACAAGTCAGGCTTGTGTCGAACCTACGACTGAACACTACACCCACGTCTCCTTGGATAACCACTCTTCTTCCCAACCATTTCCAAAATCCGATTTACCGCGCTCCTGCCATTCCCACGGCGCTTCACCACCTTGCATGCCCATCCCACTGCTCCCTGCCACACATACCTCCAACCCCGGCCATATCCGTGCCGTCCAATTCGCACACTACCTATTACGACGCCTCCTTCAACTCATTCATCCGCAAGTCTTGTACGGTTGCTACGTGCTTATCCTCTCTGTGTGATACGCATCCGTGGGCTATAGAGGCGAGAGCGCAGTGGAGGCACCGCTCCAGTGGCGAGTTGAGAGACACTGGAGTTGCTGTAACCAGTCGTATTGCTGGGCTAACACGTTCACTACTACGGTGGTGGTGGGAGCGATAGAATGACTACGCGTTGCTCAGCAAGCCTGCGCTGGGCTCGGAGGAAACGAGGCGAGACTGGATGACGACGTTGGCGATAGTTGAGGAGGTGGAGGTCGGAGTCGACTGCTACAGCAGTTGACGGTCTGCCTCGAAGTGGTCCTTGTTTTTGGTGGGACGCCAGAGTGAGACGCAGCTATAGATGTAGAGCGAGGTTTGGGGAGTGTTGTAGGCGGTTGGTACGAGGCGTAGCAGCCGCGAAGAGGCCATCAAGGTAAGCAAAGAGAAGCAAAGAGGAGCATAATAAGCATAAGAGTGCGCGTGCCCGGATTCGAACCAGGGATTTCACCGCCACAAGGTGAGGTACTGACCACTATACTACACACGCCTGGAGAAGCAGGGTATCGATCCCTGTACCTCTCGCATGCTAAGCGAGCGCTCTACCATTTGAGCTACATCCCCGGATAACCACTCTTCTTCCCAACCATTTCCAAAATCCGATTTACCGCGCTCCTGCCATTCCCACGGCGCTTCACCACCTTGCATGCCCATCCCACTGCTCCCTGCCACACATACCTCCAACCCCGGCCATATCCGTGCCGTCCAATTCGCACACTACCTATTACGACGCCTCCTTCAACTCATTCATCCGCAAGTCTTGTACGGTTGCTACGTGCTTATCCTCTCTGTGTGATACGCATCCGTGGGCTATAGAGGCGAGAGCGCAGTGGAGGCACCGCTCCAGTGGCGAGTTGAGAGACACTGGAGTTGCTGTAACCAGTCGTATTGCTGGGCTAACACGTTCACTACTACGGTGGTGGTGGGAGCGATAGAATGACTACGCGTTGCTCAGCAAGCCTGCGCTGGGCTCGGAGGAAACGAGGCGAGACTGGATGACGACGTTGGTGATAGTTGAGGAGGTGGAGGTCGGAGTCGACTGCTACAGCAGTTGACGGTCTGCCTCGAAGTGGTCCTTGTTTTTGGTGGGACGCCAGAGTGAGACGCAGCTATAGATGTAGAGCGAGGTTTGGGGAGTGTTGTAGGCGGTTGGTACGAGGCGTAGCAGCCGCGAAGAGGCCATCAAGGTAAGCAAAGAGAAGCAAAGAGGAGCATAATAAGCATAAGAGTGCGCGTGCCCGGATTCGAACCAGGGATTTCACCGCCACAAGGTGAGGTACTGACCACTATACTACACACGCCTGGAGAAGCAGGGTATCGATCCCTGTACCTCTCGCATGCTAAGCGAGCGCTCTACCATTTGAGCTACATCCCCGGATAACCACTCTTCTTCCCAACCATTTCCAAAATCCGATTTACCGCGCTCCTGCCATTCCCACGGCGCTTCACCACCTTGCATGCCCATCCCACTGCTCCCTGCCACACATACCTCCAACCCCGGCCATATCCGTGCCGTCCAATTCGCACACTACCTATTACGACGCCTCCTTCAACTCATTCATCCGCAAGTCTTGTACGGTTGCTACGTGCTTATCCTCTCTGTGTGATACGCATCCGTGGGCTATAGAGGCGAGAGCGCAGTGGAGGCACCGCTCCAGTGGCGAGTTGAGAGACACTGGAGTTGCTGTAACCAGTCGTATTGCTGGGCTAACACGTTCACTACTACGGTGGTGGTGGGAGCGATAGAATGACTACGCGTTGCTCAGCAAGCCTGCGCTGGGCTCGGAGGAAACGAGGCGAGACTGGATGACGACGTTGGTGATAGTTGAGGAGGTGGAGGTCGGAGTCGACTGCTACAGCAGTTGACGGTCTGCCTCGAAGTGGTCCTTGTTTTTGGTGGGACGCCAGAGTGAGACGCAGCTATAGATGTAGAGCGAGGTTTGGGGAGTGTTGTAGGCGGTTGGTACGAGGCGTAGCAGCCGCGAAGAGGCCATCAAGGTAAGCAAAGAGAAGCAAAAGAGGAGCATAATAAGCATAAGAGTGCGCGTGCCCGGATTCGAACCAGGGATTTCACCGCCACAAGGTGAGGTACTGACCACTATACTACACACGCCTGGAGAAGCAGGGTATCGATCCCTGTACCTCTCGCATGCTAAGCGAGCGCTCTACCATTTGAGCTACATCCCCGGATAACCACTCTTCTTCCCAACCATTTCCAAAATCCGATTTACCGCGCTCCTGCCATTCCCACGGCGCTTCACCACCTTGCATGCCCATCCCACTGCTCCCTGCCACACATACCTCCAACCCCGGCCATATCCGTGCCGTCCAATTCGCACACTACCTATTACGACGCCTCCTTCAACTCATTCATCCGCAAGTCTTGTACGGTTGCTACGTGCTTATCCTCTCTGTGTGATACGCATCCGTGGGCTATAGAGGCGAGAGCGCAGTGGAGGCACCGCTCCAGTGGCGAGTTGAGAGACACTGGAGTTGCTGTAACCAGTCGTATTGCTGGGCTAACACGTTCACTACTACGGTGGTGGTGGGAGCGATAGAATGACTACGCGTTGCTCAGCAAGCCTGCGCTGGGCTCGGAGGAAACGAGGCGAGACTGGATGACGACGTTGGCGATAGTTGAGGAGGTGGAGGTCGGAGTCGACTGCTACAGCAGTTGACGGTCTGCCTCGAAGTGGTCCTTGTTTTTGGTGGGACGCCAGAGTGAGACGCAGCTATAGATGTAGAGCGAGGTTTGGGGAGTGTTGTAGGCGGTTGGTACGAGGCGTAGCAGCCGCGAAGAGGCCATCAAGGTAAGCAAAGAGAAGCAAAAGAGGAGCATAATAAGCATAAGAGTGCGCGTGCCCGGATTCGAACCAGGGATTTCACCGCCACAAGGTGAGGTACTGACCACTATACTACACACGCCTGGAGAAGCAGGGTATCGATCCCTGTACCTCTCGCATGCTAAGCGAGCGCTCTACCATTTGAGCTACATCCCCGGATAACCACTCTTCTTCCCAACCATTTCCAAAATCCGATTTACCGCGCTCCTGCCATTCCCACGGCGCTTCACCACCTTGCATGCCCATCCCACTGCTCCCTGCCACACATACCTCCAACCCCGGCCATATCCGTGCCGTCCAATTCGCACACTACCTATTACGACGCCTCCTTCAACTCATTCATCCGCAAGTCTTGTACGGTTGCTACGTGCTTATCCTCTCTGTGTGATACGCATCCGTGGGCTATAGAGGCGAGAGCGCAGTGGAGGCACCGCTCCAGTGGCGAGTTGAGAGACACTGGAGTTGCTGTAACCAGTCGTATTGCTGGGCTAACACGTTCACTACTACGGTGGTGGTGGGAGCGATAGAATGACTACGCGTTGCTCAGCAAGCCTGCGCTGGGCTCGGAGGAAACGAGGCGAGACTGGATGACGACGTTGGCGATAGTTGAGGAGGTGGAGGTCGGAGTCGACTGCTACAGCAGTTGACGGTCTGCCTCGAAGTGGTCCTTGTTTTTGGTGGGACGCCAGAGTGAGACGCAGCTATAGATGTAGAGCGAGGTTTGGGGAGTGTTGTAGGCGGTTGGTACGAGGCGTAGCAGCCGCGAAGAGGCCATCAAGGTAAGCAAAGAGAAGCAAAAGAGGAGCATAATAAGCATAAGAGTGCGCGTGCCCGGATTCGAACCAGGGATTTCACCGCCACAAGGTGAGGTACTGACCACTATACTACACACGCCTGGAGAAGCAGGGTATCGATCCCTGTACCTCTCGCATGCTAAGCGAGCGCTCTACCATTTGAGCTACATCCCCGGATAACCACTCTTCTTCCCAACCATTTCAAAATCCGATTTACCGCGCTCCTGCCATTCCCACGGCGCTTCACCACCTTGCATGCCCATCCCACTGCTCCCTGCCACACATACCTCCAACCCCGGCCATATCCGTGCCGTCCAATTCGCACACTACCTATTACGACGCCTCCTTCAACTCATTCATCCGCAAGTCTTGTACGGTTGCTACGTGCTTATCCTCTCTGTGTGATACGCATCCGTGGGCTATAGAGGCGAGAGCGCAGTGGAGGCACCGCTCCAGTGGCGAGTTGAGAGACACTGGAGTTGCTGTAACCAGTCGTATTGCTGGGCTAACACGTTCACTACTACGGTGGTGGTGGGAGCGATAGAATGACTACGCGTTGCTCAGCAAGCCTGCGCTGGGCTCGGAGGAAACGAGGCGAGACTGGATGACGACGTTGGCGATAGTTGAGGAGGTGGAGGTCGGAGTCGACTGCTACAGCAGTTGACGGTCTGCCTCGAAGTGGTCCTTGTTTTTGGTGGGACGCCAGAGTGAGACGCAGCTATAGATGTAGAGCGAGGTTTGGGGAGTGTTGTAGGCGGTTGGTACGAGGCGTAGCAGCCGCGAAGAGGCCATCAAGGTAAGCAAAGAGAAGCAAAAGAGGAGCATAATAAGCATAAGAGTGCGCGTGCCCGGATTCGAACCAGGGATTTCACCGCCACAAGGTGAGGTACTGACCACTATACTACACACGCCTGGAGAAGCAGGGTATCGATCCCTGTACCTCTCGCATGCTAAGCGAGCGCTCTACCATTTGAGCTACATCCCCGGATAACCACTCTTCTTCCCAACCATTTCCAAAATCCGATTTACCGCGCTCCTGTCATTCCCACGGCGCTTCACCACCTTGCATGCCCATCCCACTGCTCCCTGCCACACATACCTCCAACCCCGGCCATATCCGTGCCGTCCAATTCGCACACTACCTATTACGACGCCTCCTTCAACTCATTCATCCGCAAGTCTTGTACGGTTGCTACGTGCTTATCCTCTCTGTGTGATACGCATCCGTGGGCTATAGAGGCGAGAGCGCAGTGAGGCACCGCTCCAGTGGCGAGTTGAGAGACACTGGAGTTGCTGTAACCAGTCGTATTGCTGGGCTAACACGTTCACTACTACGGTGGTGGTGGGAGCGATAGAATGACTACGCGTTGCTCAGCAAGCCTGCGCTGGGCTCGGAGGAAACGAGGCGAGACTGGATGACGACGTTGGTGATAGTTGAGGAGGTGGAGGTCGGAGTCGACTGCTACAGCAGTTGACGGTCTGCCTCGAAGTGGTCCTTGTTTTTGGTGGGACGCCAGAGTGAGACGCAGCTATAGATGTAGAGCGAGGTTTGGGGAGTGTTGTAGGCGGTTGGTACGAGGCGTAGCGGCCGCGAAGAGGCCATCAAGGTAAGCAAAGAGAAGCAAAAGAGGAGCATAATAAGCATAAGAGTGCGCGTGCCCGGATTCGAACCAGGGATTTCACCGCCACAAGGTGAGGTACTGACCACTATACTACACACGCCTGGAGAAGCAGGGTATCGATCCCTGTACCTCTCGCATGCTAAGCGAGCGCTCTACCATTTGAGCTACATCCCCGGATAACCACTCTTCTTCCCAACCATTTCAAAATCCGATTTACCGCGCTCCTGCCATTCCCACGGCGCTTCACCACCTTGCATGCCCATCCCACTGCTCCCTGCCACACATACCTCCAACCCCGGCCATATCCGTGCCGTCCAATTCGCACACTACCTATTACGACGCCTCCTTCAACTCATTCATCCGCAAGTCTTGTACGGTTGCTACGTGCTTATCCTCTCTGTGTGATACGCATCCGTGGGCTATAGAGGCGAGAGCGCAGTGGAGGCACCGCTCCAGTGGCGAGTTGAGAGACACTGGAGTTGCTGTAACCAGTCGTATTGCTGGGCTAACACGTTCACTACTACGGTGGTGGTGGGAGCGATAGAATGACTACGCGTTGCTCAGCAAGCCTGCGCTGGGCTCGGAGGAAACGAGGCGAGACTGGATGACGACGTTGGTGATAGTTGAGGAGGTGGAGGTCGGAGTCGACTGCTACAGCAGTTGACGGTCTGCCTCGAAGTGGTCCTTGTTTTTGGTGGGACGCCAGAGTGAGACGCAGCTATAGATGTAGAGCGAGGTTTGGGGAGTGTTGTAGGCGGTTGGTACGAGGCGTAGCAGCCGCGAAGAGGCCATCAAGGTAAGCAAAGAGAAGCAAAAGAGGAGCATAATAAGCATAAGAGTGCGCGTGCCCGGATTCGAACCAGGGATTTCACCGCCACAAGGTGAGGTACTGACCACTATACTACACACGCCTGGAGAAGCAGGGTATCGATCCCTGTACCTCTCGCATGCTAAGCGAGCGCTCTACCATTTGAGCTACATCCCCGGATAACCACTCTTCTTCCCAACCATTTCCAAAATCCGATTTACCGCGCTCCTGCCATTCCCACGGCGCTTCACCACCTTGCATGCCCATCCCACTGCTCCCTGCCACACATACCTCCAACCCCGGCCATATCCGTGCCGTCCAATTCGCACACTACCTATTACGACGCCTCCTTCAACTCATTCATCCGCAAGTCTTGTACGGTTGCTACGTGCTTATCCTCTCTGTGTGATACGCATCCGTGGGCTATAGAGGCGAGAGCGCAGTGGAGGCACCGCTCCAGTGGCGAGTTGAGAGACACTGGAGTTGCTGTAACCAGTCGTATTGCTGGGCTAACACGTTCACTACTACGGTGGTGGTGGGAGCGATAGAATGACTACGCGTTGCTCAGCAAGCCTGCGCTGGGCTCCGGAGAAACGAGGCGAGACTGGATGACGACGTTGGTGATAGTTGAGGAGGTGGAGGTCGGAGTCGACTGCTACAGCAGTTGACGGTCTGCCTCGAAGTGGTCCTTGTTTTTGGTGGGACGCCAGAGTGAGACGCAGCTATAGATGTAGAGCGAGGTTTGGGGAGTGTTGTAGGCGGTTGGTACGAGGCGTAGCAGCCGCGAAGAGGCCATCAAGGTAAGCAAAGAGAAGCAAAGAGGAGCATAATAAGCATAAGAGTGCGCGTGCCCGGATTCGAACCAGGGATTTCACCGCCACAAGGTGAGGTACTGACCACTATACTACACACGCCTGGAGAAGCAGGGTATCGATCCCTGTACCTCTCGCATGCTAAGCGAGCGCTCTACCATTTGAGCTACATCCCCGGATAACCACTCTTCTTCCCAACCATTTCCAAAATCCGATTTACCGCGCTCCTGCCATTCCCACGGCGCTTCACCACCTTGCATGCCCATCCCACTGCTCCCTGCCACACATACCTCCAACCCCGGCCATATCCGTGCCGTCCAATTCGCACACTACCTATTACGACGCCTCCTTCAACTCATTCATCCGCAAGTCTTGTACGGTTGCTACGTGCTTATCCTCTCTGTGTGATACGCATCCGTGGGCTATAGAGGCGAGAGCGCAGTGGAGGCACCGCTCCAGTGGCGAGTTGAGAGACACTGGAGTTGCTGTAACCAGTCGTATTGCTGGGCTAACACGTTCACTACTACGGTGGTGGTGGGAGCGATAGAATGACTACGCGTTGCTCAGCAAGCCTGCGCTGGGCTCCGGAGAAACGAGGCGAGACTGGATGACGACGTTGGTGATAGTTGAGGAGGTGGAGGTCGGAGTCGACTGCTACAGCAGTTGACGGTCTGCCTCGAAGTGGTCCTTGTTTTTGGTGGGACGCCAGAGTGAGACGCAGCTATAGATGTAGAGCGAGGTTTGGGGAGTGTTGTAGGCGGTTGGTACGAGGCGTAGCAGCCGCGAAGAGGCCATCAAGGTAAGCAAAGAGAAGCAAAGAGGAGCATAATAAGCATAAGAGTGCGCGTGCCCGGATTCGAACCAGGGATTTCACCGCCACAAGGTGAGGTACTGACCACTATACTACACACGCCTGGAGAAGCAGGGTATCGATCCCTGTACCTCTCGCATGCTAAGCGAGCGCTCTACCATTTGAGCTACATCCCCGGATAACCACTCTTCTTCCCAACCATTTCCAAAATCCGATTTACCGCGCTCCTGCCATTCCCACGGCGCTTCACCACCTTGCATGCCCATCCCACTGCTCCCTGCCACACATACCTCCAACCCCGGCCATATCCGTGCCGTCCAATTCGCACACTACCTATTACGACGCCTCCTTCAACTCATTCATCCGCAAGTCTTGTACGGTTGCTACGTGCTTATCCTCTCTGTGTGATACGCATCCGTGGGCTATAGAGGCGAGAGCGCAGTGGAGGCACCGCTCCAGTGGCGAGTTGAGAGACACTGGAGTTGCTGTAACCAGTCGTATTGCTGGGCTAACACGTTCACTACTACGGTGGTGGTGGGAGCGATAGAATGACTACGCGTTGCTCAGCAAGCCTGCGCTGGGCTCGGAGGAAACGAGGCGAGACTGGATGACGACGTTGGTGATAGTTGAGGAGGTGGAGGTCGGAGTCGACTGCTACAGCAGTTGACGGTCTGCCTCGAAGTGGTCCTTGTTTTTGGTGGGACGCCAGAGTGAGACGCAGCTATAGATGTAGAGCGAGGTTTGGGGAGTGTTGTAGGCGGTTGGTACGAGGCGTAGCAGCCGCGAAGAGGCCATCAAGGTAAGCAAAGAGAAGCAAAAGAGGAGCATAATAAGCATAAGAGTGCGCGTGCCCGGATTCGAACCAGGGATTTCACCGCCACAAGGTGAGGTACTGACCACTATACTACACACGCCTGGAGAAGCAGGGTATCGATCCCTGTACCTCTCGCATGCTAAGCGAGCGCTCTACCATTTGAGCTACATCCCCGGATAACCACTCTTCTTCCCAACCATTTCCAAAATCCGATTTACCGCGCTCCTGCCATTCCCACGGCGCTTCACCACCTTGCATGCCCATCCCACTGCTCCCTGCCACACATACCTCCAACCCCGGCCATATCCGTGCCGTCCAATTCGCACACTACCTATTACGACGCCTCCTTCAACTCATTCATCCGCAAGTCTTGTACGGTTGCTACGTGCTTATCCTCTCTGTGTGATACGCATCCGTGGGCTATAGAGGCGAGAGCGCGGTGGAGGCACCGCTCCAGTGGCGAGTTGAGAGACACTGGAGTTGCTGTAACCAGTCGTATTGCTGGGCTAACACGTTCACTACTACGGTGGTGGTGGGAGCGATAGAATGACTACGCGTTGCTCAGCAAGCCTGCGCTGGGCTCGGAGGAAACGAGGCGAGACTGGATGACGACGTTGGTGATAGTTGAGGAGGTGGAGGTCGGAGTCGACTGCTACAGCAGTTGACGGTCTGCCTCGAAGTGGTCCTTGTTTTTGGTGGGACGCCAGAGTGAGACGCAGCTATAGATGTAGAGCGAGGTTTGGGGAGTGTTGTAGGCGGTTGGTACGAGGCGTAGCAGCCGCGAAGAGGCCATCAAGGTAAGCAAAGAGAAGCAAAGAGGAGCATAATAAGCATAAGAGTGCGCGTGCCCGGATTCGAACCAGGGATTTCACCGCCACAAGGTGAGGTACTGACCACTATACTACACACGCCTGGAGAAGCAGGGTATCGATCCCTGTACCTCTCGCATGCTAAGCGAGCGCTCTACCATTTGAGCTACATCCCCGGATAACCACTCTTCTTCCCAACCATTTCCAAAATCGATTTACCGCGCTCCTGCCATTCCCACGGCGCTTCACCACCTTGCATGCCCATCCCACTGCTCCCTGCCACACATACCTCCAACCCCGGCCATATCCGTGCCGTCCAATTCGCACACTACCTATTACGACGCCTCCTTCAACTCATTCATCCGCAAGTCTTGTACGGTTGCTACGTGCTTATCCTCTCTGTGTGATACGCATCCGTGGGCTATAGAGGCGAGAGCGCAGTGGAGGCACCGCTCCAGTGGCGAGTTGAGAGACACTGGAGTTGCTGTAACCAGTCGTATTGCTGGGCTAACACGTTCACTACTACGGTGGTGGTGGGAGCGATAGAATGACTACGCGTTGCTCAGCAAGCCTGCGCTGGGCTCGGAGGAAACGAGGCGAGACTGGATGACGACGTTGGTGATAGTTGAGGAGGTGGAGGTCGGAGTCGACTGCTACAGCAGTTGACGGTCTGCCTCGAAGTGGTCCTTGTTTTTGGTGGGACGCCAGAGTGAGACGCAGCTATAGATGTAGAGCGAGGTTTGGGGAGTGTTGTAGGCGGTTGGTACGAGGCGTAGCAGCCGCGAAGAGGCCATCAAGGTAAGCAAAGAGAAGCAAAGAGGAGCATAATAAGCATAAGAGTGCGCGTGCCCGGATTCGAACCAGGGATTTCACCGCCACAAGGTGAGGTACTGACCACTATACTACACACGCCTGGAGAAGCAGGGTATCGATCCCTGTACCTCTCGCATGCTAAGCGAGCGCTCTACCATTTGAGCTACATCCCCGGATAACCACTCTTCTTCCCAACCATTTCCAAAATCCGATTTACCGCGCTCCTGTCATTCCCACGGCGCTTCACCACCTTGCATGCCCATCCCACTGCTCCCTGCCACACATACCTCCAACCCCGGCCATATCCGTGCCGTCCAATTCGCACACTACCTATTACGACGCCTCCTTCAACTCATTCATCCGCAAGTCTTGTACGGTTGCTACGTGCTTATCCTCTCTGTGTGATACGCATCCGTGGGCTATAGAGGCGAGAGCGCAGTGGAGGCACCGCTCCAGTGGCGAGTTGAGAGACACTGGAGTTGCTGTAACCAGTCGTATTGCTGGGCTAACACGTTCACTACTACGGTGGTGGTGGGAGCGATAGAATGACTACGCGTTGCTCAGCAAGCCTGCGCTGGGCTCGGAGGAAACGAGGCGAGACTGGATGACGACGTTGGTGATAGTTGAGGAGGTGGAGGTCGGAGTCGACTGCTACAGCAGTTGACGGTCTGCCTCGAAGTGGTCCTTGTTTTTGGTGGGACGCCAGAGTGAGACGCAGCTATAGATGTAGAGCGAGGTTTGGGGAGTGTTGTAGGCGGTTGGTACGAGGCGTAGCAGCCGCGAAGAGGCCATCAAGGTAAGCAAAGAGAAGCAAAGAGGAGCATAATAAGCATAAGAGTGCGCGTGCCCGGATTCGAACCAGGGATTTCACCGCCACAAGGTGAGGTACTGACCACTATACTACACACGCCTGGAGAAGCAGGGTATCGATCCCTGTACCTCTCGCATGCTAAGCGAGCGCTCTACCATTTGAGCTACATCCCCGGATAACCACTCTTCTTCCCAACCATTTCCAAAATCCGATTTACCGCGCTCCTGCCATTCCCACGGCGCTTCACCACCTTGCATGCCCATCCCACTGCTCCCTGCCACACATACCTCCAACCCCGGCCATATCCGTGCCGTCCAATTCGCACACTACCTATTACGACGCCTCCTTCAACTCATTCATCCGCAAGTCTTGTACGGTTGCTACGTGCTTATCCTCTCTGTGTGATACGCATCCGTGGGCTATAGAGGCGAGAGCGCAGTGGAGGCACCGCTCCAGTGGCGAGTTGAGAGACACTGGAGTTGCTGTAACCAGTCGTATTGCTGGGCTAACACGTTCACTACTACGGTGGTGGTGGGAGCGATAGAATGACTACGCGTTGCTCAGCAAGCCTGCGCTGGGCTCGGAGGAAACGAGGCGAGACTGGATGACGACGTTGGTGATAGTTGAGGAGGTGGAGGTCGGAGTCGACTGCTACAGCAGTTGACGGTCTGCCTCGAAGTGGTCCTTGTTTTTGGTGGGACGCCAGAGTGAGACGCAGCTATAGATGTAGAGCGAGGTTTGGGGAGTGTTGTAGGCGGTTGGTACGAGGCGTAGCAGCCGCGAAGAGGCCATCAAGGTAAGCAAAGAGAAGCAAAGAGGAGCATAATAAGCATAAGAGTGCGCGTGCCCGGATTCGAACCAGGGATTTCACCGCCACAAGGTGAGGTACTGACCACTATACTACACACGCCTGGAGAAGCAGGGTATCGATCCCTGTACCTCTCGCATGCTAAGCGAGCGCTCTACCATTTGAGCTACATCCCCGGATAACCACTCTTCTTCCCAACCATTTCCAAAATCCGATTTACCGCGCTCCTGCCATTCCCACGGCGCTTCACCACCTTGCATGCCCATCCCACTGCTCCCTGCCACACATACCTCCAACCCCGGCCATATCCGTGCCGTCCAATTCGCACACTACCTATTACGACGCCTCCTTCAACTCATTCATCCGCAAGTCTTGTACGGTTGCTACGTGCTTATCCTCTCTGTGTGATACGCATCCGTGGGCTATAGAGGCGAGAGCGCAGTGGAGGCACCGCTCCAGTGGCGAGTTGAGAGACACTGGAGTTGCTGTAACCAGTCGTATTGCTGGGCTAACACGTTCACTACTACGGTGGTGGTGGGAGCGATAGAATGAGTATATGTTGGATGGAGTGTTAGCTTTATAGAATTTGACATCGCATTCACCTAACGCATCACTTCGCACCGGGTAAATAGTTCGCTACCGATAAACACCAACGATGCGACGTATTATCTGTTACTCTCTCGCTGAAGTACGCTGACTTTGACTAGATTATCTCTCCTCGCACTGTTTCTACCACTCCAAGTAGTACCCCTCTTAATCTAAAATACCAAGATACATATACTTCTTAAACCTAATCGGTACTCTACACGAAAGTTAGTTTTCACCCCCCCAACCCCCACCCCTCAAAAGTCTGTTTGGTTCTATTAGTCAGTTGTTGTTGAAGAAGGAGTGATGTCGCACGCTCGACTTCCGGGTGTTGCGTTTCTGATCTACATATGGTGCATATGGTACATGTCTGGTATGGGTTGCAGCATGTGGAAGATTCATGTGGATTGGACATGTGATTGCATATGTTGGTGAACTAGTGGTGCAGTGGATTGAGTTCCACTCACTCACTCATTGGATTGAGGGTTCAAGTCTCACAGCCACTAAACTTTTCTTTCATATGGGATGCCATTCGGGATGGGATAGTTTTCTTTTGTGGACACGAAGGTTAAGCAAGGTAGAACAGTGTTAACAAATTAAATCTTATCACTTTTGGTTTTACAATCTCGGCCACAAGCCATCAAAATAACTTCCAAGCGTTTCCAACTTCTTTTTGTTGTCACCGTCTTCGTAGCGACGAAGCTGAGCACGTTACCTTCTTCTAAACGAGGATGTGTGCGCGCAGGTTTGCTGTGGCGTTCATGGCAATTGAAAGTTCTCTGGCATTTTTTCCAGAGCTAGTACACGGTCTTGTCAGTTTGAGGAATACTCGAGCTACATTTGGTGTAATACCATCGTCTAGTCGAAAAGCATCGCGTTCGGGACAGACGCCCCGGTGTACCGCGACGCAATCACGCCGATGCCTTGGCGATATGGACGGAGAGCGGCGGGACTATCGAGGCCTCCCAATGTGTCCGTGGTGAGGCTTGACCAACAAAGCTGAGAACACCCTCGAGACATTGCGTGAAGGACGACATATTGGATGGGAATCGAAGGACATAAGTATCCCGAAGGCCAGTCGTCGCTGAGGGCTGCTAGTTTTCCTGCTGCTGGCACATTTGCAACTGAACCAAAGCAGCAGGGGTAGATCTCTTCCTCGAGTGAGCTAAAACTACCAACAGCGCAGACACAGACGCATGTAATGACATGTTGGATAGCGCAACGGATATCCTACTCTCTAATGCGTGTTACACTGGATTGGTAAGCATGAACTGTAGATTACTTCGGAAGCTATTACGCTTTTTTAGTCCGCTAGTGCTGAATTTCACGATGAAATTCAGCATTACTAGCGCTAAAATGAGTCTGTACTGTACAGAGCAGCTTGTTATTATTATTTGAAATGTACAAGCCGAGCGGAGCCCGCAAGCGGGGCTCTTTGGTCAATGTTAAGTCACGTAAGCTCGGTGGGTGAAATTCCTTTGTATTCTTAAAAACAACAATGAGGAGGTCATTTTTTTTATTAAACAACTATTTCTCTGTAGACGATGTTTTTGTGTACACTTTGTCGCCGTATGTGACCGGATCCTCCACCAAAATCGTAATATTTTTTCTAGCTGTAACGCGTAAGACAGCCACATAGAATTGTCCATGTGAAAATACAAGCTCAGGTAGAAAGAGACCAAGGTACTGAATTGATTGGCCCTGAGACTTGTTGATTGCCATAGCGAACGCGACTTGCACGAGAAATTGTTTCCTCCGCAGCTCAAATGGAAGCCGGAGTTTTTGCTGATGACTGTAACGCGGGGGATGACGACTTCTTTTCCAGTAAAAGCACCACTCATGATTGCAGGCTTCTTTATACAATTTCGACGCAGCTGGACCACTCTCAGTCTAGTTCCGTTGCAGAGGCCTTCTTTGGTGTTGAGGTTCCTGATCAGCACTACAGGGGCGCCCACCTTGAGCCTTAGTTTATGAGGAGGCATTCCACTCAGCGAAATTATGTTCAGGAACTCAGGAGGATACAGGTCGCCGTGCTCCTGTCGCTGAAGCTCGTCATCACCGTCAAGGGTGTCTACAGATCGATGTTCCTCTGTCTCCCCGGTAACTTGTTAAGCATCATGTTGTTTAGCGCAAGTACATCCGCATTTTTAGGTGTCAAAATAATCCTGTCCGCGAAGTAGCTGTCAGGATGCTCTCCACGATTGAAGTCTGCGTATACTCTGTCAATCAGCAAAGACTGTTTGGTGAAGGTGTTGTGCGCTACTTGATCTCCACTGTTGATAGGCACGTCGAGATTTGACACGCCCAAAATCATATCACGCGGAATTTGTACGAAGTCAGGCCCGAGTTCGGTACACCTCTCGTGTCTACCATCACCAATGCGAAGTAGATAGTCCGCAAATTCTCGGACGGCTTGAGCTGTGTTCTGATCCTGGACAGCCCGAACACGCATGTTAATGGAAAGTCGGAGGCACTCAAAGCCACTCCACAGTGGGGATCGTTTAAGAGAAGCAGAAATAACTTCAGCTGGACCGGCTCTAGGAATAACTGGGAGTGTCTGTCTGAAATCGCCCGACATCAGCATCGTGATACCCCTGATACGCATATCGTTTTCAGTAAGTCTCGGAGCGTTCTGTCAACAGCCTCGTACTGATATCGATGAGTCATTGGAGCTTCATCCCAAACAATTAGACTCGTTCGTTTCAGCAACGCAGCCTCTGAAGAACGCACGCCAAAATTGCAAGTCGACGTTTCGTCTGGGTCTAAAGGGAGCCGAAACGTTGAGTGGGCAGTTCGTCCCCCGGTAAGAAGCTGAGCTGCAATGCCATCGCCGCTACTGCTAGGGCGATCCGTCCAGTACGGCGAACGCTTGCCAGTATGGTTTCCAAAAGATACGATTTTCCAGTCCCCCTGGGCTATCCAAAAGAACTGTTTTCCCGACCTATTTGGAACTGATGCATCTGATCCATCTGGAATAACTGCCGCCATGACCTTGTCATACACTTGTCTTTGATCAGCATTTAGAGCTTCCAATCTGGACACTTGGCGGTCTAGCTCCGCAGGCTGGTAAGATATTTCATTATCGATTAATCGATTCCGATCTCTGTGGGCAATATCATCTTCGGTTTCAACATCGCTGTAGTCTGAAAACTGCGGCAATGACTCCCAGTACATGGACAGTGACTGACAATTAGATACTAAATCGTTATTGATGTCGATGAGAGTCAACAAACAGCGCGACGAAAAATGCGACTACTCTCCTCCACTGAATCCAGATCAACAGTGTCTTCAGTACCACAGTTTTGTCCACGAACGTAGTGATTGTGCGCAGTGATCTCACTATGTAAATAGTCCTCACACAACGCACGTAGATATGTAGCCCATAAAGTTTTTGGGGAAACCGGGTCACAGTACACCAAAACAACAGCAAAAAGGTGCCGCAATTGCCGAGGCATTTGAAAAACGATCGCCTCCGGAAGATATCGGTGGTTCTTTTTGTCAGACTCTAAAAGGCCCATGGCCAACGCTGCAGCTTTGAAGATCTCATGAAGCACCATATCAACCTTCTGAGGTCATCAAAAAGGTATGACCATGTCGATAGCACAGCAAAAGTCGGATGTAGAATCGGTTGGTGTCTCTTGGAGAAACCGATATGAGCCTGCCAATGGCCTTCCCCGCCTTGCGAGCGCAATTTCCACCTGTATCGCGTACCATCTTTAGTCCAAACAAAATGGATTGGCATTTCATGGTAAAGGAGATCGCGGGCTTTCAATCCATCTGGAGAGTTTAAGCCGCTCAACTAAAAATAGCGCGGTCAAGCTCCAGCTCATCTAGGAGTCTAGCGGTCGTCGAGTAGTGCACCAACTGTTTGCCTTCCTCGTGAACTGGTAACCGATGTACATGATGTGATTTCGTTTGCATGTCGTACTTGAAAATTGTCCAACATGCCTCATGGGGTGATAGGTATCGAGGTCTAGATGCTGTTGGATTTCATCCACAGGCTCCGGCGCGGGATCTCCGTCTCTGGCGGCAGATGCAGAAGATTCTCCGCGCTGCTGCCGATATTGTAACGCAACGGTTGCACGATCTTGTGCCTTGTACGCGTACTTGTACAGATATTTAACGGAGTGTATGGTAGAGCAGATCTCCACGTTGATGTGGCAATTGTGCTTCTGACAGAGAAGTGGGCTGTACGGTACCACCCATCGACTGTCAACCTCCACAGCCTCCCGGCGAGACTTAGGGCCATTTGGTTGCGGGTTTCGAATCTTCTTAGAGACGGAGCGAACCGAAGTAGATATCCGCGGACCATGCGGAACCGTGGGATCAACCGGTCCAGGTTGACGTCTCCGATACAATGAATAGCCATCACCATCAACCCGTGTCGCATCTAAGAACGCCTTAGGAAACCGCTTGGAACATCTACCGTCGTCACCAACGCACGGAGCATTGATACCCGCTCCACACGGGCCATGAATCATACAGGTGGTAACTCTCTCAAACTGCTCAGGGTGCTCATTTCGACCCGGAATTTCCGCGCACACGAATTTATCGCAGTCTTGCGATGTTCTAGGCTTTGAGTCGCCTTTCAAAATGACAAATATGCGAGCGTGCGGCAACCCACGCTCCTGGAACTCGATGATGTACACGTACGCCTGCATATCCCCAAACACTCGCTTTTTCGTGATGTCATCCAAGATAGCTTTCAATGTCATCCTGAACACGCGTGTTACTATGTCAGGCCGATCCGAAGTTTGCCCAGGAAGCAGGTTTTCCTGAATCTCAGGCCACTTTGGATTTGTGGCAACCGTGATGAACAGATCTGGTTTCCCGAATTGTCGCACAATCGCCATAGAGTCGTAGTATTGCTGGTGCAAGTAGCGTACTCCCTCGGGGAACTTCGACGACAAAATAATGTGCCCCAGTGTCTTGTAAAACCGGAACCGAGCGCGTCAATAGGTGATCAGCTAGCATGAAGTCCCGCAGGCCGGGAAATAATTCCCTTCGATAGAGATTCTGTGTGTTCAAACGCCGGTGATAAAAAGTATCTGATCAATAAACTTGGCTGTTTGATTCACACACCATTGCTGCATCAATCGGCCAGCTCGATGTAGCAAGGAGAACTCTACGTCCTCGTGCTTCATGTACTGCCGATACGTAGTGTGCTCTCGAAGACTGACCTTAGGATTGTTGTGTCTTGTGACCCCATCCACGTGGCGCGCATGCGTCAACCACCCAATCTCGCCCCGCAAGTAGATAAGTGGGTACTGAAGTGGATCGTATAATGGGTGGGTTTCAAAAATGCGCCGCAAACCACCGCTGCGGAACCGCAGCATAATATCCCTGCGAGAAGCGGTAGGTCCTCCATCAACCATGATAGCAGCAACCTCTGTTGCTGTAGGGCGATTGTATCGTCGGGGAACAACGTGCGGATTATCAAGTAGAACCAATCACATCTCCTGACTTCAGTCTACGAATTCACGTGCACTTTGATACACCGCAGCAAGTGGGTTTACCTCATGTAATATTGCTTGAGGCTCACCCAGCGTGGTAAGGTTCAAGCCAGACGAAGTAGCCATACCACGCAAAGCAATTTCCTTCTCCGTCGAACCGTCGTACACGTAAATTTGAGCGAACATCGAATTAGCTCCAGTCAGTGGAAGCAGTTGTCCAATTCGATGATGCATAGCCCCGTTGACCCGAAACGTGTAAGGAGCGCTACCACGATTAATCGTGTACTCTTCCTTTGCGCCGGTAGAAGTGAACGCAAAAGCGCTGTTGTACCCACGGATTTTTGTCCAGAAAGGAACGCGTATTGTACAACTCGCGCACACGCAAAGGCGGCAACTCAGCAGGCGCGATATTAACATTGCCATGAAAGCAGCACGCATTGGTCAGCTCCAAGCGCCAAAGCATAGCACCGCAATGGCGACATCGGACGTTCCTGTCAGGAAGTTCATGGCGGGGAAAGGCTCAAATTTTTCCAGGGTTCGAAGGGCTGAATTTTGACACGTACGGGTAGTACGCCAGAGCGAACAGAACCCGCTTCAGGTGGCAGTGCTCGTAAGGGGGCAGTCAGTTAGACATAAATAGGAAATCCTCCGGAATCAATTTCAGGACTTGGATAATTCGGGGAAAGGCTTGCGTAAGCTGCGCATACAATGGAGCCCTGACGACGGCTGGTCTTGGGAAATCGTTTCGGGTGATAAGTTGCGCAACGCCGCATTAAGCTACGCGTACGAAGGAAACCCGGGCTTGCCTGGGCACCCAGCTCAAGGTTCCTTAAGGCTTCCGCCAACTCAGCGTAGGTTGGAAAACGGTTGCGGCGTTCGTCGTTACTCGGTAAGCTAGGGCTTAATTTTCGAAGCGCTGCATTCAGCTGTGAGTTAGTAGGAAACCCCACATCGCTCTCGACCTGGCGTGGTGTTTTTTCGATGCTAGGTTGAGAACGGCAGCAGCGAGCTGCTCGTACGATGGGTTTGTTGCCGAAGGTAGCCCGGGATTGTTCTGGTCCAGCTGAAGCCGACGGGCGGCCACCCTGGCGTCAAGGCGGTTCCTCTCAGCACGACGACGCTCTCCTAAACGGCGAACTCGCGCGGCCGACAGCTCGACAAACTCAGGTGAAGCAAAGCGATAGAACGGCCCGCTCCGCCTGCGCTCACTCAATACAGGGAGCGTCGGCACTGGAAGAGTCCTGTCGAGAATCAAGCAAGCGCTGAACTTGGTGGCGCTGTAATCTCGAGCGTGCCTGACGTCGGTTGGCGTAGCGGCGGGCTTTCAGACGGGGTCTTCCGGCCCAGGCGGGATTGCGTACTTGGCGTTCAGCGCGATCCACTCGTTTTGGTTGGTATCCGGCATCTGCATGCGAATTGCAGAATGGGATAATTGGTTTCCCAGAGCAATGAAGAATCCCGCACCTCTAGTTGAAGACGGAAATGATGTGACATCGTGTATGTACTTGTTTGAAGTTAAATCCTGTTAAGAAATCCTTACATGATTAGTGCACATAGTCCAACAGCATATGAAGCAGTTAAATCAATGTGTAAGCACTTTAGAAATCCAGTTAGACGAAGAAATGACGCCGTGTCGTCACGTCAGACTAATGCACTTCAGCCCTGTCTTTAAAAATAAACAATGTTTATAAATTAATTAAACAGTATGACAATTAATTATTGTGAAAACATGTTAAACAGTAAGGTTTAGCCAAACGTTTTATTAGCTGCAGTTCGTCGGAGCTCGCTTATTGGCTATAAGTTTCAATAAACCATGGCTCGTCGATGTCACTGTCGTCATCGTCATCTTCGTCGTAACTTTCGTCGTCACTATCACGATCATCGTCACCATCATCATCACAATCCTGACCGAATATCTCGAAGGACGACAGTCGACGACGCAAGCAATCGATGGTTGCGTAGGCGTGTTGAAGAGCCTCCAGCAACTGGTCGATCTCTTCAGCCATGCCGCAGTTGAGTGCCGCAATATTGTTGATGGTATCAACGCGGAGAGAGGCACTCTGCCGTGGGAATTTGTATGGGCGTCTCCCAGCTTCGTAGTCGTCGCTGTCGTCGTAGTCGTCGCGCTTGCGGATAGCCATCGTTCCAATTGGAAAAGAAGCGATCGGAATATCAAGCAAAATAAATGCGTCAAAACATTATAAGTTGCTTGCAAGTGCGTTTCTCTTCTCTTTGTTTAGTCTTTAACGGATTGCTAAACGTGGAATATAAATACTAAACTGGAAGATAGAAACTGCTCATATAGTGGGCTAAAGTAGACTAAACATATACTGTGATAGCTTGAACCTGACCTGGGGGTTAATTATGCAGACTAAACAGTAAATAGACTAAACATATAGGTTGAAACTACTCGCATAGTTGTCATAGAGTATACAGACTAAACATGCACGTCACTTAATGTATAGGTACTAAACACGTTGAAACTGGTCATTGAATCGTGTAAGCAGGAAGAAAACTGGTCATTGAATCCAGTAAGAAGGCTATGTGCGTATCACCATGTGGCCATATTTGAAAACTTGTGATTCGGATGTTCCATTGTGTGCAGTGGACCACATCTGTAAGGACCACATCTGTATGGTGTGGACCACTGAGGCGTGACATTTTTTCCCATAGTGAAGCGATCGGAAAGTGGCGCTAGAATTATATCTGATTCAGGAGAATTTCAATAATATATTCAGTTATAAGTTAAATCGGTTCAAAACTAAAAATGTATATTCAAACGTTAAGACAACCAAACTGTATTCCGGACTTATTCCGCCAGGTCGATAGGACGCTTCTTGGAACGTCTCTGTCGTCGTTACACGAGCAAAACCGACAAACTTCGCAATTCCGACGAGGTGCATAGACGATACTTTCGTCTGTGCTTGACTCGCGACCATTCTCCGTCGATGTTGAAGATTGGCACTCGTCAGAACAGGTATCGTCTGTGCTGCTTGAATCTTGGTCGGACGGTGCCAGAGAAGGGTCCATGGAAGCGGCGGGGGCGATGAAGGTGGTATGGATGGGCGTGACGGCGACCACGGGGACCCATGCAACGCTTCAACCATGGGTTGTCGCGGCATTGCGTCTAGCACCGCAATCTTGTGATCTTGACGGGTGCATTGCCGCTCGAGGGCATTCACGGGACCTCGAAGGTCTTCAATGACCTTGACAGCCTGGTTGACTGAGACACGGAGACGCTTGAGCGGCCGCATGACATATGCTAAATGAACTCACTTTTATTTGGTTAGTTATAAGAGCAAACATCACTTACCTATCGCTTAATTGTTACACGTGAATCAAAGAAATTTCCTATGTCTGTACACCTTCTTTTGTCGGTAACCCTATAATACCCCTGATATGTTTCGTGCAATGTTGCAGTAACCGTCACTGTCGGATTGAAAAGGAAAGTAACCAATAGAGCCATTGTGTATTAGACTAAGGAATCATAAATGAAAAGTAGCCAGTACACGCATTAAAAAAGCTTTTCTGGTATTTTGATACCGGGACCAACTCACATATTGTTGCGAGCAAGCAATACTTCACGGTACTACCAGCATGGAGGACGCCGATTGGAATCCGACAATTACGGGATTCGCTGATGGAGTTGCTACCAAAGCTAAGGGTTTCGGGATGCTCTCGTTAGCGACCATGATTGATGAAGAAATCTTTTTACCATGGTAGACGTATTATACGTACCAAAAGTAGATTGCATTTTACTTTCAAGGTTTTAAAATGTAATGGGATCAAGACTCGTTGATCATCAGAATTACAAAGACGGTACGAAGGTTATCCGCACGACACATGAAAAGTATTTGTGGACAGTTGGCGTGCTCACAATTGATGAGGTCGGTACAAGCAAGGCAAAAAGAAGACTGCTGTCAAGAAGCCGGAAGTAGCGAACTTTGCGGTCACCGATGGTGTGGAGGACATTGGTGTCTGGCATTTGCGATTGGGACATACTTGCCCGGAGTATATCCGTCTAATGGTGGATCGTGGAATGGCCAAGGGCATCACGCTGCAAAAACGCGGAAACATAGATTGTGCTAATTGTCATTTCAGTTAGCAGCGACGTAAGGTTTTCCGTAAAAGTCTCGTCAGGAATGTCGAGAGAGTTCATGACGTGATATTCACCGACCTGTTAATTTTTGGACTACAGAATGGCACACACCGGAAACTGCTTGCACCTCAGCTGGTAAGGGAACTCGCGCGCGCATCCGCGTCACTGACGAACACGATCCGTGGGATGAGCACCTCCTCGCTGTGATGCTCGCCGGTCATGATGCTCGCGCGGATGACGTGGGGCTTCAGGTCGATAACACGAAGTCGCGTTCCGTTGCAAAGTCCATGATTGGGATTCAGGTTCCGCATCAGCATGATCGGAGCACCCACCTTCAACGTTAGCTTGTGTGGCGGGATTCCATTGATGTTGACCCTGTGTAGAAACTCCTGTTCGAAGAAATCCCCTGGGTCGTCTTCTTCAATCGAATCATTGGAAAGATACTCCATCTCTGCTCCTTTAAGACGCTGAGCCACAGCATCGTTGATACGCCGCACCTCCGCATTGGTTGTCGTCAGGATAGTGCGGTTCGCAAAGTACTCGTCGGTTGCGATGTGGGCGTTGTTGATGTCCGCATACATTTCGTCAATAATCCGGTTCAACCCCTTTGGAATGACATCCGGGCGGATTGCTTCGTCGTCGTTGCCTTCGGTTTCCTCCTCCGGTGGCCGTTCGATCAACATATCGCTTGGGAGCTTCATGTAGTCAGAACCAAGCTGCTGGTTGATCTCATGTCTTCCTTCCCCAACTCGAAGCAGAAACTCGGAGAACGCCGCCACCTCCTCCGCGGTGCTTTCGGTATCAGCAGACCGCACACGCATGTTCTCCGTCAGATGAAGCTGGCAGAAGTGTGTCCACAATTCCGAAGTCTTTAAGCAGGCGTCGATTGTTTCTGCAGGTGTTCCTCGAATAACAACAGGGATAATCTGACGGAAATCTCCCGAAAGCACCATTACCTTTCCTCCAAAAGGCTCGTCCTCGTTGTCCATAAGATCGCGTAGAGCTCGGTCGACGGCCTCAAACGCGTGACGATGAGTCATCGGAGCTTCGTCCCAAATAATCAAGCTGGCCCTTTGGATCAACGCATGCAATTGAGACCGTTTCTTGATCGAGCAAGTTGAGGTCTTGGTCAGCTTCAATGGTATCTTGAATGTGGAGTGCGCCGTACGGCCACCCGCAAGCAGCAAAGACGCAATCCCGCTCGACGCCACCGCAATTGCAATGTTTCCTGAAATACGGACCTTTGCGAGCATGTGCTTGATCAGTGTGGATTTCCCCGTCCCGCCTTGTCCATCGATGAAGAACAGTTTGTTGCCAGCAGTAGGTCTTTCGACAGCTTGCATGACTCCATTGTAGATTGTTTGCTGACCTTGATTCAATCGATACTCGTGGTCGACGATGTCTTGAAGCTCGGAGTGATCGTACTCCATTTCACGGCGAATGAGGTTGTTTTCCTGAAGCGAGGCATCCAGCAAATCCGGGAACTCCTCCAGTTGCGGCAGATCTTGGAACGTGTCGAGGGCCATCCCACTTGCGTGGAGGAATTCGTTGAGGCTCTTGAGCGTATGAAACTTGACCAAGTCTTCCTTTTCTTGGCCTTCTTTATCGCTGAAGCGCCCCGTGAAGTCGTTCGAGAGCGCCTCGTAGAACTCGTCCCACAATGCCCGAACCTCTATTAGCGTACACTAACAATGTAGCAAACAGCTGACGAAGCTGGTATGGCATCTGAAAATCGGCAGCTTCTTTCATGCAGTCTTTCCATTCGGAGTCACTTTCAAGAAGGCGCCGTTTTAAGACGGCATCGTGATACGTTGGGAAGACGTGTCCGTTGACCGTGCGGAGATCGACGAAGGACTTTGGTCCCTCGACATGAGTGAGTAGCACGCGCATGTAGAACCTTTCCTTATCCATGGGCGACACGTGTATCATACGTCCAATGGCAGCTTGGTATCTTTGGCGGCGTTCCCATGTCTTCCTCTTGTCGTTCCATTTGAAGTCTGCGAGCAAATCTTGGTACTTGATCGTCTTGGCCAGCTGGTTATCCTCGTGTTCACTGGAGCACAATTCGAAGAATGCCGTCAGCTTGGTGCGGCTACCGCGCCTAAGCAAATCATTGGGGTTATCGCTGGAACGGAAAGAAACCACTTGCTTGTTTACCAAGTGTACCGGACGCTGAATGACCGCGTGGGATTTCCTGTACCGAGTACTCCAGAGTCGCATGCATGCTTCCACCGGAGAGATGTATCTTGCGTTTAGGAACCGAATGATCTCGTTTAGCTCCCGCGTGTTGGATTCTCCGTTCTCGGTTTCCAGGGTAATCATCGCCTTGTCTGATCCCTTGTAGACGTACTTGTACAGGTACTTGACCGCCGTGATTTCTGTGCACACTTCCACGTTGATGCGGCAGTTGTACTTTTGCGAGAGGTAGGGATTGTACGGAACCACCCACTGATTCACCGTAGCGTTGTCGTATTCTCTGCCATTAAACTTGAGTACTCCGGCCTCTCGACGGCGTCGCCTGTACACGGGGAAGCCGTTTTCGTTTCCCCGAGTAACCTCCACTAACGGCTTCGGATACCCCTTCGTGCATTTACCATCCTTCATACAGGGGATCTTGGATGAGCAGCTCCACAGGGACCATGCATCATACATGTCATAACCGTTTCGAAAAGTTCTGGGTTTGCCCCGCGATCTGGTAACTCAGAAGACACAATCTTGTCAATGCTTTCTCGGGTGTCTGGCTTGTCGTCAACCTTCAGAATGATGAGGATGTGGGCATGTGGAAGACCCCGCTTTTGGAATTCCACGACATAAATCCGAGCAACTACACGACCGAGGACACCCTCGTCCAAGTCCTTCAGAAAGGTTGCCAACTTTTGCTGCCACACCTCGCCACGATGACCGGCCGGTCTTGAGCGGTTTGTCCTTCGGGAAGTTTCTCCTTGATCTCCTCCCACGTCGGGCTGGTAGTCATCGTAATGAAGAGATCTGGTTTATCGTATACCCGAACCATAGCCATGGCGTCTAGGTACGACTGGTACATCTGGCGCGGACTTCCCGAATGAGACGACGGCAGGATAATTTTCTTGCCAACTTGGTCCAGGAAGTGGCGACTGCGCCTTCCGTCGGGGTGAACCAAGCCACCGGTACTGCGATCGTACTCGGAAACTAAGCTCTCGCGGTCGCCCAACTCAACCGTAGTTTCACTGAGCAGCGCGTCTTGCACCCCGCGGTACTGGTCAGCGCGAATCTCGTTCTGGTGCGTGGCGATCCAGCGAAGTTGCTCTTGCTCGCACTTGGCTCGCTGGTCCACGCAATACTGCTGAAACAGTCGCCCACCTTGGTGTAGCACGGACTCATCGTCAGCCTTCTGGTACAGTCTGTACGCAACATGTTCCCGGAGCGACATCTCGTGTTTGCCTCCGCGAACGACGCCTTCTTTGTAGGTATCCGTGAACATCCATCCCAGTTCTCCATACGGAAGCAGCAATGGATACTGAAGCGGATCGTACGTCGCGTTTGTCTCGAACAGGCGCAGGAGCTGGCGTTGCCTCGTGTACAGTAGTAAGTCCCGAGGCTGCTCCAGATTCCCGTCCTCGATCAATGTCGCCCCCACTTCTGACACTGTAGGCAGGTTGTATGTCCTTGGGTTTGAAGCCTTTTCGTGCAGACGGAATACAGCGTCGACTACCTCGTCTGCATTGTGCTCTCGCACTTTCTCGCCGAAGGTTAGGAACTGCTGCGCGAACGGGTTATGCGTTTGCATCATCTGTTCGATATCCAAGAGCGCCACCGGATCCAGGTCTGCGAAAATACCCCTGCGTCTCTCTGCTCGGCGCTGCATGTCCGGGTCCACGATATAGATCTGCGCGAACTTGGGTGCTGTCCTCTCTCCCGTGTTGCGGTCGGTATACGGTAGTAGCGAGCCCAGATAATGCCCCATGGCGCCTTGGATCCGGTACGTGTACACTCCGTGTTGACCTGCAACGCTCTGATCCTGGCGGACGTCTTCAAACCTGCTTCCGCCAGAGCAGGAAGCACCGATCGACGTGAACGCAAACGCTTGGTTGTACGCCCTCACGTGCTTGCGAAATTCCTTATCTCCATACAGATGGAGTAGTCTGAGAGGCGCCGGTCGTAGCGGGGGCAGCTTCACTTTACCCTCGAGGCAGCAACCAACCTTGGACTCACCAGGCCACCTCCAAGCGTTGCAAACGTCGCACACTGTAGTAGAAGGTAGTCTGTGTCGTCCGTCAACGACGTTACGCCCTCTAACCATGGAAACATTAAAGTCCTCGTGGTTAGCGAGTGCTTCAGCGAGGTGAGCGGTCCGGCGTCTGTTCATCAAGCGCTCTCGTCCTCTATCAACCGCGTTTTGCGGTATATCTGCTCTGCGCTGGGCGTACCGTTCGCGATCGCGCTGCCGCTCTTGTTCGCGCTCATTCTGGCTCTGGGTAGCCCGTATTCCTTGTTGGTGAACACGCCTTTGCGTCCTCTCAGCTTGACGTTGTTCCCCACGCTGTAAAGCTCTGCGCACATGTTGGCGCTCAGTGTTTCTTTGCCGAGCAGCTTCCCTTTGAGATGGAATCATATTGGCGCGCCTCATGCGTTGTCGCTCTGCAGCTCCTGCTCGCCTCGCCGCCTCGCATACCGCCTCAATGCTTGGCGCAGTAACGACGGATGCCGTCTGGTTTGAACTACGTGCGGTGCTCTCAGTAGCAGCTGGAGGTCCCGCTGCAGCTTGACCGCTTTCTCCCGTTGTAGCGACAGCTTCGCCTTCTTCTCCAAGGTTGAGGGCTCGCAATGCCTTGTTCAGGTCATACCTTATTCTTCGTCACTTGGTCTGGCGACGTTGTCTGTCGCGTTGCTCTTCTGATGTAGCTGGTGTCGCGTTCACTCGCTCGTTTTCAGCCAGCGCGTGTTGTATCTCCTCTCGCGTGCGCTTCTTCCTGCCGCGCGCCATGCTCACTCACTGCGAAACGAAACAGAGTAATATAACGCGTTAGACAGAATGTCCAACTACACTGCACGTAGTAGTAGCCGGAGTCGTTCTTGGGTAGTAGTTTGTTGCCGCACGACCGCCAAGCCCCTTTCCATAATAAACCAATCACTTTCCCCATCTACGCCCTTGCGGTCCGGAGGGGTACTCATTGCAAAATGTGCTGTTGGCATTGCCAGGTTGGGCGGCCGTACGGCGGCGGTGGTCCTTGGCGCACTCCACCCCGTTCTGTTCCTCTACATTTTGGGGCGAATGTTTCAGGAACGTTTCAGGGCTTAAGGAGTCGCTCGGCTCCTACTGGGGAAAGCTTCGGGTAGGTATAGGCCAATAGGCAGACGCTAATGTGCACTCGCGCAGAGTGGGCGGTGGGCAAAAGCCCCAGAGCACGCGTCCCCTGGACAGGAGCCCCTCCCGGCCAGGCAAAGATTTCTACACCCTAACCTCCCCCAGGGACCTCAGATCACCATGGTATGTCGGGTATACTTGTAGCTAACATGCACACACGCAAGCGTACCTTCAATAGCGCGCCGCGCCACCGTTTCCAATATTCAAATCGGGGGCGTAAGTACGATTATGTGACCACACAATATTTATATTCACTTTTATAGCCAATCGCAGGCCGCCTTCGCTGCGCTCGGCAGCAAAAAGGCAGCTTTGGCGAATGGGGTCGCCATCGCTGCGCTCGGCAGCCAATGGGCTGTGGTTTTCTTTTCCGACGCTAGCGCACGTGACGAACAGACATTTACTCTGTTACTTGTGGTGGATGCGATTTCGTGCTTTGTGAGAACGTACCTATTGAAGTCACGAACCCAGGAAGACATGAATTGCTTTATGAAGTAGCACATTGCGTGAACCAAAAGGCAGCACGGCTTTAGGTAGACACGATTGTCGCACGTCGTTGGAACAACCAAGAGGACGAAAGTGAGAAAGCCGAAACCACCGGCCTTGTGAGGCAAGTTCTGACTGACGAAGGAAAGGAATCGTCCAACACAACTATGCGGAAGTGGTAAGACCACAAAAGAATCGTTTATACCGAAGTGGATCCAAAGTCACCGCAGCTGCACGTGGTGGAGCGAACCCACCAAACGTTGATCGGAATGGTCAAAACCATGATGCACCAGTCGGGATATCCGAGGTCGCTCGGGGTGCATGCGTTGCAGTCCGCACTGTATATCAAGAATCATGTGTTCTGCAAAGGTGTAGGCCGCAGTTCGTACGAGATGGTGTATGGCACGAAGCCGGACCTGCAATATATCTGAGCTTTCGAACCGTTGGTGTACTGTCATACACCGGTTGCAATGCGCAAGAAGCTGAGAGTCAATTGCAGAATTGGATTCCTACTTGGCTACCAGGAGGATGTTGTGGGGCAGGTAAGTCCATTCTCCTACGGAACATCAGAAAAGGGTCTGGCGCAGATGCCAAGGTAAATGAGAGCATAAAACGCTTGGATCGTTGCGACAGTGCATTCAAAACAAGGTAATAAATGGCTGCACACATTTGACGAATTCTGAAGCCGTAGAAAGAGATAGCGAGGACGCGTCATAACATGCTGCGTGCGATGAGGACGCGGATATGCCAGATTAGTATCCGAGCTTCAGGAAAGTGACTCTCGAGAATTTTGATTTCTTGAAGATATTTATCCACATCAATCACGAGAAGCAATTTCTGTTTTTTTGGATGGGATCGTTTGAAATGTTCTAGAGCTCTCTCTATATGTCAGTCTCCATTCGATTCTAAAAGAGATTGTTGCACGACACATCCTTTACCAAACTCCTTCATAATTATAAACGTGTACAACTGATAATTGTACCTATGCATAACAATGAAAAACTCATCGACTAGTGCATAAGTATAAATCCAAGTGAGGACGGACCGGTTGGTCTTGTGGCTGCATATAACAAGCAGGATCTCACAAACCGATTGAACATCAGTCGCATGTACTTTGTTGACATTGATATCACACCAGGTTCGCTATTATCTGTATCTGAGATCGTTGCTAAATTCTCTGGATTAACCACAGCAAACGCAGCAACTTCAGCCGCAGTTGCGTCATTGTCGTTCACAACAGAACCTGACGAAGCCTGATCACGCACCATGTTATCCACATCGACCTGGATAACGCTTTGACCGTACTCAAGGAGGTAATCATAGATACGAGATCACTTAGCACCCACAACCAGCATTCCTTGAACACGTGCTACCAGAAATGGCTTTGTCTCGCCTGTATCAGATGGATATGTCTCGTATATGTCTTTGATAATCTCGTGATTATGCAAAAAAACAACCTTTCTTCACTTGTAATTGTCCTTTGCGTAATAACCATTGAACTGCAAATCTAAATGGACAGTCTGTCAACCTGATATGTTGTCGAGGGCACCTTCCAGTGCTACGTGACTTGCGCTGCTTCCAGTCGTGCGCACAATTATATGTCCGCTGATAGGGGTCATAACCCTCCGGCACTAACTCAGACTTCATTTGACCTCTTTTGGTCTTCTTATTATGCTCTTTTCTTGACATTGTTCTTTAGCCTCACATTTCCAGAGTAGACTTAACATTTGTATGGGAGCGATTCAGCAAAGACTGTCAAAATCGACCGAGATTGCCAAATTTGGACTGAAATCACAATACGAATACTGGGAAAATAATCCTGTCCTCCAACGGCGGCGTTTTTTTTTACTGTTTAGCTGTTCCTAAGAATTTAAGTCGATAGCCACTTCAACTACCATTTAGCGCATTTGTAGTCGCCTTTTTTGTGCTGTTACCGTATCCATCACTTTCCTCTTAGCATCCTGCCGACAATGACTGAGAATGCTGAGAGCAACTTCATCAAAGATCTGTTGGACTCGTTTGAACAAGATCCCGCACTCCGAGTAAGGAGCCGAAGCAGCGCTATACGGGTGGCCTGCTTGCAGCCCACGACAATGGTGTTTTTGACCCTGCTGTCGGCTGTCAGTACGAGGCACGAGAGTTGTCGTCAGCGAGCTGAAGATCCAGCTATAACTTAGCGTCTAGATCTTGCTAAAGTCGCATTGTAGCTACCGAGAAACTGAATTGACCGCCGTCGTCTAGGGCTGTTAGAGAAAGCTAGGGTTTAGGGTTTAGGGTAGCTACGACAGCACTTTTATTTTTGGCGACATATACCCCCAGGCGATCAGCTCCCAATAGCGGTATAATGAAAACCTAGCAGTCCTAAACGTCGATAAAATGTGCATTGCGGTGTCGGAAATGCCAGTCGGAAAAATAATATTTGTATTGTAATTATGCTCACCTACATCCCTGACAGCACAGACAGGTCTAGTTGGATCATTGAAATCACATAGTGAGTGGGAATATAGTACATCTAAGCTCGCAGAAACAAGCTCATGCGGACCCCTTTCACCAACGAGCATGACAAGGATCTTGTCCAGAGAGCGAAGGCATTTGCAGACAACGACCATCGAATATCATGACACGTAATCGCAGAACAAATGCGTTATACAGGAAATACGGCAACGACCTTTCAAGCTTCCCTCCTTCATTTTGCACGGCTGTTCATCGTACTCGAGGTAGGCGACCAAGGGTTCACAACTCCACTCACAGTGGTGTTCAAAAGAGCTGACAACGCATCACTGTCCCACCTACAAGGGGACACGAACGTCCCCTCACAGCAGCCGTTGCAGCAGCAAGATATACAAGTGCGTGATGATGGCTTTAACGAGAAAAACACCATTCTGATGCAGTGCTTTGTTACGGTTGTGAATATAGGTTCGTGTTGGGAGAATGTATATCTAGATGATGTCCGTGAACTACAAGACAAGGGTGGGGATTTGGGTGTACGCAGCAATCTCGAATTTCACAAGGACTCTAGAGAGATGGAAATTGGCGGAGGTATGCCTTCGAGAGAAGTTATTCTTGCTGCAAGCACAGAATTTGTTTTACCGTTGGAAAAAGCAGAGCGTGCGGCGGCTAATGTATTTGATTACATTCTACGTAAAGAAGTCCAGAGCAAACCGTGTAAAACCACGACCACGCTGGAGAATTGCTACCTGAAGGCGTAACAATGATCCTACAGTCAGATTTAAAAAGAAGATGTGCTTGTTGACATTGGGTCAGGACTTGGAAATGTAGTGCTTCAGTGGGGGGCTGCAGGCGACAGCGCGAAAGTGCTTTGACATTAAAGCACATAATGGTATCTGGCGAGCTGGGCTTAAAGCGATTTAGAGAAGCCAGTATCGCTGGTATCTTCTCGATCGTATCACACTGACAAGTGCTGATGTGCTTACTGTTCGGTTGACCACAACTGTGCCGTATAATAGCGCGACAATCGTTTTGCGAACAATATTCGCTTTGATCCAAGCACTGATGAGTATATAAAGGGGCAGTTGTGCTAAATGGAGTTTGTGCGTTTTACAGTAACAATAGCATCGAAGTGTCCACGCCATCGAGAGCCATGTGTGTCGCGATTTTGCAGCAACTTTCAACTAGTGGGTGAGATACATGTGCCGGTTAGCTGGAAGAGTACGCCGCAAATAGTCTACATATACAAGCAACGACAATATCAATTTGAGTAAGATGGTTTGTTAAGCTATAATCATAATCTAATCTCACGCACTACATCACTATTTGCATCAGCTTGTAGATTAGCACTTGCTTTCAGCTTGTACAACTCTGAAGATTTTCGTACTCGCCCTTTGTTTGAGAATAGCTTCATTGGCACGTAGTAGCGGTGAAATTTTTCCCAGCAGATCCACGTCTCGTGAGTACAGTAATATGGCTCTTTTGGGATGTATTTACTCGTTGACAGAGGCAAGCACAATGCACAACACAATAATCCGTCACTTGAGTAGAAAAACTTTCTTCCCAACAACAGACTATGTATTGACGTCGTTTTCGATTTCAGTCTGTGAGCATTTGTTTGGGCGAGACGGCTGAACACTGTTTTTGCGGACTACCGGTGGAATCGCCGCTTCCACCGATCCATACAGCACTGACGGGTGATAGATTGTCATTTGCTGCTGGTGAATCAGGGCTGTGTAAAACATTCTTCTTTCACTCGGTACGCCCTGCCATTTTCCCGTGATCTGCTCAGATGCCAGCGCTGCAACAAA
Organism: Phytophthora boehmeriae; assembly: GCA_011947355.1. Lineage (NCBI taxonomy): Eukaryota > Oomycota > Peronosporomycetes > Peronosporales > Peronosporaceae > Phytophthora > Phytophthora boehmeriae. The sequence goes on along the minus strand of JAAVTJ010000250.1, from coordinate 224,161 downwards.
TGCACAATGAGGGTCCTGAGCTTTAACGACGCCAACAGCTAGTTTTCCTGTCTGGAACGCACTGACTCGAGCAACATCTACAGAAGCAAAACTAATTTTTTGAACCACGTTTTAAACGAGTGGCCATCGGAAATTAAAAGCCGCCCGCGCATTTGATCTAAACGATCAACGCCCTACATGAACTTATTGTAGTTTTTGATGCACGTTGGTGCAGTAACCGAGTGCTTATCTGCGCCACGCCTTCTCTCCGCTATTTTGATGGAAGATTTTTTACGGGTCACCGACTGGTCTGGTCTCGGAATCGGGTCTTGCCTACTTCGAGACCCGATTCCGAGACCCACAACGGTATTTCTGTTCGGGTCTGACATTTGGGTCTTGATGGAGACCCATACCTAAGACCCAGACGAAACCAACGGTTAGGGAAGCATTACATCGATCTGATGCAGCATCTTATGAATGGGAGCACATCGTGCAAACAAGTAGTAACATGATAGTAATGGACATTATGTCCATTACTATCGTGTTACTGCCTAGATCGAGACGGCAATTGGCTGGTGAACACGGATAGTTCTATTAGTTAGCTAAATCACTTTACCATTTCCATTCTTGCGCGATGGCACCGACACTTAGACGCCCGCCAAAGCGAGCTCCAGGACGTCCTAAGTCGCGAAAAACACAAACCTGTTGGCGGTGCGACAAGACGCTCAGCACGTCAACAAAGCTGAAGCACCATCTTCTACGCAAAACAGGCTGAGGGCCTAAAGCCGAAGCGACAAAGAAAAAAACGTCAAGAAAAAATCGGTTTACCAGTAAAGCGTATTCGATTAAGCGGGAGTTAGACAAGGTAGGTCTATGGAGCGACGTTGAAGAGGCAAAGACTGATGACGACGAAGAAATGCTGGCCAGCCCTGTGGCTCGGACGTGGCTACCTCAGCCAGGCAACCTGAAGCCGGCCAAAGAATTGGCGCGCGTAGACTGGTCAACGATTGTTGATCTTCGCTGATTGTGTTAGGTCAAACATTAGTTTTAAATAGTATTTTCCTTTAGTACTAAGAATCTAATAGACCGAAAATAGATCAGAACGCTTGCATTAGCTTTGGCTCAAAGTAGCCCGTAACAGCTCAGAAACACACCAACAGCAGTTAGTAAACGGACCTTTATATTCGTGAAACAGCCGAAAACTTGATTTTCACGCTAAAAATGATTTTGCCTACAGACGATTGGAAGAAATCAATCAAATCATATTTAAAGTGATAGTTTTAAAAATGATGTACCATTTATATTTGGTCAGCTTCAAGGTGCTGTGACTTAGACTACGCACTGTACCAGCTCTTGTTTTGCGTTCTACTACACATAAACTCTTGCATAGTACTTGACGTGTAATAGAGACCCGCTCAGACGTCAGTCATTTCTGTATTGGATTGATGTTTTGGGAGCACCAAAACCAATTCTCCGAACGGTTACTTGTACGTTGCGGAAGACCCAACAGCCACATTTCCACGAGTTTTATTTCCGCATTTCTGCAAAAGCCTAGTGAGGAGAAGCAATTTCAAATGGAACGCCAGCGCATTAGCGGCTTTAGCACAGAGAATTGGGGTTCCGACGTCTCCTACGCGTATACAAGCGATGAAGAGGCCGTAGAGCATCTGGACTCCGGAGAGGGTATAGCGGCCGAGCGTTCACAGGCCTTACGTGCTGCTCGTGTAGTAGAGACCCTAGACAGCAGCAGTGACGGTGATGAAGAGGATGACTCTCAACTCGAGACAGCTGGGGGCGAAGAAGAGAACTCGGAACACGAGACGGAGATTGGAGGGGCGAAGAAGAGGACTCCGAGGGGATTGCTGGGCGTGCTTCAGTGCTTGAGGAGGCAGACTCAGTGAGTGGAAGCGACGTAGGTGAGGCAAACGGTACGAGTGACGGGGCCTCGGACCCTGAAAATACAGGAGCTGTGTTCGGTCGTGGGAGTCGATACTCAACCGTTATTACCCATCGAGGCTTTCAGTACACTCGCGCGCGACAATCTTCTCGAAAGATTGCCTACCGTTGTAGTGTCTATCGGCGTACGGGTTGCAGAGGCAAGATAGAGTTCAACCTTAGATCACTATCCTATTGCAACTTTGTGGAGCACACATGCCGTGTCATTTCGGCTCCTGTGGAGCACGTACGAGACATCACCAGAGCCATGGAGGACGCGGTGGATGCGATGTTGATAGGCAATTTGACAGCGACAGTCCATAGGATTTGGGATTCCATTAACGAAGAGTTTTACCGCAACCAGGCGCTAGAGTCGGTCCGAGGGCTTTCACGTGAGCAAGTGATACGGAGAGTTTATCGCACCCGTCGGCAACATTTTGGAGGTAGTATTCATGGCATGATTGAAATTACAGACCTATGCTACGTTTCTGGCACCACTCTAGTATTCTTTCAATTTCATCATATATACTACGAAGACAACAGACTTCAACGCATTACTGGATAGGCGCATCCTAGATTGCTGGAGCTGTTAATGTACCCGGAATCCTCCATTTTTATTGACGGTACATTCCGATCAGTGCCACGACCATTTCACCAATGTGTCGTTTTGATGGTACATGATCCAGCCAGTCAAGTGTTCGTGCCTGCTATGTACGTGCTAACCACGGCAAGAACAACTCGAACATATCGAAAAGTGTTTTGGCATATGGCTGACGCCACGGACGGACGCCTTCGTCCATCTCGCGTGATGGTCGACTTTGAGCAAGCGCTTATCGATGCCCTGGAGGAAAAATCCCCAACCGCACGTCTAATGGGTTGTTTTTTTTTCATTTTAAATAAGCAATGCGTCGACGAATGGTTGTTCTACATATTGAGGCTGCAGCTATCGGCGTTGCTATGGAAGTGGGCATGCTAGACTTGCTGACTGTCGTTCCTCCCCACCAAGTGGACCCACTGGGCATAGACTATGTAACGAGCAAAATCCGGCGCGAGTGTCTGCAGCGCCGAATTACCTACACCTCGAATAAGTGGACTAGCTTTTGGGCGTACTTTCGGAGGACTTGGATTGTCCGTTTCCCCGTTGATTTGTGGAATATAGCCGGGATTGACAGAGACATTGTTGCGAGGACAAACCATCCACTCGAAAGATTTAACCGAGAGATGAATGCCACAATCACCTTGGCACACCCAAACCTACCTACATTTGTGGGAATAATTGACAGATTATCGCAGATATGTTCGGCTACTTTCCGACATTACAAATCGCCGCGCAGCTCCACCAGCTCGAAACAAAATTCAGCTTCCAACGCCGGTTGTCCTAACGCAAAGACGAAGGAATGCTGTCAATCTCGTCCAAGCAGGTGATGGCCAAAGGCGAGATGCTCGAAGCGATCAGACAGGGAGAACTCGCCGCGCCGGGCGGCGATCAGCACGGCAACCGTCCTCTCCTAGAGCCACGCGTGCCTCACGCAGAAATGCACCGGCTGCGTAAAGTGTTTTACAGCAGCATTGAAAACAAAGCCTGTAGCAAAGGTAAACGCAGAAAACATATATTCTAGTTTATAATTATTTTTAAAAAAGAAACTGAAAATAATGTTTCTTGGCGATCGCAGCTTTTGGTCTGGTCTCACTATTCGGTCTTGCTACATGTTTGGGTCTTGTTTGGGTCTGGTCTCGGTTTCGGGTCTCGAAGTAGGCAAGACCCGATTCCGAGACCAGACCAGTCGGTGACCCGAAAAAAGTCTACCATTTTGATTGACGAATTATCTGCATTGGAGACGACAGTGACAATACCCATGATGCTGCGATATTTTTGTAGGCAGCAAAGACAGCTTGACGTGATGTGCCCTTAGGAAATTCATCTTTTCCAGAATCACGTGCTTAGGAAAATGTGCGCTTGTCGACCGAACAGCTCCCCGAAAGTATAATCCTTCAACCGAAGCGCTTCAAGTAGTTTGGTCGAGATACAGTAGTTGTCGCTGTTGATCACAGGTCTGATGCCGAAGAAAGGCCGTGCAACTTCGACGACAAGCTGGCGCATAGTGGAGGAAATCTGGATTACTTCGCTCAGTGACTGTGCCCCTCTCGAGTTGAACATCTCTGATTCGAGCGGATAGATTGCTCTGGCAATGGAGACTGAAGTTCAAAGCTATCCACGTCGACGCACAGCACAACATGTATATACGAAAGTGATATTTTCCGGTAGGTTTCTGTGGGCTGTAGAGTATGAGCAGTCTCCCAAACATTGACCTACACGCCACACCTGTTTCGTCTAGGACTTTATCGCGACCGATGTCCAGGTATTTGGACCCCGTCGTCTTTAGAATGTTCATAATTGGGCGAAGCCTTGCCGCAGCATCGTTTTCGGAGGATTCATACTGCAGCATGCATCGGATACAGAACACTTGTCTTAGCAGTTTGAAGCGCTTCAGTGGCATAATATTTTCCAGGCCTGTGCTACATCCACCGCCAAAAATTACGTCTTCCACTTGCTCTCCCCAGTAATTGGCGTACTCGCCTTTGTCAATGGTCCTCATGTAAAACAAAACTCCAAGAAATGTCATCAACTCTTGAACTGTGAAGAGCTTCCCAATCGGCACTGGTTCAGCTGGGCATAGGTGTTGGTTTCATGTAGAACTTGCCCCCAGAAGTATAGTGGCAGATACACAAAAAGCTAGATACCACCGAGTGTTCAAACACGTGGCGATGTTCATCTCGTAACTTAGCGTCTGCTGAGCCGTCGGCGCGAACGAAAATATTTGATGGCGCTTGAATACTGGCGTTTGGGTCGAAGTTCTTATTCGCAATTTGCTCCACTTCTTGTAGTGTAGCTGGTAGACGAGTAACTGGGATGAAAGGCTCCGCCGTTTCATCCGAATCACCAAATCCCTCTAACAACTCAATATCATCACTCAGCATCAAATTCTCACCGTCTAATTTTTCACAAAGCGTGTTCCATTGTAGTTCACATTTCCACGCTGAACAAGATTCAGCGACACAGTCTCAACCTGCTTTTGAAATTGGGTGTCAAGCCATTTGATTTGGAATAAGGCTTGACGTTTGATATATCTGCACACTCTTCCAACGATGTATGTAGCCCCCGCTTGTTTATATGGGTCACGAGGCATCCAACTTTCTTTTGCTGAGGCAAAAGTGACCAGTGAGTCAATGTAGAACGACGGCGACGACGATCGACGAGTGGGTGGAGAACGTAGATGAGCACTGCTTGCATTTAAAGTGACTCGATTCGGAGAGCTAGGCAATTCTGCTAATAAAGCTTGAGGCCCTGACAATGGTGCAGATACAGCATCAATTCGTTGACTTGCTACACGTTGGTGTTTGTTCTGATCCGCTGACACACATGTGTCCATCGTGAGTCGCCTATTTCGCTTTTGTTGGTGGACACCAGCGCTGGCAGAGCCATGTGGAGATGGTAATCCTAAGGGTACGATCGGTCTGGAGCGCTTGGGTTGCTTCTTTGGATAGGGGATGGTGTGTGTGTGGCGTTTTCCGCGTTGATCCACGCATGTATCGATGATGGCAGCACGCGATGTTTTCTGTACTAAACGTTGTTCTCCGTCTACCCACGCATATGCAATATCATCTCTACAGACAATGCATGATCGACAAACGAAGAATCTCTTTCCCTGCAAAATACCAAGTATTTTGCAGTTTATCACCAATCAATTCTATCCAAAAGCTCTATATGTCAGTGCCAACACCTATGAAACCGTCTTCTTGGACTTGATACCGATGCTCGCCCGTTTTATCCACCGAGTGTTCATATATCGTAGAAATGAATTGGGCCCACGAGACACCGCATCGTCGATTTTTCACTTTCTTTGCAGTAGTCTTCGAATTTGCCATAGAAAAAGGCATGAGCCATCCTAGGCCTTCTTAAAAGTTGATGCTGGGTCACTGTTACCCGAGACGTTAGAAGCCAAGCTACACGAAAGGAAAAATTATCTTTTTTCTAATGTTTTTATTTCAGTCGAAGTCGACGAGATTCAGAAGAGGAAAAGCGTTTAGGGGTCGATGAACTTGAAAGCGCGCCAACTTCCTGACAATGATAGATTCTTGGCGCCAATAAGCTACGGATGTCGCTGCGGAAGAGGCAATCTGGTTTAAATACCTATTGTGTGAGCTCATCGGCCAGGAGCGATTATCCCCAGTGATGATCCACATCGACAAAATGCCTGTCATCTATCACGTCGAAAACACACGATCGTATGGATGCCTTAAGACGTTGATGTGAAATTTCACTATCTTCAAGATGCGTACCCGCAGCGTGAGCTTGGTATCATGCATCGTGCCACAGCAGAAATGCCTGCTGACACTCTTACAGAGGCTCTAAACAGCACACCAAGTTGAACGCTCATTTTGACTTGCGCAGTGTCAAATAGCCCAGCTGGAACTGTACAATTCACCCAGGCATCACCATGAGGGAGCGTCTTAAAGCGTCATGTGGAATACTGACAAGTCGAGCTGTGAGCGATAACGATGCCGTGAGGTACGTATTCTAATTGACCCATCTAAAATAGCGACCAAAACATATCAGACTCAAACTGCTCATTTGCAAATAAACCGCCACCTAAACTAGCGCCAACTTACCAGTGTAGCGACATGGATGTCTAACAGTGACGACATCCTTAGTATCATAAAAAATTAAGTCACTCTTCTAGTATTGAAAACCTGTACTTTATGCGCACTGTATGCCAATACAAAAGTTATTTTACCACTTGGTGTGGCTGCCCATAACTTGCATTACTTCATCAAGACGTTTTGGCATCGAATACACTATCTGTTTAATAAAGTCACCACTGATTTCGGCTTAGACAAAAAGTATTCTTCTTCAGGGCTTTAATAGAAGATGCAGGCATGCTATTCAGCTCGCTTTTCAAGATTACCCAAACATTCTTAATACGGTTTAGACCCAAACTTCAAGCAGGGTGTCTTATGTCTCTTGACATCAACTACCAGATGCTTGAAAGATTTTATTTTTGCTCGATGCGTGCAGGACACACTGTCCAGTTATTTGGTATACTAATATCAATACACTCTCACGCTTACAATACGAAATGGTAGATCAAGAAGTGCTAACTAAGAAGCACTATGATCAAGCGCAGCATGGTGAGTGTACCAGCACTCCTACGATCGGTTAGTAGCGAGGACCAGTCTCTACAAGCTTCAACTCATATCGCCTAACTTTGCTACGTTAACTGGCAGCGTATCGGATCTCCCGTTCAAGCAAACTCCGCAAGCGATTAAAGCCTCTGATTGGCTACGATGAAGAAAACGAGCAACGGAGGGGCCGCAATACATACCACGATTAAACTAAAGACTGTTGAGAGAAGCAGCAGGAGTAGCAACTGGTCAGATTTTATCGTGTTCCATCTGATTTAGAGCTTCTAACTGCTACGTGGCACTTGGTGGGTGCTGTGGCGGTGTGGTGGTGCCCGCAAAAGACTCCTCCACCGCGCTTGCTCGACGATCGTAACATGCTGAATCAAAAGCGACTTAGTGGAATTGGTTACAGTCTGAGGGCTGTGGAGATAGAAGCTAATCGTACTGGCTTGCGGCGAGCTCACTAAAGCATCGAAGATGCTGCGAAGACATTTGTGTTGTGTCGCGCCTGCGACGAAGACTTCAAAATGAAAAGTGAGTGTATTTTGGAACAAATCAAAGAAATGCAAGGCGCTGTCCTCAGAGTTGCACAATCCTATCGGTGCATACGCACTCCTGCCGGCTTGTCAGCCTCGGCGTCATCTGCAGCGCCCTCTAAAGGTCACGTCAACAGCGACCAGTACAGTGTTGGTCGCCCGTCCAGTGTTGGTCAGTCTCCAGGACAGTGTTGGTCTCCCGACAGTGTTGGTCTCCCGTCAGCGTTGGATTGGAAGATTTTTTCTTGTACGAATACGGAACTGATCTGACTTATGATCAGACATTGTGATCAGAGTTTGGAACAGATATAATACCAACCAAGATAGCACTTGTAGTGGGGAAATTGGTGCATTTAAGACTTACTAGTAGCTATCTTGAAAGACTTACAGACTGACACTCGTACTAGCTTCGGAGCTTGATGGGACAGACTTCTCTACTTCGTCGATATCACTATCGATATCAGATGGGATATCCACAACCTGTGGCAGGACAATACTTTCACGGGTAATACGACGGGTGCGGCCACGGGGAACATCGGCAACACGACGTACGTACTCGGCTGAAATAGTCTTGATCACCGTCACGAAGGTTGCCATTGACGGGTGCGGAGTAGGAAACCTTGCATTAAGCTCTCGGTTAAATCTTTCCAAGGGGTTATTGGTCCTTGCAATCAGCTCATTGTTCATACCGAAAACGTTCCAAACCTCAACAGGGTAGTACTTGATCCAAGTTCGATCGAAATATCCCCAGAAATCACTCCATTTTGCAGTATCATAACCAACCCCAGCCTGGGCACAACGTAGTTTAATTTCATGCTTCACCCATTTGATTCCTCGGATGACGTGTGAAGGGTCAATGACAGTCAGCGTGTCCAGCACACCACGTGTCATGGCAATGACACACTCTTCTTCAGGAATTGCATAACGCTTCATTGCACGGCGAAGTGCTTGTTTCAAATGAAACAAGCACCCTAGAACAATGGCATTGGGGAATTGCGTTTGCAACGAATCCATCAAAGCGGTTTCGAAGTCGCACACGATCTCAGCTGGGTCTAGCTGTTGATCGGTGGCTTGAACCACAAAGTGTATCATATCCCAATAGCTATCTGCTGTCCGTGATGTACTTAAAATGTAGAACACTGGTACGAACACACCAGACGCTCGATCATGCACCATGAAAACTACGCATTGAGCCTAACCTCGTGGTACGCACCTGAAGGTGCCATCAACAAACAGCGTAGTGCCATGACAGCGTAGCAGCGCCACCAGTTGAGGGTGTGCCCAACCCAGAAGTCTTGTGGGTTTCTCCAGATCGTCACGATTGATAGTAACATAGTGAAACTGAAAAAAGAAACGGCCTCGTCGAGAGCGAGCGACAGTGGTGGTATTTCAACAGAGCCGTGTACATTTCCAGAGTAATGTTGACTTCTCACACGGTGAACTCGTCGAACTACTTGCTGCTCCGAGAGCCCGCAGACAACATGCGGATTGTCCGCAGCATAGAATTGACGCCGTAATGTTTCCCATACTTGTCGAACAGGCCACGCAAGGTTCTCGATTGCAAGAAGATCACATTGAGCTTTCATTTCATCCTTCACATTTGTGACTGTGTCCACAACAACTGCACTACGACATGTATGCATCCTTACGACAGAATATCCCATTGTCGCAATTGTGAACTCCATTTTTCCCGGACAGCCAGTACGAAACTTGGAGCACCGAAACACTATCTTCACCGACGATCCCCATGCACGTGTGTATTTGTATCCTTTGTAGAAGCATGTCGTGCGTTCTGCACGCCTGGGTGTACTGCCGACGTCGACAGCAACTTGAAGATGAGCTTCTTCGGATTGTTGCTCCATGATGCTACCCTCCAGGCCTGCTTCCAACTGCCCAGCGCCTCCGCCAGGATCCGCCGACCAGTCCATCTTCCTCTCACGATGCTTATTTCCCACTGACGCACACCCCTTACCGGCCTGACCTCTTCACTGCTAGTCTACTCGCAACCTGTGTCGGCTCGACACCAATGGATTTCAGATCGTAAGTCAGATCATCAACGACACAACAGTCTGATCGCAAATCTGATCAGATCGGAATACGTACCATTTCGGAGGCAACCGTTGGATCGTTGGTCACCAGCCAAGGTAAATCCTTTGCTGGTTGCCAACCGGATGGGGACGGAGCACTATCAACAATTTGTGTGTATGCAGATAGGATTACAGCTTACAGTAACTTTTACTTGTAGCGCAGGAATGGCAACACTACTTCTCCCCACTCAGCAGACTTAGGATTGCGGGAGAACAGCGCTGAGCTGCTTATCCGTTTACAGTAGGCTAAGATATACCATACTAAATACAAGTAAACTATCTGCATGACAGAAGTTACTTCAACTGCGACAGGAGGAGGGAGCAACTCGACAGAAATTAACTACCAATCCTTCACATGCCTTCATAGTAACATGTCGAAGGAGTCGACGAGGTCATTTTAGTTCGGACAACTGAAGTGTCATCGCATTGCCGAACTCATCGATAGCAGCAACGATTGGCTAAATATTCGATGGGTCTCGCATTTCATTGATTAAAAACAATGTCCTGCATAATCCGTTCAAGAGTCATTTTTAACAGGCGATGCCTGTAAGAGGAGGCACTTATCGAGTGGAAATAGAGAAAATGACTAAATCCGGAATTTGTCCAATCGTAGTAGTGATTTGACAGCACCATTGCTTGATATTTTAAGCTACGTGGTGCAGTCGCTGATGCATGAAATAGATCGATGTAGCTGTCGAGCGCGAAAAAGACTTCGACCCCATACTAGTGCTGTTTGAAGCCGCAGTGATCGATTTCAAAAAATAGACAAATTGCATAGTTGTACCAAGAAACGATACCGCGCTCATCTCCATTTCATTGAGGGAGGATTTCAAAACCCAAACAGAAAGAGACTAGCTTGACGACACCCAGCTCGGCGAGCTCATGGTAGAAGCAACACCTCCAGTACTATTATGCCGATTATCCATCCGCTTCTCCGCCGAAGAATCTCCGGCAGCCACTTGGCAGCTACTTGCATCGAGATAAGGTACAGCGACGGACAGAATGCTACTGCCAGGTAAAAAGGGCGCATGTGATATAGAAAAGTGTACACATATCGCTATCAACCAATCAAATCGCCCGTCGCACCGTTCAATCGCTAAAATAAATCTCCACCAGCCACTCGATAAAATGGAGGCAGCGGACGAGGAGACCTCGCAGCCCCCACCACCCGCGACAGCATTGCAGGAGGCAGAGGAGATTGCCATCACAGGCTTCCTTGACGAGGTGTACGCGCCAGCCAAAAACGCCGCATGCACTACACTATAAAAGAAAAACGACGTGTCCTCTTAGCGACAGAGGGGCTCAGCCAACGCAAAGCTGCACAAGCTCAAAAGATTCCGCGGTGGACCATCAATACGTGGCGCAAGAGCAAGGATGGTATCTTTTCGTTTAAAGGCAGCGAGAAGGCGCTGTCACAAGCGCCAGGTCGCCCCGAAATTATCCCATTTCGGGGTGAACTTATCGTCTTTATGAAAGATGCACGCCGTGAGTCTCGGCCGCTGACAGCCTCGTTGATGGCTGGCTACATTCGCGAGGAGCACCCGGGATGGCTGGACAGCTACGCAGAGAAAAAGAAGGATCAGTTTACAGCTTATCAGTCTCTCCTAAGGTTGCTCCAACATTTTGCGTACCGGCACGGCTTCGTAAAGCGCACTCCGCACGGTTTGAAGGTACTAATATGCTGTAATTTGTATGATACTGTAAGCTAACAGAGTATTTTCATTTTACGCTTATGTAGGAAAAGCTAGAGAACCTAGTAGAGGTTCAGGACAATTTTGCTAAGTTTTTCCAGGCAAACTATAGCAGCTATTCTGCCAGCCAAGTTTTTAACTGTGATGAAACAGGTATTTACTTTGATGCACCGCCGGGAAAAATATTGGCGGAAAAGGGCAAGTCGTCAGCCATAACGGCTCAACAAAAGCACTTGGCTCGATTGACTGCGGTGTGCACTATTCGTGCTGATGGTATCAAGCTCCCACTGCTTTTTATTTTGCGTGGAGAACCGAACGGAACCATCGAGAAGGAAGAATTGCCAACATACCCCGAAGGTGAGTCATATTATTATTATTATTATTTCGTGTACTTATATTCTTTCTAGGTCACGTGTATACTGTACAGACAAAAGCATGGATGGACTCTCGCGTGTGGAAGCTTTACCTACGGTCGCTTCTGCAGCAGCACATTACGCGCTCAGCTCTACTACTCGTAGATAACTTAGAGTGTCATGTCTCGGGCGAATCTGAAGCTATAGTTTCGGAGGAACTTGGCGCTGTACTACAACCATTGCCTAAAAACGCTACCTCCATTTGCCAGCCCTTAGACGTTGGCATTATGGGACCTCTCAAGGCAAAGCTGAAGGCGTTATGGCTGTTTGAAAACGCTACTGCTACGACAGCGAAAGAAAAGCGCTTGGCCACGATAAAGCGTGCCATTTCAGCCTGGGAATCGATTAAAGCAGATACCGTCACTAGTGCATTTAACAAGGCACTAAAAGCCAATTTTAGTGCAAATACAGCTACCCTCTCTATCTTTTACCAAAATCGTTATTAATTCGTTCTCACATAACCAGGCTACACACACAGGACAGATTTTGCACCTGCGGGAAAGTGGCAGATGCATTCTGTCCGTCGGTGTAGCACCGAAGTGGTCATTGACACAGCAATTCGGAGCAGAACCAGGGCGATAGTACCACTCCTGGCAGCCTCGACATTTCACAAATTTGAACAAGCCAAGCGCTCATGTCGTCAAGGCGTCTTGCGGCGACGCAGCGTGCTAGACGTACGAACCTCGGGGTGCGCCTGCGAAGCCACAGAAATAGGTTTGAAATACTAGGCTTTCGTATGACACCAACTACGTAAGTGAATAATAATTACCGGATATAGTTGATTCTTCACTTTCCACCTTTTTCGCCCGTTTTCTCCCTCTTCTTACATGCACTCCCTGTTAAGCTTAATAAAAAGCCGTTTAAAAACGGTTTTTTTAAAAAGAAAATCATTCTTCCAATCGAATGTTGCAGGAATGTTGTTTGAATAAACATGCTCCAATTGCCGCCAAAAAATACATACAGGAGCGATGCAGGAGCAGTGGGAAGCGGCTCAGCTGGGGTTGCGCGTGTTCTTGGACGAGGACACCGAGTACGTCCAATTCCTCTCCAGTTTCGAGGAGCTTCTCACGCGTAGATTGCGCTTCGCCCAGTGCTCGAGAGCTGGAAGTCTCGTGGAGAACGTCGACTTCGATCGGTTTGCGCAGACTCTTCCACTGCTCCAGTCTCTCCACGCTTTGTTCCAAGGCAAGCTGAAGCTGCTGACGGATCTGCCAGAGAAAAGAGGAGCAGCTATTGCTCGTGGGAAGTGCAACACGCTGGTGCAAGTGATGGCGGACATGCTCAGCGTCCTCCGCGTCCCGTACGCTCAGCTTTTCAGCACAAGTGACGCGACGCAGACGGCACTGGAGCAAGTTTTAGCACTCGAGGACAAAAGTTGGGACGCAGATTTATTGGAGAATTATTTGATGACCCAGAAGTTAACTGCAGAGAAACTGGTTGAGCGTCCGTTGCAGCGTTTTAACGCACTCGTGGAATTTGTGGAAGCATTGAGCACTACGCTAGCCAACGCTCCAGAAGATGAAGCCATCAGTAGCAATAGTGATGCCAGTGTGAATGACCGAGAGAACTTTGCTCCAAGGTTGATGCATATCGCTCAGGAAAACAGACACTACGTCCATCTTGCCAAGGCAGATGCTCGCGCGGAGCAAGAGCTAATTGAGCTGCAAACGTGCTTCCAGGGAGAAGACGCCGAAAATCTCCGTGATTTATCACAAAACAAGTTGCTGCTGCAAGGAGAAGTGATGGTTTCTCGACTGGGAGGCGACCATATCGCGAACGATGTTAGTTCTGCCGATGTGGATACCGCAACACACTTTACACAGATAGATAAGCTATATGGCCATTGCTTTGAGGACGGGACGCTGGTTTGCAGCAAACGACAAGTTACGGAGTCTGGAAACTGTTTTACGATACAGCATCGCCTCCAGCTGAAGCACGATGCTGTTTTCTTTGAATCCCTTCCTGACAGTGTGCAAATACGCACGTCATCCGATAAAGCGTATGCTTCTGCGTTGATTATTCAAGATAGTACCCTCATCTTAGCGTTTAAAGACGCTACCGAAAATCAGCGGTGGGCTGATACGATAGGGGGATTTCTGGAGATGAATGGAACCAGGACTGATGACTTGTCCAAAGGTCGAACTCTTGACGACCTCCCTATTCCCGAGGAGATCACAGCTCAGTGCGGAGATAACGACACACTGTCCGGTTTCCCATCCTTTTATGATGATTATCTGCCCGGTATTTTCTGGATGGTGCCTGCAGGCGATAACCAATCTCACAGCTTAGAGTCAAGCAAGGATCGGTGGGAAATGGTAGAACTTGTCTTCTTCGCACGGTGGCTTTTGATTTTCAAACTTGACGGATGGAAAGGCCATAGCATTTTGCGTCATTTCGATACAAGCTTGCAGGGGATGGATATTAGCGAACAGCAACGAGGGGAAAAAGAATGGAGTTTAGTGATTTCTTGTGGCGATGTAAGTGGGGCCACACTCGTATCCAAGAAGCGCACGAGAATCGACTATTGGTTTGATCAAGTGTCGAAAGCAGTCGGGTGTGCAGAGATTGCGGCCCGGCGAGCGGAGAGCGAGGAAAGGGAACGCCTAGAGAAGGAGGCTATGCAAAGGAGCGGAAAGAGATGGAAGGCGAGGAGGCTAAGGCACGAAACCATGATAGCCAGACAGGCACTGATACACCGAGTAACGAGGGCAAAAAGAAAAGAAAACGCAACTCGATTCCCTTCAGCGACGCAGAGAAACAACCAACGCCCAATGTGAGTCCTGCAAGTTCCAATGGATCCAAACCAGATGACAGAACAGATGAAGAGAATGGTGACTTGGATAAGCGTTCCACAGCTGCCTCCAAGGAGGGACAAGTCGCTACTGTGCAGCCATCACAAAGAGATCCCGACGCTCATCTGATAGACCAAAGCTGGGCACAATCTGTAATGTCGTTGAAGAAGAAGGGTTCGCTGCCATTGCTTCACCAGTCGTGAAAACCCCGAAGAGGAAGTGGCTTAAGCGAAAGTCGGACGACCCCAACGACACCGCCCTAGTGGAAACGCAGCCAAGCCCCATTGCCCCTACAGACGAATCTACGAGCGAGGTCGAACCGACTCAAGCATCCGTGAATGAGACGACTGAAGTAGACAAGCCGAAAGACCAACAAGTACGGATCATTCTCACGGGTGTTGAGATCACGCCTGCAATCCGAAAGAAAATTGATGCCGTCGCGGGTGCAGTCTATGAAGAGGACATTGAGAAGGCGACGCATGTTCTAGCACCCAAGAACCAGTTGAAGCGTACAGTAAAGCTGCTGTGCGGAATCTCATGCTGTGTCCACATCCTAGATGTACGGTGGCTCGACGAATCGGCGCGTGTTGGTGCCCCTGTTTACGAGCGTGCACACTGCCTAAAAGATACCAAGGCCGAGACGAAGTGGCATTTTGACCTGACGAAAACTATGTACGATTTTACACTTACGCAGCGACGCGAATTGTTTGCGGGAAGCAAGTTTTCATCACGAACCACAAGTCGGTGCTCCCACCAGTGAAAGACTTGGTGAAAATTGTGGAATGTGCCGGTGGAAAAGCAGTGACCAAGGGCAGCGCAGGTCCAGATGATTTGGTGGTCACCAGTGAAGCTGCAATGGCCACTGCGTCGGTGCGAAAAACACTTTCCTTAGCGGATCCGAAGCGGATCTACTCCCTGAGCTGATTTTGAGCGGCATTCTGCAGCAGCACATTGACCTCGACAAGAATCATCTTGCGCGAGCAGACGGTGGAAGTCGGCGGCGTCGGTAGACAGGCAGCAGACAACGTTCCATGCATGAAGCATTCAAATACAAGAATCTTTACCAGCGACGGGATGTGCTCGCTGGCAATTGGACAACAGGATCATTGTGTTGACAGATCTTTGAGGCAGGTGGTTGGTTGACATGATTCAGAGCGACTTACCCTTCCGACTAATAATCTGCGCTTCACCGATTATTATGACCACAAAACAAGACGACATCTTCCCCGGGATTTTCCGCACGGAAGTAGCACATTACCTTCAACATTGGAAAATCGCTGCGGTACTAATCCTGTGGACTGCTGGAGAGCTCAGGTGCTATCACCTGACCGATGATAGATCGACGAGGTGGATGCAGTGAGCCGCACATGGTGAACATTTTCCCAAAAGCTACGGTTTGTGCGAGCATTGAAATAATACCAAGCGCCAAAGCCTGCGTCGAAGACTTTCTCGAGGTTCCCGAGTTTCAGGTCTTGCAAGAAGACGCGCAATGATCGTAGTCGCACCATGGCCTGAATGGTCCTTGCAGCAGCATCCGATGCTGGGTCAATGCCTGCAGCCGCTGGATTGCGCACGGCATCAAGTAGCCAGGGGCGATGGCGTAGTAGCATTGGTACTTCCCACTGGCTTCGTTTCGTGAACCGGTTGTAGTAGAAATACTGATTGCTTTCGGGATGAAATGCACGGTGATATGCCTTGGTCAGCAGATCAGCGAGACGGCGACGAGCTTGAATGCTCGAAAGCTGCACTGAATCGCCAGCGCGGCAATAGCTGCAGATTGAGACGGCCCTTTCATGAGTGGATTTTCCACCTTCCTTGTCGTTGGCCGTTTGTTTAGGGCATTCTCATCATCGCGAATACCCTGTGCGTCCACAAGAGTTGCAATACATGTCGGCTTGCCTCCGAGCACAACAATTCGCGCTCGAACCTGCGCAAGTTTTTCTTTGTTCATCTGGATCTTGCGGTCCAAGGCACGCAGTTTGTACTGGATTTGGCTCTGAGGGGCATCACTAAAACCCCAGTCCGGACAAGCCAGTAGGGTCTCTCGTGGCGCTCGCTGTCGAAGAAAGCTAGCACAGCGTTCGTCCGAGTCGATTTCAGCAACCAGAATCGTCTCCGTCGCTTGAAACGTAGCCAACGTGCTATCGGAACTCGATGGCCGTTGTTGCAAGTCGCTCTTGGAGTGATAACCTTCGGCTTGCGGCTTTGAAGTTGCGTTCCATGTTCGACGGAGGTGTCTGAGCTTTTGTGAAGATGGCTTTGCAGTCAGTTGAGGCAACGTAGTCCCGTTAGGGTCGACAAGGTGTTGGGTCGCCACTTCAATATCTACAGTGTGCTCGTGGGTCTCTCTGTTCTTGTGGGATAAATACACCGATTGGGTCTTGCCACGTTCAGTTGAGGCGCCACTTGAAAGCAGGTCTTGCTTGGCATCGTGCCTTCTGCCCCGCTTCTTCGACCGATGCCGGCCGTGCTTCCGACGACTTCTAGGAAGCAGAGGAGACGTGGTGCCCTCGAACCCTACGCTTAATGAAGTTGTTGCTTTGGACTTCGTGGGGTCAAACTCAGACGCAAGCAGTAATGCAGATTGCATTTGCAACGATGGTATCGATCGCTTTGTGTCACCGACGTCGGTATTCTGACGGCGGATCTGCTCAAAATAATGGTCAATCAACTCCTCGACAATTCATCGCCACACTAGTCTTAGCCCTCGTTGACCTCAGTGTTTTTTGTCATACTCAATCCAAGTGAAAATTCCACACGGTTTTTGCCAGCTTGGTCCGGGATGGCGAGCAGCGTTGGCGTCTTCGAAGACTCGCCAGGACAGGAGACTCCCGTGGGGTTCCGCGACTCTCCTGGCCAGTGGTACACTGCCAACCATCGCAAGCGTGGAGCATCGCCGCGTTTGAGTGGAGAACCGACGCAGCGCGACAGCCAATCGACGCAAGTGGCGTCCGAAGGATCGGCGCCAGTTTTCGTGGCTGCGGTGCCGTCTCAAGAGGAGGACGTTGGTGTGCAGAGGTCCCAACTGACTGGAGAAGAGGTGGACGAGGAGGAGACGCAGATCCGGATGTCCATGTCCGAAGACCAAGAAGGTGAGCGCAAGATTGGGCATTTGGAGACGAATATTGACAAATTAACGGATTTTTATGTTTTCAGAGGCGGTGAAGACTAAAACGACGATTTTTGAACAAGAAATGCCGCTGCCATTGGCGTCAGTAGCGAGCAGCAGCGGACGAGATAGTGCTGATGGTGCAACTCAAGCCGTTAATTCGGATGATGCAGACTCGGACATGTCGGATGATATGCTGGAGCAGGATGGTTCGGTGGCGGGGCTGTCTTCTATTGCTGCTTCTTTCCAGCAGCGAGATCAAGAGAATGAAGCGATGAAGAAAGAGCTAGTGCATGTGTACAAGCCGCGCACTTCGTTTCGACTTTCTTCTGCGGCTTCACTGCGTGGAGAGGAGAGCAGTGGCGGAGAGACAGAGATTGACGATGAACACAACAAAGATGCAGACAGAGGCGATAAGCGAAGCCTGACACGGCGGTTAGTGAAAAGTGCAAGCTACTCGAAGACTCCAGAAGATGCACCAGAGACGAAGGGATTGCAGAGATCATTATCAACACCAGATCGCGTCTTCAAGAGGAATCATGGCGTAGAGTCTGAATCCAGAGGCAGGAAGGCAAAACGAACTCGTCGTAATAGTGATGCAGCGCCCTCAGTTGGATCAAGTCAGGACGCGTCGTCGGTGGAAGAACCTAAACAACTAGTTAAAGGTGATGACGAGTCAAAACACGGCACACCGCCAGCTTGCAATGACTTGAAGTGCACCGAAGGGAGCACTGAGGACATTCGTTTGGCTGCGAGCAATCTGCTGTCAATTGATCGCTCTCGGGTGGATGAAGAGGAGCCGTCATCTCATGTAAAACCACGCACTCCGATTAAAGTTTCTTCACAGCACCGAAAGCGGACACCCAGTAGCAGATCGGCTACTGACAGCGAGTCGACCGGCTCGCAAGCAGAAGGCACACCTATTCGTGTGATTATAACAGGAATGGATGCTACCCCAGCCATCCGCAAACAGATCAATTCGATTGCCTGTGCCGTGTACGAGACAAATATTGAGAAGGCAACGCATGTGATAGTGCCTCAGGGCAGACTCAAGCGCACCGTGAAACTATTGTGTGGCATCTCTTGCTGTACTCACGTCTTGGGTCAGCGTTGGTTGGACGAGTCGGCTCGAGTTGGTGCCGCGGTCGATGAGCAAGCGAACTGCTTGCACGATGAGGAGGCGGAAGCTAAATGGCAGTTCAGTTTGCGACGAACCATGTATGACGTGTCTCGCGAGCAGCGCATGCGTCTCTTCGCTGGTCATAACGTGTTTATTACAGCGCACAAATCAGTGCAGCCTCCAGTGAAAGACTTGATGAAGATCGTAGAGTGCGCGGGTGGAACGGCCACGTCGAAAGGGAAGCCTGGGCCGACTGACTTGGTAATCACGAGCGAAGCGGCAATGGGGACGGCAGCGGTGAAGAAGCAGCTCGCTACTGCGAACCCCGAGCGGATCTACTCGCCGGAGCTGATTCTGAGCGGCATTTTACAGCAGGAAATTGTCTTGGACAAGAATCGACTCGAGCGGCCAGCAACCAGCGCCAACAAGCGACGCAAGTAAGGTGACAAGATTGCAGTAAACTAATGCTTATTATTGCTAATAGGTTAATGACGCCGTGGTTGCACGCGTACGAATAATTATTGACTACTTGCTACAAGATGAAGAACGAGTGGCCCGCTTTACTTGGCAGTCTGGCGGAGACCGATCAAGGCGAAGCCCAGCAGCGACACGACGCACATGGAGAGCAAGTGTTGACAGGCTACTGTCTCTTCGATCCAGTTGTCCAGACTGCTGCTGCGTCGTCGAGTGAGACGGCCGATGGTGACTTCGATCGGCACGTCGCAGTAGCAGTCCGGGGCGTCCTGCGGACTGAACTCGCGCTCCAGCACGAGGTGTTGGCCGCACTGGTCGGCGAACGACAGCGTCTTCTTGGGTGCTGCCGAGTAGCTGACGGTGATGACTTTGGTCGTGGACAGTTCGTCCAGCCGAGAGCTGCGAGCAGCTCCGCTACAAGTGAAGGCGCTCTCTTTGCGCAGACAGGAGCGTCTGCGCTGCTGTGGCGTGTAGTGGTGACGGCTGCTGGGTGCGTATTGGTGTTTCTGGTTGATGGGCTGCTGCATCTGGAACGAGAGCGAGCTGCTGCTGCTGCTACTGACGCAGGCGGAGGTCATCCTTGCGCTTGGCGTGGCAGATTGAAAAGTGAGCTCGAGCTCTGCGACTCGGGCTTGCACAAGGCACGAACGGAGGCCGTCGACGCCGGTCTGCTGGCATCGAGGTGTGTATAGACAAGCCGAAACATTGCTTTACGCGAGTTGAAGGTTTCGGGTATCGATTGCCAGGGTAGGGTATGCTGTGTGAGGGGCTTTTCGCGTCATTTCGACGGGTCTGATGATGTGTTTTAGAGGGTAAACCTGGTGCGAAAAAAACTCGGTGGCCATCGGATGGAGTGAGAATGCAATGCTCATGGCAAGACCACCTTGCGTGTCCTTGAATATTGGTGGAGCCAGACGGCAATTTTGGCTTCAAGCGCAAAGCCAGGCTTTCTGCTTCAAGGAGCTCGCTCGCTAGGCTGGCCATATTGGCGCCATAGTTGGCAGGCGGGGCCGTTGGCAGTGAAACTGAAGTCCAAGAAAAGCAATCGCACCGCGTGTGCTCCTGCAGGCGGTGCCAAAAGGACTGTGGGCCACAATACGACCCGAGACAGTCGGAGCGAGAGGTCGTTGACCCAAGCAAACTCGTAGCGTTTATGTAGCAGCCAACTCGACCCATCGAAAAGCATAAATGATCACTGCATTCTTTTTTGTCAGTGCAACACCAAGCGGATATCCACGCAGCTAAATCCATGATTGCCTGTCATTGCCAGTGCCACTGGCCCAGGAAGTATCAACGATGCTCAAAATCTAGCAGCTATTCAGCGGCGGAAGTCATTGTCATTCATGACACGCAAGGTAGGATGCACCACAGTAGATGAGCCATTTGTGTCGCAACGTTTGATCGCTAATCGACGAGTGGCCAGGAGAGTCGCGGAACCCCACGGGAGTCTCCTGTCCTGGCGAGTCTTCGAAGACGCCAACGCTGCTCGCCATCCCGGACCAAGCTGGCAAAAACCGTGTGGAATTTTCACTTGGATTGAGTATGACAAAAAACACTGAGGTCAACGAGGGCTAAGACTAGTGTGGCGATGAATTGTCGAGGAGTTGATTGACCATTATTTTGAGCAGATCCGCCGTCAGAATACCGACGTCGGTGACACAAAGCGATCGATACCATCGTTGCAAATGCAATCTGCATTACTGCTTGCGTCTGAGTTTGACCCCACGAAGTCCAAAGCAACAACTTCATTAAGCGTAGGGTTCGAGGGCACCACGTCTCCTCTGCTTCCTAGAAGTCGTCGGAAGCACGGCCGGCATCGGTCGAAGAAGCGGGGCAGAAGGCACGATGCCAAGCAAGACCTGCTTTCAAGTGGCGCCTCAACTGAACGTGGCAAGACCCAATCGGTGTATTTATCCCACAAGAACAGAGAGACCCACGAGCACACTGTAGATATTGAAGTGGCGACCCAACACCTTGTCGACCCTAACGGGACTACGTTGCCTCAACTGACTGCAAAGCCATCTTCACAAAAGCTCAGACACCTCCGTCGAACATGGAACACAACTTCAAAGCTGCAAGCCGAAGGTTATCACTCCAAGAGCGACTTGCAACAACGGCCATCGAGTTCCGATAGCACGTTGGCTACGTTTCAAGCGACGGAGACGATTCTGGTTGCTGAAATCGACTCGGACGAACGCTGTGCTAGCTTTCTTCGACAGCGAGCGCCACGAGAGACCCTACTGGCTTGTCCGGACTGGGGTTTTAGTGATGCCCCTCAGAGCCAAATCCAGTACAAACTGCGTGCCTTGGACCGCAAGATCCAGATGAACAAAGAAAAACTTGCGCAGGTTCGAGCGCGAATTGTTGTGCTCGGAGGCAAGCCGACATGTATTGCAACTCTTGTGGACGCACAGGGTATTCGCGATGATGAGAATGCCCTAAACAAACGGCCAACGACAAGGAAGGTGGAAAATCCACTCATGAAAGGGCCGTCTCAATCTGCAGCTATTGCCGCGCTGGCGATTCAGTGCAGCTTTCGAGCATTCAAGCTCGTCGCCGTCTCGCTGATCTGCTGACCAAGGCATATCACCGTGCATTTCATCCCGAAAGCAATCAGTATTTCTACTACAACCGGTTCACGAAACGAAGCCAGTGGGAAGTACCAATGCTACTACGCCATCGCCCCTGGCTACTTGATGCCGTGCGCAATCCAGCGGCTGCAGGCATTGACCCAGCATCGGATGCTGCTGCAAGGACCATTCAGGCCATGGTGCGACTACGATCATTGCGCGTCTTCTTGCAAGACCTGAAACTCGGGAACCTCGAGAAAGTCTTCGACGCAGGCTTTGGCGCTTGGTATTATTTCAATGCTCGCACAAACCGTAGCTTTTGGGAAAATGTTCACCATGTGCGGCTCACTGCATCCACCTCGTCGATCTATCATCGGTCAGGTGATAGCACCTGAGCTCTCCAGCAGTCCACAGGATTAGTACCGCAGCGATTTTCCAATGTTGAAGACAATGCAATCAGTAGTCCAGCATTCGATTCATTTTTCTTTCCATTTTGATCGTGTTTCCCCCTGCGGCAAAGTGACGTCCAGCCCGTCCTCTTTCCCTACAGAAAATCAACGCTCTTTACATCCTCAAGCCTCTATGCCTCATCTTTCCCTCTCTTGACGACGTCGAGATGTGGAGGGCACACGACTCAGCTTAGTATCGCAGCCAGTACGAGCGACGACGGATGAAGTTGTAGTCCGGCAGCTCGTGGATAGGGCCAGTCGCAGCCAGGGCGTGCTCCTTGTCGTTGATAACCTCGTCAGCCGTCTGGCGAACGGCAGCGGCGTCCACCGCGTCGATGCGCGCAAAGATCTCCGCGGGGGTCATGCGGCGTCCGTAGGTCAGCATCTGGCGACCGATGTCCTCGCAGATAGGGCTCGAGCCGTCCAACTGCATCAGCATGTTAGCCTTCAGCTGCGTCTTAGCGCGCTCAACCTCCTCGTCAGTGGTCTTGTGCACAAGACGCACCAGCGCCTCCATGGTGTACCACGTCAGGTCGTTCAGCTTGTACTTGTCAGCGACAGCGTACACACCGAAGAGACCAGTGTCCTGGTAGCACGTGTTAAAGGACATGTACGAGTGGGCCAGCTCCTTCTCAGCGATCACCTGGCCAAGCTTCGACGACATGTTCATGCCGGCGCCCGAAGTACGGTCCCAGCTGCCGAGCAGCGTCTGCATGATCAGCAGGGGGAACGAGTGCTCGCTGGTCCAGCTGAAGCCCTCAAAGGCAATGGCGACGCTCGCCAGCGGCAAGCTGTCATCCTTGATGCGAACATCCGAGCCCACAAAGCGCACGGGCTCAAGCGTAGGGGCCACAGCAGGGGTCGTGGGCAGGTCGCCGAACGACTTCTGGGCCAGCTCCACAAGCTGCGAGTGGTCCACAGCACCAGCACCGGCAATCACCATGCGCGGGGCCGTGTAGTGGGTAGCAATGTAGTCCTGCAGGTCCGACTTCTTCAGATTACGGATCTGTATCAACAAGTCACAAAACACAGCAACCACATCAATCCGTCAGCCTCTGCATCCCAACTTTCACCAGAACAACAATACAAGACGTACGTTCTCAATAGGACCGAGGATCGTGCGGCCAAGACCGTTGCCCATGAAGGCGGTCTCGTGGAGACGGTCGAACACGACCTCCTCCTGCTGCTTGTTCACCTCCTCCATCTCGCGGAGGATCACGTCACGCTCACGCTCAATGGCGGCCTCGTCCAGCTTGGAGTTCTGCAGGATGTCGCTCAGGATGTCCATGGCACGGGGCACGTCCTTCTTGAACACCTTGGCGTAGTACACCGTCTGCTCACGGCTCGTGTAGGCGTTCAGGTGGCCGCCCATGTTCTCGATCTCGAGCTCCAGCTGCTGCTGCGTGCGCTTGCTCGTGCCCTTGAACGCCATGTGCTCCAGGAAGTGAGCGGCGCCGTTGTTCTGCGCCGTCTCGTAGCGCGATCCGGCGCCGATCCAGACGCCCACAGTCGCCGTCTCGCCGTGGGAGCCCTCGGACGCCACGCGGAGGCCGCTGGGCAGCGTCGTCACCTCCGTGGCGGGCGCGTTCAGCACGTAGGACGGGTAGTTGGACACGGCGGCAGCCACCGACGACTGCGCGCGGGCGAGCGGCTGGCGCACGAGGCTCAGCTTGGACATCATCTTGACAGACTGTGGGGACTCTTTTGACTGCGCTTCCAGGCCACGAATGGGGAACACACCACCGTAATGAGAGCCGCACGTTGAATATTTTGGAAAATATGCGGCAGATTGGTCGAAATTTAGAGAAACTCGGGGACAAAGACGCCTCCCCTGATGCAAGCTCTCGGCCGTACATAGCAGCCATACAAAAACATTGATGCGGGGAAATCAATGATGGGAAGATGAATGGTAGTTTGCATTCTACGGACTTTGTAAATAATACAAGAAGAAATAATGCACTTGGAAGCTGTTTTCCATGGGTTCTGGTGGTGTTGCCAGCAGAATGCAATTGGTCCGATCGAAATGTATGCGAGATATCTGTGATCCAAAGTGAGGAAGACTAGGAAGACTGCAACTTGCTCTGGGCCGGTCATTGCAAAAGCCATCTGCACACAGGTGCTCAGTGTTCATGGCTCAATAGTAATCGCAGTCAATATTGGTCAACTTCCATTTCATTTATGCAGCCACGTTTAATGCAATGCCCTCATGGCAAGGTCGTGTGATGAAGCCATCACAACCTAATCAAACGCGGTGAACATGTTAATTTGCAACTGTCTCTGACCTGAAGGTGTCGTGCCTCGGACATCCGAGCACCTAGAACGGATGCAATTGTGTTTCTGCAAATTCGTACAACTAGATATCATAGGATGCTGGAGTCCAGCTCCAGTCCGGAGAGGTCAATAAACAAGCACATATTGCCGAAGAGAAGAGCGGTGTGTCGCTGCAACTCATGCATTGAAGCACTAGTGATCGTGAAAGGGCACATAGTTTCCCATTCGGCACCGAATCAGAATCAGATCTATGCTGACTAACATCCGTATTTTGCCCATTTCGAGTTTTTGCAGCCATCGCGATGGGGTCCGCTGCGGAAACCAGGGCAGGTATCCGTGTGTGCGCACGCTTCCGCCCGCAGAACAAGCTGGAGCAGAAGCACCAAGCGACGGAGTGTGTGCGTCTGGAAGACAACACCGCTGCCCATATCCTGAACGACTCGCGTGGCGTCTCAGACCCCCACGTGTTCACTTTCGACCAAGTCTTCGGCACCACTTCCTCCCAGGTAATTAATACAAACGTTGCTACTACAGTGTATACAATGTATACATCGCCATACTGACTGCAGCACTACTCTGTCAATGGACGTAGCTAGATGTGTACAAGGCGACGGCAAAACCGCTGGTGGAGTCGGCTCTGCGTGGATACAACTGCACGTGCTTTGTTTACGGTCAAACGGGGTCCGGCAAGACCTTCTCAATGGAAGGCGTGCCTGGAGACTCTGACTACGAAGGCATCATCCCACGCGTCATGGCGGACATCTTTGACGGCATCGAGAACATGCAGGCGGAGCTCGAGTTCATCGTGCGCGTCTCGTACATTGAGATCTACATGGAGAAAATCCGTGACCTGCTCAAACCATCGTCTACAAATTTAAATATCCGTGAAAACCGAGAACGAGGTGTGTGGATTGCTGGAGCAACGGAGGTGTGCTGTGCGTCTGCAGAAGAAATGCTGTCTGTGATGCGCTTGGGCGGCGCGAACCGTATCATTTCGTCGACAAGAATGAACAGTGAGTCAAGTCGAAGCCACTCCGTGTTTATCATTACAATTGAACAGCGGAACACAGTCACGGGGTCGATGAAGAGTGGAAAGCTGTTTCTTGTGGATCTTGCTGGCTCTGAGAAGGTTGGAAAGACCCACGCCAAAGGTCAGACCCTGAAGGAAGCGCAGCACATTAACAAGTCGCTGAGCGCGTTAGGTAGTGTCATGAACGCACTAACCAGCGGACATGCCAATGCACATATTCCGTATCGTGACTCCAAACTGACTCGACTATTGCAAGATTCGCTGGGAGGAAATTCGGAGACGACTTTGCTGGTGTGTGCTAGCTCCAGTAGCTACAACAGTGACGAAACCATCTCAACGCTGCGCTTTGGCACACGCGCAAAGAATATCAAGAATAAGCCCACGGTGAATGAAGAGCGAACAGTTGCTGAGTACAAGATTCTCGTCGCGGAGAAAGACAAGCGTATTGCTACTTTGGAGGCACTCCTTCAAGAAGTTAAAGGCAGTGATGTCAATCAACCAACTGACCCGACAGTAGAAGAACAAATGAAGATGTTCGCAGCTAAAGTGGAAGAACTTGAAGACGACCAAGCATCGAAGGCGGCAGAAATATCTAGTTTGGAGGACCGATGCATCGAGCTTGAAGCCGACAATAAGGATCTTCTGGAAAAAGAGCGCGAGGTTGCCGCTATGGCTAGCCGTAGCGAGGATGTTATGAAGAAACTAGCTTTCTTGGAAAGTGAGCTGGCAGCTAAAGCAACAGAGTGCACTGATTTGAAGCAAATGTTGAAGAGACACCAAAGCAATGATGATACTCCCCGCTTTCTGCAGCGAGCACAGTGGACAGCGAAGTGTCTGCGAAGTCAATGGTTCCTGAAGAGAGCGAATTGGAAAGGCTACGCGGCGACAAAGTGCTCGACAACGAACTACTACACCAACAACTTGCTGCGAAGTCCCATGAGCTAGTCATTTGTACTCAGCGCGTCGATGAGCTGGCACAGGAGTTAACAAGCTGCCGTAGCGAATACGACGCCCAAATAGTGGCGCTGCAGGACAAACTGCGTGAATACGATTTCCATGTCCGTGGGTTTATGGATGCCTCAGAACACGGAGACAGGGACTCGTTCATAACAAAAAGAAAGATGTTGCGCTCCGTTCGCGGGGGTGGACAGAACACACCACTACCTGGACGTGGTAGTTTACATCGTTCATCAAGATTGAGTGCATCAGAAAATGCTCAGACCCAAGATGATGCTGAAGTTCCCGCTGAGGACACTGATTGGAACCTGGATGACGAAGTGTTCCCGGTTGCACCGATTGATATGGAGTCGGAGGTCATTAAACGCCTGATACGGAGCATGCCTGAGAGAGGTCGTGAGAAGATTTCGAAATGGCTTGGGTTTGTGCTCGAAGGACGAGACATCCGCTCCAATTTCCACCCCGAGATTTCGATCGAGGGCATCAATGACGATCTTAATCGTGACATGAGACGCTTGATTATTCCTCTCCTGAAGAACCGCCAAGACCTCAAGGTGCAGTCGTATGTGCGCACTCGATATGTACGCGTCTCTGATCTAAAGATTACTCTCGACCATAAGCACAAGAACGAGGTGCATCTTGAAGCTACAGAGTGCGACACAGCTAGCGACGATGGAGTAACAGAAGGCACCGCCAGCACACGATCAGCGTTATTGTGGGCTAAGGACCATCTCTTTACGGCCCAAAGAGCGACGCTTCCAGTCCTTCTGTTCTGCATGCGAGTCGCGTGCTAGCTTCGTCGAAAGACCGCTTCACATCCGACCCTATCGATATAAGCGCGAGCATGACAGAATCCAAGTCTATAGTGGGCACGGCCAACAGAGCATCGACATTAGGCCGCAAACCATCGCTTCCTTTTGATACGTCCAGTCCTCCAGGAAGCTCGGGCGGCACTGGTATGCTTGGTCGGCTTCGTTCGAAGACGAATGTGGGGTCGATGATCGGAGACGTCAAGAGTCGACTCAATGTTCGATATCACAAAAAGCACGTCCACGAAAATGCATTGTGTGATGGATGTGGAATGAGTCCTATCATCGGCAGGAGGTGGAACTGTAACACATGTGAGAATTACGAGTTGTGCGATGGTTGCTACTCTACTGGAGTCCACGGCTTTGAGGTCAGTAACGAGATGTGCCGCCGCATTGAACAGCTTGCGGTGCAAAAGCATCGTCTACTAGGCGAGTACCCAGAGCTTTTGAGCTGCTCCGCAGACACATCTGCAATGACAACGTCATCCAGTTCCGTCGCGTCGTGAAGTGGCTCTGTGCCATTGTGTCTGGAGCTCGCTCAAGCAGCATCTACCACAAGATGATTGTGAAGAGCGGTCTGCATCCGGAGATTCGAGCCCGGCTCGTAGCTCAGCTAGGTGCCCTGGCGAGCTCGCGCGCGAACATATCCTTGAAAACGGAATGGTTTGCTGAGAAACATAGTGAGGAAGACGATGCAGATTCGGACGACAACCAAGATTTTGATTCGATGGAGACACCAGACGAGTTGGGTGAAGACAAGGTGTCGCCTACGAGCACTTCTTCCCAAGCTGACGTCCAACTGGAGACGCTGCGCATGTACCTGACAGATGCATCTACTCCCAAAAGAAGAAAGCAGGTCACACCACCAGCGTCGTTATCGGATCTGCTTGATCCATCAGCAGAGCATCCAATAGGCAGTCCCGCTAATGCCGGGATGAGGCGAACCATGAGCCCCAGAGGGAAATCCGCAGACGACAACGGAGGACGGCCCGCTAACATGCAACGTCAGCGGTCACTCGATTTGTCATCGAGTGGCCGACTACGAGTCAAGTCCATCGCACAGCTGAATCTGTGAGCAAGTATCATACTCCAGCAAGCTTTTGATTGGAACCTCCATTGGAGGTAACGCGCATCAATGCGTGACGAGGCAGATTATCTTAGCATTCAACGTTGAGCATCAATTAATGGCGCACAGAAATACTTTCATGTGACGTGGCAACACATGGACCACCAGGATTGGCTTCATGACATTTAGATCCGTCTACGGCTCCATGCCAGGGTTCTTGGCCTAAGGCGGCTTCCTTGGCGCACTACGAGCACGGTTCAAATCATCCCATCAAGTTCTTTCTGCTTCGATTTCTTTGGGGGAGAGATGCGTCACTTCAGATCTCGCCTAAGCAGCTTTTGACCACTAAATACTGCCGACAAGATACCTCCAACGCTGTCCTTTACTACTGTAACAAAGCTCTACAGCTCCAACACGTAACAGAATAACATTTACTAGGAGTAGTAGTTCTTTGTCTTCTTGTTTGTGCCTTCCATTTCAGCGGAGGAATCATGTAAAAATACTCGTTCGTTCACGTGCAGCGTCGGCAGAAGAGGGCGGATCGTTCTGCAGAAGCTTGGACTCTCTCTCTAAGGGCTGGCCTTACTGCACTCCGCCACAAACTGGCGCTGCTGCGTCGACAGTCCCCAGACGGGCGCTCCCCGCACGAGCAGCCGACGGATGAGCGAGTCCTGCTCGCTCGCAAGACGCGCCAGCGCCTGCTTCTGCTCCTCGGCAGCCAGCGACGCCTTCTGTGCCTCCCACTGCTTCATGAGCTGCTGCAGCTGCGTCAGGTCCTGCGGCTCGGCGCGCGAGCCAGGGTTGAACTTGGAGCTAGCCTCCGACCGGGTCTTGGCCGAGCCGTAGAAGCCGCCCTGGCCCTCCGAGGGCTGACCGCCAGAGTACGTGGTGAAGGCGGCCGCAGAGCGCACGCGGGCGGCGCGGGAGCAGGTCTTGGCAACGGCAGATTGCAGCATTCTCGTCTTGGTAGATGGATCGACAGGCACTCAGTCACGTGGCTTCTGGATGTCCAAAGGCGAAATGGCTAAGTTAAACCTTGACGTCTGTGTCTCTTGCTGACGGCGTCAGATTCGAGACGCAATATGATGTGCATGGAAGCATCTCTGCACACTAATTTCGGCAGAAACGCCTGGCTATAATCTAGTGTAGGATCATCGACCAATCAAAGCGCGATGACGCGTCTAGCGTGGGACGCTTTGTCTCATTTATGTCCGCCACACCACACTTGAAGTTTGTAGGAATAGATTTGCTGGAGATATCCAATGGTCATTGTGCCTTTTCATCCGTGGAAGATATGGCACCGTCGGGACTCATGCTGTTTGCGGCGCTGCCTGTGGTCGTGGCGCTGCTGGCCTTCTTCTTGACGCCCCGAGGACCTCAGCAGGCTGTAACCCGCGTTTTAACTGCTTCGAACAAGCCGCTAGAGCAAAAATACGCCAGTCAACTGGTGCACATCGCCACGCATCCGCTCTTATCTGCAGGCGAGAATTGCCACGAGTTCCAGTCGACGACAGAAGATTTAACCCATGTGGAACACGTTCTAGACCAACGGCAGACGCTCCAAGACCAAGATCAAGTGTTTCTGATGCTGAATGGCGAGAACGAGGGGCTCTACTTCTCCTGGACGGACACAGACTCCTGTCTACTGGAACTGGCGGAGACAGCAGCGTTGCAACTGGGAGCAGACCCTGATCTGGTAGTCAACGGTCTGAGATTATTCTCCACCGACGGCTTGCCGATCCTCACAGTGCAGGAATTAAGTGTGCAGCGTATTGCACACGTACTGCTGCAGTCCCAGCTCTGGGTCTGGCCTGGCATCAAGGTGGGCTACGTCCGTGAGATCGACGGCTGCACCGTCACAACGCAGTCTCTCCGTCCAAAGGTTTTCACAGTCGAGGGATTCTTCACACAGGAGGAAGCGGACGCTATTATCTCCGAAGGTGTGGACCATCTCGTGCGCTCTCCTGTAGACAGCCCGGAGGCTGATGACGGATATCACTCCGATCGCACGAGCTTCACAGCTTTTCTTAATGACAGTCACTTCACTCGTGACTTCCGTATCCGGTCGTCGCGACTTGCTCGACTTCCGTCGCCAAGTTTCACTGAGCGGATGCAGCTTGTTCGATACGAAACTGGGCAATTCTTTCGCAAACATGAAGACTACTTTGAGTCAAAAGAGTTCGTGCCGCACAAACTATTGGCTGAAGCTGAGTTCAAGGCCTGGATTGAATGGGCTTCATCGAAAATTGAGGAACTCCGTGTTGAACATGGTGACAGTGTTGTTCCAGAGGAGTTCTTGCCTGGAGGTAACATGTTTCCAGATGTAGAGAGCACGACCACATTCCAACATGCGTTGCTGACAGGCTTCATGGAGGATGCGAAAGCCACTGATTTCTTCGTGGAGCACGCTGATGTCGAGTGGGCTGAGTGGATCGACGAAAATTTGGGACTTGGAGCGTCCGACATTATGGCATCACTGTTGGAAGGCAAAGGCTACATGTTGCCGTTCATCGTCAAGTCATGGGAGAAGCGAGTTGAGCTGCCAGAACTTGAGTACACGTTTCCGAAGCGTGAGGTTAGTGGTGTTTCGTATTACTTCCAGTGGATACGCTGGGCAAAAGAGCGCGTGCAGGAGTTGATAAACACCCAACCGAAGGCTGTCCCGAAGAGAGTGATGCCCGAAGGAGATGACTACCCGACCTACTACGCGAGCTTTCAAAACCGCCTAGCCAAATTCATTATCGAAGACTACAGCCAAGAGTTTCTCAGCGAGGAGCTCGGTGAGGACTGGTATCACTGGCTGATCAAGAACAAAAACCACACCGATGTGTTGCTGGAGATACTACCAGATTACCCGCAAGTATTTGACTTCGCTCTGGAAGCCTGGACCAAGCGTGCCGGCGAGTTGTTTGTGTACGACAAACCAGAGTATTTGCATCACTTCGAGCCGAATCGGTTCGCGACGTTGTTCCTGTACCTGAACGACTGCCCTGAAGGTGGCGAGACGGTGTTTCCATACTCGAAGGAGCGCCTGGTGACTGGAATCGAACGGAGTGGCATGAAGGAGTGCTCGGAGGGTCTTGCAGTGCCTCCCATCAAACTCACGACGTCCTTCTTCTATTCACAAACGCCGATGAACGAAGTGGACCGGTTGAGTCTTCATGGCGGTTGTCCTCCTGCGAAAGGCATCAAATGTACGCAGCTCGTTTCAACACTGTCTTGACGACCGCAAGAACTAACTTAACTCTTGTTCATGTTTTTCTAGACGGCGCCAACTCGTTCATGTGGAATGCTGACGCTGACGAAGGATCGAATGCGTGGGGTCTAAGTCAAGACGACCGAGCGGACATTATCCACACATGAAGGAAAAAAGCTATTGTCAACGATAGCAATATGCATACATGTTCATAGTGCCAATCTTTGACACAATTCCTAGCGGAGACTATAAAAAGCAAAATTCATCATTAACGTCTAGGACGTTGTCGAGTACTCGTTAGAGCTTGTAAACTATGGGCCACACCGCGAGTGTGAATCGCCAGCGGCGGGTTACGACGGGCACGCTCTATGGAGAGCCTGCAGGCGCCACTGCAGCGCCTCGTGGGAGCTACACACCGGCACAACTCCAGGCTTTGTACCTGAGTCGAGGTCGTCCGGACATGGCGTTCATGTCGACCCAGAACCAGGTGCCAATCGACGTCCCCGAGATGCAACAGACGTGCACAGTCAAGAACCACGTGAATCTCAAGAAGGCAAGCCTCAAACTGCAGCAGTCGGCGTCTCATGCAGAGCAGTACGCGCTGTCCTTCCAGTTTGACGCCACCAAGGCCTGCAGGATCAAAATCTTCCTGGTCGCCAACGAGACAATCGACGCTGACACAGGCAGCTCCAGTTTCACTCTTGCGCATCAAGACAAGACGCCAGTATTACTGCAAGAGTTTACTGCTGGATTGGGCCAGAATTTCACTTTGACAGACGATGAAGCTCCGAAAGAGGAGGAAGGTCAGCAGAATCTGCAGCGGCCATTGCCGCTGTTGGACCTATCAGCATATCGAGATGACGAGTTGATCTACAGACCCGGCGCAATGCAGCTCCCACTGATCGTCGTGCTGGAAGTTGCATCTGAAAGTACGTAAAGGTTTATGGGAATTCATTGTTCATAAGCATTGACGAATCTTTTTGATGCCTAGGAAAACATCCGCAATCGCAATCGACCTTTTGTACGTTTGTCAAGAAAGGTGAAAGCTGGGACGTCAAGATGCTCAAGCAAAAATTCTGGTGCGGTCGAAGTTTGAATTGGTGACCATGTTGCAAGTTGCAGCTGATTGACTTTTTTTTCGTGCTTGCTTCGTCAGGTGGACGGAATGACTTATGAGCTCCAGGAGATTTATGGCATCGACGGATCCGTGGCTGCTGCACCTAAAGGCGGCGACCGTACTAGTGAAGCTGGCGATGGACAGACTGACACGACAAAGACTGCCAAGGATGAAATCGACATACCTGAAGGTGCCGAGTGCATTATCTGCTTGAGCGAGCCGCGCAACACGACGATTCTGCCTTGTCGACACATGTGCCTCTGCAGTGAGTGTGCCGAGGCGCTACGGAAGAGCTCCAGCACTTGCCCAATATGCCGAACACGCGTAGAAGCACTGCTACAAATCCGCGTCGAAGCAAAAGAGACCGAGACCACAGAGGTGGAAGACGACTCCAAGCAGTAGAATGCACTCAGCGGAGAAGACCGTGAATTATGAATACCATGCTCTCGTTGGCAGCATGCCAAGCGTTCGACGCCCTTTGTTATAAGCAAATTGGATTGTTATTCGTCCCCTCTTCCTATCTCGCTTTTGCCTTTCACGCAGTGTGGAGAGACTATCAGCATGGAAGTTACCCTCGGCTCCCGTCCTCTCCAGCCCTCTACACAACGATCAGACTCTCTATCGTCGCAAATCTCGTCGCAGACACCGTCGCCGCCTATGCTGATTCCGCGCTTTGTTTTTCTTGTGCGTTTCCTGATTATTCTCTTGTACAAATACTGCCGACGTCGGCGGTACGTGCTACATGGTGAAAAGCTCGACACTGGGCGCTCAATCCGCTAATTTTGCGCCTTCATTGTCGATTAGTTACACCAAAAACACATGCAGATAATACGTTACTGTTGCACCGCATCCACTCCGCTGCCCTGGCCTATGTTGCACTCCATCGTAGATAAGATCAAACTGATGCCGTGCTATTGAGGTCCCACGGACAGCTAGTTGTTCTTTCTCCACATTCCTTTCATCTATAAAACGAACGAGCGCACAGCATTAGTTTGAGCTTACACTCAGTGGGAATACTTACCTCAATCCCCACCTTTTAGAGAAGTGAAGACTTACCAAGTTGGCGACCTGTCCTGGGGCGTCACGGAGGCTTGATCCTGTCGACGGAGTCGAGCTGACATCACTTGTTGGACCATAGTAAGGGCTGCCCTGGCCTTTGGCCGGATAAGCGGCACTTCCATTCTGAAATCCACGCTGAGATCTCTGCGTGCCAGTCGCGTTCTCCTCTGGTGCTGCATTCTTCAGGTCTCCGGAAGACTGGGTCTGCAAACCACTCCGACCTGGAGGGCTCCCGTTGTTGTTACCCGAACCATGATTGTAGTTGTTGTCTGCACTAGAATTTGAGTCATCTGACGTTGTAGGTGACGACACCTTGCCTGCATTGTACGACAACTTGCGGGTCATCATCTCCACCATCTGCTCGCGCTTCTTCAGTTCACTTTCCCGACGCATGTAATCCACTTCCAGCTCTAGAAAAAAAGAAAAGAAAAAATGAGTCCTCCACTTCCACAGTGTCACCCCCCTCTCAACTCACCCTTCAGCTTCTTCTCACGTGCCATCAACGCGGCCTCCTGACGTCTCAGATCCTCCTCAATGCCGAGCAACTCCTTCATCTTCTGGTTGTACGATGTCTGTAGGTTCGGATCTCCTGCTGCTGCTGGGGTTGGCTGAGGGTTGTGCGCTGCTGCATAAGCGCGTAATCTCTGCTGCAGCTGTGGAACTCGCTCCAAATCCTCGATCCGCGGTCGTCGCGACCGTTGTCTGTGCAGCATCCAACGGATTACCTGGAACAAGCCCTCCGAGTACTGGGACGGGATCCTCGTGAATTTGCCAGCATTAATCTTCTTGGCCAGCGCCAACTGGTTGGTGGCGTCAAAAGGAGGTCCCAAAGTCGCCATCTCATAGAGCAGACAGCCCAGCGCCCAAATGTCCGACCGGTCGTCGTACGTCATCTCGTTCACCATCTCTGGACTCATGTAGTACGGAGTGCCCACATTGGTCTGTGCAAAGCGAGATTCACTGCTGAGCTCCTTGGCCAGGCCGAAATCTCCGAGTTTGGCATTATTCTGAGGGAATATCACCATAATCCAGTTAGAAATCAACAATAGAAATAGAAATTCAGAACATCAGCACGAACGTTCGAATCTAGGAAAATGTTGCCAGGCTTGATGTCACGGTGCAAAATGGGGCGAATGGCGTTGCCTTCCCGGTGACGGTGACACTCTTTTAGGGCCAGAAAGATGTGCGTGAAAATGTGCCAGATGAAACCCTCTTCGATGTAGGATCTGCGGATAGAGAAATTAGAAACCGGTTAGACACCGTTTAGGTACAAAAAACCTTTTTTTTCTTCTCGCCACAAACGTACCCTTCCCGTTTCTTCCGCTTGATGAATTGCCCCAGATCTCCGCCTTCGCAGTACTCCATGACAATGTAAATCTTGGTCGCCTGCTTGTCAATCACGCGGTCCAAGTACCGCACAATGTGCGGGTGGCGAAGTTCCCGCAGGATGTTCACCTACAATTGCCACATACAAAAGTCAGCATGTTTGGCCCCTGTCGCTTTAGCCACTCCATCGGCCGTACCTCACTGACGATCAGTTGCTTTTCCTTTTCACTCATGGCGCCATAGTTCACTTCTTTCCACACGAGCATCTGCACAAAAACGATTTTTTCAGTTTTTTTCCCTTAACCGTGTCTAACCTGTGGCTGCTCACCTTGCGGTCGGACTTGCGCACGATCTGCGTGACGACGCCAAAGGAGCCTTTGCCGATGATCCGGACCTGCTCGTACGCGTCCATCGTGTCGAGATTCGCCTTGGGAAAGGGGCGTTAAGGGACGGTCGGTAGCTGTAGCCGGGTAGTCTGTCGCAGCAGCAGCTCTGGAAAGAGGACGAAAGTGCAAATGCCAGGAGCGGTTAGACACTGTCACTCCTTCTCTAACTGTTGTTCTTCGGTTGTGCTTATCGCGACGCCAGCCTCCGACTGTCCGCTCGCTGTCCTGCTCTCCCCCACACCAACTCTCCCCTCCACAACTACGGGGCCCTAACCGCAGTGTTAAATGATCTACCGGGTAGTCAAAACCATGTATTTTCTCCGTGGAAAAGGGGAGCAGGTCGGGTTCCCCATACTCAAACCAAGTCAAACGAGGCGAGGAAATTTTTTTGCTGCTCCATCTTCACCTAATCCATGCTCGTAGATTGCGATCGTCAGCTTCTTTCATTTTTTTTTTTTCACAACGTTGCCTCCCCGAGACAGTGGCTTAAAACATCGTTGTCAAGCCTACGGTTTGAGCGAGGGCAGAGCAGGCGCAAGCGCATATCCAACTTGGGTTCAGTATGCGTCTGGTATTTTACAACCCCACACGTTACACTCGCGACCGCGCTGTACCGACGCTGTGACCATTGTCTGACTTCTTTGACTACTCGGTAGTCATAAGCACTCGGTATAGGCAGGCAACATACAGGAAGCCAGCCCAAGCAACATTAAAGTCTAGGTCCCCACCTGGAAAAAAACAATATGGTGGACTCGTCCTCTGACGATGTATGAAGAACTGTTCCTCTCATATTCACCAGTTCAAATTGCTCGTCCCATCCCGCTCGCTTATTCGTCGCTGCGAATTGCTCGATCCAAATAGAGTCGGATTTCGATCGAGATCAATTGCGCGCAAGAAGTTGAAGGCGACTTGAAAATGGCTACATCGTGATTCGAAGATCAAGCCACAATTCTGTCCAGGGTGATTAGTGCTCGGCGGCTAGCAACGCCTCCGAGTCGAGGGCGTCCTCGTCCAGCATCAGTGACACCCTTCTCTTCTTGCCATTCGTGCCGTTCAAAATCGATCCGTTCTGGTAGTCGACCACGTTGAGGGCGATCCCCACGAGACTGCCCAGCACTCCAAATGACACGAAGAGCAATTCCACTCCTGGAATGTATCGCTCGTCGTGGTTGAACTCCGTAGCCACAGCCAGTGGGAAGAGTGCTAACCCGATGTTCTAACAAGGTGCATATAATAAGATGCAAAGTTTAGTGCAAGTGCACGTTGCAACAATTCCACAACAAAAGATATACAGAATCGGAGACACACCTGAATGGCCGTGATGGCGCCGTATGCAGTTCCGACGTGCTTTGCCTGGACCACATCTACAATACGACACAATACATGTAACCATTAAATCACACTCACACAAAGGTGGTGATTGCCATCAAACTTACATGGAACTGATGGCCACAGAGCGGCAGCAAACACACTGTAGGCAACGCCTTGAAGCACCAACGGAACGTACAAATTCACGTCGGTCAAACCGAGCATGACATGAACCGCCGTAAGTGCAAGAGGAGCCACCAACGCCAAAAACGCTCGGAGTCCGATATGGTCCACCACGAACCCGAGGAACGGAGAGATGACGGCACTGATAATGTACGGAATGGACATTGGGGTCGCTGCCTTCTGTGCGGCGTCCGTTTTCGTCGCGCAGTAAATCTTTGTGAGCGGCCCAAACTTCCAGGCGTCATCATCACAATTGATATTTCCTCCTTCAATCAAGGGAGGGGATGTCGAACAGTTCCATTGATCCAATGGCTCTTTGATGGTACAATTCGCCGACAATAGTGGTAGCGGCCATCCGTAGGGAGGAACACTAGGACATCCTGGAGCAATCTCCCGACAATCGATTTCGTAGATATACTTTCCTTCTCCACATCGTTGACACAAACTGGGAGGTTCCTTGAAAAGTCTCGTTCCATGAGGAGACTACTAGCCACATTGTTGAAAGGAATGACACACCCGTAAACCACTAGACAACTGAGCGCCAATAGCCAAAACGCCGGTCGAAAATGCTTGATGTCACTGAAGTGGATACTGTCGGCTGCCACACCTGCTTCTTTCTGTTTCTCTTGAGTTTTCTTCTCAGCTCGTTTGTCGATTGGGATCACCAATAGAACAGTGAACGTTGAGCCGACACACATGATAACGCCCACCCAAAGCGCAGTGGACACGCTGGCAGCTTCTGCGACAATTGGACTGAGCTCGTTGTTTATGACACTGCCCAGTCGGGCCACACTGAGGTTGATCCCCAATGCAAGAGCAAGTTCACTGTTCTTAAACCACGATGCAACTAGTGTCCCTTGTGCAACGCCTAAACTTTCTCCACCGAAGCCAAAGACCACTCGACCAAACTGCTCAAGCAAAAAAAAAAACTAAGGTCAGATCACGGATTTATAAAAGTATGTAAAGGAAGCTAACTCACCAGCATTAAGTTGAAACTGGAGAGGGAGCAACCAGTTGCAAAGATCAGCTGCCCTGCTAGAATTGCCGTTGAAAAGGCAAACAGCATCACACGAGCGCCAAAACGGTCCACCAGTACACCGCCAAAAAATGGCAACAAGATGTTGGGGATCGAGTACAGTGTGTAGAGCAGGTTCTACCAGCAACAACAACACAAAAATTATAATAACGTGAGTATCTAACCAGTGCAAGTATTATCTAATTAAATGTCAACGTTGCGGTTCAACTTACGAAAAGAAACTCGTAGCGAGTCTTGGGGATGTTATTAAAGCGCTGTTGCAGCTGGCTTTAAGTGCCGCAGGGTTGTCGAAGCAATAGTAGTTGCCGATCATCAGCAAGCACGACAGGAACAGCACCAGCCAGCGCACACGCAACTCGCTCTTCTCCATGATTTCGGTCTGATACAAAGGGAGATGCTAAAAACTAGATACAAATGGAAAACAGTTTTTTAACAACATTCACTTAAATACGATTGGAGGCAACTTCAATTTGCATGGTTTGATACTTGTCGCTTTCTCCACCACTTTTGAATAGCAGTAGCGTATGCATTTTCCACATGAACTGAAGAATTTCTTGTCGTCGTTGGTCCTCCAACCGAACTTTTAGTTTGTAAAAACGAAACCGAGCCTGCTTCGCTCGATAGGCATTCTGCAACAAAACTGCAGCTGCTGTCTTCCTTTTGCTCGCTCGATCCACCCGAAGGTTAAAGTTCATGAGAAACCTCATGTGCCGGAAAAAGTTGAGCAGAACGCGTCGACTTTTTACCAGTTTTTCAAATCTGGCCTCGCGATTCCGAAGTTCTGCCAACGTTCGTCGCATCCAAAGTTGGATGGCAATTGCAGCGTGATACCGTGCCAGGTGGCGCCGCCATGCAGCCAAATCTCGTTTTCTCTCCATGAATTTCGTCATTGACCGAGTGATGATTCGCGCCGCTTTTTGTTTTTCCATCCAAAGCGCACAGCGCACTCGAAAAATGTATGAACGATAGAAACGCTGAACATGCCCAGCAGCAAGATTGTATCGAAGAAATCGTCGTCTTCGCTGTGTCATTTTTCGGGAGTAAAATCCTCTCCAGTACGACTGGATAAGAGTCGCTCCTTGGTGCAAATTGTGAACAGCTGCATCTTGTCTGCCCCTCACGCCTCGTATCCAGCTTTGAATAGTCACGATAGCAGCAAAAATCTCGTCTTCTTGTTCAGTTGAGTTGAAAAGCATCCATCGACCCCAAACTCGAAACACCAAACGCTCCAGTTTCGTACGAAATCTCTGGAGAATCCAAAGCGCACACTTCCTGAAACAACCATTAAAAAGAACGATGGAATATAGTTTAGGGACATTAGCTGAATATGGGTGAGAAACCAGGAGAATGCTTACAGTTGGCAAAATCTGCGCACTTGTTCTTGGCATCGTTCCCACAGCATACACTGGCGCCAATGAGCTAACCGCTGATGCTGCTGTCGACGGCAATATCTCGATAAAATAATCTGCAGTAGTTGGTCAAAAAGCATAGTGAGATCAAGCACGAAGTAACTTTTACAACGCAAGCACGTACAAATAATTTTTCGACAGCAAATTGCTTTCGCATTGCACTGGAGCGAATAACTTCCTCTGCGCAATGATCACGAACCCAATCGCGGATACCTATGGGGCAACTCTCAATCACTACACATACATAAACTTTTTTAACCGATTTGGAGTTTTTGGAGGCGATAGATGGTTTTATGCGCGAGTTGTTACGTACGGGTTGGTTCAATGGGAAGGTTTTTACAATGGCTGGATGGTTTTGTGAGGGGTTGCATCAAACGTTCTTTAGAGGTGCCAGGAGTAGCGTGGTGCTGACGAAGCGGTGTTTTCTTACGAATGACAACAGCTGGAAGCAATTTACCCCCTGCGATAGTACATTGAAATGCTTGACCGTGCATCCACGCATTTCGTACAAGCATTTCACATAGTGATGACCCCCACGTATTTCGCGATAGAATTTTTGCCACATGAGAATGACCCCATCCTTGTTGCTGGCGGAGCATAACAAGTGTCATTTCCAACTCCATGATCTGGTCGTACGAAATCCGTGTTTCTCGAAGGAAGCTTGCGCTTTCCAGTATGCAAGCGACATCCGGTCGTACAAGGAGGAAAAGGACGTCTTCAATCTCTAAGGATTTTAGACGAAACTTGTCCTCCCACAGCGATAGCACATGGTCACGGTAGCTACTGGATGAATAGTGACAACTTAAGAAACTGTTCGCCACATCTGGGTACTGACTCGGAACTCCCGCTCGTAAAGGCAATGCGACCGGAGAGCTGAGAGGCGAGATAGTATTTTGTACTGCTGCTCTTGATCTGACACACTTTCTATCCTCAGAAAAGTGAACGTATCTGCGTCTTGTGTTCACCTTGTTTTTCAGCACATGTGATTCAAGTACGCGCTTTGCCTCACTCAAAGTTCTTTGTTCTGGCAGCGTGTCGTTCAGGATGGCTGCTACACTCCATTCTGCTCTGCTTAGAGCAGCAAGGCGCTCTACCAAGCCATTGGGCCCTACGTATCCATCAGTACGGTAAGATCAATGATACAACTTGGTTTGAGCACATTTTTCATCGCGTAAACTGCGAACTGAAGTAATTACCAATCCCCTGCTTCTCTTGGAGTTAACACTCGCGACATTGTGTTTCTCCTGCATGCCTCGCAAAGGCCACTACTTGCTCCAGGGTTTCGTGCGAATATGACAAAGTCGCCAGCTTATTTTGGGGTATGCTTATTCCCCGACGTCAAAATCGACACGCATATGAATCTCTTTGGCCTCCATAAACTCATAAAGCTCCAGACATTCATCATCGCTCAAATATGCACGTAAAACACGGATTCCATCCATGTACAGCTCCTTACTCCAGGCGCAGGCAGCGATTCCGCGGTAAAACACTTTCTTTGCCGCGTCCACTTTTCCTAACGCCACTTCAAAGCGCAGATACAGTCGCCAGCAAAGAGCATTCCCTTTCGTTCGAACGTTATCCACCATGCTTTCAAACACCCTTCGGATTCGACCAACAGCAGTAGCATTCGTACCCCAGTAATGAAACAAGCAACAAGTTAGACGAACTGAATTGTTGGCGTTTGGTTGTTCAGCGTCAAGCAATGCAGCAGCTCGTTCAACTCGGTAAAGCTCACACAGCAGCGCAAACAGCCACTCTACCAACTCTGGCGAATCGTAGTGCCGTCGCCAGCGCTTTTCAACTCGAAGAAAGTAGTTGCGTAGGACTTGGGATATAGTGTTACTCGTCTCCGAGTCTGCAAACAGCCGTAGGAATAATGCACGACCAGGAAACAGGTCCACCGCTTTTCCAACTGCCAAGCGCCATACCTTAGGAGCTAGCACAGCGGAGCGCCCTGAGGCTTGGTGCTGCTGCATGAACTCAAAAAGCACACCCACATCCACTCCAAATTCGGGCAGTGGCAATGGTCTGGATCGTTTAGAGCCTGGCGGTACTCCATGCAAGCTGCATCAAAACCTTGATACGTGTAAACAACCAGTGCCAAATTATGCAAACAGTAACTAGCCCAGCAAGTCGCTTTGAACTCTGGTTTTCCTGTCCGTCGGCGTTCCTTGCAACATTCTCCACACTCTTGAATTGCGAGACCAAGGTCTGCACGGCATTTAGCAAGTAGCGAAGCTTCGATCGATGGATCTGACATCAATCGCCCTTGCAATACTTCTTGAGTCCGTTTTCGATGCTTTTTCGTAACTGTGTCCAAGTTCTCCAACTTGTTGTCATCTTGGCCAAGCTGCCAGGCGTGCCATAACGTATACAGACAGCGCAGTGTACGGAAGCGTTCCTCAAAGCGTGCATTGCTGCTTTTCTGAGCAGGAGCGGAAGGCCACATTTCAAGACGAGCGCGGAGAAAGACAAAGCGATGGAAAATCTTGCGCTGGGAGGACTTGCTTGATGATGGCGAACTGATAGACACAAGGGTATTATCACAAATACGTCGTACCTGACGTTCGTCCCCCAGTCGGAGCTCCAATTTTGCGTAAGCGTATAAAGCGTCAAAATCCGTGTCATTGTTCCTCGTGGTCTGGGAAAGCCGCTGGCATAGTTGCCGAGCATACACCAGACTCGATTCTTTGCTGGTACTTCCTCGCGCGACCTCAGCTTCGAATCCGATCCATAAACATTTGAAGGTGGTTAAAAAATCATGTCCCTGACTCCCATCCGTTGCATCACAAACACTCAAAGCTTGCTCAAATATCCGGCGGATAAAAGTCACTTTGCTCGGGTTGTAAAGTGCACTTCCTCTTACTTCGACGTCCACAAGAAGTGCCCTCTCCAACAGCAATTTTCGATCCCAGGGAGAAAGCATCAGACTGTGGTTCTTTGCGTGAGCGTCCAGTGCAGCCAGGATAGGACTGACAAGTAACTCATAGTCTGAAGCATTGTCCGCATACATTACATTGCGTACTTGCTGGATACCATCCCATGCGTATTCACCACGCCACTCAACACCGCAAATTTGTAGTAACTCTGCGATAAGCCGCCATAGGTATTTCTTCGGCACGGAAAACAAAAATGGCTGAATTTCTTCTGTCAGCGTAGCACGGTCCGGGTGTTTCTCGATGAGCTCTTGATGCAGGGGATTGCTAGAGCGGAGGGGAGCCCATTGCATCTGGCTTTGCTTTTCCTCATATGTTAGCCATTTTACGAAGCGGTCGTTCCCTTCGATCGAGGGGTAATTCGAGCGTTGGTCCTCCACTAGAGATAACGCTGTCGCAAGTGCCTTACGCCTTCTGTTGTCCTTTTCTAATAATTGGATTTGCCGAGCTTGTGCGCTTTCCGTTCCGCGCAGCTCGCCTAAGATGCGCTCATATTCTCTTGTGTCGTCGGCATCATCGACGCTAATGCGGTAACCGTGCAAATTGCTGTAAACGAGCTTACCACTTCGTCTTGAATCCAGCTCCTCCGCATCACTTGAAGCAGAGCCGTATGCATTGATGCCTAAATCTGCGCTGTTTTCACCGCCACTCGCAGTCATGTTCATGTTTGCTTTGCGTTGGTATGCTGCAGAGCCTGATAGAAGACGTTTCTTATGCGCTGTAGCTCGCAGAATTTCGGGAGGATTCATTTGATCGAGCGGTGTGATGCAAGAGTCCTGAATATACTTCTCATACGACGCCATCGATGGCTGAAACGGTGTATTCCCGCCATAGTTCCCATTCACATCCAATGTTGCATCACCGAAGCCCACAGTGCCAACTTCGTCCCATCGAGACGCAAAGCTGCATAGCATTTCTAGATAGTTCGGTCTATCGTCATTTTCAACTCCTCTCGATGGCTCATTCAGACTGAAGTCGATTAAGGCTTGCAGCTGAACGATCGAACGCTCAACATATCCAGCCTTCAGCTCAAAAGTGCACATGAGAAAGTGAAAATCGAGGAGCAACTCTTGCACGCGAGTAGTAGACAACTCATTCTCGACACTCACCTTTGACGTATGCTCACTTTCAGACCTCAGAACATTCAGAATCCGTGCATACAAGTCTCGCACAGATTGCATAGAAAAACTTCCAAAATGTTGCTGGCGGTTCTGAAGAAGCTTGAGCCACAAGTCACTGTTTGTAGCATCTTGAGAAAGCAGATCCTCTAGCTGTCTTTGGATGGAGTCAAAGTCGGCTTTTTGCCGTTCGTTCGCGCACGCAGTAACATGTTAAGCTTCACGCGATGCAACGCACGAGATTGAGGATTACTGTCAAGTGCCCTGTCCAGAATTGCGGCTTGTTTTTCCTCGACATTTGTTTTCAAACTTGGGCTCAATTTCTTGTTTTTGGTCTGAAGACGTAGCGTTTCCTCTTGAAAGGCGACAAAATCGAGCCACATGTCGATATTGTGCGGGTTTGCTGCCAGAGCTGTATTAAACATCTTGGTCCGTGCCACCAAGTGTTGCTCTACACTCTGTGTATCTGTTAGCATAACCCCTTCTGCGACGTCATTACTGGTTAAAGTATCATCACCACGGTCACGCCCACCACTTTCTCTCTGCACCATGTCACCAACTAACGCTTCGACGTCAACCACAGGGTCTAGCGGGACGAATTCCATCTCTGTAGGCCGCTCTGCAATCTTCATTGTAAGCAGACCCCTTCCAAAGTCTAGTATTCCTCCCTTTTTGCTGGTGCCAGCGCGAGCCAAGCGTTTTTCAGAGTAGGCAAGGTATAAACGCTTCTGTCGTGCATCTCTCTCCATTCTGCGTGCTTGCAACGAAAAATACCGATTAGTCCCCCTTCGTCTTTCTTCTTCTCAAACGCTGCACTGTTGTACTTTGGGCGTGATGAAGATATCCATGCACCGGTAAGAAGATTGCGCCGTGTTGCCAAGTCGTACAGTGGCTGGTCATGCGCATACATTGACCCGTATAGCTGATTGTCGCGGTCACCTCTGCAGTCAGTCTCAAATAGTTTGTCTGTACCATCCGCCGGTTCTTGTTCGTAGCTCTGTATTTCCTTCGCTGGCTGCTTCACGATCCTCATTTCTCCGCGACGACTTCTTGACCGAGATCTGCTGCGACTTCGATGCCGATGGCGTCGAGAGTGACGATGGGAGTGATATTTCTCGTCACTGTCACTGGAATTAGAGTAGTCCCTCTCTCTGTGGCGTTTCTTGTGCTTGCTCTTCCTCTTGTGTTTTGAATCAAACTTAGTCAAAGATTCCTCTTCACTGCGTTTTCCCTTCTTCTTTTTCTCTTCATGTCTGTGTTTACTACGTCGATGCTTATACACTTGCAGTGACGAGTTTGCATTGGCTGTGTCGGTGTTAGTTCCACCGGAGAAACTCTTGCCAATTTGCAGCCAATCTATTGAAATATAACAACAACAAAACCAATTGATACACTTAGTTAACCAAGTTGTAGAGAAACAACCGCCAGAAAAATAGCATAACA
Organism: Phytophthora boehmeriae; assembly: GCA_011947355.1. Classification (NCBI taxonomy): domain Eukaryota; phylum Oomycota; class Peronosporomycetes; order Peronosporales; family Peronosporaceae; genus Phytophthora; species Phytophthora boehmeriae. Next base: position 179,172 of record JAAVTJ010000250.1, on the reverse strand, counting down.
AAGCGTACCATCATCTAGCTGAGCTTTTGGACAGTTGCCACCATTGCTGTCTGCTCTTCTATCGTCGTGGTTGCCGCCCTGAGAGCCGCTGGCCGCCGCCGTCCGCCCTGCCGCGAACATCAGCTATCACGAAAATTGACGACACAAAACAATTGAACAAAACGACGTCGTTTGATTGGCTACTTCAATATTCTATTGGAATATTGGCATTCACACATTCACATTCAAGATATCTTCGTCATGAGCAGCGAGAAGGACGCAACACGGTCCCCGGTGGACCCTTCGAGCGAGGAGGACGTTTCTGTCTACATTAAGCAGAAAATCCGAGTGTTTAGCAACTTCCCGAAGCCTGGCGCGGTCTTCAGCGATGTCACGTCGCTGTTGCAAGACCCCGACGCGTTCCAGCTGGTCATCGACGCCTTGAAATCCCGCTACATGGACCAGCAGATCACACACGTCGTGAGTTGCGAGTCCAGAGGGTTCATCTTTGGGGCGCCGTTGGCGCTGGCCCTGCGAGCTTCTTTTGTGCCGGTCCGTCGCGCCAGGCGACTGCCCGGAGACGTCGTGGGCGTGGACTACGTGTCGGGGTTCTACTCTGGGCGACTGGAGATCCACCAGGACGCCATCCCTAGCGGTGGCCGCGTGGTGATCATTGACGACCTCGTTGCATCGGTGCTGTGCATTGCAGTCGTTGTGTTTTGTAGGATTTCGGTGGCAATGCTGAATTGTTTTTTTGTTTGGATACTGTAGGGCAACACGTTGAAGGTGACGTGCGAACTGGTGCAGCAGCTCGGCGGACAGGTTGTGGAGTGTGGCTGCGTCATCGACTCGTTGCGGTCAACGGTACGGCTGTGGCAATATCTGCAATTGGAGACCACAATGAATTGACCACTACGGTGATATTATCTTCGTTCAACAGGAGTCGCTGCACAACATTCCACTTCACGGCCTGACGAAAATGTGATACTTTCAGTCAGCATGTGCCAACTCGCTTCATCGTTGAAAGCGCTGATATTAGTCAACCTTGCCGCATAGAGAGAGTATCGAGTCGGCATTGCACCCCCGAAAAAACTTCGAATCACTGTCACTCTGTTTATCCTGATAGTCGTTCCATCCGTTTATGCTGATATTCCAGGTAATCTTCACTTACTGCGTCAACAGACAGTTTATGCTAGTAACATCTTCAATACTCGATATCTTCATCCGCCACCTTTTTCTTTCCTTTCCTGTTGTTGACTGGAAAAAAACAACCGCGAAACAGCCAGAGAGCAAGCAGCCATGCCCCCACGAAGCCTCGGATCCGCCAGCGCTTCGGCCCCAACCAGGACTACCTCCTGGCCGTCCAGGTGAACACAGACGCGCCGTTCCGCGCCGCCTACGGGACGCTCATGAGCAGCTGGGAGAAGATCGCCAACACGCTCAACAGCTGCAGCGCCTTCAAGATGCACCACCTCAAAGGACCCATCGCCAAGAACCGCTTCGAGCGCCTCGTGGAGCGCCACCGCGAGTGGGTACAGAGCGGCAGTGTGCCGGACGACGCCCCGTCTCAAGACGTCGCCTTCATGACCATCATGAACGAGCTGGTGCCCAGACTGAACGCCGCGGAGGCCGAGCAGCTCCCAATTTTGGGGAAGCGCGGTCGTCCCCGGAAAATCCGGTCGGAGGACGTAGTGGCCGCTCCGAAGGTGAAGCGCCAGTCGACGGACGCTGCAGAGCCAGTGAGTGCGGGCTCCACCGCCACGCTGCGCTCCGTGCTGGCCATGGACACGCCCACAGTGGGGCGCCAACGGTTTACGCCGGACGACGACCTGTTGCTGGTGCAGTTCGTCAAGGAGAGTCTGCCGTTCCGAGCCAAATTCGGCGGTATCTGCTCCGCCTGGAACGACGTGGCAGCCAAGCTGGACGCGTGTCCAGAGTTCTCCAAGGACGGCGTCAAAGGGCCGATCGTGCGCTACCGGTTTGAGAACTTGGTGTCGAAATATCGGGATAGGATCAAGAAGAACAATGGGCATGTGGTGGGACCGAAGGGCGCCCCTGCAGGAGAACTGGAGGTCATTATGACGGAGCTAGTGGCGTTGCAGGATGGAGAGGACGCTGAGAGCGCCGCTCTGCTGGCTCAAAGAGTGAGTGCAGCGGTTGGTTCGGTAGAAGAGCAAACTGTTGATGAGGCTGAAGGTGAAGATGAAGCTGACATCGACGCTGCGAGCGAGACAAGTGAACCCTCTGCTAGTCCGAGCCTGGAAGAGGATGAAGAGATCACTGCGTCAGTGTTCCCTACGTCCATTGCCCCCTCCTCAGTGCCTGCACAGAGCTTCATCCTCCCTGCACCGGCAACTGCTTCTGTCGACACTAGCGATGCCACTAACATTGCTGATCTCAAGACATTGCTCCAAGAAATGGTGAACCAGCAGGCTCGATCCATGGAGCAGATGCTACAGCTACACCAGGAATTGTACGATCAGGAACGCGAGGAAAGGCGCTTGGAGGCCCAGCGACGACAGCGCGAGCTCCAACTTGAGCGGGAGGAGCGCGAAAAAGACCGCCAAGCGCTTACGACCGCTGTCATGTCGGTAATGAAGGCATTCTTGGAACGAGAGTCCCGTGACTAGTTGTAGCGAGCAAAAAGTATGAGGTCACGCTGGGAAAGGGTCCTACGTCCATAGGAAGAACTGAGGGCGCACACACTTTGGTATTGTTAGCATCACCAGTCACAGGTATTTCATTCGATAAGTCCCCTCAATTGCATGTTCACACGAGTCCAGAAGCACTTTGGCTGGCAGCTTCAACAAAAACTGCAGGAGCGATTTGCTGCCATTTTCGCGTTGGCGACTTGGCTGCCAGATGGATCAGATCACGACTATGTAGCAAGAAAAAGTCTCACACCCGAAGAAGCCTCAGAATTGAGAAGAAGAGGTGATGTTCGGCTGCCTAGCAAGCTCCTGCTGTGGAAACTGCGCCAAAGCGGACTCCGCCAACGACAATAGCCGCAGACGCCTCGCAGACGACGACCCCGACGCCGCGACTACGACAATTCGCGAGATGTTACCGTCCAACCGGTCGTGATGTCACAAATTCGACCTCCGCAGCCACAAGTGCGCAAGGACGAGTGAGAGACTTTCTTTTGATTTTCGCTGCAGGAAATCTACGACGTAGATATGACACGACGGAAAAGGCTTCGTAGAGAACAACACGAACATGCTGTTTTGCTTCTGTCGTGTATTGAGCTACCGATATTCTTGTTCTAGCGTGTGCCGTTCTGAAGGTTGGGTTCGATGTGGTATACTTTACCAGGCTGCACACCGCCGAAGTGTGCCATTTGAGCGGCTGTACGCTGCTTTTTGCTCCGCATCTTCATCTTGTGCCAGGCCACACGCTCCGGGTCCTTAAAGTCCGCGACTTGCCACACAATACCTGGAACTTGCACAAGTTTCGCCCTGGTGGGTGACGGAGTATTGGCAAAAAGCTGCTGGTACATTGAGATGGTCGAGACCTCTTCGTCCCCACCGGCGGGACCGACTCCGTCGACTTCGAGTCGCAATGCATCGCCAATCATTGCGAACCCGATCTTGGTCAGCTGTTGCAAGTTCCAGAGCGCCAGTGTATTCCACGGCGATGTCAACCCGCACAACTCCAATGGCTGCACACTCGGCTCGGATTGGAAGGCGTGACCAGGCAATGCCGCACCGATGACGAGGTCATGGTCGAGGTCGAAGTTCGATCGCATCAACGCCACGCCAGCTGCATCCACTTCTACCTCAAGCGACTGCAGCAACAAAGTGTCGGCCTCTGGGAAATGGTCAGCCGCAGTCCCTATCAACGCGTTCAAAGCAGGCACGAACTTCCCCCAATACAGCATCGGAATGATCTCCACCTTGCCTGCAATCGAGCCGTTCGCGACTTCGTTCTGGAGTTGCGTCATGAACTCCCGTACCGAATCTACGAAGACGCCGGTGGGTCTTGTAGTAGATGGAGAGATCAGCGCTGCGTTGCCTGTGACACTAGCACCAGCAGCTGGAAGACCCACAGCGATGAGAATGCCACCATCGGCGTACGTTGCAGCACGAGCACAAAACTCGCGCAATTGATGCAACAGTTTTCCCACGTCGACTGCCTCGTGTTGCGTGTGACTTTGCCAGTGCAACCGCGTGCCAACGACCGTCGTGCCCCTCATTGTCGCCGCTTGCAACCTGAACGCTGAATGCTGAATGCCGAGCGGCGAAAGCTGCGCGGTTTCGACGTCACACAGAAACGGCTGTTTTGACTCAGTTCGGAGGGAGATAGGCGCAGTGTTGCTGCAGCCACGCAGGCAGTGCTGCTCATGTATAAGCCGATTGAAAGGCCTAGCAGCAAACTATGTTGAAGTACATGTCATTGGTGTACTATTTAAACGTGCATCTTATTGTTCAAGCCACCGGTTCTAGGTGGAAGACACTGCCAGGAGCTACGCCAAATTGTGCAAGCTGGGCAGCTGCACGTTGTTGCTTGCTCGCCATTTTCTTCTCATGCCATGCGAGACGATCAGGATCTTGAAGTCTATCCACTTGCCAGGCAATTCCAGGCACTCGCACCAGCTTTGCTTTGGTTGCCGAGTCGGTATTCGCGTAAAGTTGTTGGTACATGGCGATATTGGCAACCTCTTCGATGCCCGCTGCCGAGCCAATTCCGTCAATTTCAAGCCGCAAGGCATCCCCATGAGTGCAAAGCCCACCCTCGTTAGTTGCTCCAGATTCCAGAGTGCGAGAGTGTTCCATGGCGATGTGAGGCCACTCAGCTCCATTGGTTGTGCACTCGGATCTGGCCGAAATTCGTGACCTGGCAGTGCCGCTCCCACGACCAGGTCATGCTTGATATCCAAGTGCGAGCGCAGGAACTCCACCCCTGCCCGGTCCACTTCGACCTCAAGCGACTGCAGCAACAAAGTGTCGGCCTCTGGGAAATGGTCAGCCGCAGTCCCTATCAACGCGTTCAAAGCAGGCACGAACTTCCCCCAATACAGCATCGGAATGATCTCCACCTTGCCTGCAATTGACCCTGAAGCCACCTCGGTCTGCAGCTGAGTCATGAACTCCCGCACTGAGCCGAGGAAGACGCTCGACGAGGGAGTATCTTCATCTGAGGACGACCCAGCTCCAGTGAATGCCCCGACAGCTCCATTAGGCAGCCCCACGGCGATCAAAATGCCGCTGTTGGTGCACGCAGCTGCACGAGTGCAGAATGCACGCACTTGGCAGAGCAACTTGTCCACATCGATGCGCTCACGTTGGGAGTGGCTGTGCCAATGCAATCTCGTGCCCACGACCGTCTCGCCCCCATAAATGATCCCTTACAACTGTTGGCTCAGATTTCTGAGGATGTGCCGGGCGCGCACAGGAATGGCTGCGCTTTCAGCATGGAGTCGCCAATTGCGAAGCACATTGACACGAACACGCATTGAACAACAAGGTGGAATGTATTTATCATTTTTATAAGGCGGGCAAAGCAATATGCCGTGCTTCAATTAGTGGCGGCTCTGGATTTTCAGCGCTGGCGGCATTGCTGTGTTTGCGAATGAATTGGAGATTGGAGCGTTCGTTGTCCGAGAAGAATTTAGTAGTAGTAGCGGCGGTGGGGCGGCGGCGGAGGTGGGTGGCCGTAATTTGGCGGCGGATAGTCGTAGCCTTGTCGAACAGCTACCGGTTGGACATACACCTCCCTTGGCGAGTTGTATCCACGACCACGACCACGACGACCTCCGTTGTCCGCCGCAGATGCGCCAGCAAGACAGCACGACGCACAGCACATGCCGGCCAAACACCCGCAACACTCGTCCTCACAGCACATGTCCATGCCAGGACCGCCCATGTCGTCTGGTCCACACATCCTCAACTTTCGCTTTCTTGCTTTTTTCTTCTGTCTTCGCTGAGACTTGAGTCTGTTAACGTGGAAGCAATTTCCGTAATGGCCATAGCTGTGAAGCAGGCGTACCGCAACGTTTGCAGGCAGGAGTCACACGGCATTTGCACGATCCTCCTGTTTCGGAGAAGCACAGGAATCCTGACATAGCATTTTCCAGAAAATCTGCGACGTGTGTGGAGAAAATCAAAACGTGTTTATTTATGTTGCTAGGTCTCGTATCGCTGCCCTCAACGAGCTGCAGCGATTGCCATACATACTACAGAGGTTGGTTACTCAGCGATGTGCCGAGGCCATCGTCTTAGTAGTAACCTTGCTGTTGCGGGTGTCCGTATCCCGGGGGCGGTGGGCCGTACCCTGGAGGCGGTGGGCCATATCCTGGCGGCGGTGGACCGTAGCCTGGTTGCTGCACCACAACCGGCTGCACGTAGACTTCTTTAGGCGAGTCGTACCCTCTCCGGCCTCGGTCGTTGTCTCCACCAGAGGCGGCGCTCATACACATTGAGGCGCAGCACATACCCGCTAGGCAGCCGCAGCACTCGTCTCCGCAGCAGCAGCAATCGAAGCCGTCGTCGTCACAGCACATCTTCTCCTCTTCGGTGTTCTTCCTCTCTGCTTGTTCACTTGGTGGTGCTTTTTGCAATGAACATGTTCGCGCTGTTCGCTGGTTTCCACCGGATTTTGCTCTGATGTATCTGTGACGTGTGTAAACTTGATCTTCGTAAGCACCATGTCACAGAGAACTATCAACAAAAACGTGGGTAAAGTTTACTGCCACGGGAAGCGGTTTGTATCTGGCGTACCATCATCGCACAGCATGTAGATTAGATTTTCTCTACGAAGACCCATCGCCTCTTCCGTCGTGCCATCTCTACTACCGGTAGATTAAGTCCTCTATTGCTGTGCGATGATGGCACACCAGACAAGCAAAAGCTGGCGGCAGTAAACTTTAACCCAAGTTTGCACTCGCGCCAAGCAAGTTAGCTCAAACTTAGTTTTTCTCTCTTGGTGAACAGCATCCTTTCGAAATGAGGGGGTACAATTTCGCAAATTACAGTACTACCGTGTATGCTCTTGAAGGACGCAACCCAAACGGACGACCCTTGCGGCGAATGACGGAGGACGATGGCATCCAAGCACGTGCAGGTTCCCTGCGCCAGGAGGCGACTCGGCGGTGGCTCGTAAAGGACGAGCTGGTGTTCCTGCTGCTGCACTACAAGCTCGTGGACGTCCCAGTGCTGCAGTCGCTGCAGCTGCGGCCTCCCAGTGGGTGCTGCTCTTTCAGTTCCTGTCTTTATAGCTGTCATTTTAAAAAAATACTGTGTTTTAGGTGGCACTTTACTGTTCTACAATACACTGAAAGTCCCAGACTATAAGAAGGACGGATGGCACTGGCAGAAGCGCAAGGACAAGAGCGGAAGAGTAAGAGACAGCAGGCTGGTTGTGTGCGTGAAGCTAGGACTGATTTCGATGCTGTAGGTCCGTGAAGACCGGGCGAAGTTGGTGATCAACCGACAAGTGATTATCTTGGGAGCTACGTGCACTCTGCAGAGACTTCTGTGAGTGGACTTAGCAAGCTTAGGGAGGTATCGGTGGCACTGATTTTGTTTTGTCATGCAGACATTTCATCGGAGGATATATTCAGTGCGAGATTCCAAAGAGAATGTTGTGCTCGTGCACTACTTTGATGAAGTTAACAAGGATTCAGCGGGTACCAGCACTTCCCGGTCTTCAAATATCTCGATCACCAGCAACAGTGATAGCATGATCAAGGGAATGGGGCGCTCTTTATCTGCTGTTAAAGCCGTCGACAACAACTTGACACCCTTTCCGCTGCCAAGCCCTCAAAAACCTACGACGTCGGAAGAAACAGTCGAATCCATCATGAAAAGTGCGTAAATGGGCGACTGCTTCTGTCACGGATTGAACTAACGTGCAGTGCGTGCTGCTTCCGGCTTAGATTGCTTTGAAATGGACTTTGAGCCGCATCCGGCATCACTCTCCAATCCTGTAGCAAGTGTATCCGATGCGGACCTATTGCTATTGAAAGACACTGCTATGGACGGAATAACCACCGCATTTGGCGACGACGACTTGTTTAATGACCTGTCCTCAGCGGCATCACCCGACAAGGTTGCTAGTGCTGTTGGAGGCCAACAAACCTTCGAGCTGGCGGTGATATCGGATTTCTCTCCAGATTGGGACTTTGGTGACGGAGGAGCGAAAGTCCTGATTTGCCTGGCCGCAAAACTTCCTGAAGAACTAGCTCAAGATCCAGTCAAGCTGTTTGTTCAATTTGGTTCGAAGCGAGTTCGAGCGGAGAAAGTATCCGACACTGTTCTTCGCTGTACAGGTATGTCGTGTCATTTTGTGGATGATCACCCATCCGGATAACTGCTGATTGGTGTTCTTGTTATAGCACCCAGCTCAAGAGAGCTCGGTAATGTTGATCTTTACGTGTGCCACTGGAGTGGGTTACTACACCAAGGAAGCGTTCAGCTATCGCACAAGAAACAGTTTACATACCGCAGCCATTATCAACTCTCTCCTTCCCTGGTGGGCGAGATTGTGAAGGAGAAACACAATCCCGAAGCTGAATCGATCGATCCGCTAGACCTTACGCCATTGTCTTGTATGCATGGTACTATTGGCACTGGGAAGCGTGGCCGCTCACCAACCGTTGACCCCCATGCTAATACAGACAGAAAACCAGGTGCTGACAGGTTGAGTGGGCTGAACAGGACTTTATCATCATACGTTGAATCGGACTGTAAGTGGCTGGAGCTGCCCTATGCCCACATATACACGAAGTCTTAACCAGTTTCGATGTTCCATTTGTTGCATAGTGGATGAGCGGCAATGCAAGATTCGAGTGGTAGAACGCCTGTCAGAGTTTCACCAGGCGATACGAACGACAGCAGCTGAGCCAACAACGCAAATGGCTTTTACGGTTGGTCCTGGCAATAATGGCGAGAGCAACGTGTCTTCTAACACGCCTACACGACCGGCTTTAACGGCCACGGCACCAGCATTAGACCCATCGACAAGCCAAATTCAGCATCCAAAACAAGATTCATCGCTGTCAGATCCTGTGGAAACGTCGGGTAATCTGGTTTCTCCTAATGAGCGATCGGTTGCGCTGGACGATTGTTCTATCGAGTCATTAAGCGATAACGATCTGGAGCAGCTGTCTGAGAAGTTGCTCGAGCGTGTTGTGCGTCAGCTTGTCACGGTTGCACACACCAGCGAAGACCTTCTAGAGGAACTCAATTCTCTTGACGAGACTGGCCTTAGTCTGCTTCACTATGTGAGCTTCTATAACTATTCAAAGCTCGTGCCAGTATTAGTTGCCCATGGTGCGCACATCAACCAGCAAAGCACTCAAGGACAGACGGCGCTTCATTTAGCAGCAGGATGCGGGCATGACGAGGTAGTCGATGTGCTGTTGCAGTCCGGGGCAGATTTGCGTGTTTGCGACTTTGACGGCCTTACGCCTGCGGATCGAGCGGAAAAATCTGGCCATACCGGCGTTGCTGCAAAATTACGCCACCACGATGGAAGTGAGCAGGTAGTGGATATGAGTGCTGTTGACGAAATCTATGGGTTTGGCGGATCACCAATGGAGATTGACGATCCGTCTCCGTACACGGATGCTGGTAACATGGGTTTACTTGGAGGAAATGTATCTAGCCCAGCCCCACCGCGCTCGCACGCAAGCTGCGAGAGCCCTTGCGAAGCAACCTGTTCATCGAAGTCGACGTCATACGTACGTCGCCAACATACTTTGTGCATTGTGTCACTATCTAACGATGACTTTATTCGTTTAGGTCGGAGAGAATCAAGAGCACAATCGAAAACTCCTGCTTGGGGCTTTTTCTACGATGAGCTTGCATGATAAGTGTGCACTCTCTCTAAGTATATCAAGGGATTCAGGAAGTCACACAGCTAGGCGGCGTGAAAGCAGTGAAGACATGAGTGTTAACTCTCCAAGCGGCAGCAGTGTTACGACATCTGTGGGTCTGGGTTCATCTCCGGCTAGCATGATTGGCGTGGATGCTAACATTGTTGGCAGTCGTCTGCTGCTGTCAGGTGGAGAAAATGATTCAGATGTCCAGAGTGTTATAGCTGAAGATGAGGAGGGGCTGACAAAGCTTCAAGCAGCTATGGAGCTCATGGGCCCCGAGGAACGACAGTCGCTGGAGGACGAGGTGAAGGTCTTACAGCACGGCATTCGTGCATGGCTACTCAAGCGAAACTGCAAAAACATGCGGGAAACAACCAAACAGTTGCGCGAAGCCACACAGAGTATCCAAGATCAGCAGAAGCAGCAAGAAGCTGCGGAGCGTCATGCCATGCTGGCTAATGAACTGTCAGAGCGCGAGCGTGCAGCAGTGACTGTCCAAGCTGCAACGCGCAGTATGTTGGCTCGACGCACCTTCCTACAGACCAAACACGTCACCATCAAATTCCAAGCCGCCACACGCGGCGTGCTTTGCCGTAAAAACTTTGCACGCATGAAGGCACATGCGCTGGCTTCGCTCGTGATCCAACGCAACGTTCGCGAATGGTGGAACAAGCAGCCAGCCTCCACACGACCGGGAGATATAGACGATAACGAAGCAGAAGACAAAGATCCTATGCCAGCAGAAATACCTGAAGACAGGTTGCAAGAAAACCACCTTTTGTAACACATACAGGCTTCATCCGCCCCACAATATAGCAAATTCCAACACCAACTGCTGACGTGAAGCACCGTTCTATTTGCCGCTTCTTCTCCTGTACTGCTTCATTCACTGCGTTCGGTATTGTCCTTACTGCTGTGCATCAGCTTCCTCGTCCGTGTATCGTCGGAAGCCCGGGATGGGAGGCGTCCAAGTGGCCATGGTGAGTCCGTCAGGCATGGATGCATCGTCAATTTCCATTGCCTCAGCCTGCAGCTCAGCAGGGAGGGCGTTGATGGCCTCCCACTTGAGGTCGATCTTGGTCTGCAGGTCCCGCATTAGGTGGTTGTGCTCAATGGACGTCATGCGGTTGTAGAGCCGGCCGATCTCCTGGTGACGCTGGTTCTCCTCCTCTGTCCACTCCTCCCTGCATGATAATTAAAATTACAATAAACTCAACATTACTATATTGCAAAATGCAACGTGTGTGCTCGTTTATAAGCCACGTACGCGTCCGGGTATTGGCCCTTGATGGCCCGCAGCATCTGCTCGAAGTTTCCGTCGTCTCCGCCCTTCTTGCTCTTCTTTCCCTTCTTCTCTTTCTTGGAGGCGAACCCACGCACGCCCGTGGAGACGGCAGAGTCTGCCAGTGCACAGACACCCGCACGCTTGGTGGCCACAGCAGTCACACTACGCAGCAGCAGAGCCATGGTCTCTCTCGGTCTATAGCAACTTTCGAGCTCTTCACCACCACAAGTGCCCAAAGTCAAAGTCGGAATCTACGGCCTATGTTCGATTAAGTACGGATAGGCGATTAAGTTCGCATATGAAAGCGTACTTAGGATGATGAACATCAGGTGGACGTTTGTGGACATTATTGCTAGTTGAACTCTTAAAGCAGGATACTGGTATGTATTTGTACAAATAAATATTGACGCAGGTGTTTACATGTGATTGGGATCTCCAGGTGGGTCGTCGCGGTGATGATTGATCGGGTGAAATTGGGAATTGGAGAAATCGGGGGATGACACGACCATGGGGAACTCGGGTGGGAAGCCGAAACCACCATGAAAAGATGGGTGCAACTGCTCCATGCCTGGAGAGGGCAATAGTGGAGGGCCGAATGGCGCTGGGTGGTCTGGACTGAAGTAGTATCGTGATGGCGGAGGAATCGACGATCCTGGCACTGGAGCATGCAGGAAACGAGACGCGTGAAACGAGGAATACGAGTCGCCACCTCCCGGTGAAAAGTACCGCACCACTTCTTTCGGTGCCGTTCTCCACAGAGTAGAGTCATTCCAGGGAAGAGCCCCGTTAGGTGGTGGCAGCTCTCGTTGATGCGAAAATCCCAACCAAACAGCGACGCTGTGGACGCATAAACTTGCTGCAACTGCCACTCAAGCTCTGCGTCCTCTTCGCATCGCCGCTGCTTCCTCCACCGCCGGTGATCTCTTTCACGACTATCCTCGTCGAATTCGTCATCAGATACATCTCCATCAACGCTTCTGCTCTCGAAAATGCTATCCTCATCACTGGCAATGTCTTCCAACGGGACGCTGACGATGTACTCGTCAAATTTACGCTTTCCCGCATAAGGATTTCGCTCCTCCACAAATTCTGTTGCTGGTGCTAAATGTTGGGGCTGGAATATCGATGCGTTCGGGTTTAAGCCAGATTGTCTCTTGGAAGGGGCTTCATCCTTATCTGAACACTGGGTACCCGCAGCTAGGGTAACAGCTTCGGGTGGATCGTTAGGCTGCAAACTATCGTCTTGACTCATAATGATCGGCTCAGGCATAGGTTCATGGCCTGGTTCCTCTACCATGTCCTTAGTTTCATGTTGTACTGTAGCCGACGTGGATAAATTCATTCTGTCACTGGAATTCTCAGACATTGAATCAGCCTTGTCGTTCTTGTCGCCTAGTTCAGAAGTGTCGTGTTGATCAACAGCAAAAACAATAGATCTTCTTTTCTTCTTCTTCTTGCTCTTCTTTCTGCTGGAAGTGGAGGCGTCTGTTGATGTGTTATGCTCTGCATTTTTGTCTTCTAGAGATACCTCCAGCAGCAGTTGCTCCATTTGCTGCGCCGCCTCTTTCTCTAAGTAACTGACATAGCTTTTTAAAATGAGCTAGGCGAAACACAGCATGTCAGTACATGTTCAAGCTGGTTGCCACAATATTAGCAGATTGAGTCATACCTGCTCCACTAACATCCCGATCAAGCGCTGATAATTTGCCCATGTATTGATGGTCTCACTTTCCGCCACGAAGAGCTTGTTGAAGTTGCTCTCCGTAAGCACGTGGATGGACGTCAAAAACCCAGATAATACGTCTCCCACAAGCGAAAACAGTCGTTCAGTATCTTCAGCCAGCTCTGTCTTCACTGTTAAAATACCTAAAGTGACAAATAATTCATCAGTACGATATGCATCAGCATCAATAGCTCCGCAAAGCGCTTACCGGTGCCAATATCCATAAACTCCATTGCCTCAAGCAGCTCGTATGTCTTCTCTGAAGATAAATCTGTCGCTGCACGTGTCGATGCAGGCACCGCTGCTCGCTCCTGGACAGCAGGTGCAGCACTAGAAGGCATAACTTTTGGCACCACTGTTGCTGTCACAGATCCGTTTTTATTCCCTGTTGTCGTAGTGATAGCTGATCGATTCGACGTCTTGAGGTGTCGTTGCATGAGCCCCACGCACAGCAGACTCAGATTGAGTTTATACAGCTGCTTCACGAGCTCCGGTTCGTCCATGAAAAGTATTTGTTGCCGCTCATTGACAGTGAGCTGTTCCCAATAATGACGGACGCTTTTCAGCACAGCAGCACCATCTCCACGTCCATTGGCACTGCCTCGCGTTGCTAAGGGCGTGGCCAGCGCCATCCAGATGGAGGTTCCTGCATTTCTGTTGGTAGTTGACTTGGCTCTCTTCCAGCCACTTTTACCTGCACTAAAACTGCTTCTACCAGCGGAATCCAATGCATTGCGTCCATTGGAGACGTCGATTGTGTTTGGAGACCGGACGGCCAAATACGTTTTCCAGATCGGAGCTGCAATAAGAAAAACATATGAACGGATTAGATTTATCATTAAATGATTGCCTCACAGAGCAAAAGACTCACCTTCCGCTGTCGACGAAGCCTTCTTGACGGAGGAGACGTCGCCTCGCGACGCCATTCCTTCCAGCAAAAATAAAAATGCCAAGCAGAGCCAACGTTTTATTTGACTTCTGGGAAGCTTATTGTAATTTTATTGATTTCCCAGAAGTCAAATAAAATGCTAAAGCACAATTTTTGCCTCTATTTTATTTGTTCTGAAGTATGGCGGACATTCAGCACCGCCGAGTAGCGCAGAAGCTCAAGCAGGCGTGCGAGGAGACCGCCGCTCAGGCTATCGCGGCCACGACAGCAAGCGGCCAGGCCAGTCACATCCACCACAAGAACCGCAAGTTCGGCAGTCGCAAAGAAGCCATGGCAGCTAAAGTGCGTCCAATACAGTACACTAAAGCCAATCATATTTTTTTAATTATTTTAATTTAAAAATGACAGATTGCAGCAGCGAAAGCCAAGCGCGAAGCCAAGGAGGCGGACAAATGAGGACATTCTGACGAGGACAAACGTTAGTTGCATACAGTAGTGCTGGGAGTTTTGCGATCCGTTTCTGCAGGAGTTAAGAGGTTATTTTGAAGATGACGTCGTCCATTGCAGTCTTTATCTTGCTTACAGATAGCTTCTTGTAGCAGTGGCAGATTTATGACTGAAGTGGAGACAAGACGGACGTGGCCAGTGCTACGCGCGTTGCTGATCAAGAACTGGACGATCAAGAGGCGACGTCCGTTCTCGACGTTGAGCGAGATTCTCAATCCCCTGCTGTGCATTTTGTTGTTTGTGGCGCTGAAAAAGTTTGAGCCGGACTTGGAGATCCCTGCAGGATGGGCTACAAGCAACGAAAGCGCATCTGCACATGGCTGCGGCTCAACGTGGAATCTGTATGAGACGACCGATTTCGCCTCGGTTCTGAACGAAGGTCTAAGTAATGCTGGTCTTGTGGTTCCTGAGGATTCGAAAAGCGCGGTCAGTGAAGCGTCCAATTCGACGGTATCAGCTAGCACGTTGCTGGGGGTCCTGAGTAACACCCTTCGAATCCCCAGGTTCTACTTCACAGAGGCAACAATACCAGGGTTGCTATTGAGTTTATCTCTTCAGGCAATGATGGAGGGTGACAAACTTGAAGAGCTAGGAGACGACCTAATGAGTTGTGCTCTCAAGTTTTTGTTGTTTGGTTATACTGGACTAGAGGGGACGACGTATCACGTGCCTAGTGCTTGTCGAGGTAAGGTCATACCATACAAGATTGCCATCGCACCAGACACACGGTACACGCGCGAGTACTTCGCAGCTTCGCTGGAAACATGGTACCCTCGAATCGATCTAACACCTTCCGTCCAGGGAATTTCACTACTAACAATGCCAAGCTTCGCCGACTCGCATATGTTTTTCGACAACGAGTCCGCTATGGAAACCTACATCTCCAGCAAGGAATATGGATCTGCCGTTCAGTACCCGAAGGTTTACGCAGCTATTGTTTTTCATGAGTTCCCTCAAGACACCCTAGCATTTGGTGACGTGGAGGGGTATTCAATTGAATACTCTTTACGTTTCAACTCGACCGGAAGTGGATCTGCTGTCCCCAAGACCAAAAGGCGAAGACCCAATGCAGTCTCAAAATTTGCGCCAGCGGATAATACAATGGCGTATGCAACTCGAGGCTTTATGACTCTACAAACTCTCGTCGCACGCTTCCTCAACTGTATGCCGACGTGGGACACAACTGGTCAGTCAACGAATGGGGTGTGCCAAATCCAAGAAGCCGTAATGTCTGTAAATGAAGGAACTGATCGCAGGCTCCTCAGGCAGCTCGAGAACGATATGATCATCAGCTCGGCGTTTGCATTGATGAATTCCCTCAGAGATATGATTACCGAGCTTGCCTCAGTCAGCTTCTCAAATGTGTCCGTTAAAACCATTCCACCACAAAGTTTGGAAACATTGTTAATCCCCATGCGCATAGCACCTCAGCCATTCCACGGTGCTGGAGTGTACGGAACTCCGACGCAGGCATTCCGCTACGCACCTTTCTTCGACAAGATTGCGCTGGTATTCCCCATTGGTTTTGTCCTGTCGTACCTGTACACCGTATCGCGAATCACCGTATCGTTTCTTATGGAAAAGGAAACAAGATCCCGAGAGCTGATGCGTATCATCGGCGCACGAGATAGTGAACTGTTTGGAGGCTGGGTGCTTGCATATTTGCCGATCCTGGTGCTGGCCACAGTTCTTCAAGCAGTTGGGGCTCATGTGATGCTGTTTCCGAGCTCAGATGCCAAGCTGTTGTTTATTTTTTCTTCACTTTCGCAACAAGCAGCTTCGGATACGGGTACTTGATCAGCACTGTGTTCTCACGAGCGCGTGCTGGCTCCCTTGTCGGTATGGCGATATTTTTCATGATGTTCTTTGTATCATTCAGTTTCAATGAAGGAACTAGCGTTGCCAAGCGCACAGTGGCAGCACTACTGCCACCGATTTCGCTATCTCAAGGCATCAGTGTGGTCGCGGAGCTCGAGTCATTTGGCGTGGGGGTGAATCGTGATAACGCTTACGAATTGATTAAGAATTTTCGCTTCGCGAACGCCATCGGGATGCAGGTTTTGGATACGTTGCTCTACATTCTGTTGGGGAAGTATTGTGAAAAGTGGTTCCGCAAGAATTTGGTGTTGCGGAGAAGTGGTATTTTTTCCTAATGAAAAATTCTGGTTTCCACAAACGTCCCAGCTAGTGCCAACAGAAGCTCAAATCAACGAGGAGACTGGAAACATGGTTGCGAATTCTGACGCCGTGGAGCCAGTCCGATATGACCTGAAGCAGCAAGAGAAAAATGATCGCGCTGTGTCGATTGCTGGCTTACGGAAAGAGTTTGCAGTCCATGGAGGAACAAAGATCGCTGTTCACGGACTGCATTTGAAATTCTACGAAGGAGAAATCACTTGTCTTTTGGGGCATAACGGTGCTGGTAAAACAACCGTAATATCAATGCTGACGGGAATGACGCCGCCGACCAGTGGTGATGCCTGGGTACGAGGTCATTCCGTTGTCACGGGCATGCGTCTAATCCGCCGCTCCCTTGGGTATTGTCCTCAACACAGTGTCCTTTACCCGACCTTGACTGTAAAAGAACATCTACTATTCTACGGACGCATAAAGGGATTTACTAATAACAAGGATCTCGCCACCGAGGTGACCAACAAGATTAACGAAGTGGGGCTTGCGGAGAAGCGCGACGTGAGCGCGAATGCGCTTTCAGGAGGGATGCAACGAAAACTCTCACTCGCCATTGCATTCCTAGGCGACAGCACAGTGGTGTTTCTGGATGAACCGACAGCGGGAATGGACCCCTACAGTCGACGGAGCACCTGGGAACTAATTCAGAAAAACCGTGTTGGGCGAGTAGTGATCTTAACAACTCACTTTATGGATGAAGCCGACATTTTAGGCGATAGGATTGCCATCATGGCGGAAGGGAAGCTTCAATGTGTGGGCTCGTCATTGTTTTTGAAGAATCGGTTTGGAGTGGGCTATCGTCTGTGTCTCATGCGGCAAAATGGTACACATTCACAGGCTATCATCACTTTAGTTCAGCAGTATGTCCCTCAGGCGATCGTTGCGTCCGATATCGGAACGGAGCTCACTTTCCAGTTGCCTTTTCAGGCGTCCGATGGCTTTCCGGCACTTTTCAGAGACCTGGAAATCCGGCAGTACGAACTAAACATTCTGTCTTTCGCCATTTCCGTGACGACGCTCGAAGAAATATTTCTGAAGGTCGCTGAGAGTGGTAGTGGCAAGCTGTCACTGAATGGAGAGACGGAAAGCGCGAAGGATGCTAAGTGTGATGAATCGCGAATTACACAACCTCGGGAGACAGTGATCGCAGTAAAACCACAGTCAAAAATTAACACGGAATATCATGGAGTAGAGAGGGCTATTTACTTCACCCCACGTGTCCAAAGCATTTATGAACCAGATGAGTGCCTTGCTCCGGAAGAGAGTTTTGTGCGGTAAACGTGACTTCAATATGGTGTTTTTCAGCACTATCCTTCCGGTTGTAGCCATCTTCATCGGTCTTTCAGCCTTGAAGCTGAGTACAATCCTCGTAGACGACCCGAAACTAGAGCTCTCCCCGTCCGCGCTGTTCCCACTCGCTGAGCAAACCCCAGTCCCATTTTGCTGTCCAAGTAGTTTTGATGTCATGAGTGGTGGTGATGGAAAGCCCGCGTGGTGCTCTGACGTGGTTCAGGGAATCGATGGTGCTGTATACGAACTCGATCTTGAAAATGTGGTGTACAATGGATCAGCAACTCCGACCGTCTTCGGTGTTGCGTATAGTTCCCCATCCATTGACTCGAATGACACTTCTGGCTACAACCTTCGCTTTGGGGAGTTGGTTTTTGAGAAAGGGTACGGATATGCCGATGGTGCTGAGTTGAATGCACCACTCACTCAAAACCCCATGGAAGGTCAATATGGTGGATATATCTTTTACGCGTCCGAAACTACACACACATTGAGTTACAATGTACTTGCAAATGGGTCATCTACTCATGCCGCGCCCACGTACAAGCACATGATCGATAGTGCCATCCACCGTTTTCTGCTGTCCAAGGCTTCGACGTCGGCCAAGCCAAATGTTACGATTCGAGTGTCATCTCATCCACTGCCGTTATCCTTCACGACTCGCTCAATCTTCAGCTCGTATCTCAGCTTCCCCGCCGTGATATGCGTTGTGATTGGCTTCACATTTATCCCGGCATCGATGATGCCGTTCCTTGTCAAGGAAAAGCAACTGGAGCAGAACGCAAAATACCAACAACTGCTTTCGGGAATGCCATTCTTTGCGTATTGGCTCTCAAATTTTGTTTTCGATGTGGCGCTGTACCTAGTGCCGATGGTAGCAACCCTTTTACTTCTCCGCGGTTATGGCGTGACATCGTCGTTTAGTGGAGCTGACTCATGCGACTCGTGTACACAAGATGTACCGGGAGCAACGGTCGCGCTTTTGTGCTTTTGGTACTGCGATTGCTCCGTGGACGTACTTGTTGTCTCATGTTATGAAACAGCCTGGTGAATGCTTGCTTTACACGGTCATGATCAACTTCTTCGTGGGATTGTTGTTGCTGTTGTTGAGCTTTACAATGGACACCTTGGACTCGACTCGAGCAGCAAATTCGGTCCTAGTTTACATTTGGCGCATCTCACCTCTGTTTTCCTTGGGCGATGGGCTGCTGAAAGTGCTGCTGGCTGACTTACTGGCGCTGTTTGGTCTAACTACTGGAAGTCGTAGTGCGTTTGATGCCGACATTGCTGGCACCGACATTTGGTACCTCCTGCTTGAATGCCCGTTGTTCATTCTGCTTACAGTTGGATACGATACTTTTCACGGAGGAACCGGTCGCTGGCGAATTGCACAGTTCTGGACAAAACTAAACATGACACAACGCGCTTACAAACCTGCACCGTGCAACGACGCCAAGCTTCACATTCAAAAGCCCCTTGGAGGCGAAGGTATCGATGAGGAAATTGATGGAGACGTTGCTACGGAGGCCCAGCGGGTGTTCGACAATGCTCAGACACGTAACATCACCTCTGAAGTTGTCCAGATACTCAAACTCGAGAAAGTCTATGCGAACGGGAAACGAGCCGTTAAGAGTCTATCGTTTGGATTGCAGCAAGGTGAGTGCTTTGGATTCCTGGGCGTGAACGGTGCTGGCAAGACAACGACGATGAAAGTTCTTACAGGCGATTTGTTGCCTTCTTCAGGCACAGCCATGATCAACGGTTTCGATATCTGCAAAGAACGAAGCAGTGCGCGGAAGTCGATCGGCTATTGCCCACAATTTGACGCACTGATTGATTTGCTGACTGTTCGAGAACATCTTGAACTCTTTGGCCGGCTTAAAGGTTTCCGGTCGTCTGGCAGTCTCAAGAAAGAAGTGGATCGATTGCTCAACAAACTGCAAATTCAAGTGTTTGCTGGGAAGCTTGCCGGGAGTTTAAGTGGTGGGAACAAGCGCAAATTGTCGTTGGCGATTGCAATGATAGGAGACCCGACTGTACTAGTGCTTGATGAGCCTTCTACTGGTGTTGATCCATTCTCACGTCGACTGCTATGGGATGTGATCCTGGAGGCATCGGTGCAGTCACGACGGTCCACGGTCATGCTAACTACGCATTCGATGGAGGAGTGCGAAGCCCTCTGCAGCAAAGCCGGTATCATGGTTGATGGTGGTCTTCGTTGCTTTGGCAGTATCCCGCACCTAAAAGCGCGTTTTGGTGACGGATTCATGGTAGAGTTCAAGTTGGAGACGCCTAATTCCAAGAAGGTGGCAGAGTTAAGTCTCCAAGTTTGTGATCATCTTAAGGCTCCAGACACTGCTCACTTCGCTTCTGCCCAACTTGAAAGTGTTTGCGCAGCTCTTGGCAACGGCGATCGCGCTTCTAGCGAGCTGATCACGTGTTTATTGACTCAGCAGGGCCGAGGTGGCGACATAGTTGACGTTGCATCGTTTTGCGATTGGTGGTTGCTAGAGGACCGAGTGCAGCGTCTGGACGAATTCCTTCAAGCTAAGTTCAGTGGCGTGATGCTCCTCGAACGACAGACAGATTTCTGCCGCTACAAAGTGGCTGGTACTATTCCCAGCACGCAGGTAGAAAGTGACTCGACCTCGCAAAATCAAGTGGCCTATGCATTGTCCAGCATGTTCGAACTTGTCGAAGGCGCCAAGAGTGCGTTGGGCATCAAGGAGTACAGCTTGTCCCAGACAAGCTTGGAGCAAATCTTCAACTCGTTTGCACACCGTCGCGCTGGCACGGAGTTGCCGCACTAGACTTTCCACTGTGGTGCCATCGACGCATCGGTCGAACTTCGACTCGTATTGAAGCTATTTCGACATGGCGATCGCCGTCAAGTCGCAATTCGAACAGTAAAAGGCCTCGCGGTGCGGCACTCGCTCGCATTACCACCATGGCTGCAATGCATCAATCTCCTAAGTATGGTTAACGATGATCGATGACTTCCCCACACATTACGGGCCACAGCGACCAGCATCAGCGTTAAATTTCGGTAGCTGGTCCGCCTTGAAGCTGGTCACAATCACACGACAACCGTTTCAAACAGCAAATGTATTCCATTGGCTGAAAAGCACCGCACTGACTTCCCGCAAACCGCATAGAGTCAGGTGGACTGATTTACGCTCACTTCTGCTTTATCGTCCGAGTTTACAGCCCCTCCTGATCGGCATCATGGTCAAGTACATTCTCCCCGCTTCGGCTGCTGTGGCCATGTTGGCTGCGTCCACTTCGGCGCTGGACCAGAAGCTCTACGGCCTCAACTACGACCTGCGTCAAGGTCCTGACTGGGACCCGAGCAAGTGCAAGAGCTCGGACACCATCGCGGCCGACCTCAAGATCCTGGCGGACATCACGTCCAACGTGCGCACGTACAGTCTGTCGGACTGCGACGTGACCGGAGTGCTGACGGCGGCCAAGGAGCTGTCGCTCACGGTGTGGCTCGGCGTCTGGGTCTCGGAGGACGAGAAGGTGTACGACGCCGAGGTGGCGGCCTTCAAGAAGCTCGTCTCTGCCGGACTCATTGACAGCAACGTCGTCGGTATCAATGTCGGCAGTGAAGCCGTCTACCGTGAAGACATCACCGCCGAACAGGCCATCAAGTACGTGACGGACTTCAAGAAGGTCATGAAGGACAACGACGTGAGTGTGCCCATCAGTATCACCGACATCGTCGACACGTTTATCCAGTACCCGGACATGCTCAAGGCTGGCGACATCGTCACGATCAACCAGTTCCCGTTCTGGGAGAAGATCGAGGCGAGCAAGGCTGTCGCTCAATTCAACAAGCGTATCCAGCCGCTGATCAAGCTTGCAGGTGACATGGAAGTCATCATCAGCGAGACTGGATGGCCCACGGGCGGCTCTGCTACCAACGGATCGGTCGCGTCTGAGGAGAATGGAGCGATTTACTTGAACGACTTTTACAATCTGGCTACGGAGAAGAAGTGGAAGTACTACTACTTCGCTGGCTTTGACACGCCGTACAAGGAGAAGCAGGCGGATGACGAAACCACCGTTGAGTCGCACTTTGGCATCTACGACGAGAAGGGAGTGATGAAGCCCGCGTACGACAGCCTTGTCTTCGGCAAGGCAGCATCGACCTCTTCAACCTCTTCAGGCAGCTCCGCCACGACCTCGTCTGGCTCGACGTCCACGTTGGTGGGTGCTGGCACGGTGTCCCCTGGTGCTGGCACGTCAAGCGGTACGTCCGATGGCACGTCGGGCGGTGACAGTGCCACGACGACGTCGTCCTCCTCGAACACTGCGTCGTCGTCCAGCATCGCAAACCAGGACAGTGGATCGTCTCAGCTCGTGGCGGCCAGCCTTGCAGCTTGCGTCGGTGTTGTGTCCACCATGTTGTGGAGCCTGTAAGCACTAGTGTAGCTGCTCCATTCCATGCACAGAAGTCTACATAGGAAGACACATGTAATTCACTTGTTCGTGATATATGGTATGATCAAAGGTCATATAGACTCAAATATCATATAAAAACATTCCTGTCATAGCTCTCATACTATTAGTCAAGATGGAGAGCGCTGCTGCTCAAGCCAACGGAGCGGCTCACACTGAGGCTTCGGAAGGGCTGCTGGTACTGGTGATCGACACGAACCCTGTGCACTGGTTCGCTGAGGGCGCGGGCCCAGCCGAGCGCGCGGGGCTTCAGCAGCTGATCTCCAGCACGCTCGTGTTTGTGAACTCCTATCTCCTGCTGCACCGCAGCAATCGCATCGTCATCATCGCCGCCCACGCAGGCAAGAGCGCCATGTTGTATCCAGACCCGAACCAAGAAGACACCAGTGGGAGTGCAGAGCAGGCTGCCAAGGTGAACGCTGGAGTGATGCAGCGCTTGCAAGAGCTGAGTGACGCTCCGTTGGACCCTGCCAAGCCCAACCGAACGGCTATTGCAGCGGCGCTCTCACGTTCCTTATGCTGTACGTTGTGCTGTATATCTTTGTTGTTCTTGCAGTGTACTAATGTGGTCGTTGTGTGATGGCAGTCATTAACCGTGCTATCAATGAGGACCCGGAGCTGAAGCCGCGGATCCTGGTCATCCAGAAGTCGCCCGATATGTCGGAGCACTATATCGCAATCATGAATGGCATCTTCTCGGCGCAGAAGAAGAGCGTGGCGGTGGACGCCTGTATCCTTGCGGCGGAGCAGTCGTCGTTCATGCAGCAAGCCGCGTATCTTACGGGTGGGATCTACTACAAACCCAGCGACCACAGCGGACTGCTGCAATACCTCATCTCGATCTACCTGCCGGACCCATCCATGCGGAAGCTATTGAAGCTGCCGTCGCAGGACTCGGTGGATTTTAGAGCCATGTGCTTTTGCCATCGGGAGGTGATCTCGACGGCCTACGTGTGCCCCGTGTGCCTCTCGCTCTTTTGCGAGTTCCGACCTATCTGCTCTACTTGTGGAATTCGTAGCCACATCCAACCGAAGAAGAATGGAGTGTTGAAGAAACGTACGCGCGTGAATTAATAAACAAAAAAACAATGACATGCATACAAGCTCTCGCTGTTGCCTGTATCACAAGCACTGCAACTTGCATTGTAGTATCGGCCGGTCGTTGCGTGTTTTGATTGGTCAAAACAAACGACCATGGCAAAATCTTGATTATGCGCATAATAAAGTCTTTTGGTTAGTCAAAAGTATCGACTTTCAGCCAATCCGTTCGCGTTAATACGCCTTTTCGTCCAATCCAAGCACCACCGGAGCAACGGACGTAGCTGCCATAGTTGCCATTCTCAGAATCGCCACGCAGCTAGCAAAGCAACTTTTTCCACACACATCGCAATGAGCAGGTGCGCTAATTGCCACCATCAAACAGATCTTTGCATCTATTTCATATCTCTAACGGTTCATTGCACTGATGCAACGACAGACCGACAATCGCACAGGTGATCGCCGAACAGAAGGCCAAGAACACAGCCGCCTTCATCACGTTCGTGCCCTGCGGATTCAAAACCAAGGCCGACACGGTGGACATTCTGCTGGGACTGCAGCGTGGAGGCGCCAATATCATCGAGGTGGGCATCCCGTACTCGGACCCGCAGGCTGATGGCCCCACGATCCAGCGCGCACACCAAGTGGGAGTCGACCAGGGCATCACGCTGCACGATGTGTTGGCTACGGTGAGCGAGGCTCGCTCGAAGGGCCTCACGACGCCCGTGGTGCTTATGGGATACTACAACAACATCTTGCAATACGGAGAGGACAAGATCTGCCCTGACGCCCAGAAAGGTTGGTGTTTGCTGAGAATAATGGGGGAATGCTTGCTTGGTAGCTGACGATTTGTCTTTTTGGTGTTGAATAGCTGGTGTTGACGGATTTATCATTGTGGACCTGCCGCCTGAGGAGGCCAAGCAGCTGAGCGATGACGCTGCCAAGCACGGCCTGTCGTACGTTCCTCTGATCTCTCCCACGACGACCGATGAGCGTATGAAGCTCATCGACTCGGTGGCGCACGGCTTCGTGTACTGCGTCAGCCTTACTGGCGTCACGGGCGCTCGTACCGACTTGCCGCCCAACCTTGACGCGTTCATGGCTAGGAGTACGTTATCGTTTATTCCGTTCGATCCAGTGTATAGAGGTTGCTAACTTTCTTCGTTGACATTTTGCCGTATAGTTCGCGCGAACGTGAAGCACCCGCTGGCGCTTGGCTTCGGGTTGTCAACACGCGAGCACTTTGTGCAGGCAAGCGCATTGGCCGACGGTGTCGTGATTGGCTCCAAGATCGTCAAGATGATCGAAGACGCACCGGACACAGCCAGCCGCGCTGCCAATGTCGAGGCGTTCTGCAAGAGCATCGTGAACCCGTAGAGTGTCTTGGACGTTAGACGTGACCTAGCGTATTGTTCGCGCGTATTGCCACCACCAATCACTCCAATATAACTAAATAGTGCTTCAAAAACATCCATTGGCAAGTAATGTTGCTGCGTAGTTCGATACTTGCCATTTTGCCATTTTTTGGCAGCAAAAGCAAGCATTTGTATTAGTTTCGGCTATTTCCGAGGTTGAGTGCTGGTAGCTCAGTCCGTTTAGGCGCTTGCGCTTTGTTGGCAAAGGCGCGAGTTCGAGCCCCGCTGTTGTCGAAAAAGCGAGAAAAGTACCGTAAGTTAATCCATAAGTTCGCACACTTCGAAGCCCGGTGTGTCTGTGCCATTAGACTAAGGATCGGGTCAAAATGTGTGCTATAGCAACCAAAATGGCGTGTCAGGGTGTCAGTACTGGGTGATTGGTGCAAAAGCGCCAATTAGTCTCAGAATCTGCCAATCGATGCGCGAACATCTCTTTTATCTCCAAGAGACGTTGATGCACTTTATGGGCAGCAACGATGGACGCTCTGGAGGCTCTAAAGAACGAAGGTAACGCGCTGTTCCAGCAGAAACGCTTTGAAGAGGCAGTGCGAGTGTACAGCTCCGTGCTGGACAAGTTGGAGGAGCTCAAGAGCAACGATGACGCAGCTGTGCGACTTGATACGGCGGTGCGACTCAATCGAGCGTGGGCCTGGATCCTGATGCCCGGCAGGACGGAGGAAAGGACGTTGATCACTGCTGAGCAAGACTGCAGTACTGTGCTCGAGAGAGATCCTGGCTGTGTGAAGGCCTTCTACCGTCGAGCCTTGGCGCGCGAGCGCAGAGGTCACTGGAAGGTTTGTCGCTGTGGTGGAAAGGTGCAGTGAACAATATTGATGGGCTTGTGAATCTCTGGATGCATGCAGTTAGCAATGGAGGATGCGGTTGTTATGAAGCGATTGGAGCCGACAAACCCGTCAGTGGGACCTCTGGTGGAGAGACTGCATCTGCTGATGCAAGACGAGGAAGATCTGGAGCCCAAAATGCGAGATTGCACGGTCAGTGTCGACGAAGATACCAACGGACCAGCACTGGATGAAGAGGCAGAGCAAGCTTGGCGCACACTGCAGGAGGATGAGATGAAGCTGCAGAGAACTTGTCACTCGACTGCTAGGAAGTCAGCCGTCCCACAACGCAAACCCAGCGAAGCGACGAAGACAAAACCGCAACACTTGAAAGGAGAGATCTCGCAGAAAACGGAGGACCTCTGGGCCTCACTGAGGCGAGAGGAAACTACGACCATCGCGAAGGCGTATCCTAAGGCGAGGAAGAAAAAGCAACGGCAAATCGTGTGAGTATAAAGTGTAACTCAATAAATCATTGCACGTAGACCTTGAAACCGAATGAATAGTGATGCGAGTGGGATTTTTACAGTACAAGGCTCCTACCAGTCTTCATCATCGCCATCGCCATCACTTTCCAGATCGATTATCTAAGCGCGAGATCGCCGATAGCGAAGGCCACACCCAATACAACTTTGGTTAGACGATGGGTTTATCAATGTACAGCGCGAACAACTCCATACGGGAGCCTCGTTACCTGTGTTTGGCTGCTGCTCTTCGTCAATGTCATGGGCCGGCTCACGCTGCGTCGCTGGGAATTCGTCCTCAAAGTCATTAACGCGTTGCTTCTTTGACGAATGCTCCAAATCAGCAGTCGGCGCGAATGTCACTCGCTTCTTCGAAGACGATGCAACTACTGGTCCTGAGTGAACTGGATGAGAAGACTCCTCTAACGAATTCATCATAGGTCGGCGACGGGGAGGTCGCTGCGGAGTTGAAGGTGTGTTCGAAATCTGAACGCCAGCTGTCGGAGAACTCTGTCTTGGAGCAGATAGATACTCAAACTCAGCTTCACTTTCGCTTTCTGATTCAGTCTCGCCTGCATGCCCTTCGTTTTCTTCCTCACTGCTGCTGCTACTCAAAAGCTCACGCAAATCATCCGAGTCTACCGAATCCTTTCGCTTTCTGGTTTTGGTCGCTTTCTTTGACTTTTCTTCCTCCTGGGCACGTTTCTTGTTTGCAGCTTCAACTATTTCCAGCCGTTTACGTTTACGTTCTTCGTCACGCTGGTTCTCTTTCTCCTCGTTCTCAGCTTGGTGCTCTTGCAACAGCTCCCAGTCGATACGGCAGCTGAACGCGAAACTCACAAGGTCATTCTGAACTTGTTGAAGTGCAGCTTGCATCACCTCGTCATCGACAGAAATATAGGAGCGGTGATGGCCCCAACTGTTTAAATCTTCTTCTGGGGGCATTCCGACTTGCGGGTGGTAGCCCTTATCTGAGTCACCACCATTAGTGGCGTCATTTTCTGCTGCATCTTCCTCACTACTAAGCCCAGTATCATCCTCATCATCCTCATCAATTGTGATCACAGTAGGAGACTTGCCAGGATCGTTAGCATTTCTCCAATGACAACGATCGCATTTTAGCTGATCATGCGTATCAGACATTGTGTCCTTGCGAAACACGAATAACCGTTTCAAATCTTTCGATGACAACGAGTTCACTTCCTCCTTATCATCAACGATGTTTTGAAGGCCCTCCTTGGATAACTGGCGCTGAAAGATTTTTTCTTCAAGCGTTCCTGTCGCAAGGAAACGATAGACATAACACATTTTCTTTTGCCCTTCGCGCCACACACGTGCAGCAGCTTGCTTGTCTGTTGCAGGGTTCCAGTCCGGATCAAAGAGTACCAATCGATTCGCGCCGATCAAGTTTAAACCACATCCACCGGCTTTGCTTGACAGCAAGAACGCAAAAGAATTTGTTGTTGGGTCATTGAAGGTATCGACAAGCTTCTTTCGTTTTTGGCCGAAGTTGTGCCATCCAACCGAACAAACGGTAAATGACGCTCTTGACACAAACTAGACACCACATCTAGCGTCTGTGTGTAATTGGATACGATTACGATCCGGTCCGTCGTTGTTTTCCTCATCGAAAGCATAAGGCGGTCCAACAAAAGCATTTTTCCGGACCAATCTGGGTGGCATGTACGACTTCCAAAGCCTCCTCGTCGACGACCGTCTTCGCCTCCGCCGTTGTTCTCTCCTCGAGCTGCCGCAAAATATTGTGCACAATTTCCAAATCCAGGTAACTTGGTGTTGGTTTTCCCATGTTCGTCGAAAATCAACAGTGGATGATTGCACAATTTCTTCAGTGCCGTAATCGACGACAGCACATTTGCGTTTTGTTTTTGCATCAGGTCACGACATGCACTTGATGAAAGGAAGTGCATATAAAGCTGTTCCTGTAGTGGTGATAGCGGACAACAGATTATCTGCATCAACTTTGGTGGTAAGTGCTTGGCATTCAAAATATTGCCTCGGCGTAGGATAAACTGGTTCACAATCTCGCAGAGCATCGCAGAACATGACTGCGCCACATTACGCTCGTGATCTGATGAGTCAGGTTCTCGTCCAATCAAGATTGGTCCCAAGTAATTCTTTCGAAACTCGCTTGGAGTGCCCAAAATATTTGGGTTTGTGAAATCCACCATGGCAAAGAACTCCTCGAGATCATTCTGCATCGGCGTACCAGACAATAGAACACGTTTCCGACACGCCAACGACGACAACGCGCGGTTAATTTGGGAACTAGCATTCTTCAGCCGGTGCGCTTCATCACAAATCAGCAAATCACAGCAGCAAGGTGTGTCTGCAAATTTTTGTGCATGCATACGGAACGTCTCGTACGAAATAATGAGTACTTGGGCCGAAAATCCTGGTCGTGGGCGCTTACTTCCTTCAATGAACTGGTTAATTCCTTTGATTACCGTCTCTCGTTTCGCTTCAAACAAGGCGATGGTCTTCACTTTGCCATGCAACCACTTTATAATCTCATCATCCCAGTTCTTCACCAACGAAGTCGGACACACTACAATTGCTCGTTTCACCGTCGGTTGCATATCCATCCCCGTCATCAACAACGTATACATCAACGTAATACTCTGCAGCGTCTTTCCCAGTCCCATATCATCAGCCAAGATGCATCCTTGGCCGTCAAAGCCTCGTACTTGGCACACACAGTCAAACATGAACTGCACTCCTTCACGCTGATGAGGTCTAAGGAATTTTCCAACAATCTCCGGCACCACCACCTTCATCTCTGGGTCTGTCTCGCTCTGCCACAGCACTAAAGGCGGTGGAGCATCTACCACAGCAATAGGAGCAGCAGCAGGCTCCTCCATAGTAATAGGCTCTGGCTCAATAGGCTGCAACTCCTCCACTTCTACTTCAACAGGCGGCAGTTCGTGTCGAACCAAAGGCTTCATCACTGCAGACGACCAACGTCGTCTCATCCCAAGCGTCTTGACCTGCAAGAGGCGGTTGCTCTCAGCAGAGCGCCCTCCTTCACCACATGGAGACTTGAACGGCCGTCGGAGTCGCTGCGCTCGTCGCTCTGGCTCCATCACCAGGAACGACAGGAACGGGAGCCTCTTGACGGACAGCGACGCGCCACTGCGAAGCGCCTCACGGTTCTGCGCCGCATCTTCGTCTTCCCAGACGTCCTCGTCTTCATGGTCGGTCGTTGGAGCCTTGGAGGAGCCCTTCACGGGCAGCACAAACGGTTTGAACTGGCCGCCGCCGCCTCCGCCTGGTCGACGTCGCAATAGCGACATGGTTTGAACACTGTCACTTGGTTTCAGTATGCACCGAAAAAAAACATGACCATCACTCAGACATATAACTGTACTTGACAAAGGTTGACTTTTTAGTACCAACCTTTGTCTGTTAGTGTTTTTCACACCTCACTTTGTGGAACTCTATGGTTGTCCGCCTGCAGTTGAGGGCGTTGCGGTATCCGTTGCTGCGTCGCCTACGAGCGACACAGCAGGCTGCAACCTTGTCTGGTGCTTCTAGAGACGTGTATCTACCACATGTGCGTCTCCAGGCTCGTCAATTCGCCGTGACGGCTCCACAAGACCATCCTGAACCTCGTCGACCTGTTCACGAACCAGTCCATACACCTCCACTATCTTGGAGCCTTCAGAAATCGGTGGAGCGGATGGAAAATGAACTACCGACGGGTCGGAGCAACGGATTTTACAGTCGAGAGGTGGTGAATGCTCTGAATGCGTCTGACGTTCGTCGTGCTTGGATCATAACGGAGACTTTGCACCGGAGACATCCTGGCCAAGCCATTCTGTCACAGTATGCGTACAATCTGCTGCTCCGACATCATTGCAAACAGCAGTTTACAATAGCAAATGCCAATTTGGCTCGGACTTTAGCCATTTTGGACGTCATGATCGACGTCGGGCGTGTGAATCAAGTGAGTTTTCAAGTGGTCATGGCTGCCTGTAGTCGTGCAAGGCATCTAAAGAGTGCTAAGCAAGTGGTCGAGAAGATGAAAGAGAGCAGATTTGAGCTGGATGAAAGGATCTATGGATTTTTGATCAACTGTTGCGCTCGGAAGCAAGGCTTGGTGGGTATTGCCAATCGGTACTTTGACGAGATGTTGAACAATGGTGTTGAACCGACGGTGTTGGTGATCAACGCCATGCTGCGGGTATATTCACGTGGCAGTGGGAGATCGAAAATTATGTTGGAGCTTGTACAGCGGGCGATTGAAGAGTTTGATGTGCTTCCTGACAATGTCACGATTCGCACTGTGATCTATTATCTTTTGGATGAGGGTAATGTGAAAGGTGCTGTTGAATTTTTACACAGCATCGGAGGAGAATACAGTTTGCAGGTACAGCGGCGTGTGATGAATGCGCTGATTGATGCTTGTCGTCAACGAGGTGAATGGGCCTCAGCTGAAGATTCTTTCGCTCTTTTGATAAATAGTGACAAAACGTTTACAGATTCCAAGAAAGACATGGTAGAAACAACGAAACTGGAAGAGCTGGTTGCAAGAAAAGACTCGGCGGCTGCACCAGTGGTTTGGTCGCTGAACGAACGAGATACGTCTCAGATGACACCAACGCAGCAGAAAGCATTCCGGTTGGCTCGAAGTCAAAAAGAGAGTGTTGAACGTGCATTGAAGCGCGTGCATTCGATTTCATCCCTAACTGAAGAAAGTACAGTCATTGCAAAACTTTCCGTGAGGAGTGAGGGGAAATTGCAGGTTTTGGATGATATGATACGCTCTGGGAGTGCGCGTGCTGTGGACTTTAACGCCGCATTAAGTGCGTGTGGGCGTGATGGACTCCTTGATGAAGCGAAATCTGTGCTTTCCCGGATGAAACAATATGCAGAGATCTCGTCTGAGTGTTTGCCAACGGTATGGAGCTACAATGCTTTGCTAAATGCCTGTGCGGTCGGTGGTGAAATTCACGAAATCGAAGCAATCGTGAATGAGATGACAGAGAACAATTTGTTACCTGATACAGTGACGATGAATACTGCACTCAAGGCGCACATTACAAGTTTAGCAAACGGTGCAGGTGGAAACCGGCAGGAGCGCCTGAACAATGTGTTGCAGGCGCTGTCATTCTTTGAGTGGTGCACTGAAAGCCAGGCGATTAACCCTGTTGCGGCAACATACTATTCGCTGTTTCGACTATTTAATGTGTACCACGAGGGCAGCAACGACAGCTCTAAACCTACCGGCACCGGTGATGTCTCCGAAGATGACGAGGAGTTCGATGAAAATCGAGAGGTGGAATTGAACTCGTGGATTGTGGAGTTTATATCAACCACATGCTCTGATGCCCCTATTACATCTCTGGATGTCGGTGTGTTTAACGCTGCTTTTGACTATTTCTACCGGCACGGCGATGCTGATGGAGCACTTGCACTATTCAATCTAATGGCCAAGCGTGGACTTCCACCAGACGACTCCACATTGGGATTGATCTTCGCAACTTGTGCGAATAGCGATCAGAATGAGGTTGGTTTAAAATTTCTAGAGCATGCAATGAACCAGGTGGACTTTAAACCAAGTCTGAACGTGCTGAATGGAGCCATACAGATGTGCGCCAATTCAAATAACCCGGATGGAGCAGTGGAATTGTTTAGAGCAATCGAATCAGCAGATGCGTACGGCCCCACTGTAGATACTTACGAACAAGTTGTGCGTGCGTATGCACGTGTCGGGGATATAGCGAGTGCATGGGGCATCGCTAACGAGATGGAAAGGAGTCTAAACAAAGTACCCACTGGCATCTACAACCGCGTTATGCAGGCATGTGCTGTAGCTGGTTCTCCTGAACGTGCCTTGGAAATGCTGGATAGGATGAGGTGTTCGAATGGCGTTGCTCCTCCCGATGTTGTGTCATACAACATGGCTTTGAAGGCTGTTGTGGTATCTGGAGTACATGAAGGTGAAGACGATGACGATGACGAAGATGAGGCAGATTTAGATGAGAATGGATCTTATAGAGACCTTGACAGAGAAGGAAATGAGTCAACTGATGAAAACGTTGAGTGGAATGGAAAGCTCGAAAGCGGCGACGTTAAGGATCAGGATACGCTTGAGGACGATACCGACGAAGGTTACGAACTTGAGCGACGTGAAAGATCTTTATGGACGCGCACCATCGTCGTTGATCTCGTGGAGGAAATGTGCAGAAGCCGCAGGTCAAAGCCTGACGAGGTTACCTACGAGCGAGCGATTGCTGCATGCAGTGCGTACGAGGATCCAGAGGGTGTTGTTATCATTTTTGATAAGCTGATTGGGCGCAAGAAAGGTGGGAAAGCTCGTGTGTTGAAACATCATCTCGTGAGCGATGATAGCATATCGGGTTACCTCGAGGCGTGCAGGAGTTTAAAGGAGAAAGAGCGAGTTACTGAAGCCTCATCACTTCTACATCAGTGGCACCTTGCATCGAGCCAACCTTTATCATTAAATGTGGTGACACAGCTTCTGGACGCCCTCGAGGATATTGGTGAATGGCGCTGCGCGGTCCGGATGATCCCCGAAATGCAAGAGTTGTTTGGAGTTGCGCCCAGCGTGGTCTTGTTCAATCGGGCCATGCAGATGTGCAACAGCGCAGGTGAACACCAACTTGTGGCTCCTATTTTCGTCACAATGCAGGATGCTTCAGCCTACCTCGTTTTTCCTGATGTAGAAAGCTATATCCAAAGGATATACGCAGAAGAGCAGCGTGAAGACTGGGTAACAGCTACAGACCTGTTTGTGGAGATGCAAAAGAAGTGTCGAAGCGAGGATATTTCCCACAAGCAACTCCAAAAATTGCTTTGGGCCGGTATAGTTTACGCCAGAAGAATTGCTAAATTGTTTAACGCTGCAAAGATGATCTCACCTCTGATGTTTATGTCTTGGTAACACGTATGAGCATTTCGCTGGTACCCCAGAATTCACATTTGGTTCTCTAGCAGGCTTTCTTCTTCGTCGTGAAGCTCCAGAATTGAGGGCGACGACAGCTTCAGGCCGAAGTTGGGGGTTCCGGGAAAACTGCTTGACGTGGTGCTGGTGCTGCTATAGCCTTCTGAGTTCTCGACATCCGCAGCATAAATGGACTTGTCCGAGGCGAAGCAGTGGAAGACAGCTGCACCGAATACAAGAACCAGTGCAGCGATACCAAACACTAGGTCCCACGACCCAGTGACTTCGAGAATGGTACCAGTGACGATATTACCCACGATCCCTGGGATAGTTCCGAAAGTGTTAGACACACCCATCACGTGTGCAGCGTGGTTGGGCGCCACATCGATCATATTAACCCAATAGCCTGCCATGGCTGCACGGCTAGTGAACAGCGTCAGAGATAGCAAACCCACTGCAACAGGGGCGGATCTCGCCAAACGCAGCGAGAAGAGAAAGAAAGCGCATCCCAGGAACGAAAACGCATTCATGCCTTGACGCACATGCAGTTCGCGATATCCACGAGTGACAAGCACGTCACCAATCCGTCCAAACAGCAGCGTGCCGGTGTAACCGCACATGTACGGCAAAGCCGCAGCAAACCCACCCTTCTTGCCCAAGTTGATATCCAGCGCTTGCTCAAAGTATTGCGGAATCCAACCCAATAGAATATACCAGCTGTAGTTGTAGCACATGTGCGCTACGTAGATGGCCCATGCCGGGCGAGACGTCAGCAGCACGCGCCAGTTCATGGCGTGCGTGTCCAGTTCAGCGCGAGAGCTCTGGCGGCGATGCGTGTCTGGATCAATTGTGCGGTTGCGTATGATATAGCTGCGCTCCTCCACCGAAATGTGGGGGTCATCTTCCGGTCGACTCACCCCCATGAAAAAATACACCACGACCCAAATGAAGCTGAGCACACCAAACACAACGAAAATACGCTGCCAGCCACTCGTCTCCATGATAACCGGCGACACCATCAGCGCCGTGATTGTGCCCAGATCCGAACCACTCGCCACGAGCGACACAAGACGACTGCGTTCTTGCAGCGGGTACCAAGCCCCAGCAATTTGGTGCATGCACGGGAACAAGATCCCCTCTCCAAGTCCCATGCCGACACGAGCGAAGAACAAACAGGTGAGGCATTTCGCCACTGCAACCGTCGACACATCCTGGTAAACACACAAATAACCACAGTGAACAACCAACCTACAGCTGTAATATCCATAACAGCACGTACAAACAGTGTCCAGACAACAACCCCTGTCAACAAGACAATCTTAGCTCCAAATCTCGCAGCGAAATAGCCTCCCAGGATCTACAGCAATATCCACAAACAAAGAGTTGTGAGACAGCTGAGATCTTGATTAAGGGAAGAAAGATGGTTATACTTGAGTGCACATGTAGCCATAGAAGAAGGCAGAGAGCACTTCTCCCTGCTGCGTCTTGTTGGTCACGAACGCTGGCAATGCGATGCCCATATTGGTCCCTAACGTATCGAAACAGACATCAACGTTTTAGAAATCCTTATGCGATTAGAGTCAGGGGATTGTTGTTTTGCCACGTACGGTCGGCGTAGCAGATCGTGGAGACCCAGAGACACAGGAATGCAGTCACATAACGTCGTCCGCCTGTCGGCAACGCCGCAGAGTCGGCGCTGCCAACGATAGGAGCTTTCACCCACGCCTTCTTGTCCGACATGACCGTCGAAATGCCAAATGAGATCGGATGCACAGCTCTGCCGTTACACTCATCATCAGATCTGATTATCCATCGTCGACAGCTTCAACATGATCAAAAAGTTTGCGATGAAAATGGCGAGCGGCTAGTGAAGTGGATGCAATTTTACTAACGATACAGCATGGTCATTGTTTTGGGGCAACCAGTCAACCCGATAGCAGAAACGGCGACCTTCACAGCACTCGTTTTGCGAATGCAGGTATTGGGTACCGTCATGGTACTACCGCGGGCGAAAGGCTGGAATGGCGACTGTGGTGGTCACACACACGCCACGATCTGCTGATTCTCGCAAAAGATCTCTGGCAACGCGCCTTTGCCAAAGAGCTATAATCCATGAACCGCTTTGCAGTGTTCCTTTGTCTATCTTAGTTGTCGAGCAAAGAAGGCTTCGGCCGGCTATCCTAAAACGCTCGAAACCCTTGCTCGATGGCTATCAGTAGAAACTAATATGGGCTTTTACCGCTGGCCTTCGGTGAGAAGATGGTGTGGATACAGCCAACTATTACACTAGTAATTCACAACAAGTAAAGGCAAAGTGTAAAAGCATAGTAGACTGATACCGTACATGCCGTAGTGCAACTTCACTGAGATCACTATGCATCGGTAGACATGGTCATTCGATACGACAATTAGAAACTTGACTGACTTGTGAGTTCCATTGCAAGATTTCGCTACAGCTTGCATCTCGACTGTAAGAGGTTTCATTCCGTTTCGCCAGCCACCGCAACGGCCAAATGCACAAATAACAATGTACCATGGCAAATAACAACACCAAACACCGTGAGTGAAGTTAATGCACACAAAATGCATGCGATAATAAAATTAAAAGACTTTAGGAGGTTTCTCCACGAGCTGTTGGCAATTCCTCCATGATGAGAAGAAGATTCGGCAGACGTGGGGTGCACTCGGTGAGAGCCGATGATTACTGGAAATGCTTCACTGGATCAGCACTTTAGATGCCGGACAGAGCCTTCATCTTCTTCTACCGGTACATGCTGGACGCCGTCACAGGAAGTTGCGGCACGGCGGCCCAGTACGCGCCTTCGTTCTGCTTGGCGTGCACTCGAGCACGAGCTTTCTTGGAGGTGACGCTGAGATCCACAGGCACGCGGGCGTTGCGGCCGTCCACTTGCGGTGCGTTCATGAAGGCCGAGATGATGGAGTCCAGGAGCTGCATGGCTGGTGTCGACTTGTCTGCGTGTTCAAGAGTGAGAGAACATCGTCCATCGCAGAAAAGCACAAGAAAAGCAAAAGAGATATGAAAAATGAGACTGCCAATCATACTGAAACGTGGTGCTGAAAGGGCGTTTTCACGAGATCTGATTGGCTGATGAAACTCAACGAATCAAAATCGCATATTTGAGTGACTCACACAGGTGTACACCATTTGTACTACTTCAACTGAGGTGATCTACAGCTGACGTGATCCGTCTGGCATCGACGCAATTTGATCAACATGTGTTTAGTGCATTTCATTCACAGCACGCAAGGCAGTACCTTGATAACCTTACAATATTACAGCTAGCGGACGTTGCTGGGGCCTCACTTAGCGGCGACTTGGTGCGATACCGCTTTGGAGCTGCCAGAGCCGATATCTTCGGAGACTTGCGAGCTCCGGCGCTCGGCACTTTCATACTTCTGTGCGGCGCAGGCTTCTTGTTCGCCACAGCAGGCCCCGTCCTCCTGATCTTCGACACAACAGTGATGCCATGGGTCCTTGTTGACTCCGGGGTTGCCTTGTTTGCAGCGATGACAGGAGTTTTAGACCTGACTTCAACTGCAGTTAGTTTAGACCCAAGAGCTGGCGCTGGGTTAGTGTCAGCAGACTCCTGGCTAGAGGCATTGGTCGGGATGGTCTCAGCGGGCGCGCACTGGGCTTCCTCGGGTGTGGCTTCAACTGCCGATGTGTCACCATCGATGGGGCTTGAACTCTCAGCGCTTAGTCTTCTCCGCTTACGATTAACAGAAATTGACGAGTCCAAGATGCTTGGCATGTTCTGAATGAGAGTCTTATCACCATCGCCAACTTTGGTGGCTTGGAACGAGGGAATGACCTGCTGTCCTTTTTCATTGGTGTTTCACGCGTGCGTTCGTTTACCTGAGCAAATGGCCACATAAATTAAACGTTAGCAACATCATCGTCATTAGCATCTTCTAGAATAAATAAAACTACTTGTACCGCACAACTTACCCTTCGCTTTTTCATATACGACTCCATCTCGTTTAGGTGTCGAGTAGAGTCCTCAGTGGCATCATCAACAAGCTTTATGCCAAGATCGGATGCTGATTTAATCCTGCTACTTGCACTCGAGAGATGAGTTTGAAGCCCGTCCTCCAAAGTTTTGCATCCACCAGATAGCAGCTGCCGAAGGTCTTCATGGTCACGGAGGAATTGCGATATCTGCCCTTGCCGCTTGCTAGAAGTGTCCATGTCGACTTGTGAATGTCGCTGTAGCAAGTCTGTCACTTCGTCCTTGTGTTTTGCCACAAGAGCAGCGGTATCGTCGCTCCATTCGGTGTGCAGTTTTTCATGAGACTGAACCAGCATTGTTTGCTGAGCATTCGCCTCATTGAGTTGCCCACGCATGTTCGAAAACTGCTCACGAAGTCCAGCAGTCTCGTTTTCGTGCTTCGAGTTCTGCTGGCCCATTGCCTGAACGAAGCCCTTCATTTCTTGCTCTGTGATAGTCTGCACGTACGTAAGATCCTTTTGTTGCAGCTTCGCGTGCTCTTCAATGAGCTTTGTCTGTTCACCAAGTTTCTGCGTTTGACTCTGAAGGCACTTGTCCAGGTATTCAGCAAACTTGGTCTTCACGTCGTTCAACTCCGCTTCTTGCTGCGCATGACTAGTTTTTAATGCTGCCATCAGAGCAGCCTTGTTTTCATCGAGCTGTTTGGTCTGCTTCTCGATGGACATATCGATAGCGACTTGAAGTTCTAGAAGCTTATCGCTCTGCTCAGACAGAAAATTGCCTAATTCTTCACGGGATCCCTCTAGTGTCGACTGCACATTCTCCAAAAAGTTATGTCTCGGCTTTTCGATGTGGCCAGATCATCAGCAATAGCTGCTGCGTGACTTTGCTCATCTCCACAAACCTCTCTAGCTGTGCTTGCATTGATACTTGCTGTTCATCCATTGACTTCGTCATGTCTACACGCTGGTCGCGCTTTTGGGATTCATCCTCAGCAAGAGCTTCGGTAGTCTGCGCCCTCCTTGCTTCGAC
This sequence comes from Phytophthora boehmeriae, assembly GCA_011947355.1. NCBI lineage: Eukaryota > Oomycota > Peronosporomycetes > Peronosporales > Peronosporaceae > Phytophthora > Phytophthora boehmeriae. Next base: position 141,341 of record JAAVTJ010000250.1, on the reverse strand, counting down.
AAGCTCTTGCAACGCCTCTAAACTCGTGGTCAGGCTGCTCAAATCTGTCGAATGCGCTGTCTGTAATTCATGGAGAGCTCCAGACACATCCTTAAACACAGCCTCTTGACTTTCTTTATGCTTCGTCAGTCGTTCCAGGAACGAATCGATCCGGGCCTGCGACTGACTACGGTATGATGAAGCCAATTCTGAATTGGCTGCTTCAATTTGCTGCGATTTCTCTGTAAATAAGAAGGTAAGAGTTAGCTGAATAAAGTGATGTCGTCGCATACACGTAAAACAGGGAAATACATACCAATCTTTGACAGAAGCTGCTCAGCCCTCGTTTCACTGGCGTTGTATAACTTGGAAGCAGTAGCCCCATTGGCGATAAGTACCTGCTCGTTATCCTGAAAGGATTTCAACACTGTCTGCGTCCTCTCCAACTTGTGAGTAGTCATCGCCAGCTCTTCCTCAGTGAGGGCGAGCTTGCTTTCTGTCGAAACCAACTTGTTGCTTATTTCCTGCTTTTCTTGAGCCAAAGCTGCCATTTCGCTGACATGTTTTTCCACAACTTCCTCCAGTTCTTTGCAGGAAGCGTTTCTCGCCTTCAGCATATCTTCCAGCTCGGTTACTTGCACACCCTGTCCAGCCAGACGTTCTTGCATCTCTGTGAACTGTTCCAATGGCAAATACACGCCATCTTTCAGCCGAGCAGCGCGCAGAGCTGCACGAAGCGTCTCAATCTCACTGCCAAAGTCGCTCAGCAGTCCTGCCTTGGTCATTTTCTGGTTTAACTCTGGCTTGTTCTTAATATTTTTCGCTCGGAACGCGTACTCCAGCGTGCTGAGTGTTTCGTCAAGACTATCGGCGCATGGAGCCAAGGTTGCAATAATCGTTGTCTTCGCACGTCCACCAAGCGATTCCTGTAGCAAACGGGTAAGCTTGCTGTCACGATATGGAACGTGTGGTAAGTTGTCAACAAGCGCGGTGATCACTCGTCCGAGCGTCAACAAACTCTGGTTGATTGTTCCTGCTTCCCGCGCTCTCACGTTTCGGGCCCCTGACCGTCCGACGCACTCGGATCCCGCGAGATCCACTAGGTTTAGCTGTCCAACACGCAGAAGGTCTTCACCCGCAGCATTATGCTCTTTACTGTGTATACGAATGGTGAAAATACTGTGCGATCTGCTCGAGTTCTCGTTCATAAGCGTCTCGGACGTGATCCGGTTCTTGACGCCAGTGTTCACGAGCTCAAACACATGTTTGGCCGTCGTGGCCGTCACTTCCAACAGATTCATACAGTAGATACCTCCTCTCTTGGTGTCTTCCATCAGTCTCAGCTTCTTGTCTTCCTCTGGGTCCAGCAGGTCCTTGAGTTCCTCATTGTAGAGCTGCAGGAACGACACTCGGACACTAAACTCCTCTCCTTTGGCTTCCAGGGCGTCGAAGATCCGGCGCACACTGCGTGGGATGATGCCTGCAGTCTCACTATCAGGCTTCAAGTCTCCTTGCATCGTGTACGTCTTGCCTGTCCCTGTCTGGCCGTACGCGAACACTGTGCAGTTGTAACCGGCCAGCGCTTCGTCCACCGCAGGCTTCACGACCGAGCTGAAGACGTCCTTCTGCGTGGAGTACTGGCCAAAGACGCGGTCGAACGTGTACGTCTTGCGCTTGACGACCGCCACTTCATTCGAGTTCTGCTTGCACTGCACCACAGCCCCACGCCCGGTCGCCTTCTCTCGGGCGTTCAGAGGACGGCATCGCACCGCCACTTGGACGTTCGTGGGCGTAGCGACAACTGCTGCGTCTTGGCTGCTAGAGGAAGACGAAGACGACATCCGTCGCGTCTCGAGAGGCTCGGTCATGCGCTAAAAGGCCGCTTTTGTCCTCCCGCCGTGATTTTTGAATTCAAAATTGGGTAAACTGGGCAAGTATTTTAGTTTTTCAAAGATAGTCAGGATAGTCTCAAACAATTACGAAAACAGATCGGTTTACCGGCTCAAAACCGGTTCTTCGAGTCCCGACTGCCCAGCGTGCCCAAAAATACCCAATCGTGGCGCGTGAAATACTTTGAGCAGTCGACCGATTTTTGTGCCGATTGCGCGGCAAAATACACCTGATGTTGCCGGCAAAATACAAGGTATTTTGCCGCTGGGATGTTAAGTTGCTTATCTCAGCGGCAACGCTTCGGGCAACATAGGGCGCTCCCGCAACTTCAATGTGAATATCATGGTAATACAGCAACATAGGGTCCACTATGGTGAGATTCGTTGCCGCCTATCTAAACTCTATACAAACATCCCAATGTCATTTTCTATTGATATGGCCAGATGACATCTGGAACCCCACCCATTTAGAGTTCTTCGCGATGATGCAGTGGACGAAACATGACCTGGACGGGAAGGCTACCAGTGGCGGCCGACGACTTCATTCGAGCGCTGTGCCTCGAGGAGGGGAGGAGGAGCAAAGCATTTCTTCACTCGAACCCCCTTCACACCCGCATACATTGCACAACATCTTGTCCACGACGCCAATGGCATGGCGTACGTCTCGGTGATACATCTGAAACGGCGGTTTAAGAAAAGTTATGCTGCGGCAAGTATCGTTTCCACTATTAACTTTAAGCCTTTATCGTATGCATGAGGGTGTGGCGGTGCCGGTGGATTCGAGGAGCGTGACGGCGGAGACGGCACATGGAATCTTTGTCTCCATTCAGGATGCTGCCAATACCCAAGGGTTAACTACGCGGATCATGTCCAAGTACCAGCAAGACACGTCGGGTGGTGGCCCCAGGACAGGCGTGCTGAAGCAACTGCTCAATGTCATTGTGAACGAAAGGATTTGCGCTATCTACGCGACTTCATTTGGTCTCGTGTCGAACATCACACATGAACATGCGCGTGCGTTCATTGAGGGTACTTCCAACAGGCCACATGGACCAGGTTGGGGGCTACTCAAGCTCGGATCATCACAAAATATTCGAAGCCGCATATTTCAGCACGGACAATTTGCTCATTTTGGAGAGTATATGGACCAAAGTTCTGAGGCTGTGCTCTTACTGGTCAGTGAAGAGGAAGTCAACGCAGCAGAAGCTATGTTGCTAGGTGCGTTTTCGGAGTCTCAGTTTCATTTTGTTAAGATCGGAGGGCACCAGAGCAATGAGCTGGCATGGTATTTCAGTTGGAAGTATGTTGTCGGCGTGTTCAAAGCGAGTACAACAAGCTTTCCCTCAGCGCGTACATGAAGTTCGGATCCAGAACATCACTCTTCGTGAGAAGTACTACACGGCTCAACAGGACCTCGCCGCGGCTCAGCGAGAAATTGCGTCACTGCGGCGAGCTGTTGATGAACAGAGCACCAGAATTAGCACACTGTGCCAACGTGTTGATTCTGGCGAGCCTACCAGTCAACCAAATCTACGTGTGCTGTACGAGGTGCAAGCGGGTGCAACAATACACCTTGTGCCCCATCATCAAGACAGTGCTTCGTATGACGTGCCTGCAACGCCTCCTCTGACGCCATCTGCAATGACACCTCCAGCTATGTCTCCTCCGACGTCACTGCCAACGTCACCTCGAAGCTCAGAGGCTACTGCACGGTCAACTGAGCCTCCCAACCAAGACACGACGGCTTCTCCGACGGAAACACCAATAACGCTGCCTACAATGCCGCGGACGTCACCTCCAACCATGCCCGAGGCTTTTTTCAACTCCAAGCTGTCACTGACGATCATGGTATTGACGAGACGCGACCAAGGGTTTTGAAGCCACGGACATGCCGAATCGGGGGCTGTTGTAACCAACCGCGGACGCGTAACCTTTGCCGGACACATGACCTTCGCTATCGATGCCATGTTGAGGGCTGTGAGAGGCTAAGCTCGGTCATTGGAGGGATCTGTCGAACGCATCGTACACCGCAATGTACTGTTGAAGGTTGTACAAACCAGCAGCGGCGGCAAGGACTGTGCAGCAAGCATGGTGGCTCAAAGCAGTGCAGTGCTGAAAACTGTACTTTGAACGTGGTATGACGGGGTTTCTGTTACCTGCATTGCAGGCATTGTGAACGTGTTGGCTGTACAAGCCCTGCTCGCCGATATAGCAGCTACTGTTCCAAATGAGAATGCCAACGTGTGCTGCAGCCAAGAAACGATCTGCTTACGCATTAAATGAAGCTACTAATAGCTACATTTAATTTTCTGGCGCGTTTTCACTGACAGTCTCTTGCTGGCCGTGCAATTTGCCACAGCGCGCCAGCCACAATCGAGTTGCTGATGGCTACATGTAGCCATCCACTTTGGACCCCTAATAGAGAGGCTAGAAGAACCCCTTTCTAGGGCTTTTTTCTTCTACATAATAAACTTTTTTACACCCAGGCACAACAAACAAAGAGGCTAGTACTAATCAGAGTGATGGTCCTACTACTACTGTGAATGAGTTTTGTGGGTCACGGTAATTTGAAAGTGCTGACGTCCAACCGAGTTTGCGCTCAGTCTGAAGAGCTCCAGAGCGGTAGTGATTGATCGGCATGGCGTCAGCTCCAGCTGTAAGCGACAGCCTATTGGACGGACAGAAGACCTTCGCCTCATGCGAGTTCGGACTGGACCGGCGGCTCACGAAGGCGGTGGCCAAGATGCGCTTCGTGCACGCCACCCTGGTGCAGGTGCACTGCATCCCGCTGGCTCTGCAGGGCAAAGACTTGCTGGTGCGCGCCCGCACTGGCTCCGGCAAGACTGCGGCCTTCTCGCTGCCGCTTTTGCACAAGATTTTGCAGCAGAAGCAGGACGCGACAGCCAGCGAGCAAGCCATTCGAGCGCTGGTGCTGGTGCCCACTAAGGAGCTGGTGGAGCAGACGCGTCGCCACATGCAGGAGCTCATGTACTACTGCCAGGACTCGGTGAGTCTGCTGGCGCTGGGTGGACAGAGCATGAACGCACAGCAGGCGCTGCTGCGTGACGCGCCCGACGTGCTTGTGGCCACTCCTGGGCGCCTGGTGGCACACCTTGAAGCGGGCAACTTGACGCTCAAGGACTCGGTGCAGACTGTGGTGATTGACGAAGCAGACTTGGTGCTGTCCTTCGGATACGGAGAAGATGTGCGCACTATTTTCAATGCGCTGCCCAAGGCTTGTCAGACGTTCTGCATGTCGGCGACGTTGAGCCCGGAGTTGGAGAAACTCAAGAAGTCGGTGCTGCACAACCCTGCGGTGGTGAAGCTTGAGGAAGGAGCGACGGATGGCAAGCTGCAGCAGTTCTATTTGCCGGTGAAGGAGAGTGACAAGGACCTGCTGCTGTACGCGTTGCTGCGACTTGGCGTCGTGCATGGCAAGGTGATCTTCTTTGTGAACTCGACGGACGCGGCGTACCGCTTGAAACTCTTCTTCGAGCAGTTTGTGATCAAGAGTGCAGTGCTGAATGCAAAGCTACCGCACAACTCTCGTCAGCACATTATAGAAGAGTTTAACCGCGGACTGTTTGACTACCTCATCGCTACGGATGACAGCGTTGATCGTGACGTTGATGAGGAAGAGGAGGAGGAAGAGGAGGAGGAAGAGGAGGAGGAAGAGGGGGAGGAAGAGGAGGAGGAAGATGGAGACGACGCCGAAGACACGGATGAAGAGAAGAACTCTGCTTCTGATGTGGAAATTGATGATGCGGAGGAGGAGGAGAATGAGGAGGGAAGTGATAGCGACAAGGACGTCGAAGAGGGCGACGACGAGGATGATGAGGCCAGCGATGATGATAATGCGCAGGAGGAGGAGGATGAAGAAGAGGATGCTGAAGAAAAGGATACCCAGGCGAAGAAGACGGTGGGCTCGAAGCGAGGCCGTGCCGATGACGAAAGCTATGGCGTGTCTCGTGGCGTTGACTTCCGCGGCGTTCAGTTTGTTATCAATGTGGATTTTCCGAAGAGCGTGCGTGCGTACACGCACCGCATCGGTCGTACTGCCCGTGGTGGTGCTTCTGGTACAGCGCTGTCGCTTGTTTCCAAAGAGGACGCCAAGCAAGAACGTGCGCTGAAGCGTGTTCAGGCTCGCCAACAGGCCGTGCTCTCTGAGTCAAACGATGTTCTTGCGCAGCCTGCAGAGCTTGCATTTGACCTGAAGGAAATTGATTGCTTCCGGTACCGCGTGGAAGATGTCCGCCGTGCTGTCACACGAGTGGCTGTACGCGAGGCGCAGCTCGCCGACGTCAAGAAGGAGATGTTGAACTCCGAACGCCTGGCGTCGCACTTTGAGGCGAATCCTCGAGACCTAAACATGCTTGAGCACGACAAGGTTGTGGGTTCTGCACATGTGCAACCTCATCTGGCCACAATCCCAGATTACCTTGTGCCCATCGAGTTGCAGCCTCCAGCACCGCCACGCACTAAGAAGAAACACAACAAACGGCAGCGTCTTGCCAACGGCAAGCGTCGTACGGACAACGATCCGCTGCACACGTTCACGGTTGCCGACGAAGACACCAAGGTAGACAAGAAGCAACAGGAAGAAGACCGCATCAGCTACGGTAACTCTGGTGTGGGTAAGAGTACTGCAGGACGTCAGAAGTGGAAGAAGCAGCACCGTAAGGGTAACTTCAACCCCAAAACTATCGCCAAGAAGAAGTTCAAGATGAGCAAGGGCGCAACACATTAAGGAGTTTGGAACGTCGTGCCGTGTTACGTGCTGGGGCCTTGGTACCAGGTAACATGGGGCTTTGTTCTTTGCTTACCAAATAGATACACGCTTTGATTTCCTCGCTTGTGTGGTAACGTGCTTGTTCAGAGATTGCGATCTACAGCTGAGGAAAAAGCTGGTAGCGACACTGGCCGACTCACACCGAAGTAGCGCAGCGCTGCTGGCGGGGAGTTGCTCGAAGGCATGAGCAGCGCAAGGCTGTCAGGATCTCCCTGTTCCTGCTGCTGGGCGATCTGGCGCCAGAGTTCGTCGCCTGCAAGCTGCACGATTCGGTCAGCTGGAAGCTCTTCATCGGCCACATCTACCTCGACAAGTGCGGAATCTGCGCGGGGTTGATTTGCTTCGTCCAGCATCCGTTTGCGGTCGTAAGCGTAATCCAGCAGTTGCAGACTTCTCATGTGCTCGGCGTGCTCGCGTTCCACGCGTGCAAGGCGTTTGCGATCTTGTTGGGTTGTGGCTGCCGCGCGCGCGGCCAGAAGCTCAGGCGGCGCTGGGATGATTGTGCTCGTGGAGGAGGACATCGAGAAGAGGGGCTTGTTTCGACGCACTGCTTCCTCTCGGAGAACTCGGAAGTCGCGTGTGAATCGCAATTCTTCTTCGGCTAGTGTCTTCATGGCACGTACTTCTCGCGTCCGCTGCTCACGGGCGTCTTGCTCAATCGCTTTGCAGTGTGCTTCGTGCAGTTGGCTCCATTGGCGGGTCTCTTCAACGCGTGCAATCTGCTTTTCAAGCTCGGTCGTGCGGTGATCACGCATTTCTTCGTTGTGGACATGGCGAGATATCATGGCCACACTTGAGGAGAAATTGCGAGCCATCTCCATAGTTTGCTTCCGCGTTCTTCGAGCTGAGGCATCTGCTTCCTTCTTCTTCCGGCGCTGCTCCAGATTGTCATTTTTGAGCTTGGTTGCGGTCGCAAGTGTGAATGGGTCTGGTTGATTGTGTGCACAATACTTGGCGTGCAGCAGTGCTGGGGCTGATGCGGAAGCTGACAACGTGGATGTTCGAGGTGGTGGGTGACAAGCATATTTCTCGTAGGAAAACGTGCCGGCAGCACCACTTTCGCGTGCTAGCTCGTCGAATGGCGCCTGTTTTTCCCGCGCAGGTGACTGCGGTGGCTCGTATTCTAGTGGAAGCAGCTTTTTGTGTTTCAACCTCCTCGCATCTTGTTGTTGTTGCAGATTTCGAGCATGTTCAACGATAATTGCTTCTGTGAACCAGAGCTGGCATCCTTGAATGAATTCACTGACAGAGACCGTCGGTCCTGCTGATGTTGCTGCATCAGTGGCAGATGACAGCGACAGTCGTTGCTCCCATCTACGAAAGCTTGCATCGTCCACTTCCAGACCATGAAAGCGCAAGAGCGGTTTAATGTGCACAAATTTCAGACGTCGGGAATGCTGCACTTGTGGGTCGAACGTCACCATCAGTTTCTCACAGGCAGCCATGAACGTCAAGCGCCGATGACTTGGAGTTTCCAGCGTGCTGCTATCGGACGATAACGGCAGTGCAGACTGTGGAGCTATGGATGCTATTGAAGCTGATTTTGAGAGTGCAGGGCTTTCGTGCACAATTGGTCGTCGATCAAGCTGTTTGGCGAATGGTTGTGGACGTTGCAGCATGCGCTTCACTAACTCTCGGTTGCGTACCATGGCCCCTAGTGTCTTGATAGCCGCAGTTGATTGGGGTTGGACGAGTGGCACTGCTTGACGATAGAGTTCAAGCATTGTGTCATCGTCACCTTCTTCAGGTCCAATTCTGATGCTGCTGAGGTTGCTGTATTCGTCGTTGGTTGGATCGAATTCACCGTCATCCACTTCATCAAATGGAATACGAGGCTGTTGAAAAGGAAGGAGGACATCTACTGACGAAGATATTGGTGTTCTTGGTCGATGCATGGCACAGACGACTTGGCAGCAAGAATACACGAAAATAGCTACTAAACTTTTTCAACACAACACGATCCATATCCTTCGTAGACCAGACACAAACGTTACTATGGTGATTGCTGGGCTACATTGAAGTTACATGCTTTTCATTGACAGATCCTCACTGTGCAGTCTATTCTACCAAGAAATCGCCACCTTAAAGAAGTGGCTGCAATAGGCTTTCATCGTTCAGCAGGCTGTGGCGAATTCCGTAGCACAAGTACACTATCAGACCCACAGTCAACCAGACAAGCACACCAATCCTGAATTCACAACCACCAGCGTTAGTATCTTGATGTCAATCACCGAATGTCCACAACGCACCAGCCTTCGCCGGGGATACTTGACACCATGTACACATTGGCAAGAATCCCCACGCATGGTACCAAGGGCACCAATGGGCACTGGAAAGAAGTGGTCAGGTCCCTGTTGAGCAAACCACAACAATACAGTCAGCTTATAACAGACACCGTGAATTCCTACACGTACCCCAGTTTGCCCAGCCGATGGATAAATACAAACGAAACAACCACTACCACAGCAAAGAATCCTTGAATGGAAACTGGTAAGTCGAAAACAAAAGATAGTGATAGAGCAAAGCAAGCGATCACGAAAATGATCACGCGATGAACGACACCAGCACCACTCAGACTTGGACGCATGCGTAGTAAAAGCACACCAGCGTTCACAAACGTAAACACCTGTAATGTTCCGCACGAAATCACATTGGCCAAGAAATCCAAGTCGAAAACCAACGCAATCGACGCAACCAGAGCACCTGTAAAGATGGTGCTGGTAACAGGAACGTGGGTTCGGGAGTTCAGCTTAGCGAAGACCGGCGGCAACAGCCCATCCTTTGCCATCTGGTAGAAAATGCGCGGCTGGCCTAAGAGGCACGTAAACGCTGCAGTCGTGAGACCGAAAATGGAGCCGAACGATACGATGCGTCCTGCCCAAGGTGCGTCGTGGAAGATAAACGCGTTAACGAGCGGAACTTCCTTCCCAAGAACATCAACCGGGGCCATCCCGGTCACAACAAGCGAGACGCCGACGTAAATGGTCATAGAAATCAGTAGCGAACCGATGATACCCTTAGGGAGTGTGCGCTGAGGTTCATGCACCTCCTCAGCAAGGCAAGCGACCATGTCAAAGCCCAAATACGCGAAGAAGACGACACCTGCACCAGTCATGACGCCGTGGATTCCAGCAGGCATAAATGGTTCCCAGTACTTAGCATCGACTTCTGTGCTTCCAAAGATCACCACGAACAGCAATACCGAGATATTCAGCGAAGTCACAAATGCGTTGAACTTTGCAGATTCCTATACAAAACACCAATGCCATCGCGCAATTAGCATCTCTAAATCAACTAGCAACGAACAATAGAGAACTCCACACGGAACGTACGTGAACTCCAGCAAGAAGAATAAAGGTACAGGACACAACTAGGAATGCCGCCATCGGGCTGCACATCATGCCGAAAATCTCCACCTGCACCAGAAACCTCGGGAGATGGAGACCAAAATGTTGCAGGAATAAGTCCGCATACGAAGCCCAACTCCGTGCAATTCCGGCTACACAAACAAGACATTAATTAGTGTAAACTCCGACAAAGACTTAAAGCCTGCAATAACAAGTCCTTCACCTGCTGAAATGCCGTATCCCAGCGTCAAATTCCACCCGATCAACCACGCCGCCAGTTCACCGAACGTAATGTACACAAATGTGTACGCCGATCCCGTCACCTTCATCATCAACAACAAGCCAATATGATACATACCTTATTTTATGAACAACTATAGTATTGCAAATAATAATAATTGACTGTACGCACCGGTACACGAGCTGAGAATTCTGAGTACGTGAGTGACGTGAAGATGCAGGCGACGCCACTGATGAGAAACGAGAGAGAAATAGAGGGCCCTGCTATTTGAGCCCCCACGCCCACCAACGAGTACACTCCAGCGCCCACAGAGCAGCCCACGCCGTAGGAAATGAGGTCCATCAAGGTGAGGCATTTCTTCAGTGAGTTGACGCCGACTTCGCAGCGGTTCAAGGGCTTCACTCGCCCCACAGCGTCCAGGAAGCGGCCCATGACGCAGCACTTGAGTCACGAAGCAGTTACAGTATGACGGCGGAATGATAAACACGGAGTTTATTTTCATCCAATCCGATCGTCGGCATCATTTGATTGGGTGAAAAGAGGTCGTATCCAAAAGGGGAAGCTTTCATACAGAAAGGAAGAGCAAGATGGCGTCCGTGTCGACTGAAGATGAGCGCACACAGGTGCTCAACGCGTACAAGGCCAAGGTCATGGAGCACCGCGAGATGGAGAGCAGGTGCGTCTTCTCTCTGTGTGCGCTTTCAGCGATCAAATCGCCTCAATATCTTGCGAGATCTATCATTTTAAACAAAGCGATCTTTATTTACCTGTAATTGACCTTTTCTCCTACTTTAATTGATGATCTCATGCCTAAATCAGGGTGAAAAACATGCGAGAGAATGTCAAGACGCTGGTCAAGGAGTTCAACAAGACAGAGGACGACCTCAAAGCTCTGCAGGTTCGAAATGAAAACTTTAAACTTTAGATATTTCTTATTTCTCATTAAAATATTGTTGTTCTACTGTGCAGAGTGTGGGTCAAATTATTGGAGAAGTGCTGCGTCAACTGGACGAAGATCGCTTCATTGTCAAAGCTTCAAGTGGCCCGCGCTACGTGGTGGGATGTCGTGCCAAGGTGGAGAAGAGCAAGCTCAAGTCCGGCACTCGTGTAGCTCTGGACATGACCACACTCACCATCATGCGGTATTTGCCACGTGAAGTGGACCCTACAGTGTACCACATGCTGAACGAGGATGCTGGCAATGTGTCCTTCTCCAGCATCGGTGGGCTGAACGAGCAAATCCGCGAGCTTCGTGAGGTTATCGAGCTGCCGCTCACCAACCCAGAGCTCTTCTTCCGTGTTGGTATTAAGCCTCCCAAGGGTGTGCTATTGTACGGCCCACCTGGTACGGGTAAGACGCTGTTGGCTCGTGCATTGGCGTGCAACATTAATGCGACCTTCCTTAAGGTTGTGGCCAGTGCTATTGTGGACAAGTACATTGGTGAAAGTGCTCGTGTGATCCGTGAAATGTTCGGCTACGCTAGAGACCACCAACCATGCGTCATCTTCATGGATGAAATTGATGCCATTGGTGGGAGCCGTTATTCGGAGGGCACGTCTGCGGATCGTGAAATTCAGCGTACGCTAATGGAATTGCTGAACCAGCTTGATGGTTTCGACGCTCTGGGGCAGGTCAAAATGGTCATGGCCACGAACCGGCCGGATATTCTGGACCCGGCACTGCTGCGTCCTGGTCGTCTGGATCGTAAGATTGAGATTCCGTTGCCAAACGAAGCCTCGCGCATGGATATCCTCAAGATCCACTCTGGCCCCATCACTAAGAAGGGAGAGATTGACTACGAGTCCATCGTGAAGCTTACGGATGGATTTAACGGTGCTGACATGCGTAATGTGTGCACTGAAGCGGGCATGTTCGCTATTCGAGCTGACCGCGAATACGTCGTGGAGGAAGACTTCATGAAGGCTGCGCGAAAATTGGCGGAAACGAAGAAACTTGAATCCAAGATGGACTACAGCAAGGTCTAAGTGGGCGCACTGTGGACTTGTTTCAGCACTGGTGTATGTTTTCGTGTTGCCTCGTTCAGAACAATACCAGGGGTTGAAGCCGGTATGAAGGACAGTCCAAGTCGAATGGATACGAGAATATGGGGAAATGAACACCATGTGGTGGTTTGTATCTTGAAGCTATGTCAACTGTGGTCTTTATTGTCGTATGTGTTTTGCTTTGTGTGCACGCGCTAGGTTGACTCAACGCTGACGCAAATATAGCTGTCTAGCCGTGAAACTGCAGCAACAAGCGCAGTTTTTGGTTGCACAATCGAACGCAGCAAGCATGGCGGCGACAGGTGGAAGCGGAATGGAATGCTGCGAGTTGGTGGGCCTTCTGGGTGATGTGGCTTACCAACGCTGCAAGTTGCTGCTCCATCAATTGCGAAAACTTCACCCGATCTTTGTGTCACCGCTTGAGGGGATGTTGGAGGTCGAGTATCTCGAGTATGTGCAGAACCAACAAGAGAAAATTCCCAAGGGCAAGCTTAAAGAATTATTACGGACCACCCAGCCGATCGTGCTGCTAATGGACTCGTCAAGCATGATGCTGGATGGAGAAGACGAATTGCTTGAGTTTGCGATGGAACGGACGCAGCTCTCGAAAAATGAGCTTCTGGCCGCCGCTGCATTCGGGGACGTATTGCCGAACATCAGCAGCGAGGACAACGACAGCACCCGGCAGGAATATATGCAGAAGTTGATGCTCGCAGAAGAGACGTTGGAGGCAAAGGCGGAAGAAGCAGCTCAGCAAGCGGTGGCCCGTCGTCGCGAACTATCAGGAAATCTGTACGCCTTCTTGGTCTTTGAAGTTGATGGTGTAGCGCTGCCACGAGTTGAGCTCGAATTGTTTCAGGCCGTTTGCCCCAAGACATCTAAGAACTTCCTTGCGTTTTGTCAAGGCAAAGTTCCTGACGTAACAGATGAAACCCGGCAATTGGGCTATCAAGGCAACCGCATACATCGAGTGGTGCGCGGCGGATGGATACAAGCAGGAGATGTGGCTGGCAACGGCCAGGGAGACGGACCTTGTCGATCTCTGTATGGGCTCGAGTTTCCCGATGAAAGCTTCTCCATCTCACACAACACGGCCGGTATTCTGGTAAGAAGTACCTTTAGCTCACCATTCACTCTCATGTTGCATGCATTGCATGCTTCGTACTGATCTCACAAGTTCTCGCATCATTTCCGCCAGTCCATGGCAAATACAGGACCACACACCAACGGCTCGCAATTCTTCATCACCCTTGCACCGCACCCTTGGATGGATCGCAATAAAGGTACAAGCACTTAGATTTCTGTATGGATCCACCTAACAAGAAGTATGCTCGTGCTGTATTGGTAGTGGCGTTCGGTCGTGTGGTGACAGGCTGGCGCACGATCATGGCCATCGCCAATTTAGAAATTCGCCACGAACTACCCTGCGTACCCTGCACCATCGTCGACAGCGGCAAACTTTGACGCAGCAAACGATGTAACGCAAACGTACGCGAATAAATAATGTATGCTATTGCACTGCGCACAACATGCAAAAAACAAAAAACATCCACTAACGCCTCAAACAACAGTAGTCTGACCGACAGAGGAGGGGACACGCATGGTCGCCATGGATGGAGAACCAACTTCTGCGGGTGGTGATCCGGAGCCACTACTGTTGTTTTGCACGAGCTGTAGATCGTACCGTAGACGTTTGAGATCGACAAGCGACCGAATCTTGTGGAACTCAAGTCCTAAAGCGATACTCACTTGCTCTTCCTCGAGGCCATCGCCAATCGCCACAAATTCAACGCCTGGTGCGTTGTACTTGGCCACGATAGTTTCGAAGCACCGGTACTTGTGGATCTTTGCCGAGCTATACACTCGGTCAATAGGGAAAAACGAATCCAGTTGGTAAATTAGGCACTTGCACAGCGCTGGGACCAACTGCGTGTTCGTAACCAGCACGTTCACATTCTCCACCACTTCCTCCGCTACGTCCTCGTCGTCATTGCCACTGCTGTATCCACTAACTGGTTCCAGTCCAACTGGCGTCTCGAGTTTATTATTGCCAGACAACATAGTTGACGAACGAATATTCTGTACAGGCCCCGTAATAAGCTCCAGCACCTGTCGTGCTTCATGTAGCCATCCCGTCGAGAAAGAGTCAATACCTGCCACAAGTGCACTGCGGATTGCGAACCATTGACTGTCGGTATCATGCAAGAAATCCACATGTCCACGACGTTCATAGATCTCCCGGATCCTCTCATATCTTTCTCGATTCTCCTGCAAAGGCAAGTTCACTTCGACATTTTCACTCTCACTCCTAGCAGCCACACGAGCAATATGATCCACATCTGCATCATGCAGATCATTAAAGAAGAAGTGCCTTTCCAGCATAGCCAGCAAGAAAGTCATCATCTGCTCTCCGAGCGCCACACCAGGTGCCACCTCTTTGCCATGAGTTTGGGCAAAGGTCCCAGTATACAGCGACGCAAAGAGCACGAGCGTCTCATCCAGATCCCAGATAAACACCCGTCTCTTCACTGGCGTCTTCCTTCCAGGTTTCTTCTTCTTGGCATCGCTCTCTTCTACCTTCTTCTCTCTAGTCTCCTCCTTCTCTGCCTCCTCTTCACCCTTCCCAGTCTCCGACCTTTGTCTCTTCAACGGTCTTGACTCAACGCTCTCTCCTGCACTCGTTTCTTGTCCTTCTCGCTTGCCATTGCACAGCAACGTACTTGTGGCTTTGTCCAGCCCTTCTTGACTCTTCTGGTCTTCATTCCCCGCCATCTTCAGCCTCTTAGACGGCAAGAAAGCCACTAGAAACGCCAAGAGCGCAGTCCAGACGTGGACGCGCCACTGCAGCAACTGCCGCCGTCGCTGCAGCGTCTCCACACACTGTAGAGTGAACAGAAGCGTCACGGCACCGCAGAGACCCACCCCACCACTGGAAACAGCACCAGCTTGGCCACAGCGTCGCTGAAGTGCGAGCGGAGCGCCGTCATCCTTAGAGCTCTGGCTTTGGCTCTCGTGATCGCAGAGTGAGACGCAGCGCGGGCCTCGTAGGGGCGCCGCGCCAGCAGAGCCGCGTCACGCGCCGTGATCGCCGTCATATGCACGAAGAAGAGGCCTCTAGAGAGAGGAAGGAGATCTGGGAAATGTATGGCGACAGGCTTGGCGTTTATTCGAATGTGTGCATCGACACACAAAGCGTCACGATGGAAAACTGTGGATTGGCACTCGAAGAAGGGAAGGCTAGGACATTGGACTTGAGAAATATATTTATAGAATTCATTGGGACAGTAACGGAAGGGAGAGAACTTGGCTTGTACGACCATACGGTGACTTCAAGGGGAATATATTTTTGAGTTTGAAGGGTTAGAAACGATAGGAGACTGTACGACAACGGGCGACTACCTTGATACACAAATTGTGCAGCGCAATGCATTGTCGATCCGCTCGGAGTCCGGACGCAGCACTGCACCACCGCCTTCAAGACCGTCAAAATCACGGCGAAAACTTCGCGTCGAAAATGGCTTATGCTGAAGATCTTTCTATTACTCTGACGACGGTCTTGATCGGTTGGTTGTCAGGCCGACTAAGAGCCGTGGATCTGGCATACAAACGGGTGATGAGCATCGTATCCTGAAAGTATCCTCACTTTTTGCAGCCTAAGATATCTTAGTCTCCATGCAGATATCACGCACCGCAGACGCGAGGTCGCGCCATTGCTGCAGCACCAAAGGCAACTGCTGCATCTCACTCGTCGTGTGGTTTGGCACGTCCCTACCATAAACAGACAGCACAAAACAAGATTCAGAGTCCTCCTTCGACGCGTCCAGCATTGCGTCTGAATCCTACCACCACGTCATCTCGTCGAAGTGATCTTCAACCTCCCAGATTCGACCCTCGTCTGTCGGGTGCCTCATCCCACTGTCCTCCAACACCAATCCTGCAAGTCACAGCGACCAATAAAGTCACCAGCCAATCGTTTTTCCTGACACGGCATATATCTACGCACCAGTGAAGCCCATGGGGTTCAATTGCAGCTTCTGTCCTTGCAATTGAACGCCTCGGAACTCAGCTCGAAGTAGCGTTCCGTCGTCATTTACTGCACTCGCTTCCTCTTTCACTGCAGCGGCGACGTCCTCCTCTAGTTCTTGTGCGTCAGAGCCTTTGTCTGTGCTATTGCTGTCGACGGCGCCAGTCTCCGGTCGGAAATACGTTTTGACAGCAGCTTTTCCGTTAAAGTGGATCCGACAGGGCAGCGAGTGCACATTTTCCTCTGCTGGAGGCAGCGGGCAGCGCGTTAAGCAAACGCGTACAGTTCCGGAAGCGTCTTCTGCCATGTTGTGTCACTTTTAAAAATGCTTCCCGCCAAAAATAAAATACAGACCCTTTGAAAACCGATACGATATTGCGAACAGCTACGATAACAGCGATCTAGACGATGGACACGGTTGGTCCAATGTTGCTTGTCCTGCCTTTAGGCTCTGTGCTTTGACTTTAATGCAACGCCATTGCACGTTAAACAGGCAGCTACTCCTGTGAAGCGCTCGCGTGATGAAGCCAGCAAGCTGCTGGGCGAGAAGATGCTGCAGGTGGATCGGACGATTGATGGCTTTTGAAGTCTTATTGCAATACTGAAAATGTATTGTGCAATGTTGTTGCCTTATTTTGCATGCTGCAGGGCTGGACGATGCTGGGTAATAGCTGCCCCGTTGACGATTGCTACACGCCGTTGATGCGCAGCAAGCAGGGCAAGGTGTGTGAGAACAATGCAAGTTGCAATGGACGTTTGAACGTGCTTTTGACGGTCTGATGGCTCCTACTATAGATGTTCTGTGTGAGATGCGACCAATACGTGGTCACCGAGGAGGAAGCCAAAAAGCAACAAGAGGACGAAGAGGCTGCTGCTATGGCTGAAGCTGAAGCTCAGTTAGAAGAGGAACGGAAAGCTCGTATTGAGCAGCAATTTCGTCTTGAAGAGCAGGCTAAACGGGCTAAGGAGATGCAGGAACTGGAGATAGCAAAGGCCTCACGAGCACCAGTTGTAGCACCTGCACCAGGTACGATGTCAGCGGGGATGTAGTGTGCATTCAAGCAACTGACTGAAATGTGATTGCTGAGTGCAGTGACGAAGCGCAAGATCGAAAAGGCAGAATTCAACGGCCCTGCGGATGACGCAGAGGTGAATGCTCTCCGACGACAGACCCTCGCAGCGCTCTACAAGGTGCAACATCCGCATTACTTTTGATCGTTTGGCGGGGCACACTGGGGTGTAGGCGAAAATGAGTTTTCGAGGCACGATCAACTGGGCTACAAGTTCGATCTCTGCATAGCAGCAAGCCGACAAACCAAACCTCCCACCGCTCCTGTCAGCACCCTTTTTGATGACCTGGTTGGTGTAACTGACTAATACTTGTCTGTTGTTCTCTACCTGTTGTGCACGTAGAAAATGGGAGCGCTGACAGACTCATTGTCACCTAACGACCATAGCGAACGCCTGGCTTCCGTTGCTAAGGCAGTGCGGGAAATCGCCGAAGCCGCGCAACTTCTTCAACAGTAAATTGGCTTGGATTAGCTTGTACAGGTGCCAACAGAGCCAGGAGAGTTCAAACACGGCGGAAGGCAAGCGGAAGACAAACGTTGCAGGTTAGACGATCCATCTCGCGAAAGTTAGTTGGTACACAAATTGCCAAGCGCTGCGTCAAGTTCGATGGGCAACACTTTACTCTTCCAACTGGAGCGTCCATTACCTGAATAGTGAGCTCGCTTGTCCTTTTGATCTCTTGTTCTTCGGCTCAGGCCAGAATCGAGCAGAATTTTTCTTTCCAGTGACTGACAGGCATGGCTGCCCAGGAATCTGCTTCGTTATTGCAAGCTATCGAGTCCGTCGATGAATCTTTTGTGCAGTCGATGGGATATCTGACGACCTATCTGCGAGCAGTGGAAAGCGCTCGTGAGGATCGAATCATAAATGATCCTTTCGCTGAACCGCTTACGAGAGAGCAACGCTCCAAGATCGAACACCTAATGTCAGCGATGGGGAGCAAGCTTAACTCGCGTCCAGAGGACTTCATTGCATTCCGCACACGCTACGTGGACGAAGCTCTGGACAATCGTGATCCCCGGATTCTTCAAGTGGTGATTCTTGGAGCCGGACTGGATGCTCGTGCTTATCGTTTGGACTCACTCCGCGGATGTCACGTCATGGAGGTTGACCAAAGTTCTCAACTGTTTGATCACAAGAGTGGTGTGATGGAGGCGCTAGATGCACCACTGATGGCGGAGCAGCTAGACTGCATCGTCTTTAATTTAGCTGAGCCTGGACTTGAGGAAACTCTCATTGATCGTGGATTCGACAGGAGCTTACCATCATTTTGGGTCATGGAGGGATTGCTTTCGTGCATGGAGCGCCCGAAAAGTGTCGATCTGATGAAAATCATCGACAGTCTTTCTGCCCCTGGAAGTGAACTCTGGGCGGATTTCCCTGGAAGAGATGTTGCAGATCCTGCTGAGTGGGGAAAGCGACACATGAAATATGGTGAAGACGATTCGATATGTGGGGTGGTAAGCGAGATTCCCTGGACTGCTGAGGTGCAAGCTTCAACGAGTGAGGCTGGGACGCATTTCGGTCGTGACTGGTTGCCGAAGTAGTCACGCAAGAGCAATCTCTTGCGTGACTCCTGGTTGTGTTCGTCTGCGTCATTGACAAGAAGTCTAAACAGTCAAGTGGTGAGTAGCATGATTGGAAATCTCCTGCTTTAAAAAAGTGTACGATTCTGTCGCCATGCTCGTGTACCGTGCACTTGCGCTGTCTTCTACCGATCCTGAGTTAATGAAGTTGTCTGAGAGGCACACTGTATGATTGACGGCTGCCGTCCCTTACTTTAATCCGCGATTACTCGCTTGTAAAGACTCCCAGACACTGCACGACGGTACTCCAGATTACGACGACATTAAAGATCTGTCGTTTGGCGTGGAGGCTCATATTCCTCATCCAGCTCTCCCCGTTCAGCATCTAAAAGCCCCTTTCGGTCAGATGCAAGCTGTGCAGGTGCCGTCTTGATGTGGGACGTTTCCTCTACAAAGGCGAAAACGTATGCGAGGCTTGCGGCAGCAACAACACTGAAGACCACACACACATCGAATAATAAATTAGTCAGAAGCTCTTACATCACCACCGTGAAAAAACAAACTGCAGTACCTGAGGATGAGGTATAGCTTAGCGATGCCATTCTTCTCGGGATTCGAACCACGTCCCAGAAAGTTGATGGCAGATAGTGTGTACACAGCGATGAGGATATTGCATATGTAGCTGACTCCCATGTAAAATGCGAATGCTCGAGATCGGATGTGCACGGGTGTAATATCTCCAAGGAGCACCCTACCAGAGAAAGAAAAAGAAGTATATAGCATTAAAAATGCAAACACAACTCACAACACAACAACACTCAAAACGCACCATACGACTGCACCAAGGCCAACTGCGAAGCCACCGACAAATATCAGTACGGAAACCACAGCAATCAACCCTTGAACCTCAAGGTTGTTGTTGAGGTAGAGCAGCGAGCAGCTTAAAACCACCAACGCGATGATCATTAACGCAGTTCCCACTATCAAAAGTGGTCGACGCCCATACGAGTCGACAAAGCGCACCGATATCATAGTCACGCCCACGTTCGTTAAACACACGATCGTGGTAGCGAAGAACGGGCTGTTCACGCCAGCAAAGTGGAAAATCTTGGCAGAGTACAACATCACCGTATTGATTCCTGTCATGGCTTGGAAAAACACGAGGATCGTTCCTGTCACCACCACCTTCTTGTGTGCGAGCAGGTGAGACCACGTCACATGAGGCTCATTCTGACGGTGTTCCATCACACGCGCGATCTCCTGCACCTCACTCTCAATTTCATTCTTGTCGTGTCTCGGACGCAAATACGCCAGCGTTGCGCGGCATTCATTACGTCCACGATTCTTCATGAGCCACCACGGACTCTCCGGGATCAGCTTCATCGTCAGACACTGCAGCAACGGTGGCAGCACCATGAACCCGTTAAGATATCTCCATCCTGACGGCACGTTCGAGATGATAAAGTACCCCAGCAGCGCCGACATCAACATGCCGATCGTCAGATTGAGCTGGTGGAACGACGCGATCTCTCCACGTGAAATTGCAGGCGAGATCTCCGTCAGCAGAATCGGCACTGTATTGGTGACGATCCCCGACGCCAGGCCGATGATCAATCGACCAGCGTAGAGCTCCTTCTTGGAGACTGCTAGAGCGCAGAGAGCGCTCCCCACCACGTACAAAATATTATTCACTAATATGGTTTTCTTCTGGCCTACACGGGCTCCTACCCCGCCTGTGGTGAGTGCTGAGAGCACACACCCAACCACGACAAGCGCTGTGGCTCGCTCCTGCTCTTCTGTACTGAGATTAATGTCGACGAGGATGGACCCCACAGCGTCAGGGACGATGCACACGTTAAGTACGGAGATACTGAAGCCCCACATGAAGGACGAGATGGAGATTAGCCATGCGGACAGACGGAGTTTCCCAGTGTAACCACAGCCAACGGGCGCGGACGGGGAGCTGTCGATGCTGCTGGGCTTCATGGGGAGGAGGATCTTTCCCCGACCCGCTGGCGCTGACGATGAGGCGCCTCGGGCTCCAGCTTGGGCAGAAGCTTCTCCGTGACGTCCACGTGAGCCTCCATTAGCGTAGCTCCTCACGGTTCTTGGATACTAATTTGAAGCGTTCTTTAACGGTACTGGTTTTGTACAAGCCAGTTGATGTGGACTACATAATTTGGTGGTCCACCCATCCCCATCATCCGTTCCATTTTGCATAGGAAAGGCTTGCTGAAACGACACGAAAGAAAGATACTGTATTGTCAAGGAGGAAATGCTGAACTTGTTCTCGTTGGTATGGAGTTCTTTCCGACAACTACATGCTGGTGGTTTGAGTTCGGAAGCATGGGGGTTCTTGGCGCCGATCGTCGTGTTTCGGTCACTCATCGACGATGTGTGACAACGCAACACGAACGCCGCGTATTTATGCTGAGATGTTGGATGGTTCTCCATTGCGGAAAGTTAGATGGACATTCAGTTTGATTTAGATCTTGATTTATGAATAGACAACAGTTTCGTCCCTGTGTAAATAGCTTGTTTTAACATAATTTGGTGTTGTTTTATTGTGTGGAAAGAAGCGTTTTAGGCAGACAGCCTGGCCAAAGCAGTAGACGAATGTGCATGTTGAGGTCTCGAATGCTTCTTGGGACCGCGGGGTTGACGAACGACCGTCGGCACAGTACCGGAGGGCGATGCGGGCGGAATATGACTCGTAGTGAATGTATTTTTGTCACGCAGTGTTTCCAAGCGGAATTCAATCTCTCGGCGATCTGCCTTCGCGTCGTCAATGCACCGATCATGGTTCGTAGCTAAAGGAATATTGGTTGTAGAATTTCGTCAAATACTCGCCTAATGGTCAGTGTCGTCGTCGTCGTCGCATTTCATTGCTTGTTGTTACGAAAAGGCCTACTGCAATGGAACATACCTTTGATTTGCATCTTGCGTCTCGAGCCACTACGTCTGCATCTGTTCAATACAGCTTTGCTGTAATGGCTGCCTTGCTTGGAATCAAACGCAAGGCATTAGTGCTGGACGACGGTTCCGTTGCTCGAAACCCCTGCTCAGAACGGAAGCCGGCTTTATCTGCCCTAGTTAAAAGCTGCGGTTTAGACCAACGCTTGCGTGTGTGAACTAAAATTAAAGCTTCCAATGCAAGATGTCGTCACACTGCCTGCTGCTCAAAAGCAAGCTGCTCATCGCAGAAGAAAACGCCGCGACGATCTCTTTGCTTACTTGTTACCCGGCGGATTTTAGTCCAAGTGCTGCTCATCGCAGAAGAAATTGCGACGATCGCTTTGCTTACTTGTTGAAAGTGTCCGGCGGAAATTAGTTCACAATGCCGGTACCCAACAAAAAGCGTAACAATCTGGCGTGGTCCGTTTCTATGCGCTCCTCGTCCTGATCCCCTGTCGCCCGTCCTCGCTTACAAAAATCAAGTGAACGCGAGGTCTGACGTTGCCCTTTCCGCTGCCAGCTGTGCGGCTGGCTCTTCGCGTACTCAATCTGTGTCCAGCACACAATCAAACCACGCCCAAACTCTCTCGGAGCCAATCAGCTCTCTCTCTTCGAGTTAGCAGGGCCATCTGAACACTCCATTTTCATAGAAGAAAAAAACTAGCGCCCGCCCCACGCTCATAAACACAAAACAAGAGAAGAGTGTAAACCACAGGAAAGCAGCGATTTAGCGAAGGAGAGAGATCGAGCCCGAGAATGTGCCGGCCAATAGAGTCACGCGATTCTCTGGGCGCCATGGGCCCGGCAGCCGTCGCGCTGTTTGCGGGCTACCAACCGTCAGCCAGTAAGGCGATGATGAGCCAGAGTGCCAAGCCCGGCCAAGCCCCGGCTTGGGCCACCACGCAGGGCCTGCCGTTCCCCACGGACGGCATGAACATGCTCAGCATGGCGGCGCCACCTCCGGCGTTGCCTTTCGTGTCCTTCCCGAAGGCCACGAACATGCCGGCGATGCCCTGGACGGCCGCCCCCAACACGGACCTGATGGGGCTCAACATGTCGACGGAGCAGTTCGTGGCTGCTCCTCTTAACTCGGAAGTCAAGCCGGAGGCGAGCGCCAACACGCAGGTGGACTTTGAGGCGCAGGAGCTGGAGGAGCTGCTGGACTTCTCGATGCCCAGCGAACTGGAGAACTTGGACAAGGACAAGCCCGACCTGGTCAACTTGGACGACGGATTCGACGGCACGGAGATGTCGATCCTGTACAGTTTCTTGGTGGACGCTCCCGAGGACAAGAAGAAGGCGGTGGAAGTGGACGACGGCATTTTGAACCTCAACGTGCTGGCGGGCACCCCCATTGAAGGACTGATGGACTCACTCGAGGGACTGACTGACACGGAGCTTATGATGACCCCGCGTCTTCCGGAGACCCACATTGAGACCAAGATCAAGGCTGGCGAGGTGAAGAGTCGCCGTCTGTGCAAGAGCGAGGGATGCTACAAGCGCTCCCGGTCGAACGGCCTGTGCATCTCCCACGGTGGCGGTCGTCGTTGCGCTGTCGAGGGATGTGACAAGAGCTCTCAGGGTGGCAACCTCTGCATCCGTCACGGTGGCGGTAAGCGTTGCAGCCACGAGGGTTGCGACAAGGCGGCACAGTCGAACTTCCTCTGCAAGGCTCACGGTGGTGGCCCGCGTTGCCAGTTCAATGGCTGCTCGCGCAGTTCGCAGGGCGGTGGCTTCTGCCGCTCGCACGGTGGTGGCAAGCGCTGCATGTTCGACGGCTGCGACAAGGGAACCCAGCGTGGCGACTACTGCGCGCTCCACGGCGGCTCGCGTCTGTGCGAGGTCCCAGGTTGCATGCGTAATGACCGCGGCGGAGGTCTTTGCGCCACCCACGGTGGTGGCAAACGCTGCACCATGGAGGGCTGCAGCAAGCCGTGCCGACGTAAAGGTCTGTGCTCAGCACACCTGCGTCAGGCGGAGGCTGCCAAGTAAGAAAGATGTCGACCAAGTGGAAGTCGTAACACTGTCGCCGAAGTGCAGAACGAGAAGATGACGATGGTGATGGTGGAACGATGACGACGGCGACAACTGGAGGAGGTGAGGGAGGAGTGGAGAACTGGGGGAGGAGAGGAACCGGAGGATGAGGAGCTGGAAGCTGACAGGTCGAGTGGCGTTGCATTCCTTTGTTGCTATGAGACCGTCGGGAATCAACACTAGCGCTTCGCGTACGTCTCCTTCGCCTTGTGAAAGAGAAATGTTGACTATGTGGAGAGACGTACGGGATGTGTTTGGTTGGTGACCGGTGGTCTGGTATTTGGTCGAGACTCGAGGCGTGGGTTTAGCTCTCTTACTCGCGGCGACGAGGCTCTTCGGCCGACGGCAGCAGGGGAGGCTCTGCATGATTCATATGGTGTATAATTGGCTTGGGCGGCTGCGCAGTGGCTGGTGTGGCGCGCAGTGACGGCAGGAAGGTCAAGAGTCATCGGGTGGAAGAGTTCAGCGACTGTCCTAACCGGTTTTGATCGAGGTGAGGGCTGGCGAGACAAGATTGCGGCGCGGGATGGTTGCTGAAGGCCCACGCTCGAGTTAGTGCTTTGGTTTTTCGTTGGCGGTGCGCGGTCCGTCCGTCAGCTCTCTTTTATTTACAGTGAGGAGATGTAGGACTAATGCCATTTTGACCTTGAACAGCGTGGGTTTGTGGTGTCTTTAGTCTCCTATTCAAAGCAAGTTCTTCAGTGCACTTAATGCCCATGATTAGGCTGGCATGTTGGCTTTGGATCCGAGGCCATCAACGCACCTGTTACAGTGCTGGCCGTCAATCTTGCAGTGCTAGACTAGACTAGCACCACGCTTCAGTTTAACATTGTGGTTCAGTTTTGCATAGGAACTTGAAGTAGAGAGCGCTGGACCATCTTCCGCATACAAAAGCACAGACAAGTTGACCCGGTCGCAAGAAATCGCATGCACCACTCACTCACTGGCTAGCAGCGATTCGCAACCAGCGAATGCCGCCGGACGGCACTGGGAATATAAACGCAAGATGCAAGCGGCAATGCCCTTCGTTCGTGCCACGGACTCGATGCGCAACGTGAGGCTGAGCCATCTTAAAAATGCTGTTTTTTTACAAAAAACATTTTTAGAATGTTGTTTTATTTTAATTACCGTAATTAAAAAAGGCGGAAAATTGGCAATATAAAATAAGTGGGCCACACACTATTCGAGTGGAGCACCAAACTTTGTTGACCATGGTCGATGCGGATGAGTCGATGCCTCGCGCCAAGCGGCTGAAGCTGCTGCGCGAGGCCAAGCTGCGTAAAGAGCGTGGAGAGGCGAGCGTAATCGATGCTGCCGCTGACGTCCCAGAAGTCTCGAAGTCTGTTGAAGATGTGTCGATAGAGGAGAAGCGGCAGGAGGAAGAGCAAGACAAGAATCAAAGCGACGACAAAGCGGACGGACTAGTGGAGAAGGTGGCGCAGATTGAGGAGGAGGCCAACACTGAAGACGAGAGTGACGATGAACTGCTGGACCTCGCGCCTAAGCGCGCCAACTGGGACATGGAGAGAGACATTGCTCCCATGCTGCGGAAGTTAGAGAGACGCACTCAGCATGCCATTGTAGAGATCTTGCGTACGTTGCAGAAGCCATTGCAATTGTTATGGCTGGACTGAGAGCTCATTCATTGTTCTGTTGGTGAACGTACAGGCGAGAAAATGGCAGCAGAGCAACAAGAAGACGACGAAGAAGATGATGACGCCGAGGACGATGAAGAAGAATAGACCAATCTTCGGTACTGGTGCGGCAATCTTAATATCTAAACTGCAAGAGACGCTTTATGCTTTATCCTTCTTCTGTTTCTTCACCTTCTTCTTGTCATCCTTGGAGTCACCTTTGCGCTTCTTGTCCTTCTTCTTGCCGTCCCCCTTTTTGTCTTTCTTCTTCTCCTTCTTCTCGCCTTCGTGGTGGAACTGCTTTAGCTTCTTGTACACTTGTTTTACCTGCTTCGCGCGATGTAACACAGCTTCGTCCCCTCCCTTCTCTTTTGTTGCCTTTCGTTCTTCAAAGGCCTTGGTGATCTGCTCCAGTTGAACAATAACCTCATCAACTGGTTCCTCCTGAGAGAATTTACTGCGGCGAACGTATTCCAGCACATCAGCTCTTGCAAGCCCGTTCGCTTTGTCACCACTGCTTGCAGCAACTTCGTCTGTGACGTGCCATAGCGCTGCAAGCGCTAGATAAGCAGGGTAATGCAGCAGAGGCAAATCTGTCAACAACATGTCGTTCAGTAACGCGCTTGAGTTGGCATGGAGTTTCTGCAGCACAGTCGCGGGCAAATCCTTGGCCAAAACCTGCTTGGAAAACGCTCGGAAGTCATCCATGAACCCCAACAATGCACGGAACGGATGGTACATAATGAGCTGGAAGCGTACACCCTCCAGCAAGATCATCTCGTGCCCAATGATGAACTTGTGGTCCACATGGAGCTGGTCGGCCACCGTGTCCACGGACATGTACTGCTCCTCGACCTTGCCAGCCACGTAGATCGCTGTCGGGACCATGAATTTCGGGTGGAACTCCATCACGCTGTTGCTCAGATAGAACCTCTTAAACAGCAACACAGCACAGCACTTGACCTTGTCCGAAGTGCGCAGGAACTGGGCACTGCAGCTCTCCTGGATCTTCTCCTCGTAAAAGTCCCTTAGCAGCTTCTCCTGTTCAGTACTGAGGAACTCCAGCAGCGGCGTCACCTGCAGGTTCGCCTTCTCCTCCGTCTGCTCCTCCATATTTAAATCCACATCCACCTCGTCGTTCCAGTCGAAGGCGTCGCGTGCAGCAGTGGACGAACGCGGCACCAAAGCGGCAAAAGACCGAGCTTTGCGGGTTTTCGAGGCCGCTGCATCCGCTTTCTGCTTCTCCTCGCGCTCCAGACGCAACGCGCGCTGAGACTTTAGATGTTGGAGACTTCGGATACGCGTCAGCTCCTCCGCAGAGAACACCCAGTTGTTGAAATGCGTCGATGAAGTCAGGTACGACATGCCGCCGATCCGTCAATAATGGAGCTGCCCAAACGGAGTAGACTTGATCTAAGTATGGCCTCATTTCAGCCAATCCGAACGTTACTTATTTATTTTCGACGAATAGCAGAAATGTATCCATATTTAGATTTGATGATTGGCTATAATTCACCCAGGTTGAAGTTGTGACTTGTGAGGTGATGGCGCATCATTGTATCATTGGCCATGTGGAGCCGAAGCTTGCTGTCTTCGCGCCGTGTGCTGGGCGTCCGGAGCTTCGCCTCGACGTCGCCCCACGTCATGTCGGCGGCCAAGGTGGCGCTTCGTCAACTGCCTCTCGTGGACGTCTCGCCGCTCGTTGCGGCTGCTGAAGGATCGCGTCCAGTGGAGCCGGAGACCAAGGCCAAGATACTGCAAGAGATGCGCTCTGCCTGCATTGAAACAGGCTTTTTCACGGTACCCACAGAAGGAGTTCTGTCCAGTCAGTTGATCAAGCAAGTCTACAGTCGAGCCGATGAGTTTATCGCTCTACCGGAAGACGTGAAGCGCAAATATCACTGCAAACAAACTCCCAATGCTCGTGGATGGACGCCAATGTTCGAAGAACCATCGGTATATGCTAGCAATAGCTTTTTTATTATCTTCTTGGCTTATTTCTCCTGTATTACTGATTGGAGCTGTGTGTGTGTGACGCAGTATCAACCAGATGTGGTCTCGCACTTGGAAGGATTTGATCTTGCTAGGGAGTTGCCGGCAACGTTCATTAAAGAAGGGTCGAGTCTGGGACCGAATATCTGGCCAACAGAAGTCCCGCGCTTCCGAGAGGACGTCTATGGATTGTATGAAGAGACGACGAAGCTGTCGACAGTGTTATTTCAGAGCTTTGCCGAGTTGCTTGGATTGCCGTCAAACACGTTCCTGGTACGGTGAGAAACTGCACTACGACATGCTGCCGTGCACAAGTACTTACACTCGTTTTTCCAATGCAGCAACACGTTGGCGAAGAAGCTGAAGCGTTTATGAGGCTGCTAACGTACCCCGAGTCAAAAACGCTTGAGAAGAACTCAACTGTGGGAATTGCCTCCCACACGGATTTCGAGTGCTTTACAATTATCCACCAGAATGGAGAAGGTTTACATTTGATGAATCGCCAGGGAGTCTGGGTCGAAGCTCCAGTGTGTGACGACAGGTGAGATATAACTGGTGGTATTTTACACTGTGCTGTGCCGTGACAACTGGTGCTGTATTTGATCACAGGCTTTTCGTTATGGTTGGCGACATGCTCGAGCATTGGACGAACGGAGTGCTAGCCGCAACAGAGGTACGGTGCAAGCTCTATACACAATACAATTGGAGAATCTAAACCGAAGGGTTAATGTTACTGTAGCATCGCGTGTGCAACTCGGAGAAGAAGCGTCAGTCCATCGTGCGATTCAACGGAGCGGATGGCGACACGATCGTGGAGCCTTTGCCAGAGTTTGTTTCCGAAGATAACCCTCCCCGGTACCGGAGGATGACTCAGCGCGAGCACATTGCCCACCAAATCGACCTCGCCGAGCAACTCCTGCAGAAAACTAAAGCAGCAGCCCTTGCTGGCTGAACGACATATCACTTTCATGCGACGTAGGAGCGACTGACTCCTAATTCGACCCGATATGATGACGGCAGTCGCCCTCGACATTATAAGTTTCACGCGTAGCTTCTAACATTCTCCAATCTACTTTCTCAGAGCCGCAAACTCTTGGAACAGTTTCTTGGACTCATCATTACCCAGCAAGTCATTTCTGGTAGGTTTTCGTCCATGCTTCTTCTCAAAATTCTCACGCCATTGCGTTAGTTCCTTCTCAACTCGGGCCAATTTCTCGCGCGCGTTTCCTGCACAACCTCAACAGGTATGCTGTCCAGCATGGGCTGGCAAAGAACGCTCATGATGTCCTTCTTATCAACAGTCCCATTAGCATGCTTGGTCATCTATAACACAAACCCAATCCGTCAGCTCAGTACCAGCATTTTTCCACCCACTGTACAGCCATCTCACCTTCACCAACTTCTGCTCTGCTCCAGCACCCCCGAGCGGAATCAACAGTCCACCGCCAGGCTTCAAGTACTCCAAAACCTCTCTGCTTCAGCTTTCGTTTCCACCGCCACACCCACGTGGATGCAATCGTACTGGTTATCAGCAGGCAAGCCCAGATTCTTCTTCCCAGCACTGATAATGATCTCCGTCTGCTTGTCCGCCGCCTCTTTGCCTAGACTGCGTTCCAGATTCTCCTTCGAAAACTTCACAAGTTCTGGTACGATGTCGACGCCCGTGACGAAGCCCAGCGGTCCCACCAAATGCGCCATGGCAGCCACGAGGATGCCCGAGCCGCAACCAACGTCCACTGCTGTCATTCCAGGCTGCAAATGCGGCTCCAGCAGCCCCAGCACCTGCGCGTGCTGCTGAGGAGTAGAGATTGTAGCCACAGTCCCGATCTTCAAAGGACGGTTGGCGTATCGCTCTCTGGAGTCGCGAAACGAAGGAGCAACGAAGTCCCCTCTGTCCACACGTCTTAGAGCTGCTTCCAGATGAGATCCTGACGCGACGACATTGGTCCGGACCAAACTGTCGACCAATTCTGCATGAGAGTCACCTCCGATCTGATGTCCAATGCTTGTGCTCACCAAAAGGTCCTCCGAGATGCCGCTAAGCACGCTGAAAGACCGACGACTGAGCGCCCCACGTCTCCATGTCCGATGCATTGCCAAAAAATGATGTTCAGAGCTATTTTTGTGGTTTCACACAAATTGAGCAAATATACACACTTTTATTTTGCGTCAACCTATTTGTAGACGAACTTTCAACTTCAACTATGGTGCAAGTGGTTGACCGGAGTTAAAGTTCTACACGATGGGGACAGCCCACGCACCATGTCCTTCCATGTTGAAAACGTTGACACCTCGCTCGGCTAGGAAGAAGCCGTTGTCGCCCCAATTGGTTCCGTGTGAGTTGCGTACGATCCAATACTTGAGACCGGTTTTGGCGTCTGTGCCCCATCCAACGAGACTCACGACGTGGGTCGTACCCGGGTACTTGGTCGAGTCGCGCAAGATGTAGCCGCCCTTGAACTCACGGACCTCTTGCGAAAGAGAGTACATGCTCACGACGATCGGACCACGGTGGTAAATCTCGTTCATCGCTTGAAGTTGGAATTCCTCGGAAGTCGTGAAGTTGAGTGTGCCATATTCAGAGATTCGGTACTTGACCGGGTTTTCCTCCACGAAACACTCGCCCTTGAGGTTGCAGTTGTGGCATTGAGTGGCAGCACAGTCGCCACCTCCCATCCACGACGGGTGCGACGCAATGTACGGGTTGCACGTCGAGTCTACGATGCCGTGTTCGTGGATCCATTTGTGTGCAAACCGAGGGTCACCGCCGTGACACGAACCGAAAGAGCGCATGCCGCAGTCCAAAAGGACCTGCGGTGATAGCAACACTTCCGTGTCTAGCCGTCCGGTTTTCTTGAACCGAGCGATGCGAATCCGGTCCGACAATGCACTAATAGTTGCAAAGGCCCAGCAGGATCCACAAGCTCGGGGCACCATTTGATTCAGCACACTGGTCGTGAGACTGATACCGGTGCCGTTGTAGTCGCGCCAGTCCCAGTGCTCAGGCAGTTCGTCGAGCGACTGAATCGGCGGCAACGTCGTCAAAACGTGCTCCGGGTCGTTGCCACCAAGGAACCAACCCGCACCTTTGTTGGTTTGCACTATCTCCGTCGAGTCGCCGTCACCGGTTCCGGTGGTAGCGCACGTCGCCAGCAAGTCCAGTTGGTTCTGCACCGCGTGCATCGAGACGCCTCCGTGCGTGAAATCTTCCGGTTGTTTCGGTGCAAGCACGGCCGAGCTGACGAAGACGCCCAGTGCGATCCAACCGACCACGGAGCCAATGGAGCGCAGTCGGAAGCGGTCCGATCGGAAGTTGTGCCACGTGCGTTGCAATAAAGTCGAGGATTCGTCTACAGACGATTGCGCAGTGTTGCCATTGAGCAAAGTACTGGTGCGAGGCTGCAAAAGCGGCAACTCGGACTTGTCGGTGATTGCCATTGCGTTGTGTGCAGCTTGAGAATTGCAATGCGGAGTGGATCGGAGCTGTCGGGAGAAAACGGCAGAGTGAGAGAGGAGGAGTCGAGAAAGTCACACTTGCCTTTTCAACCATCGGCCACGTTTTATGTTTAGGGTAGAGAGATGGATACACTCCGAACCAATCAGAGATCGATAAGCACCAATTTGAGCCAATCAAAGCACCGTGACGACGGACGTGTCGCCTTGAAGTGTAACGGCTGTTCGGGATCGGCTTGCCTTATTGATGAGTGTCTGGAATGCTAGTGCCAAGGCACGGACCAAGATCATTTGGTGCCATTATAGACAGAGTTTCAATCGTATCCGCGTCCCAAAACTGCGACGAGTGTATCATGTGACTGGCCATAGGTGTTTGATAGCAACTGAGGCTTTGCTTTCCTGTCAGTCACCCTGCTGGGCGTTATGCAGATCGCAGTAATCCAGCCTTGCGTTATGCTTCTTGGCTGTAATCCAGTTAGTATTGCCCGCAAGCTGGTCGCTATGGCTAGAGACTGTAGCTTTGGACATTTCTTTATCCTTACCTTTATCCGAGACGGGCGTCCAATGACTCGGAGCTGCACGAACAAGTCACACATTGCAACGCGAGTGGATGCTGCGCTTCTTTCTGCGTCGATTTCAGTTCCCGTAAAAATCACAACACTGATGACTTCACAACTCGAGCGATGGCAAATTGATTACTGCAGTGGCTCGATTCATCATCTGCAACTGAGCTATCAAGTTCCTCTCTGCCGACACTGCTCCTCCTAAACTGTGTTCACGCTATCGATGATGAAGAAAAAGAACAATTTGTTGCCTTGGCGAAGTGTTGCCAAGACAACAAATGCAAAGTACATCGGGTCAAGGTGTTGTTCGGAGAATTACTACACACAAGAGTTCAAGTCCTACCAAAGAAACCGGACGTTCCTAGTCGAAACTAGTCTTCAAAATCGAGACCCGGAGACATCTTCTGCATCACCACTGCTTTCGGAATCGGCTTCTTGCCCACAACGAAGAAATACGGGACCGCAGTTTTGCTGCTCACGGATAACATCGGCGTCCACTTGCGGCCGAAATGCGTTCCTGGTTTTTCCAGAGAGACTTGCAACTCGAGATCCCAGGGGATCTCGCTCAGGACACCATGAATGGGGTCGTCCTCACCGAATTTCATCCGACGTCCTCCCCACTCGACAGTGTCTGCAAGAATTCGACCCGGAATATCTGCCCAAAGTTCACTACCAGGCGCAGAGAGGTAGTTGATGGCATTCAGAAGCTTGACAATACTGTCGCGCTCCATGTACGGGAGAAGCCCCTCCATGACCCAGAATGTTGGCATGGTCGGATTAAAATCGTGACCCATCAGACTCGTTTCCAAGCCTGCCTCGGCTAGATTCGACACGATGCAGCTAATCTGCATGGCCATTTGTGGTGCGTGTAAATCTTTCATGACGTCGCTCTTGTGTTCAAACATGAAAGCGCTCTGGTCGACTTCCATGACGTGGCACCCACGGAGTGACTCAATCGATACGCGCGAGTATCCAACCCAGCACCAAGAATCACTACTTGAAGAATTCGTGGATCACGATGGAACAAAGCTTCGTCCAAGAAACGCGTGCGGAGCGCCAAGAGATCTTCTGGTCGAGAGTGCACTTGGTTTGCCATCGTTGCCATAAATTTCTCAATCCTTGGCCGCTCCTTCCGGACAAGCGGCTCGGCAAATGGATCATTAACAATTCGGTCCTCTCGAGTGCTTTCAATCGCCCGAAGATACGATGTCACAAAGCCCATGGACTGCGCGAAATTGTCGTCCACTACTGGATCGTCGTCTTGGAATAAGGACGACGATGTTGCAGGTTCTTGGGAAGTCATTTGAGCCTGTAGATAATCGCTGACGCGGAACGGAGAAATTGAATAATGCCTGTGGACAGTCCTCGTGACAAATACGAGACGCAGCGCATGTGGACGTTGAAGCTGATGTCGCTTTTCTCGGAATAGTAGAGAAAATTCGTCTCAAACGATCGTCCCATGGTTTTCGTTCTCCAAAATGTATCATTTTTTGAGTGCTGACGAGCCGAACATGAGCGACGAAGAGTTTTTCAAGAGCTATCAGCGTCTGGACAATTTG
Organism: Phytophthora boehmeriae; assembly: GCA_011947355.1. Lineage (NCBI taxonomy): Eukaryota > Oomycota > Peronosporomycetes > Peronosporales > Peronosporaceae > Phytophthora > Phytophthora boehmeriae. Next base: position 108,281 of record JAAVTJ010000250.1, on the reverse strand, counting down.
CGCAAAGCTTGCAAGTTAAATAGAATTGTTCGTCCCAGAGTAACTAGCATTTAGCCCTGATTGGTCATGCTGTCACTGCACAAACTCACATGTTTCTCATTCGTTCTCCAGAATACCTATGACACTTTGGCCCAGCTAGCTCGCGCTTTGTCTATCTCCAATGGCGATGAAAAGGTCAATTGTTTCTCTTCTTTGCTTCTTTTGGTTAATGATTCACGCTGTGTGTTGTTGCAATAGGGCGCTTTGAACGTACTGTCGGCAAAACTCAACAAGGCGGATAAAAAGCGAGTGCATTCAACAACAGCAAGTAGATTCGATACGAGTGGCAGTCACAACATCGACGAGTACGAAGAACAAGCGGCAGAGTTCGTCGAAGACAAAGCTGAAAAGAGTAGTCCTAAAGGCTACGAATCCGAGGACGAAGATGACAAACCAGTCCGTAAATGTTTGCGTCTGGAAGGGGATTCCAGTGTCAAGTCTGCTGGTGACCTCACCAACCAAGATGTCAAAGACGTTTTCACGAGTTATACTGAGCAGCAACGCACCGAAGAACGGCCCACTGATAATAAGACACATCGACTGGTGCTGTTGATTCGCAATGCGCGTACAATGTGCCTAGGTAATCAGTTTCTTGTGGATGAACTAGCGAAGTTCGGCAAGCGCTGTTTTGACGCTCGCAAAGGAAGCCTAGGCACGTTTTACCTGCGTGCTGCACGTCAGTTGCAGCTCACTGACATAGAAATTACGTCAGGTTCTCAAGCTCGCAAGAATATGGCATTTGTCGGCTCCGCAATCGCCGGCAAGATTGACCAGATTTTGCAGAGTGAAGATGGCGATGGGATCGACGATGTTGAAGACAACAGCAATTGCAGGGTCCATGAGCCATCGCAATCTCATGGGGAGCGTCCACTTGCTGAAACACAACCACATCGGGGCGTTGCGTACATCCCTGCAGTTCATTGTCTCCGCGAAGCTGCAGTGACGGCGACAAGCAGTATGGTTGGAAAAACGCTGAGCTTCGTGAAGGACAAGGTGGCAATGCCCAAGCCGCCACGGTTGTAACCAGAACATCCACAGCTTAAGGTAACAGCAGAGATAGCAATAATTGGTGGACGTAGTGAACATAATGGTGGGCGAGCGAAGCTGAAATGCGTGTCAACGGCATCACCCACTCGTTCAAGATAACACGCTTGTCCCAACCTAACGAACTGATCCAAATGGTTCGTCGCAGCGAAGCCATACTGCGTCTCGCATAGAAGAATTTCTCCGTTCTGGGACTCGAAGCGCTCTCACTTTCTCTTTTACGTGGAAGCAAAGGGGCAAGAAAAAAAAACAATCGCTAGAGCCATGACCGAAATCTGCAACTCCATCTACCCGCATTTATCCCATGTGTACGAGCAGTGTACAAGTAGCGGTGTCAATATCCCGGAGGTCAGCAATGATTTCCCGTAATGCTTTTTCATTCCCAGTCTGACGCCTGATTGTGGACGCACAGAACCACGTTGCTGCCTACGTCGACATCTCAGAAGCACTGATTGCTTGCAACGGAGACGAAGGAGTAAGAGTGAATTATTGTATCCAGTGAGAGGTGTTGCTTCTTAATGTGGTCTGTCGTGAACAAACAGGGTGCGTTGAGTCGGTTGGTGTCGAAATACGGGCAAAACAAGCGTCCGCGTCCAAGTGATGCGAACTCGTCGACTTCTAGCAAGAAGAGCAAACCAAACGAAGAGAGCAACAGTCAACAGTCTGGAGAGGAGTCCATGGCACCCCACAAGACAATCCGCTTGGTCGAGGAAGCTCGGGAAAAACCGGCAGCGAACTCCGCAAACCAACGAATTGTGGACGCATTCGCTAACTATGGCGAAGAACAGCTCGATCAAGGTCACACCGGCAAGGGTGTGTCGCATCTGCGGGCTGCTTTGCATATCCGGGACTACCCCGATGCGATCACTTCTGCCAAAGAAGCGCGTGCAGTTCCGATGGTAGGCAGCAAGATGGCTTACCAGATCGAACAAGTGCTGGAGACGGGTAAAGTGAAGGACGACACATCCGACCAAAACGTGAGCAACCCTGACGTAGACGAGCATCAGCGTCCGGAATTGGTGAACGAGATCCACAACTCCCGTGCCAAGTGCCCCGAGAACCAGATTTTGGTGGACGAGCTCACGAAGTTTGGTGAGCACGAGCTGTACTTTGGTAGTACGGGAAAAGGAACCCCGCACCTACGTGCCGCACGCGAGCTGCAACTGACTGACACTGTGATCAATTCGGGATCTCAAGCCCGTACAAGTGTGCCGCTTGTTGGTGATGTGATTGCGGATAAGATCGACCAGATCCGAAAGCATGGACGCATTGTGAAAGACACAGGTGAAGTTACAGGCTCGAAAAGTTACTCGCGCGGTAGTAGTGGAGGAGAAAATGCTCCAATTGCTCCGATCGTGAAAGACTTGCTGGAGAAACCCGCCGCGTGTCCCGAGAACCAGCAAATTGTCAATGCGCTGGTGGATTACGGCGACAGTCATTTGAACTCGGGCAGTCGAGGCAAAGGCATTTCTCACTTGCGTGCAGCACAAGGTATCCGCGATACGAAGACTGTCGTGAAGTCGGGACGGCAAGCTAGTAAAGAGATTGATATGGTGGGGCCACGAGTTGCGCAAAAGATCGACCAAATCCTCAAGCAGGGCCACGCTGATAGCGATGAAGACTACGAGTACGAAGAGGAGGACGAGAACGACGAGGAGAACGAATATGGGGTTCGTGAACGTGATCCGGTAGTGCCTCCCATTGTGCAAGATGTTGCTAGCAAGCCTGCTAAAATTGAGCAGAACCAGTTGCTGGTGGATGGGATTGTAGAGTACGGTGAAGACCAGCTCTACAAGCGACACACTAGTCGCGGTTTGGCTTTCTTACGAGCGGCCCGCAAAATGCGTGATGCAGATGTCGAGATAAAAAGTGGAGCAGACGCGAAAAAGTTGGGCGGAATTGGCGACATGGTGAGCGCCTACGTTGACAAGGTTATGTGCAACAAGTAGCTTGTAGCTTGGTTTGTTGCGTGAATTGAAGGGGGCAAGCGCGAATTGATCACCAAGTCACCAGCATATGGAGATGAAAGACGTGAACGAGAAGCAATGGATGCTGAAGTGGCTTCGTCATTAGTTTTGAATAATACATGTTTATTGCGTTAAACGTGTTCTGTCAAACGTGACTGCAAATGTGCTTGATCAGCCGATGCCGCAGCTCGATGGCATGGGGACTGTCACTGCATGGAATAGAATGCTGTAGCACATTCCCGGTGCACCTTGTTCATCACGCTTATGTTGCATTCACGAAAGGGATACGTCGCATTCCAATGTTGAAGAGCCCGACGATACGCATCAAGTGTCATTACTGTCCATGAGCTTGCTATTGACAAAAATGGAAACTGCCCTGTTCAAAATCTGGAGCAGCTTCAGCATCTTAGGGAGCAGAGGCGAGATTTCTAGGCAGACAAGGTGGTGTCTTCTCATCAGCTGGGTGGCGTTCGCGGCAGCTTGGACTCCCGAGATCACATCGATCCTGCTAGAAACCCACGGGTGCATGCCAGACTTTACAAGAATTGTTGAAAGCTTATTGGCAAAGCAATAATTAAAGTGTGCTTAGCAAACTTGATTATCAGTATGTACAAAACGAAACGAAGCTAAGCGTAGCAGTCATCACTTACGTTGTCTTCGAAATTCCACTTATCGTGATTGATGAAGCGTAGTGCATCCACTTCAGTACGGTTGGGAATGATCGACTCGATGTGGATATCCAGTCTAAAGTTTTGAAAAGTATTGACGCTTTGCTTCAGAAACCCGATGACGATTGCGTTCGTAGAATGTATCACTCGCTGTGAAGACCGATTGACCACTGAAAGTAAATTCCGCGTACGTCTTGCGCAGATTTTTTTTTACTGAATTGTCGAACCTGTTGATGGTCTTATATGCTTCAAGCCGATCTTTGTAGAAGCCGAAGTTAAGGCCCTCGAGCAACGGATGCGAGCCAATCTGAAATTGGTAGCTTTCGGAAACGTCCAACACGCTAGTTGTTTCGAGAATAACGATTCTGTACTTGGAAGTTCCAAGTAAGTTGGAACCAACCTTGTAGCCGACCACCACGCGATCGCTTGGTACAGTCTTGAACATGGATAACCCTTGGTGCAGCATGTAGTCGTACACCCGATCCAAGCAATCCACGCGTGCATTCGTGCAGTACGCGTACGTCGAATATAGCAGTGGCACATATTTCTTCAGAACCATCTTGAAGTCAATGCGGCGAAATGGGCGGTTCATAGTTTTCATCAGTTTGCGAATTTTGTTTTTGCCAAAGTCAGATGCGAAGCTTTTGAAACTGGATCCGTCGCTGAAGTGGTTGACCATGTGAGTGATGAAGGCGTATAAATTGCGATTCTCGAAGCGGATCAAATCGTATAGCACATCCGTGGAGTAGATGCTACACAGATCCTTGCCCAGCGTTTTCATCAGCGGGATTAGATTGCGAGTGGCCACTCGATATCGCTCCAAGCAGTCAAGACACATGCTCTCTTCCTACTGCTGTTTGTGTGTGCTACAGTAGTGATCGTAGACAGGATTCCGGACCAGCGGATTGGCTAGACATGAGTAAATGAACTCGTAGTTAATGTTGTTCTCATAATCGTAGTGGAACAAATTGTTAAAAGTGCCGTCGCTCTTCGTGATGTCGTACGAAATATGATTCAGATCGTCGTAGTGAATAGCATCCTTGTTGAAAGCACTGAATGAGTATTCGGACAACGACACCAGCAAGTTGAAGTACTCGTCTTCGGATTGAATCTTCTCTTCGACCACTTTGTCAAAGCGAGACTTGATGGCGCTATATCGCAGGAGCTCCTCGCAACCGACAAAGTTCAGCGATCGCCCCGTGTAGTAGCCCGCGGTCTCCATGGTGTCAATGTATTTACTAATCAGAGCATCAGTATCACACGGCTAAAAAAAGCGCGTGCGGTTCAACTGCTTTTCTTGGCGAGGCTTGACCTATAACGAGTTGAAAATGGACGCAAGCAAGCGAATTCTCACGACGAACGACCATAAGCGGATACGCTTAATAGAGAGCTTTGAATTTTCGCGGCTTAGTCGGCTACCTACACCTCGCGGTGCGCTCAGCTGCGGCTCGACCTACGGCACTTCAATTGAGCAAATAAGCGCTCAGCATGCTTGGAAACCCGAGCCAATCGGTCTGACCCGTGAACAATGACGCCCAATCGCATAAAATTAAGTTCTACAACTCGTGGACTTGATGGCAAAGAATTAATGCCCTTCCGTTTACACTGTCAAGCAACCCGGCTAGATGATGCTCGCCAAGGGATGAAGAATAACGCTGCAGGAATTGAAATCGCGACAGCACGGTACTAATTTCCACACGGATGGTGTTCAAGATATTACCAATCTTGAATTCTTGGCGGAGTTGCTAAGTCCAGTACTACCTGGTGAACAATGGCGGATCATGACTGGTTGTGTCTGTAAAGTGTTTGCTTACCTCATTTTTCATGGTGCTCATCGTACACGAAATCCACGAACGCTCACGAATCTGAGGTGGTCGAGATGGAGAGTATGAGTACAACAATCGCGATAATGTAGCCCGACGGTTGCAATGTGTATATCACCTCTTACTGAGGTTTTCCGAGCACCACTCTCTTGGCGACGCAGCTCCACTGAGCTTGCTTAATAATCCAATGCTTACTCGTCGGCTTGGATAATTGTAGTGGATCAATCGAAGCAGTCAAGTACACACGACAAGAGATCCATGGCGTAGTTCCAGGGCTACGATAGAAAACCCTAGGAAGCTGAGTACTCGGGGTGAAGGTGATGAATCCATGAATTTATGACGAAAGTACAATCAAATTTCCAGAAGGCACCATCGCCAAGATCGGTTTCCGCATGATGAAATTGACACCCTGGTCTAACAGCCAGCATTTTGATTTTGCGCTGAAGACTGTGACCTCGACGAGGTTCAGCTTCGCACGCGACGTCGCTGGGAGCAGTAGCCCGTGCGTTGCGCCTACCAGTCGTAGAAACTCCAGAGGTTATGCGTGAGCTTTTAGAGCCCACACGCCTCACCGCTTGGCGGCGCAACCACTTGTTCGGTGGCGATGGGATAATTCGTCTATCTTAGCAAAACCGAAAGTGTTGTACACTGTAGGTTTAAGCACCTTTGACACGTAATCCGTGTGAAGTCGAAGATAAAGACGTGGACGAAAACAATTCATTGCTTGACTGCTCGAGGAGGAGCACGTCAGAAGATCAATTTGGTGAGTCATGCAAATAGGAAAAATGTACGGTACCTACGTGGAGGCTTGACTGCCAAGCCTCCATTGCATTATGCCGTCGGTTCCAAAACCATGCCGACTTGCTCCTTCCCCACATTACTCGTCTCCTTGCTCGCTGGCGGTCCGGTCGACTCGAGAGTGTTGCTGTCCAAAGCCTCGTCAGCCGCAAGTCTATCCAAGTTCGTGGCAACATTTTCCTTCCCAGCAGTGTTGCGCACCTTGGCCGGGGTTGGATGGTTCCTGCGCGCATTTTTTGCCGGTGCAGGCGATGCCGTGCGTGCTCCACGGTCCAGAATCTGCGAGTTCTTGGGTGCGAAGCTCGACTCGACCGTCAACGGTGGCAGAGGTCCGCTGTACGGCGTATAGTTAAAGTGGCGCTTATTTTCAGCTCCAGTGGTCGCAGGAGTCTTGGGAGCTGGCGTGGACGAGCGTTGAGGGGTCCTGAGCGGCGTTCTCTTGGTGGGTTTAGAGTGCGAAGGCTGGCGAGTGGGCGGAGGCGTCGCCTTGGAGTGTGCACTGGCGATCGCAGCCGTGCGACTTGCAGACGACGCTGTGGGTCTGGCAAAGGAGAATTCTCTTGGCTCTCGCTTGGAGCGCTTGGCAGTTGGTGCAGTCATCAAGGCAGAGGCGCGAGCCTGCTTGTTCTTCTCATGCTCGTAGATTGTAGGCTCCGTCTCTGCTTTAAGAGCGTGGAGAGCGTCGAACTTGCGTTTAGTGGCGGATTTTGGGGCGTCGCTGGGCGTTTTGGCCTCAGGAGTGACGGTCTTGGCTGGTGTTTGCTGGGGCTCTTGAACGGCGGCGTCGGTGCTGGCAGAAGGCTCCTCCTTTGCTGGCGTCGTGCTCTCTTGACTCTCTTGACTGGTTCTAGAGACCTTCTCTTGGGTCTCTGCGGGCGTCTCTTGCTGCTTTTCGTCGGCCACCTGCTTCTCTGGACTGACGTGCTCTTGCTGCTGCGGCTGCTCTTGCGTGGGCTCCTCAGCTTGCGGCGTCGTGGACTCCATGGCGAAAGGACTGGTGGCTTGAAGGTGCCGAATGGGCGGGAAGAAGAGTTTCAAACGCGTATCGAGTCTATGACAGGTAATAAGCGATATGAGCTCATATCGCTAGGTGCGCGAGGTTAATAAAAACTTTGTTGAAAACCTACGAAACAAAAAAAGATGAAAAAATCGACGAAACGATTTTTGCCATCGACAACAAATTTTTGTGCGTCAAGATAATTCGTCCAATGAAAATCCAGTCTCGCACTGCATTGGCTGCTGATTGGCTCGATTTGCCCCCTCGGAGATAATTCGTGAGCAACAAATCGCGGCCGTAACTTGTCGTGCGCAGTCCGACATATAGTGGACATTCGTTACGAATACTCTTCGTTGTGGACATCGTGGTCCAAGTCGCATCGTAGCGATACTACCACTCATCTTTCAGTATGTGATTGATGGTAGTAAATGGAGGGGGTCACATTGTTGCCTAGTGATGAACGCACAAGATAACATTTTTGAACACCAACATGTTTCACGATTACGATTTATACAGACAACGCAACGCAGCTGAATCTAAGCTACACTCGAACGCAGTAGCTATCGACCTAACGACCTACTCACGCGCGCAACGCCCTCACGCTACCCTTCACCAGCGCAGCAGCCTTCTCCGCGGCGGTCGTCACACTACCATCCGTGGCATACGTCAGGTGCGCCATCGTGTTGAAGCCGTTCCCGCACACCGGGTCTCCCGTGTTGCAAAACTCGATGGCCTTGGGCCCATACGTGGAGCTGGAGCTCTCGATGGTCTGGCCCATGAGCTTCAGTGGGTTGCCGAATGTCACGATGGCCTTGATACGCGACGCCAAGGTTTCCGGGATCGTTTCGCCCGAGCCGAGCGTCGTTCTGATGCCGATCGAGATGTCGGTGACGCTGGCACCCTGCGAGTAGCCGCCCAGCACGAAGACGGTGTTCGGACACTCCTGCGCCACAGACACAACGTGGTTGGTCATGTCGGTGGCACCAGGGCCGGCGCTCGTTTGGTCCATGGAGGCCAAGTAGCTGACCGCGTACGATGACACGCTCATGCCTGCCAGGTTCGACGTGATGCCGCTCACGAGCGGTTGTCCACAGATACCGAGACCCGCCATCTCACCACTGCCGCGCGCGAATACAATGTGGACGTCGGAGCATTGGGCGTTGATCAACTTGGCGGGAGCAACTAGGAGGAGGGCGAGGGATCCGAGAACAGTCGAGGTGAACTTCATGATTACTGGCTAGCTTAAAACTCTTGAGACTTGAGCCTTGAGGTGTGAGGTTGGACGGCAAATGTAGAATGAGGAGATGCAATGCATTCCGCAGCGGTAGGATGGCAGCTCAGCGGGGTATCGTCGACATCTAGCGATTTTGAGGCTGTACAACAGATTGCTAGTCGTGTTTTTCCTTCTGATTGTCTGTGCGGATTTGCATTTAGAGGCTATCGGATGTCCAGCGACGACTGTTCTAACATTTACAGCAGCAATCTAGCTGCACGGGTGCTGGTTTCGTTTCGTAAACGCTGTTGAAGCTATACCTCGGTGCTCTGGGGGCAGATGGAGAGGGTCGCCACACGCAGTTCTGAAGTATTCGGAGACAGCTTATGGTCGTTGAAGTGATATCCATGGGCTTTCAAACCAACTGTAAGGCACCATGACGCGCGTGTCAACTTGAAACATGCTGTCCTACAGTGGAGTTGGCTGAGTCAATCTTAGGCACCGCCACAGACAAGTCGCTTGCATCGTGTTATTGCTACTTTCTCCACCGTAGAGTCCACGGCCATGCTAATATGATTGGTGCTACTTTGTAGTATCGTCGATGCGTGAATCGGAGTGCAGCTTACGTTGTATGCTACTGTATTGCTTTGTGCGACTTTGCAACATGGCTGGTCATCGTATACTCTATGCCGATACCATGTGAGACCACCAGGCTGCGTCTGTATGTGCTGGCGGTCACTGCTGTCACTTGTAATGATCGCCATCAAGGTAAATGCACAGGTGCTCGTACAGATGCGTGCGTTTGTGTGGCCATTGGATCTCCCATCTCGCCATCGAAAGCATTGCTACTTGCTCTGTAGACGCTTCTGTTTTTGTGAAAGGTTCGATCAGTCTTATCGGACAAAAGTCTTCCTTGCGCGGGCGGATCACCTCGGTACGAAGCTCGACAGCAATCCCTGGCAGTGACGATACTACAAAGTAGCACCAATCATATTAGCATGGCCGTGGACTCTACGGTGGAGAAAGTAGCAATAACACGATGCAAGCGACTTGTCTGTGGCGGTGCCTAAGATTGACTCAGCCAACTCCACTGTAGGACAGCATGTTTCAAGTTGACACGCGCGTCATGGTGCCTTACAGTTGGTTTGAAAGCCCATGGATATCACTTCAACGACCATAAGCTGTCTCCGAATACTTCAGAACTGCGTGTGGCGACCCTCTCCATCTGCCCCCAGAGCACCGAGGTATAGCTTCAACAGCGTTTACGAAACGAAACCAGCACCCGTGCAGCTAGATTGCTGCTGTAAATGTTAGAACAGTCGTCGCTGGACATCCGATAGCCTCTAAATGCAAATCCGCACAGACAATCAGAAGGAAAAACACGACTAGCAATCTGTTGTACAGCCTCAAAATCGCTAGATGTCGACGATACCCCGCTGAGCTGCCATCCTACCGCTGCGGAATGCATTGCATCTCCTCATTCTACATTTGCCGTCCAACCTCACACCTCAAGGCTCAAGTCTCAAGAGTTTTAAGCTAGCCAGTAATCATGAAGTTCACCTCGACTGTTCTCGGATCCCTCGCCCTCCTCCTAGTTGCTCCCGCCAAGTTGATCAACGCCCAATGCTCCGACGTCCACATTGTATTCGCGCGCGGCAGTGGTGAGATGGCGGGTCTCGGTATCTGTGGACAACCGCTCGTGAGCGGCATCACGTCGAACCTGGCAGGCATGAGCGTGTCATCGTACGCGGTCAGCTACTTGGCCTCCATGGACCAAACGAGCGCCGGCCCTGGTGCCACCGACATGACCAACCACGTTGTGTCTGTGGCGCAGGAGTGTCCGAACACCGTCTTCGTGCTGGGCGGCTACTCGCAGGGTGCCAGCGTCACCGACATCTCGATCGGCATCAGAACGACGCTCGGCTCGGGCGAAACGATCCCGGAAACCTTGGCGTCGCGTATCAAGGCCATCGTGACATTCGGCAACCCACTGAAGCTCATGGGCCAGACCATCGAGAGCTCCAGCTCCACGTATGGGCCCAAGGCCATCGAGTTTTGCAACACGGGAGACCCGGTGTGCGGGAACGGCTTCAACACGATGGCGCACCTGACGTATGCCACGGATGGTAGTGTGACGACCGCCGCGGAGAAGGCTGCTGCGCTGGTGAAGGGTAGCGTGAGGGCGTTGCGCGCGTGAGTAGGTCGTTAGGTCGATAGCTACTGCGTTCGAGTGTAGCTTAGATTCAGCTGCGTTGCGTTGTCTGTATAAATCGTAATCGTGAAACATGTTGGTGTTCAAAAATGTTATCTTGTGCGTTCATCACTAGGCAACAATGTGACCCCCTCCATTTACTACCATCAATCACATACTGAAAGATGAGTGGTAGTATCGCTACGATGCGACTTGGACCACGATGTCCACAACGAAGAGTATTCGTAGCGAATGTCCACGATATGTCGGACTGCGCACGACAAGTGTAGCATAGCGTTGAGGCTACTCAAGCGTTGGCACTTCCAGCACGCATCTAACGAATAGTCTAAGCAGCTGGCACCATTCGACTTGAAATCGACGCACCTCAACACAGCCCTACAAATAGTCGTGATCGCTGCTTCCAGCGTGGACAATATGCATTCCTTTGGTGGAACGCATGTCGACAATGCTGGTGGGCGATCGCACCTTGGATGGCAACCTTCACAAGCGCAAAATGGAGGCAAGCTTTTCTTGTTGTGCCGAACCCAGTTTGGTCGCTGCAGCGACGACAGTCGACGTTCCCAATGTTTGGCGTAATTGTCGAAGCAATCGTGAATTGGCCTCTTTTATCCCGCTCTTGGCCTCTTTAAGCATAGAAAACGCTAGTGGGAGTACCTGGCGAGTAAGCACGTAGTTGTTTCTGTCGTCGAGGCTTTGTGCCGTCAGCTGAGTCAGTGTGTCCAGCAATATTGGAATTGCACGGGAGTTAGCGCTGCGAGCTTGTATGGCAAATTGTTGGCAAAGCGATCGGCCGTCCACATGTGTGCACAATGATTGAATCACGGATTGAGCCAACCCAGACATCCGAGCGTTGCCAGAGAGATTCTTCGCGACCACAGGCACGAAGTTTGGCAGCACCTGCTCCATCCCATTGCTCACTGCTGGAATGATTTTCTCCATGCACTCGAGCGCAAGCAAGTTGACTTTCGCGTTACCATCGTCCATACGCTTGATGAGTAGGTCAAACAGGTCGATCATACGGACGTTTACAACCAGACTCGGTGCACAACCACAGATGAAATCAGTGACTTCGCTAAGAGCGTCAAATCGGTCTTTCCAATTGTTGCTGTCGAGCTTTGTACTGAGTCGATCCAGCTCCTCAATGTTGACACCTTGACGAGCTCCACCGACAGATGACGGGGGCGACATTTTGGTCGAAGATAACTTCTTCACCTTCTTCGCTTTACCTGCAGAAATGCCTCGCTTTTCATCGGCAATTGACGTAGATTTTGTACCAGGTGAAGGTGCAGGCACTGAAGCTGTATACACACCTTTACCACTAAGTAGATTTTGGACTTTTGCCTGTACTGAGGCAGGTAAAAATCTCTTCAGCCGCTCAGGAGTCACATGCAACTCGTAATGTAAGTGCAAGACAGACTGCTTTGCAATGTCACGGACTTCGTTATTTGAGTCTTCAAGGCAGCGCCCGACCAACTGCAGGATCATGGGGAGTTCTTTACTTGTCTGGATATCATCGACCTGAACCACAAGAAGTGCTTGCATAGCACGCGCGACTTCACGCCGAATGGGAGCGGCCTTGCTGTTCACGTGAGCACCTAACGCAGCTACAACGCGCGCAGTAGAACAGTTAAACACCACGCTGTCGAGTGCTGCTGCAGCCGATTCGCACACAAATGCATTGGAGTCGGCGCACCGTCGGAGAAGCACCGGAATAAAACTGTCCACCTCCCCATCCATGGCCCGAGCAAAGGCCCCACACATGGACTCAAATGCCAGTAGTGCATTTTTGGAGACTGAGGAGCGCAGATTTGGTACTTGCTTCAAAATCTCCGTCGCGATCGCATGAACCATGCTTGTGTCTACCAAGTCCACATGATGCGTTGCTAGCCTTCGTGTCGTACTCAGTGCTTCAAAAATGGTCTCCCAGTTATCACTGCGCAACTGCTCCAATACCTTACTCATAGCCTGTTTAGGGCTGGCAAGAGGTGTAATTTCGTGAGGTTCTAGATATCGCGGTTCTTGCTTGCCATTTCCAAATGAACGCGCTTTTGCATCACCTTCACTCCCTGCATTGGGGGCTACTTTGGTGCCTGCAGTTTTCCTTGACTTCTTTGAGTCTGCTTTCACTTCCATCCCAATCAAGGAGTCCATGCGCTCCGGTGAAGTCGCGTTGTTCGAGTTGCTGTCAGTAACTTGAGCGTCCTGCTTAGCTTTCGTTTCCATACGTTTACGAGTTGCTAGGGATACTACTCGCTCTCCGGTGTTTTCCCGTCTTTTTGGCACTGACCGAAATTCTGTGGTATCAACCTCCGCAGAGTTAACTGGGTTTGTAAAAGCTGAAGCAACCGTATCTGATGTGGCCATCGGACGAATAGGACGGTCATCCGGCGATAGAACTGAAGGAGTCAAGTCTACTCCAGCTTCGATCAACTCATTCTGGGGTCCAATAAACTTGGACTTAAGCGTGCGATCCTCATCATAGACAGCATTACTTTGTAGATTCTGTTGACGCTGTGGACTATGCTGTGTCGGATGCGAAGGAGTCTTTGGCGACGAAGCAGCTAAAACTTCGTTGGCGTCCATGTTCTTGTCTCTTGGACGTTGGTAAGATTTTGACTCCTTGCTCTGAAGCGGGGTATGTTTTGTGGGGTTGGCGGTCACTCGTTTAGGAGACTTATTAAATTGAGCTTTCTCCTGGTTGTCATCACTTGAATGCACGTCTCCCATGACTCTCTCGGCACTCACGGGTGGCCCTCTTTCTTGGCTACTTGGGCGCTCTCTCTTGGTGCGTGGGTCCCGACGAAGGTGATCTATTTTCTTCTTCAACGCCGAAAGTTTACCGCCCATGTCTCCATCATCACTGGCTGTGGTTCGACAGCTAGCGGTGCCGTCGAAAACATCATTTTTCTGGTCAAAGTAGGAGCGATCGCTGAGGCTTCCTACACTAGCGACTTTGCTCAAGTTGTCCTGGAGAGTGGCCGTTGGTGGTCCAGCTGCGTGACTGGTTTTACTTTGATTCCCTGATGACTTGATGGCGCCATCGGATACCAACATCCTTAACTCTGAAACACCAGCAAGGGACTGCTCCACGCTCGGTACAACTCGATGTGCCCTGCTGCGGGGCTCTAGCCGAAGCGTGCCGTTAGAGCGCAGCTCTGGAACTTGCTTCTGTCGCAGTCTAGTCCGCAGCGCAGCCCAATCCAAACGTTGAGCAACGTACTCGTTTTCGATTTCTGCTTCAAGCAGAGCGTAAATATTGCAGTGGCATACGGTTGTCAGTACAGCGGCTGCTTCGAAAGCTAAGACTCTAACGTGGGCCCCTGTGTCACCAAGCAGGTGTCCGAGGCTCTGCACAATATCCTCGTTTGGTTCGTAGTTTGATGGGAGTAAACCTTCGTGCTCAGCGACTAGAAGGAGTACGATCCAGACTTTTAGAGCTTCCTCACGAACTTGTGACCGTCGATGTCGAAGCGAGCTCGCCGAGAGGGCTTGCTCGATTGTGTTCACGCTTACACATCCGCTTTCGAAAACCTGCCCTAGTAATGCATATACGAAACTCTCCATTTCTTCGTCGTCTTCTGCAAAATTTGCAGAAGTCTCAATCATTGGTGCTAGCATCTTTGTCATGTAGAACGCTGCATTCTTCCCGCTGCCATCGATAGGAGATATGATGTCCTCATCGGACGCATGTGGCAGGCGTTGGTTGTCATCTGGATTTTCATCTTTTTCAAGCAGCCGTGGAGGACTCAACTTACGAAATAAAATCTGGGTGATCTGCAACGATCGTTTAACGAGATGGACATCGACATCTTGGGTAAGGCGAATGAGAATATCAAACAGTGAAGCCAACTGTTCCATCTGTTGAGCCCTGTCCGCCGCTATAATGCCACGCAATACTTCAGCATCTACTTGTTTACTTGCGGCGAAAAGCTTTTCCACAGCTGCTGCTCTCTTTTTCCAATCCGCATTTGAATTGCTTGTGTTGGTAGTCAATGTTGTAACGATGTCGGCGTCTAAGAAACCGAAACGAAGGTGGTTTGTAGAGCCTAATGGGTGGACTTTCGACGGGGAAGGTCGTGAAGTAGTTGCCGGACCATTGCTTGGGAACTGCTCGCGTGATTCACCGGAAGGTATCGCTCCAGATTGCGGAGATTGCTGTGGTGAAGAAGCTGTTGTACAGGCTTGAAGAAAATCTGAAATGGGCTCCTGGTGGTCGTGCAACGTGCGTTTATCTTCGCTGCTTAAAAACTGCATGATCTCGACCGAAAAACGATCCCCCAGTATAACTCGAGTTTGGCGATGGCTTCCTCTGCAGCTACGACCACAGTCTCATTTAAATCTTCCAGTGCTGGGATGATAGCTTGCACTAGGGAAACCATAAGTGCCTTGTCGGTGCGGGGTAACTTAGGGGAATTGCCTCTAGGAGTCAACGCATGCTTCTGAAATCGATCGTCCAGCAGTTGCATCAGCACGACGAGCGAGATTTCACGCACGGCCGCATGCACACTTCCTAGCCCGACGTTGACGAGCAAATCAGCAACTGACTGCAGGTCATTCGCGATGCTCGCATACTTTCGAAACGTGCTGATCATCTCGTCATGAAGCGCATCAGATTCATCGACGCCGTCGTCCTCCTCCTCGTCTTCCAGCTGGCCTCTATTCTTCAGGCACGGAATGAGATGTGGCAAAATGGACGACAGAATTTGATCGACGTTGTCACCGAGCGAGACCATGACATCTGAAATCAATCGCAGCGCCTCAATAGCTACACGACGGTCTGTATCTCCTACGATCCGCCGACGAACACATTGCAAAAAGCGTCGTGTGTTGCGCACCGGAAAATGAGAGGTTTCCACCGCGGCAATGCGCCGAAGTTTCTGCAGCGTTGCCAAACGCACGGTGATGTCGTCGTCTTCCAATTGATACACAAGCGTATCCACGTTGGTTTCCATCACTGGCAGCACCAGATCGTAGTTCGGGGGTGTCAGGCGAAGACAGCGAACTCTGAGAGTGCCTGGGGGAAGGTGTGCATTTGGTTGTCGTTCGGCTAGTAAATGCCTCCATGTCCGTTTTCAACGTAACGAATCATCACTAGGAATAGAGTGCCGAAAAGTTTCTCCATGTCTATGGATATTCAAGAACACAAGCTGAGATTGATTCGCGACAAAATGTAAGCAACTGACACATGCATACCAGATGACGGCCCAAGCACCTGCTACTTCTGCTTGGCCTCGTGGTCTACATATGCTGTGAGAACTGGTAACTTTCTTCTGCTCGTGGTTTGCTGCTTCTACGTCTTGCCCTGATTGCTTCATGTGCCACAAGAACGAACATGTGAACGCACGCACCGGCTGTACTAAACTTCTCTTCTCTTCGAGAAGCTAGCGTGTCGTTGTCAACACTGTCGGCATTTTCACTTCGTTGCTTCATTGTACTTCACACGTCACTTCATGCTTGTCTTCCTTCCTCACATTGTACAAACTCAAACTAACCGACCATCACCAGTAGTGAAAACCGATCGTTCCTTCTGATCACCCGATACCAAGATCTGCGACGAGTGCCGAAAGTAAGGCTGCTTGGGCTTGTTTAGCCGCGGTCAAATATGAGCGCGGAGACTTCTTTCATCTCCGGTTGTTTCGGTCGGCAAACATCTTGATTTCTTCGAAGATACGGGCTACGAATTACAGATAACATGTCAGTTCCCATGGGCTTGTACTTGGTGGCATCCAGCTTGCAAGAACACTAACCTTTTAAAGCATCCTTGTTGAGGGGGACATTTTCGAACTCCATGCCAAACGGATTAGGTTCTACAGTTTCAGACTGAGTCCTCCGTACAGACTCCAAGAACGGGTGAGCCAATGCTTTATCGACCTGTGGTCAAAACACAAGAATTTTACGTCAGAAATTGAATGAGGCCACCAGCCATTAATACAGGATGCTTACCGAAATTCGGCACTCGGGGTTAAAGGACAGCATATGCTTCAGCAAGTCCAACGCGTCTGCGGGGGCACCGGGATACATCTGAAAAAAGTATGATTAGAATCATACATCTGCAAGAGAATCAGATTCGCTGACACAGGACATACCTCACGAAGGTCCCGAGGTTCCTTCTTTGGGAGCTTCCGCAAGTACTGCTTCACCTCTCCCAAGCTACCAATGTCATCCTCGCCCGGTGTGCCAATAACAGTGAAGATCACGTTGAGCTGGTCCAATTTGTCCGAGTATGTCGTAGGGCGATCCGCACTCAGTGGGAAGCAAGATCGGCCAGGGAAAAGAGGTACGCGCTCTTGATATCGCGGGCAGCTCTCAACTTGCATGCTCAATAGTTCTGCAAAATGCATCCGACACTCCACATGTCGACCGAGAAGTCATAGTCCTGAAGAAGGATCAGCTCCGGTGCTCGGTACCACCGAGTTACGACGTGTTTGGTCAACTGCCGCCGCATCTTGGGAAACTCCCAGATGATGATGGTGTGGATGATGCACTTCCGGGAGAAGGCGCCGATGTGGTTCCTCCATCGGATGTAGTAGGCGATTTGGAGTCCTTCGGTGAATATAAATGCTTGCTCAGCTCTTCCATCGACATGTCGCTCTCCATCACACGCGACAGTCCGAAGTCGCAGATCTGTAAGCAAGAGCGAACACTGATAAGAACAACGAAACACCATCAACACTAGTTTCTCTTTTCACTTACCATGAGGGTGCAATCTTCATTCAGTAGGATGTTTGCGGGTTTCATATCACGATGAATCACATTAGCCGAGTGGATGTATTTCAACCCGCATAGCAACTGGTACAGGAACACTTGAATGTGGCGGATGGTCAAGTATTGCGGGCTCATGATGAGCTTGTGCAGGTCTGTGTCGACGAAATCAAACACTAGATACAGATCCGTGAACGTGTCGTAGTTCTCCGGCGGGATCACATCGATCAAATTGATCACTTGCGAGTGGCTGCACGCAGTATTGCAAAAATTATCCTGTTAGTACAGCAAAAACAACTATATAAAATAAATCAGTTCCGTACTCAGACGACGCAAGATGTAAATCTCGCGATACAGTCTTTTGCAGTCAATCTCTTGGTCGAAGACGTTGATGATCTTCTTAATGGCCACTTTCTTCTGTCGTTCGTTATCGAACGCCTCAGCAACCTTTATCAACAGCAAAGAATCAGCACAAAAGAACCATGCAAAAACAACACAGCAACCATCCTTTACCTGTCCGTACGATCCTTTACCCAGCAGTCTCACTAGTGTGTAGCGAGTGCCGACTTCCCAATTGGCAAAGTTGCGGAGGTTCAAGGGCGCGGCGCGAGGGACGGGGACGGCGTCGGCGCATGGGAAGAGTGGCCATTACTCTCAGGCTTGTCGTCAGCGGGCGTGGACGCCGCTTGTTGCCTGTGCTGCGGCGCTATTGGAGGGAAAGCCGTCGCTCGGAGTGGACGAAAAGCCGTCGGGCGTGTGGCTGAAGCCGTTGCGGTTCACGAACGCAGGCGTGGGCGGCATGGCGCTCACGGGCCCGTGAGGGGTGGGGGCGATGGCGGCGCTGAGCATGGCGCGCTGGTGGTCGATGAACTGGTCGGACGTGTGGATGGAGCCCTGGGGGTCACCGCGGGGGCGTCACGCCGTTCGAGACGCTCGGGCCCGCGGTGGCGGGACGCGAGAGCTTGTTCCCGCGCTTGAGGCCCGGCGGGGGCGTGGACGCCATCTTGCGCTTGCGGTTCCCGGCATCAGCCACGACGTCCTTGGTGGGTGCGGTCTCCATGTTTCCCTTTGGTTGTCGAATGCGGAAGAGTGCGGGAGTGTTGGTCAGTTCGAGGGGAGGTGATGAACCTTTTGATTGGTAGCTTTTTTATCGGTAGGATAGCCACACTTCGCGTTGGAGGGCCCTTTTCGTTTGTGTTTGCTTTGCTTTGCTTTAGGCTCTGGGCTGCAGCAGCTGGGGCGGCACGGGTTCAGGGTTTTGCTCTCGGTTTGCGGAACGCTTTGTGTGAAAGCGAGCCTGTCGGCGCCCTGGCCCTCTGTGTCTTGGTGTCGTGTGGAACTCAGATGCGGCCTTTCTACCAATCAGAGAGTCGGATGCATATTTTCGTCCAATCAGAGAAGATGATTCATGCATTCCTGGGAGTCAGAGATGATCGGCTTCCCGTCGGATTATGACTTGTAGGAGTCAACGCAGCGGCATTCCACGGATCGCCCGCCAGCTTCAAGTGATCGGCGGTGTCCATTCACAGCCTGTCCTCACGGCGATCGCATATCACCACTGGCCACATTATCATTTTCGCGATCCGAGGAGATCCAGAGCAGCGAGAAGATCGCCAAAGTGGTCGGTAGCAGTTTCTCGTTCTGTATATTGAAAAATACTTGGCCCTGCGTTGAAGTCTCTGATACCTATCAGTGACAGCTTCGACCCAGCTGGCTGAGAGTTGCTACAGACCGGCTGCACAAGCGGAAGCCGGTATCGAGTGTAGCTTCAGTCGGGTGTTCACCAAATGTGAGCCCGAGAATAAGACCTTCGACTCCATCGGATGGAACGAAAGCGCAGCAAAGCTAGGAAGTCACAAGGTGGCATGCCGCGAGAGAGTGCCGAAGCTACAGCTGAAAAGTCGCACGCTGCAGCTCGACCACCCAACAACGTAATCAATGAGGCAGCACACCTATGCAAAGGCATCTTCTATGTCGTATTCCAACAATAAATAGTGAAGCTCGTCAATAGTAGGCGCCGTCTTCTGCAAGGAAGGCGTCCAGGTCGTCGTCCATGGCCTTCGTCTCAATGGCGTTTTCCCGACGCCGTTCGGCCTCCTGAGCGCGAGCTTGCGCTTCCTTCTCCTGCTGCTCGCGCTGCTTCTCAGCTGCAGCAAGTCGCTGCCGCTCCTTCTCCTGTAGCTGCAGCATGCGAGCGGTAGCTGACCCAGTCTGCTGGCGGTCGTGGTCGCGTTGCAGTCGACGTTGCTGCTGCTCCAACTGCTTCTGGTCCTGCAGCAATTCCTGCAGACGCTGCTGGGTCAGCGACTTGAGCTCCTGTACTTGCTTCAATTCCTCCTCTAGGTCCACTAGCAGCTGCTCGTCTTCGTAGTCTTCATCGCTACGTTTCGGTGGCGCTTGATGCCCACGCACAGCCATGGCTTGTATCAGGACAAGTTGTTTCAATCGTACTTAACTACTGGTGCGTACTTAGCGGATGACTTGCCCGACTGCGAGAATGGGAGACCAAGACCTCGTGCCGCCACCGCCTCCTCCTCTGGACGCCAGCGACGCTACTATGACCGCAGAACAGAAGCTGTACTGGCTCAATGCACTGCAGGTGGTAGGTACTTGGTCGGTGCACGACGACGGCGACGGACGTCTCTTCTACTACGATTGCAAGGCGGATGAGTCCCAGTGGGAGGTCCCTGAGCCGCTCGCCGCGCTCGAAGGCGAGTTCATGATGAAGCTCATGCTGCAGGATGCTGTGGCTCGCTCTGCAGCCTGGACGGCTCATGACGCTGGCAACGGGACGCTCTATTACTTCAACTCAAAGACACGCGAGTCAAGTGGGAACGTCCCAGTGAATGGGGACAAGTTGAGGAGGAACCGGTTGCTACGGCGCCACTAGCAGCTCCAAAAGAGCGTCAAGCACAGGAACCTAATGGCGTTGAAGATGGAAACAAGACGGCAAAGAAGGAGAAGAAGAAGAACAAGCACAAGAAACACAAAATTGCAGTGAAGGATGAAGCGGCGACTGAGCAAAAGGAGGAAGTGCCGCCACAGGAAGAAGAAGAAGAGCCATTGACTCCGGAGGAGCTGCAGGCCGAGGAAGAACGCAAGGCTCGAGAACTCAAACACATTGAACAGTTTCGATCCATGCTGCGTGACAAGAACATCATGCCCTTCTGCAAGTGGTCGGTGGCACTCCCACAGATTGCAGGAGACCCGCGCTTCATGGGTGTGCCGACGTAAGTGCCCGAGTTTTTGGCATTGGATTTTTGGTCTGAACTAATGGGTGTATTGTTGCTGTTTGCCTTAGAATGGATGAACGACGTGAGATTTTTGAGCATTTTGTGAAGCACCGCCGAGAGGACCTGAAGGCAGAGAAAAAAATAAGCTCAAACAGGCCAAACATCTTTTCATCGAATTGCTTCGTGAGCAATTTCGCGTGGAGTTGTGGGATCCAAATACTACGCTGAGCGTGTTTATCTCGACACTGGAAGGCCAAATCGAACCTGAGCGATACAAACAAATCCAAGACAACGCCCTGGCCTTATTGACCATGTCTGCACAAGAGAAGATTTACGCCAAAGCAGTACGTTATCCTGGATATGTTCACATCGCTGATGTCACGTTAACCATCGCTGTGTACTGACTCTTTTTCTGCCAGGTTGCAGAATGTAAGGTGGAAGCACTCAAACGCGATGGTGAGCAACTCCGTTTAACCAAGTTTCTTGAGGAAAGGTTGGCGAAGTTAGATAAACCGTTGGAGAAGTGGGAAAGCGACGATGTGCAGCAACTTGTTAGCAAGTTTTATGAAGCTGCTGCTTCAAGCGGTGATCCTTCCGCGCTACTTTCAGTGAAGAAGCAGCAGCAGGTGTTTGATGACGTACTAGCACGGATGACACGTGATCGTGGCTCAAAGGCAGTAGAGAATAAGCGACGAGAGTCGGAACCAAGGTCTCGGCATCGTTCTCAGTCCGAAGACCGTGGCAGGATCAATCAACCGCGTCGAGACCGACAAGAATTTCGTCATTCACACCGTAGATACAGTCGTGGCCATAGTCGCAGCCGCAGTCGTAGCCGATCTGAGTCTCAAAGGCGCGAGAGGGTCGTCACCGCGACCGTAGAAGCCATCGACGATCCGCATCGTCATCTCGATCACGCTCTCGGTCGCGCTCTCACTCTCGCACTCGAGGAGAGCGGTCGTCCCGAAGAACTTCCCGACACCATCGCCGTTATTCATCTAGATCACGGTCTCGAAGTCGCTAGTTCATCGCCGAAAATGAGCTTTCGCGCGAGTAGATAAGAACTGGAATAGAAGGTAGCATCATTTTTGACGATGTGTATTACGTGCTAATACGTTAGAGCACTGCAACTCCTACTCGCTGTGCCCAGATTGTCCACTCTTGGTCGTCGTAGGACGAGAGCGAACTCTCCAGTACTATAAAGGAGTTTTGCCAAGGGCCATGGCCCAAAGCAAGCACCATTGTGACTGGCTATAGGAATCCATCAGCGCGAACGCCTCAGAGCTTTTCCAGTCATCATTATCTTGAGTCTTCGTTCAAAAGTTGAGTTCCTCGTTTGAATGCCTCCATCCCTCTGCCTCCCATGAAAAGCTTGCTCCACAGAAGACCCAGGATGTTCCTTGCCGCGTTGACATCTCGTCCCCACACGTTGGCCTTGCAATCACTGTTTTGCAGCGCAAGACGTTTGTCGTGGACTTGAGGATGATCTTGTAGGTCTGCAGCTGAGGATTCTTGAACTTGATCTCGCCCGTTGATAGCACGTCGTCCCGGCAGTGAAGTCTTGTCTTCCGGAGATATAGCACAACGCAGCAAAATGTTCTCGATGATGTATTCTTCTCTCACGTTCGGCGCACCCACCAACACATGTAAGACTCCTTGCAAGTCTAAGTCAAGCTTTACTCGGCCATTCACTCTCGAACTCGCGCGGTAGAGATGAAGTGGCGGTACTTCGAGAGGGGACGGCCTCCGGAAGACAAGACTTCACTGCCGGGACGACGTGCTATCAACGGGCGAGATCAAGTTCAAGAATCCTCAGCTGCAGACCTACAAGATCATCCTCAAGTCCACGACAAACGTCTTGCGCTGCAAAACAGTGATTGCAAGGCCAACGTGTGGGGACGAGATGTCAACGCGGCAAGGAACATCCTGGGTCTTCTGTGGAGCAAGCTTTTCATGGGAGGCAGAGGGATGGAGGCATTCAAACGAGGAACTCAACTTTTGAACGAAGACTCAAGATAATGATGACTGGAAAAGCTCTGAGGCGTTCGCGCTGATGGATTCCTATAGCCAGTCACAATGGTGCTTGCTTTGGGCCATGGCCCTTGGCAAAACTCCTTTATAGTACTGGAGAGTTCGCTCTCGTCCTACGACGACCAAGAGTGGACAATCTGGGCACAGCGAGTAGGAGTTGCAGTGCTCTAACGTACTAACATATCCAAAACTGATTGCTAGCCCATCTAAAATATCTTCTTCTTCGGCACTGCTCCCGGCAGTGGCGAAAATCCACAGTGCGCAGCACGTACTTCGGCTCGTCGACAATCTTCATGACCGCCTGAACGCCATAATCTAACGGCACCGAGTAGATACCATCTATGTTAACCTTCATATCCCATCCCAGAGACCGCATAGATACTCTGCGAGCTTTGCCTCTGCAATATCAAAGAAACATTAGTTAGTACCGCATGCAAAGCCGACCACAAAGAGAGCGAAAAATACTGACCGTCTAAAGCGGATATCCCCAAATGTAGCATTAATAATCGGCTCACGAACGATGAACCCCATGTCCCGAGAGTCTTCGGGAAAAACATTTTCTTTGTTAATGCTAAAGAGAAGGCAACACACAACACAACAGCGTTAGTCTTGGCATCAGGTTTAGGCAAGAATACACTCCTTACGCTTCCGTCAGCTCCGTGACTGTTTCGTTTGTGTGTGTGTGATTCATCGCGTTGAGGACAGTTGCAACCTGTTCTCGGTAAATTTGGCACTATTTCAAGCAGAAAACAACACTTAGATGTTAGGCGGTAGTGCACTTCATCAAACTAGCTCTTCCGGTGAACTTACCGCACTCGAGTACCATGCACTAGAACCTGTTCCTGTGCACATCACGATGCCACTGCTGCGATGCGATTCGCGTTGGTGCTGGTCGATGCCAATATTGTAGTGTGACGGACGAGATGCATCAGTTTCTGCGATGAACACTTCATTCAGCGCGTAGCGAGGCAGCTCATACCAGTAGCCATCCTGGTTCACCATACCAACGCGAATCCGCTGACGCAGTCGCCACTTGAAGTCACCTTCCAGTAGACGATCTAATGCCGTACTGAATCTATGAGTAACATTATCCACGCTGTAGCAGCACAAGTTTCCTTCACTTCGCTTTGGATCCGTGTTTAATCCAGCCACAGGGATCGGTGTGTTGACAAAGCTTGCAGTCTTCAAGAACGTGCCGTCACCACCGGCTGAAAATACCATATCCGTCCCCTCCACTGCTTCGTGTGTAAGCTGATTCGCCGACACGACTTTTACATTGATGCCACGTTCCTCTAAGCTGCATAGCAACAAAAATATTAGACCAAGCGCGAGTCCTTGAACGCTTTTATTCATTGCACAAACCTGCTAGTGATTTCGTCAACAGCTTCGATGTGATGTTCGTGACTCGCCTTCAATCGATCATGGATAAATCCTCGCATGGACATTTGCTTCCTAAGAGCTTCACTGAATATCAAAGACATAGAGCCGAACATAACAAATGAGTATTGTGTAGACTAGCATAAAGGATCTGCCTCAAGAAACGTACCCGGCGTTCCCGTACAGCTCAGCTTCATGTTGGAACCGAGACATCTTTTTCACCACGACCACATTTTTCAAGTTCAGCATAGGCTTGCCAGGGATCAGCAGCGGCGCCTGACGTTCTTCCTTCTTCGTAGTCGAAGCAGCGGGCTCTGTCGCTTCATCGGTAGCGAAGGAGGTATCATGGTCTGATAAAAAATCTTGATCTGGTAATTTCTTCGCGCCATTGTACGTCTTCTCAAGATATTCTTCCGAGATAATCATTCGCGGCACGCGTTCAGCAGTCGCCAACAGCAACTGGTTGTCATACACTGGTCGGTCAATCTTCATCCATCCCTTCGGACTGAGCTTCTCGTTCCACGGACACACAGAGCGCACATGCGTGAAGTACGGCGCCATTTTCCCTGTCTGCGGGTCTTTGCGCGTATAATGCAGGATATGTCCATTGTGTATCTGATCCACCATCCGTCCGGACTCCTGAAGTTCAATGAACGTGTCTTGGGACATCCTCTCCAGTCGTGTACGCATCGCCCAGATCACTTCTCCGTGGGCCACCACAATCGCGCGCTTGTCATGACACTCATGGTTCAAGATCCCCAATAGACGGTCTGCACGTTGTGCCACCGCTGCAAGGGATTCTCCTCCAGGAGGAGCATAGTAGAACCGGTTCAGTTCCCTCCTTTTGAGCTCGTCCTGCATCTTAATGAAGCGCTCCTGCTCGCTCATGAGGTCCATGGCCCCCAGTCCCGCTCGCGGATCAGCATCTCGGCATACCAGCGAGCTCCAGGCAGTCCCATGCGGCCTGCGGTCTCCATGGCCCGCAGATACTCCGACACAAGGTACCGGTCGAAGTGCGCGAGGTTGTTGCGCTTGAGCCAGTCGCCAGCAGCTGCTGCTTGTCGCCGGCCTCGGTCCGTGAGGCGCCAGTTGGAGCTGTGGCGGTGCTTGAACTCGCCTGCAAAGAGACTGTGGTCGCCTGCTAAGGACCTCTGACGCGCCACGTTGCCCTCGCTCTCGCCGTGGCGGATGAGCACGAGGTCCGTGAGCCGCGGCAGTCGCCAAGCAGCCTCGCTGCTGCTGATGCCCCGACGGAGACCCAGCGCCTTGCGCACAGGCACGCAGCGGGAGCGACACGTCCTGATCATCCTGCCGATGGTCCCTTCGTTCAGACTGCTGCTGCTCAGCGACTGACGTTCGCAACTGACGGCAAATGTGAATGGAGAACCGGCGGGCGTTTAATTTCGGTTAAGTCCGCAGAGAAAGATGTGCGACTAGGAGCTTGTATACGAAACGTAGGTACTTCCTTCGGTTAGAGCCGCACCATGGTGGGTTGGAGTGATGGGATGGCCTGGTTTTGTGTATGCGCCACAGAGACATGGCGGTATTCCTACCGGTATTTTTGCGGGCACGATTGGCACAATGAAAGCATTGGAGGAGCACAGTCTTCGTGACGAGCATGACTTGTTAGTCACGACAAGCCGATGATACAACGCAGCAGAGGAAGTAATAACGAGGATCAAGCGCGCGAGCAAATAGAAACGCAAGTGAAAACACCTGGCCATGCTGACGCAGCTGGCGTCATCAAAACCGGTGTCACCCGTTTCATACCGGTATTTCAACTTCAACTTGACGGAAGAGTCGCAAATCTTCCGATGCAAAGCAATGGACTCGACGCCAGCTATGCTCTGCTTAGCGACGTTAGCGCTCGCAACCGCGCGCTACAGGCGCGACTGCAGAGCAGTCTGCCGCTGCTATGGAGGGACAACGCTCTGGTGCTGACGAATGCTGCGCCCAGAAGACGTCGAGCTACCGGTATCAGCAGCAGTATCGCGTTCCAGTCTCAAGACAGTGGGGAGGTGGACAGTATGCTCATGGCTCTGGAGGAGACGACACAGGCCAGTCGACGGTACAGACGGAGAGTGGAGTGGGAGGTGGCGCGGCGCATCGCTCGAGTGGATCGCGAGCTGCAGCAGTATTCCCCAGAGCAGCGGTTCTGGAACAAGCAGAAGATTGTCAAGACTCCTCCCTTTACCAAGTATCGGCAACGCGGTCATACAGTGGGGAGAACAAATGCCAAAGTAAGTGCTGCAGATGCAGGTGGGAGTGTGACTGGGACGCGTGAGATGCTACGGACTAAAGCAGAACAGAGCAAGATCGCGAACAGGACTGTAGTCTCAAGGACGTCGAGAGTGAAGCCGAGAGTTGCTGTAGAGACACATCGAGAGAAACCTAAAGTGGTTTGTGATGTGTCCACGAGTCCTCGCCGTGTGGATACTGACTTTTTGAAGATAAAGAGAATAAGACAGTGAATCTGCCATCCAGATCGCGGTTTGAAATCGAAGACCAGGCAAGTCGAGAGACTTCAGAGCTTCGTCGTCCGTCGGAGGCTGAGGTGTTGGGTAAAAGCTCTGCTACGGGAATCACGCGAGAAGATGATGCAGGTTTTGAAGGGCGTACGGATGACCTGAGGCATACCAGTAATTTAACACCTGTTCAATCACCACTAGTACCAGCAGAATGCTCGCGGCCGGAGAGTGCTTCAACAACCCATGAACTCAAAAGAGTGACCATGATGATGAGCTTTTAGCAAAAGATTTGGACAGCCCTCGCGAATCAAAACCAACGCCGAAGGAGCGTCCATCGTCATCTATTGGGAGGCAGGTGCTATCGGAATATCGCACTATGCCTTCGGTGGCATCGTTTGGCGCGCAACCTGTGACTTCAACCGGAAGGCCAGGTGATATGCGATTAAATTCTGATGTCCTTCGTCGACTTTTCAGCGATCTCGACACGGATCACGATGGCCATGTAAACCGCATCGAGACGTGTATGGCTCTTCATCGACTGCAAATCGCCGTTCCAACGGCGAAGATCATTTCGTTTTCCGCCACATCCACTCCCCAGCAAATGGCAAGAGTGTGCGGAGCCGTAACGACCAGCATCTGCCAATGAAAGAAGTAATAAACTACAAGGAGTTCGTCGCCTTTGTTACCTCTGCTTATGACCAACAGCAGCGGCAAAGAGACCAATGCAGCAGAGCTTTGACGAGGCGCAAAATAGCAAGTGGTGATCATAGTATGGTTGCACCTGCACCACCGTCAATGTCATTGCCGATTTGTACGAAAGCTGCGAGATCAGTGAACACAAAGGCATTCGCACAACAGGTTCCCAGCGTACCGATTGAGCATGAACGTCGGCTGTATGAACTGAACGACAACCAAGTGGATGAGGGCATTGAGGAAAGGGTGATTCGGAGCATTCCAGATTTTCTGGTTAGCAGAATGCTTGCAGATGCTGATAAAGCGGAGGTTGCCATTAAAGCGAAGGAAGATGCGGTTAATGTGGTGCGAAAAAGCTTGGAGTCCCTTGTTGGTAAGGAGGCTGCCGACGACAAGGTAACGTGATGTGGTTTTACGTAGTTTGTGATGACATTAGTTGATGCTCCGTGTTGTGTTTAATCGATTCTTAGACTGTTACACAGATTGCTCAAGAGTTACTTAGAGAACGATTGCAAAAGCTTAATGCAAGCAGCCCTGACGACGCTGAAGATGTAACTGGATTGAGGCGAGCCGCCGCATACTATAGTCGCCAAGTACCTATTGACGATGCTGAAAGCAATTCCATTGCTGATGACTCCAACTCCGGAGCTTTTGCCAGTTGGGCGGAGATACTCACAGAAGAGCAAGTGAGTGGTTTAGTGCTGCAGATTTGGAAGGACAGGAAGGATGCATTTTCCCATGCTCCACCAGAACCCATGGAAGTTGCAAGCATTGAAAACATCACGGGCTTGCCGAACGAACAAACTGTTGAGCTGGTGGACGCAGCGACGGACACGATTGAGCTGTTTCATGTTCCGACAGTCTCTGAGAAAGCTATTCAGGCTACAGACGATATTGCTCAAGAGGGAGCCGTACTCACAAACAGTGAAGTGAAGGTGTGTGAACCAATAATTAAGTCGGACCATCCAGCGACGCACTCTCCGCAAACCCACCTTGAACGAGCTCCCATGGCTTCATCCACAACGTCTGGAGGTGATGATAACTCGCAAAATATGATCAACACCACAAGCCTGATCCAAATTTTGCAGCAACTTTGTCAGCAGAGGCAAACCCACCCCATCGCGCTAGAAGATCAACAACCTCAATCGGCCACTACTCATGACGGCAATATAAATGAGGAAGCCGTTATCATCAATGCCCACATTTCGGATGAAGAAGTTGCGCATTCTTCAGATGATGAAAATGAGGCATCAGAGCAAGCGCAGTCACAGAATCAAGACGGCAGGGTCAACAATGAGCATTCATCACCTTTACCAGCGGCAGACCCGGCACCGCCTCTCATGAAAAAACTGCTGGATGTTAGCAAATCTGCTAGCAGTGGTAGCAGCATCCTCGAACTAGCGAGTCAAAGAAGCAGCTTTTTCAGCAGCAGCAGCAGCAGTAGTGCCAGTGACTCGACGTTTAACAATCATCATGCATATAGTATTCGCCAAGAAATTGGTCGACACCATCTCTACGCTAGATCTACTCGGCGCGATCGGCAACGACAGTACAGAAGACTGCCAGTGCACACAAGTACGTCTGGGAGTAGTGTTTCGGACTCCATTTGCAGTGCCGAACTATCGGAGGGTGAGCTTGACCGTGAAGACACAATGGATCTTAGTGATGGAGAAATTTACGGCGCCTGCAAAAGGAAATATTTGCGTCGTAAGAAAGCTCCAAGTGTGGTGAATAGAATGAGTGACAGTGATGCCGTGCACAGCTCAATTGAATCCGGAGAGCTGCCGGCGCTCGTACGTAGTTTCAAGATGATATTCGACTTATGGTTGTCCTTACGCTTACCGGTGCTTCGCTACTTTTTCTTGTCTGAATATGTAGATGAAAACTCATGCAAACTATCGTCAACAAATCCTCGCTCGATCTGCCTCGTCATCCGTCGAGTCCGGCGAAGTCGAGGACGGCGCGCTATCCGATTCGGAATCACTCCCCACGCGAGAGAATTCATGACGTGCAAGTTGGGAAATCACAAGGTGAAATCTTCATCGCTGCTTTGGTCGCTCGGAACTTCAGCATCTTCAACTTCTTCAAGCAGTTCGATGATCTCCTGGTCATCATCGCTGTCAAGCAAGGCGGCATCTCCACCCGGCTTTTTCACGCTTGCTGGCCTTTTGTCTTCGGTTTCCTCCGCTGGTGGTCCCGGTACGATCAGACTCCTCGAGCTTTTCGCCTTCTTAGCAGTTTTCTTTGTAAGAGAATATGGCAGATCCTTCTCGTCACTTGGTAGCTTCGGTGAAATCGTGTCCGTGGAAGCTAGAGAAGGTTGACTTGGATAAGGCGATGGTCGAATAAATACTGGAGTCTGGGCAGTGGCCATCAATCTCTTCTTCGGGGTGCTTGTCTTCGGAGTTCGTGCAGTGTCTTGGACCGCGTGCCTCTTTTGTGCTGAGCTTGGAGTCTCTTGTTGTGGCGAATCGTCCGAGGCTGGCGGGTCTGGCAAAAATTCTCCACCTCTGCTTTCCTGTGCAGTCTTGGTTGCCGCTTTTCCATGATATGTCCCCTTCTTCTGATGCGCAGCTCGACGACGTTGGCGCTTATTATCTTCTTCTTCTAGCTGCTGCTTCCAAGCAGGATCTACACCGAACTTTTGCATAAGTTCTTCCTGTGCGTCGCTCAAATTGACCTTCAATCATAGCAAAGCGTTAACACTCAAACCAGCTGCCCAGGACATGATAATAGCTGTACCTTTCCGTTCTTCCCTGAGTGGATGATGGCCTCTACAGCCTCAGCGCGTGCGGCGAAAGGATCCTGAGGAAGTTGAATATGAGCAGCTTCACACTTGGCGATCAGGTCGGCCAGAGACCGCTGTGCTTGGCGTCGATTCATGTCCACGGACTCTTAAGCGCCCACCCAACCAAACTTGCTTGTGGCTGTACTCGTCCAACCGTTTAGTGTCCATGTTTTTATCAAACAACTTGGGACGAGGATCTTCTTCTTCTCGTCAGAAACAAAAATCGCACGCTAGACAACGAACGGCAGCAAATGGTCATCGACAGTGAAGCGTGTTACACTTTATGACGACCATGTCATACTTACCCTTCCATGCGATTGCCATTTCAATCTCGACGGGCATACTCACCTCATTTTGCCACCGCCATGGCCTCATCATCTTCGTCATACTCACGTAGAGCAGCCTCCAGCCCTTCGTTCAAAAGCTGGTCCACTTTTGTGGCTACTGAAGGACCCACACGCTCCAGTTTCTTGGCTTGAGCTCCAGATGTGATGACCATTCTCGAGTCACGGATCTGCATCGCAGCTCGCAGCCGCGCAAGTCCACGTTGCGTGTGGCCGTGGTGCATCTCATACTGTCCCAACTCCAGCAATTGGTCCACCAGAGTCTGGTTCTCTGCTCGCGCAGCGGGTGATTCCTTCACTTGCTCTTGGATGCGACTTTTCTTGACGTTCTTCTTGCTGCTGGCCACAGGACTCAAGACATCAATTGCAGCTCCTGCTTGGCCGCCAGCGTCCTCGTCGCTGTCACTCTCCAGCATCAAGCTGCTTCGCTTGCGCTTGGGTAAGTCCTGCATCAATGTCCGCTTCTGACGTCGCACCGCGCGTGGGGTGGACGTGGCAGCCGCTTCCTTGTCTTGCGTGGCAGTGCCGTACTTGATCTTGAGCTGCTCCAGCGCCTTCTGCATCTCCAGAGACTCCATTTCTTGGTCCACCGCGTCCCGTAACGCAATAATTGCTTCACGCAGCGCCATCCACGGGTTCTAAATGATAACAAACAATGCCAATAGCTAGTTTAGGATGCAGTTGAAGCGGTTGAAGTGGAGCTTCCTGTGCTGTACCTCTGGTAGCTGGATGCCTTGCTCGTCGCACTTCATGAGCAGATCCGACAGCGCTGCGTTCGCTTGCTTGCCGTTCATCTTCGATGGCCTCGCTGCAGTAAACTTGTTGTATGGGAAAGTGGACGGCGAGGAAGAAAGCCCGCAACGGTTCGTCGCAGCCTCGGAATGGTACAGCGTACCATCGCTACGTACTTTCAACGACTTTTCGGATTATTGTGGACAAGTTGTCCACCACAAATGCATGCATGGAACAGTCATTATGTCCAACGACGTCTCGTGGACAACTCTGCTGCATTAGTACCCGCCATCCACAACTGCTCACTGCCAGCAACTGCCTATGATACGATTTGAAGAAGACGAAGATTTGCCTGCAGAATTGCAAACCACTGTATCCCACCAGAGCAGCGATCACTGTCCTTCAGCCTTGTCCAGATAGCTCAACCACGGCAGCTGACCCAAGAACTCACGTGACATGCATTAGCACGAGTGACTCCAACGCTGCAGCGCTCGCTTCCTTGACCAACAAAGAGATCCTTCTGTCCTAATCAGATCCAAATATCAGGTTTTCGGAACTATTCTCAGATTCATCGCATGTAAATTACGTGTACCACACAATATAACCTATCTTTTCAAACGTTTGAATTTGCCAATGAAAAGGCGGGTTTCGTTTCATTCTGGCATCCACCACGTCGTCCCAGCAGCAGTGCTCGAGCTCTCTCATCCCGCTCCTCCTCCCCTTCCCTCCTTAGCAAACTCTCCAACAGCAGCAGCAAGATGGACAGCAGTGGACTCTTCATGATGTCCCCAATGGACGCCGCCGGCGAAGAGCGACTGCGTCGAGTGCGCGCGTGTATCCGTCAGACTTTCGGTCCTGGCGGCCCTGGACGCCGCACCAAACGGACGCTGGAGATGCCAACAGTCGCCCCCACTCCGGCCAAAACGCCGCGGACGAAGCTCCGCCAACGTATCGCACAGGCCTCGCAATTGTCGACTGAAGAGCTTTTCTTCAAGGAATTTGGCAGCTCCGAGGAGCTGCTCAACACGGAGTTCGACCTGGCAAGACCCAAAGGACACCCAGTGTCGACGGCAGCTGCAGCTTCAAGACGCAGCAATGCAGCGGGGGCTTCTGCACAGTCAGCGCTTTACCCAGCAGCGGCGTCACTTTCAACGCGCAGTTACGCCGCGCAACAGCCAGCAGCACCGATCAGCCACTTCTCCTTCGAGTCATCAGCGTCTTCCAAGGCTTCAGCGTTTACGAGTGCGTTGCCAGCACCTTCCACTACTAATGTGAACCAGTTGACTAGACGTACGCGTGTGAGAACCCCTCGGAAAGCAGCCGTCAAGCGTGGACGGACGGGAGAAAGCAGCGCGGAGAAGGCGCTGCCACTCCGGAAGCCCCGTCTCGGCGGGTTTTCTGCTAGAACTATCGACTATTCAAATGCAGCAGGAACCTCCTTTTTGGTGCGACAGCAGGCTCGACTGTGGACCCACGTAGGAACCTCTCGTTCGTCACGAAACGTGGAGAACAGCTGGCTGGAGCGCAGAGCTACTCGTCCCGATTTCTATCGAGAACGTCGCCGAGCAAGTTCCAGTTCTCGTCGAACGCCACCCGGTTGTTCTCGCAGCGCCAAGCCCCGCTGCGGTAATTTAACGATGATGAGAGTGCTGCTGCACTTCAGTGGGCAGACAAGTGAGACAAGATGCAAGATTTATTGACCGTAAGAAGTAGCAAGTAGACCAGCGAGATAAGAGAGAGCCTGACAGTGTAGTTGTAGCCGAAAAAAGACCTTCGCCGTCGAACTGCATGCAATATCATTGCAATCGCAAAGGCGTTGTATGTTCTTGTGTGTTGCTGCCACTTGTTGTTCTTGTTGAGCCACCACCGAATGTGCTACATCAGTGTGAAACATTTTACTGGGTGTGTAGTAGTCGACTGGCATTCTAATAGATCATGGCCTCCAGGCGGTTGAGCCGCTCGTTGGTTCCCGATGGCAGTCGGAACTTGATCATGCCTGCAAACGTGACTAGCAGCTCGGCCTTACTGCGCAACGCACTGACGCCAACACGCCTTAACTCACCCGAGACCTGCGACTTGAGACGGTCAGCATCACGTACAAGGCACTCCATGTAACCGAGCAACAGGATGTGGAAGTTCTGTCGCACACTCTCGTCAAATGCAAGGAAGCGGTCCACGCAGAGGGCCAGGTTGCTGGAGTCTTGCGTAGGCACCACTTCCAGTTCGTCCACAAACGCAATTGCGTCTTCATACTGCTGCTTCTCGAAGATCTCCAAGAAAATGCTGATATTGAGGAGCGTCTGGAAGGCGATGGCAGCCGTGCGCGCATGCCGGTTGGCAATGGCCTGGACCCATGGGAAACGCATCCACTTCTCGGCAAACTCCTTGGCCTCGCGGAACCATTCTTCGCGCTCTGCTCGGACAGCGGACAGTGTTGAACTGAGCTGCGCGTTGAGCAAAACGATAACACCTTCAATGTCGCCAGCGCTCTTCAGCAATGCGAACGCGTCGTGCGGGCGGC
Organism: Phytophthora boehmeriae; assembly: GCA_011947355.1. Lineage (NCBI taxonomy): Eukaryota > Oomycota > Peronosporomycetes > Peronosporales > Peronosporaceae > Phytophthora > Phytophthora boehmeriae. The sequence continues at coordinate 74,634 of JAAVTJ010000250.1, read as the reverse complement.
CGCGAGCCTCCGCCTTGCGAGCAGCCGAGAGAATGAGCTCCTTGACCTCATCTTCAGGTTCATCCTTCAGCAGGTGATCATACAGGCCACGAGTGCGCGAACCATCGGTGTTGTTCGTGAATCCAGCCAGCACGTCAAATTTGCGAGTGTCTAGGAGCAACTCTGCGAGCAGTTCCTTCTTCGCTGCCAAATCCGAGATGCAAGCCACATAATCTGCTGCCTCCGCAGCGTTGGCACGCTGGAATCCATGAATGTATTGGCGGACAAGGCGAACCAGGTCCACAGTCGTCTCATCCTCTTCTCCCATAGAGAATGACGTGCATTCCAGCAGTCCGTAGTGGTTCAATGTGATCGCAAAATGAACGGCTTCCAGCAGAAAGCCCTTGGATGCCAGATATTTAATAGCCTTCTCAAATTCCTGTGTGATAACCAGAATCTCGAAGTACAGGAATGCCGAAAAGTTACCTCCGCCAGGCTGTGTGGATCCTTCAAAGTGAGATGGACCGAACTTCTGAATACTCTTTGATAGCCTGGTAATTGTGTAGGAGCTGTCCGGTGCTGAGCTGGTCGCTGCCACACGTTGGATAAAGCAAAGACGTTGCCACAGGTAGTCCTCAACAGTTGTAAGAATACGCGGCTCACTTGCGTTGACGTTGCCAAAGCATAGCAGATTAATGACACAGCGCTCGAACGGGTTTACGACAGAAACAGCGTCAATGGACGAGCTCATCAAGCGGTGGTAGCGTTCCACTAAACGCTCGAATTCTGAAGGAAACTGCTTCGAGAACGCATTCAATGGGTTGGCGCTGCGGTCCGCGTACAGACTCTTCTGATGCGCTCGGTAGCGCAGCGCACAGAGGACGTCGGCGTCAATCGGGAAATCGTCACCAGACCGCGTCGCGCTGGCCACCAGGTCAACAGCCTCCTGGTCACCGCCACATCGGAGGCAGTAGTATACTACAGCCCAAATGTTGTTCACATCGGTGTTGCTGCCGCTGCCATTGGCAGCGTATCGTGAGCTATGAAGGTGACGCACGAACGCGCGAATGGTGGACACCAGGTCTGGGACTCCACCGGTGGCAAGGTTGTTCTTTTGCACAGTTTGCTGCACAAAGCTGCGGAACTGGTTCTCCAAAAACACTCGTGCACCAAACGCAAAACGGTGCTGCAGCAGTGTACGTTGCGCTTCATCGCTTCCCTCTCTCACGGTAGCAAACTCGCGCTCTGCAATCTTTGACACGCCTGCCTTGGACGCATCTCCACCAACCAGCATATCGTTCACAAGTTGCCAGCACTTGAGCACAGCTTCCCACTTAGATCCAGTCACAGACGCCGACACGTTTGCAGCACACACGCGCTGGAAGCAGCGGGCCATGTCGAACTGGCTGCGCGTATTCGGCACACGGCTACTGTTGAGTTCCTTAATAACCGAATAATACTGCTTCATCTCCTCAGTCATTGCATTCTCCACTTGCAATTGCGACATATGCAGCGGCGCTGGGAGACCTGACGACGAGAAGGAGTCCTGGAAGCGCGGTTGACCTGCAAACGCCGCACCACTGAGTCCCAATCCTGAAGCAGGTTCCAAAGCTTGCCGTTTCTCGTGATCTCCAGACGAGAACATGTCGCCCGCCGTCTCGTCCAACACACGCGGATAGTTGCGGATCCCGAGCTGTTTGGCGCCGCCCAGATCTTCCAGCAGACGCTGCTTGGCTTCTTCAAAGTCGTCGATCATTGCGCGGTTCATCCGGTCGTGCGTGGCCTCCACTGTGCGTCGGTTGGCGTCCTCAATCGCCGTCAGCACGATCATCTCGTGGTGGTGGGCCAGATATCCTTCCAGATCCGTTTCCCCAGGGGCGTCTCCGGCTCAAATTCCGGCGCAATCTCGAAGGACTGCAGCTCCTTGGACAGTTTCTCGGCGTCGATCCCCTTGGCAGCCAGCAGGAAGTTGGCCTTGTCCTGTCCTGCGGCTGCAGGACGCTTGCGACCACTGGAGAGACCACTGGAAGACTGCGTGTTGAACGCTCGGGACGCGTCGTCCAACTGCTCCAAGCGCTTCTCGAGGCGAGGAATGCCGAGTTCGCCCAACGACGTCGTGAGCTTGAGCGAGCTCTGGTACAACGCACGGAAATCCACGTCGTTGGAGGCCATGGCGGAGCAGCACGAAGGGGGCCAAGCACGCTCGCTAATGTATGCCGCGAAAGCAATGGCGGCCGCGACTACCTACCCCTTCGAGGGTGATTTTGTTTTTAAAATAACGGCTGTCAAAATTTAAAATACCTGAAATGACTCGTACTGAGAGCGACTGTATAAGTTAATGCAACTTATTTAGGAGGCGCTAACTATCCGAGAGCATACTCAGGCCAAGTATAAATGCCGCCATCCGCCATGTGCTGAATTGAACGGGGAAATAAGCTCGAATACTGAAACCAAGTCTAAATTGGCATTACTGTAGCCATCATGTCATGAAAGATGGCTACGTGTTTGTGAAATGGGGAAGGCATTAGCTTGCAGCATACAGCGCACTCTGCGTGCATTATGTCCAGAAACCAGTCCTCTTACCTTGTGGAAGTATTATACTCGGCTCGGGTCAGTGTTGCAGTGTTGCAGCAGCTCGCCAAAATGTTGAAGGGTGCATTCGGTCGACTCATAGGCGGTGTTGCCACAAGACATACTACATCCTGTTGGCTGGCCAATATCCGCTCAGGTCTTGTACGATTGCGCCACGTACTCTCAGCTTTTAATCTACCCACCCTACCTATGATAGCCTTAGCGTTCATGCTGCTCTATGCATGCAGGGCGCTCTATACAAACAGCAATGCATCTTGCTGCATCAAAAGCACCAGCGAGGACCATCGCCTTCCGAATAAGCTCGCTGGATAGGGCTACTGGCCCCAGGTCGTTGCGTCGTGACGACACACACCAGTCGTTGTGAAGAGCCAAAGACGCGGCAACCCGAGATACGTTCATTACACACGAGAAGGCATCGAATCGATGTCATCGAATTGCACCACAAGCCTACGCCCACCACAGCGACATACTCCAAGCCGCACTAATCTCGTCAGTAGAGTAGCGACAAGCTGGGTTCGCTTCGCAATAGCTTCGTTCAAATTGACAGGCTGCAAGTTCAGTGCCTTTTTCGCGTTGTTGCTCTTCATTTCACTAAGCGGCCAATCGTCTTTATTTGGCCATAGTGAAACCAAGTGAATCGATCCGTGTCAGATACTTTTGGTGTGGCACACACAAGGGAAGAGGGGTGCATTCCACCGTCGATCGTCCAATCGGGAAAACGCGGCGCGCGGCGGTCGGCGCAGACCAAAGAAGCAGATCAAGGGCGCGCATTCCTCGCCGAAGGAAGCCCGCGCAGGAGCAGCAGGGAGCGGCTCACGGCGACGCAGCGAGAGTCGCGCGCTTCCCCGCAGCGAAAGATCAGCTTAAAACGTACGGCTCTCCTTATCTTGATATTTATTTACCAATCTACACAGACTCTGTCTGCGATGGTTACTATAAGATCTAACCCTGTAAACCTGAATAGCAGCAGCTGCCCTTGACTCTAATTAAACCTACGAGGTTTAAGATGGCGTGGACCTGCACGGCGTGCGAGTTCGCGGCGAACGAGGACGGCCAGGACGCCTGTGTGGCCTGTGGCTCGGAGCGTCCGGAGGAGGAAGAGGAGCAGCAGGCAGAGGAGGAAGCTGCGGCCAATGGAGAGAACAATGACGGCCCTGAGGTTGTGGTGATTGAACTGCCAGCCAAGGAGAAGCTCGGAGTGAAGCTCATGCCGCCGAAGGACGGCGTGATTAACCACGGTCTGGCAATTGACAACATCAATAACCCGTTGCTGGAGAACAAGGTGCAGGCTGGTGACTTGATTGTGGCTATTGGAGGACAGAGTGTGGACGGCATGGGGTTTTCTTCTGCCATTGACTTGATCCGAAAAATGCCTCGACCTCTTGCTATTTCTTTTGAAATTGATGAAATGAGGCGTCAAGAAGTTGTAAAAGAAAAGTTCAAAGCCAACAAGGATAATGATCTGGATACGCAGCTGACGACGTATGCTGTGGTGTTTGATAATGGACCCATGGGGTTGAACTTGGAAGAAGCGGTGCGATATGGTATCGATGGCGCTGTTGTGCGTGCTTTGAAGGGACAGGCCAAAACGAGTGGTATGATCACCGTTGGTGATATTGTGTACAAGGTGAACGAGACGGACGTGCTTTGCATGCCGTATTTGGAGGTGATGAATGTGCTTCGCAATGCTACCGCCCCGAAAACGTTGCAATTCGTGCCGAAAGATAAACTTGCTGATGTGCAGCGTGTGAACTCTCGTCACTCCGAGTCGTTCCGTCTCCGCGAGTCCACGTCGCATGTTAAGCAAAAATTGATGAATAACCCGCGCATTGTGAAGGATGATGGTAATGAAGGCGACGATAACCAATCTATTGCGCAATTGATTTTGGACAATAAGGCGGCGACTATCAAGAAGGGGCGCATGTACAAACAGGGACGCGTGATGCGCAACTGGAAGTCGCGATACTTCGTGTTGAGTGTGTCTAAGGTGGAGTATTTCAAGAGTCCAAGTTCTACAACGTCTCGCGGTGAAATGAGTTTTTGAACCACCGTTGTACAGTTCGCTCTCTGCCAGGTACAGGGGATGTCGTATGTAGATCTCCCAATGTCACGGCTGAATATTTGCTGGAACTCCGGGTCGATGATCGTCGTATGGTGATGGCTTGTACGTCTGAATCGGACAAGAAGGGCTGGATGGATGCCATTAAATTAGCCATTGACGCCTCGAAGACTGTTAACCGTACACAGAACCCTGGACAATCACTACGCGAGGCTAAGGCGTTGCGCACTCAACGCACAGAAAGTCTTTCGGTGGACGGATCGGCGACGTTCTTGGATCGCAATGCTGGTGGCCGCTTATCGCAGTTTAATTACGAAGCTTTCTCTACTCCCGTTGTACACGTTGGTGTGCTTTCTGCCACGAATTTGACAAAGTCTGGTAGTTCGGTGAACGCGATTTGTGAAGTCACAGTTGGTGCAGAGACGTTCAAGACGTCTGTGGTGAAAAACCAGCGTTCTCCGGTGTGGAAACAAGACAACACTGCTTCCTTCGAGGCTCCTAGCGATGACATGGTGGTGGAGATCCGCATATTTGACGAGCACTTGTTCCGAGCCACGGAACTTATTGCGACGTTGACGATTCCGTTGAAATCGTTGCCAAATATGCAAAAGGCTACGAAGAAGTACCCACTAGCTCTTGGCAGCCGTTCTGCAGGAGCAGTGTTGACGTTGTCTCTGGAATACGTGAATAAACTAAAGGCCTACGAAGAAGAACAAGAGCGTGGTCGTCTTGGCGACGACCTGAACAGCAACGGTATGATGAATGAGCGTGATGAAATGGTCAAAATTAAGGCAGAAGCTCAAATGGCAGCGGACGAAGCCACGCATCACGCTGCTCGGGCTCAAGAAGAGGCGCACATGCTGCTGGAACAATCTCGACAGAAGGCAGAAGCTGCTATGGCTGCAGCTCGTGAAGAACAACGAGAAGGCAAGGCAGCTGTGGAAAAGGCAATGGCAGAAGCTGCTCGTGCGAAGGAAGAAGCTGAGAACCAGTTAGCTGAGGCTAGAAGAGCGCAAGAGGAAGCACAAAAGCTGATTGAAGCAAATCGTCGTATTCAGGAGTCGGATGTTCAAGGTCCATCTATTTTCTCTGCGTACCGACTTATGATTCAAGACGGACACTCCAATGAGGATGTCAAGAAAAAATGGAGGAGGATGGTGTCGATGAGATTGACATTAAAGCATTCTTCGATGGTATTAACGCGTACGATGAGAAGATTCGTTCACTGCAGGCAGAGGTGGAAAAACTAAAACGCAGTCGCTCGATGCGTCAAAAGGACGAGCCCAAGACCCAGGATATGCTGGCCAACCTGGATATCTCGAGCGACCAGGTGAAGTTGCTCCGTCGTCTGCTTAAGCTAGAGAAGCAACTTCAGCAGGCTGGTATTGCTGTGGCAGCTGATATTCCGTATGAGGAAGCTATGGCCAAGGTGCAGGAAATTTCGAAGCGTATGCAAGAGATTGGATCTGCTGATGTCACACACCCCGACCCGGCTATCCAGAAACAGCTTCGAGAAGAGTATTACCGACTGGAGCAAGATATGGAGAAGTACAACACTGCACTTATGCTGACAGACGAGTACGCCGCGGAAGAAGCGAGAAAGGAGCGTGAGTGGGAAGAAGAGAACTATGACGACAACATAAAGGCTCTGAAGGCAATCCGCCGGATGATGCCCGTTGATGTGAAAAAGATGTCGGAAGCCGATCTCCAGTCCGCTAAGTCTTCTACAGGCAAACCAATTCCCGGGATGTTGCCAGAAAGTTTAAGCGTACAAATGTGCTCGAGTTGATTCGTATGAACCCCGCAGATATTGCCAAGAACCACCCTTCGCTGCTGGAGAATCTTCGTGTCACGGGTCTTACTGTGACGGAACGCCGAGCACTGCACATGCACTTGCGCGATATTGCAGAGACATGGAAATCTCAACAGGGTGAAGAAATGACGAAGAAAAAGTACGAATGGTTCAAGACATTGAAGGAAACTTTTAAGACCGTCGTGAATTCGTACAACAAGCACGTAAAGCAGTACGGACCAGAGGACAACCACCCGTACGCTACCCGCGACGATCCAGACATTGGGTGTCCTATGATTGGCAAACAATGCCCTATTAAAGCGAACCGAGCACCTGCATACGATCAGGATCTCGGGTATCCCGATGGTGATGTATACATGGAATCGACGGTGCAAAAGGGTAATCCCGACGATGCTGGCGCGCGGGCGTTGGCAGAAGCTCAGGAACTGGCACGAGCGAAGCTTGCCAACTCTCGTGCGGATGCGTTGAAGAAACATTACCGCAATGTTCGACTTGTTGCAGAAGCAAACGGTGCATGCGAGCTGATCGATACTTCATTGGATCAAATCGAGAATCGACAGCTTCTCTGGTTCCAGGCGCGACTCAAGCGCCGTCTGGATCGCACCGAGACTGCCGCTACTATTAAGGTGGAGTTGGCGGAGTTTGGAGAACTGGTAAACGAGATTCGTTTAGCAAGCTTGAAATTTGCTGAGCGGTCTGGCATGAACCTATCCGGCAAGCGGAATGCGGCGATGGACGCTAAGGATACGCGATCCTCCATCGAGTGTAACTTAGTCCTCCTATACTGCGATGCTGTGGCGGACTGCTTTGATGGCATGGATGAGCGCATGGATGAAGTGAAGGCGAGTGACAAACGTTTGCGTTCAGCAATTCCTGTCATTCGTGGGTTACTGAAGGACCTAAGCGAAAAGAGTCGGAACACACTGAGTACGCTGGAGAAGGGCCCACCTGTTAACCGCCGCGTTAAAACGAGGACGGAGATCATGAAGGAAGCTAAGGAGAAGAACGCAGATGCCGCAGCGCCTGCTGCAGCTGAAGGAGGCGAAGAAGCAGCTGGACCCGCACGGGCGCCGCATCCAATGATGGCTGCAAGAGGCAGAGGTCGTAGCGGTCGTGGTGGTGGTCGCAATGATCTTTTTGCAGCAATTGCAGGACGTGGCCGTGGAGGTGGCGGCGATGATGATGGCCCCCTGGCCCCCTACGGACTTTTGGCCTCCATTCGTGGTCGTGGCCGTGGTAATCCTGGTGGCCCAGGACGTGGTGATCTGTTTTCTGCGATTAAGGCGCGCGGCGGCGGCGGTGATGATGGTGGAGGTGGCCGTGGTGGCGATTTAATGTCTGCTATTCGTGGTCGTGGCCGAGGAGGACCTGCAGGGGGACGTGGTGATTTCCTTTCACAAATTGCTGCACGAAAGAAGGACTAGCTCAGTCGGCGATATGTGGCATAATTCAGCTGATAGGTCAGGCCATTGTGATAGATCCCAAATACACCCGAGCCGAGTGAGTAAAGCGAAGGCGGATGGCCGCATTAAACGCGCGATCTGTTAGGTCGCGTGAGCGACCTAGCGCGAGATAAAGCGAAAACGTAAAAAGAACAAGAAAGGTGATAATAGCCATGAATTGTTACTGTTCATGCTCGAATCTTGGAACAGTGCAGTAGTCTTCCTAGTACTTGAGCAAGAGTACTGTACGTCGTTGCAAGTGGCAGCGATCATCCTAATCGTTACGGAACTTGGGCTCCGTTTTGCTCATGATCGCACCCACAGCTTGCACCAAGTCGTCACTGTACAGCACAGCAGCATTGTGATACCGGATCTGCTGCAGCGAGTCCGCAGTCGAGTGATCCCGCTGGTAGTGAATCGTTTGCTTGATGCCGCGAACAGTGAGCGGGCTCTTCTTCGCAATGTCCTTCGCTACATCCTCCACGTGGTTCATCATCGCTTCCTGATCTGGTAAAGCCTTCAGCACAAGGCCGAGCTTTTCCGCCTCCAGTCCGCCAAAGTTGCGTCCTGTGAAGGCCAACTCCTTCGCTTGTCGCTCCCCACAAGTTTCGGCAGACGTTGCAGTGTGCCCACATCAGCAATAATTGCCAAATCCACTTCCTTCACGGAGAACACGGCGCTCACATCGGAGTAACACAAGTCGCAGGCGGTGATAAAGTCCACTCCAGCACCAATACAAGGTCCGTGGATGGCTGCAATGACCGGCACTCGACACTGCTCTGGGGCTGAAATCACCTGCTGGAACTTGTCGATGACCTTCATGAGCTTCTCACGCTTGCGGCCTTCACAGGATTCCTCCATCGCCACTTTTTGCATGCTGGCAAACACGTCCAAGTCCATCCCGCTCGTAAAGCCGCGACCTTCTCCAGACACCACCACCGCCTTGACACTTGGATCCGACTCCACCAACTCGAAAGCTTGAGCCAAGTCCACCCACATCTGCATGTTCATGGCGTTCACAACCTTCGGCCGATTGAGTTTCATGTGCAGCACACCAGACGACGGATCGCCATGCGCAAAAGTCAGCGCTAACGTGTCGAACGTGGCAGACGCGACGTCCAACGGCTGAGGAGGCCCCGTCATCCAGTCCACAAGGTGCTCGCGGTTGCTCTTGGAGGAGAAGCGACGGTGCAGCATTGCAGCATTTGGTTGAGACGCACGAGAGCGAGCGACGGCGGAGCGTAGCGACAGCATGATGGCAGATTTGGCAATGATGACGGAGCAATGATATAGTAAACGTCGGATCCGACTTTGGATTCTGACGTGGTTCAACAAAAACAGAGTGCCATTGGTGGACAAGTTGAAGTCTATGTATTGCAAAAAGTGGTGGTAGCTCTACAACTTTGGCATGAGAGGTGATGGCTCAGTCTTGAAGCATCTCCTTGAGCAGAGCAGAGGATTTCTCGTAGCCGTAGAACGTCACGGCGTTGACTGGGAAAGCTCGCAATGAAGCTGTGCCCAGACCGTTGAAAAAGATTCGCCAGCCGCCAAGACGGTAGAGCTGTCTAGTCTGGTACGCCATCTTGTGCTCACCTGGCTTGTGGTTCACCGGAAGTGTCTGAATCGCCGACTTGATCACTGCGAAAAAAACAATGGGATATCATAAGTTATGGCCAGTAGACAGCGAATTTCAAGCTTTGCAGACGCACCGTCTAAAGGATACGACACAATCCAAGAGCCGACACCTGCAACTCCACCAGCCGTGAGCATGGACGTGTGCGAGTTGATGCCGTAGTCGATCATCTTTCGCTTCGTGTACTCGTACAGCCAGAAGTAGACCGCAAACGACGGCACTTCGCGCCATAAGGTGCACGTGAAGCCAAGAAAAGTCCCGGCGTGCCTCTACACTTGTAAATATGCCGGACGCAGTCCATAGGTCCGCGGTATTGCCTGCTCACCGTCGCGTCCTGTACTTGCAAGCGACACTTCACAAGTTCCGTCGGTGCCAACGGGATCGTCTGGAAGAAGCCGCCAACAGCTCCCGCATAGAATACCGACGTCAAGGTCGGGTTCTGCGGCGTGTCATCGATCTCCTGCAGCGTACGCTCGTAGACTGCAAACATGGCAGCGTTTGACCAGGCACTGCCCACCAGCGGCGACACCATTCCCTTGAAAAACCCGAAGAAGCCTTCATGTTTCCACTTCAAAACAATTCATAACCACGTCAATTACATAGCAAACATAAAAAAGAAACATGATATTCACATACAGTTTTGCGGACGCAATCGAAGGCACCATTGTAGAATGCACTGTGAGTCTGCAGCCGCACTTTAACCTGCGAATGATACACGACCGGAAGTGAGACCTTGCGTCACAGCCAGTTACAGTCGTAAATTGCTTACAGTATCGAAGGGCTGCCCCACAATGACGCCTGCGCCGCCGCCGACAGTGCCGGCCGTCAAGTCCACGAGCACTGAGTACCGGTTCAGCTGCTTGGCTTCTTCGGTCATGATGGCAGCCTCTGACGTACGAAGTAACGGCTGTGCGTCGCCACTGCAAGAACAGCGCTGTATTCAGGTGGTATACAGTATAGCTCTGTATACCTTGTAAAAACAAACAAAAGCGTAATTACGTGACTGGAGGTTCTTACAGTGTACAGCAGTAGGGTTTTTTGACGCCGGTATTGGTTGGCTGGCCTGGCCTCGTAGATGGTCGACGCTCTGTATTCTGGTTTTCAAACGAACCTCGCCGCTTATTTCCCGTGAAGATCCGCACTCGCCGGCAAGCTTTCTAGACTCTCCCTGTCAACATGTTGGTCCCCAAGACGAACCGTATCGCTGTGTACTCGTACCTCTTCAAGGGTAAGTCGTCAGTACTGACACACAACAACAAACAGGACATTAAAAACTAATCGTATCAAATGTTGTTTTGGGAACCTTGTAGAGGGCGTGATGGTCGCTAAGAAGGACTTCTCGCTGCCCAAGCACGAGGCCGTGGACGTGCCTAACCTCCAGGTCATCAAGCTCATGCAGTCGCTCAAGTCCCGCGGCTACGTCAAGGAGACCTTCAACTGGCAGTGGTTCTACTGGTACCTCACGAACGAGGGCATCGAGTACCTGCGTGCTTACCTGCACCTGCCCGCGGAGATCGTGCCGGCCACGCTCAAGAAGCAGGCCGCTCGCCCCACGCGCCCGCAGGCCCCGTCCGCTGGCGGCTTCGGCCGTGGCCGCTTCGACAAGGAGAAGGGTGTTGGCCCGTCGGGCGACTTCAACCCGGAATTCGTACGTTTATGCTTTTTATTGTGGAGTTTGCTGGGCTGATGTGGTTACTGACGTGATTGCTGTGTTTTTGTTGTTGTTATTGCAGCGCCGTGGTGGCCAGGACGGCTACCGTCGCGAGGCTTCCAACTAAGTTGTTGAAAGCAGCAAAGGAAAGCGAGACGGGAGTATTTAATCAATAAATCTCCTCTGACTGTGTCGGCTTCACAAGGCAAAACTATGTTGAATGTGTTATTTGATTTGAGACTTGCTGTAGAGTTCTGGCCACGGTGGTGTGCTTGGCTTCGGTTCTCGTTATGTGCTTGTTGCGCTACGACGTTGTGTATTGCTGGAGTAGCAGCCGGATCAGCAGAATTTTCTCCCCGTCAATAAATGCCGACTTGGCGCGTATTGCGACGATGACTCGCTTGCCAGCTTGCTGCAGTTTGTCTCGGCTTTCATGGTGATGTCGTGCAGACAAGGGTGGGGACTTCCGCGCCGTCGGTGAACTTGCCCATTGACCAGACTCTTCTTCCGTTGCGGTCGAACCTTCACCAATACTGCTGCGGCGAGATCGATTTGATACGAAGTTCTTGATCTCTGTGCGTGAGCTGCGTCGATTTGGTTGCCCGGTGAACCCAGCAAAGTCCAGAAGCACGTTGTCTGCGACGCGAGTTTCGCTTCGAGATGCACGATGAGGGAGCGTTCTGGCGGGCATCACGAGATTCGATCTATCGATGTCGACCTGCAGTTTTGGCACATAGCGTTAGAGATTTTATCGCAGTCTTCCACGATAGTTTGACCATGTTATAATACCGTCGGTGCAGACGACACCTCTGCCTCGAGTTCTTCCAGCGGCGTACGCGCATGCTAGGACGAAAACAATCTCAGTTAACGGCTTGACAGTGCGCCGTCGGAGAAGGAAGGCCTACATCATTTCGGAGGTTAGGATCTGCACCTAGCTTGAGTAGGGTATCAGTAACCTTGACGCTTTTACTTCGCACTGAGAAAGTAGAGCAACCATATGAGACCAAGTAAAGCCATGTAAGGAGAAGAGCCCACCTGCTTTATGCAGTGGCGTGTCAAGGTTTTCACTCCGAGCGTTAACATCCAAGTTGGCGGTGGTAACCAAATAGCGTACAACTTCGTGTTGGTCTTTTCGGCAAGCGTGATGCAGAGCATTGCGCCCATTTGTATCGACGGCCTCGGGCAAGGCCCCAGCTTTTATCAGCTCCTGGACACATTCCAATGCCCCAACGTAAGATGCTGCCAACAAGAAAAAAACATCAATTGAAAGTTCAGCACTTATTGCAATCACGAGTTTGCGTACCCCAATGTATTGCAGTCATGCCAAAGCGCTGCGGGCAAGTCCACACAGTAGAGTTCAGGTTTATTCTTCATGCAAAGTGTTCTCTACACGCACATCTTTCGCGTTGGGGTCCATCTTCTGCCGCTTTATCATGTCTTGCAACTTGACAAGGTCGGAAGTGACGGCAAGACGGACAAAGCCGCAATTTTTGCCTGCTCACGGTCCTCCGCATGCAGTGGGTTTGACGCACAGATGCCCATACCCCCAACTACTTATTCAATGATGAGGTGTCCTCAGAAGCGCTTTGTCAAGGTGTCAGGTCACCGACACAAGAATAGCACTCTTGGACAATTTGGTGCAACAACGACGTTCTTAGCACTTTGGTTGATACATGTACTATGCAAAACGCAGGTTTTAGATTGGAATATCTGCTCCATGGTTGGTCTCCAGCATTATCGTCGAAGTGACTAGCATAAAAGATTGGGAATATGGAGCCATCAATCAGTTGGAGCAAATTTTCCAGCGAGGCAACGAATCACCAGGCGGTCCAAATGCTCAACAACCGAGACTTTGCTATTCGACTGTTCGCTTCGCTTGTCCCTCACAAGAAGCGCCGAGTTGCACACGAATGCAGCCGAAGCAACAGACACATGCGCTCGACATCGGGGCGAATTGCAAGACCCTGGGATCCCCACTGTGAAAGAGAGATCTCGCCAGAAGTCCAGTCGAAGAAGAGAATACACACGCAACGGTTTATAACGCAATAGACAACTGCCTTGCTAGACGAACTGAAGGAAAACGAGAACTGCTCAATGCGCTGCCACGTGCTGGTCAAGAACTCAACTGCCAGCCAGTCGTTTCTGCGAGCCATCCATTTCGGTATATGTCAACAAGAGCACCTTAAGTGTCTCACTAAGTTGACGCTCGCTACTTAGACGAGAGATGCGAAAGTTGTGGGTGGTAAGTTTGTCGCAAATCGTTGAGGACAACTTGAGTTTTTGTTGGCAACTGACCCAATGCGCTTTGAAAATGCTGGGCAGCGTTTGAATGTGCAGCCACGCAGCGCCGGATCAGCAGCAGCTTTCTCGACAGCTGCTCCATGCCGTGAGCAGCTCCAACAGCTGCAGTTCTTTGTGTGGACTTTGTGCGGCGATAATCGCACCGACAATCAGATGGCGTTGTCTGTACCGATTGTCGCCGCTGTGTTTTGATTAATTTCAAACACGGTCGCCAGTAATTGCTGGATGGCTGCATTCCAGTGCCGTTGTCGTTCTCGAAGTCGCATTTTCAGAGAATATGGCGCCTCGACAGCTGGGTTCGACGTGTTTGCCGTGAAAAATGTCGACCGGTAATTACACTGTACGATTGAATAGGCTTGTCGGCTCTGCATGCGATGGAGATGATAGACGAGTTCTACCTGGACGATCCCATTGCTGCTCACTTTTCGGCACAGCACTGGTCAAACATAGCTTTAGCTGGACATTTTTCTGGATGCATCTATCCTCGACGGCATACAAACGTCAAGTGCTTTTCGCCGCGCGGAAAAATATTGATTTTCCCCTCTGACACGATGCCGTTTCCACCGTGAAGAACCCGCCAAACCCGCGTACGATATCCCCTATACAAACACGAAGTCTAAATTCTTGTTTTGACCCGAACCTACCTTGCAAACCCACCCATTTTCGCATGTCAAAAGTAGGTGTTCTGCTGTCTCAAAACGAGGTGGACAAACCCACGATTGACGGGTTATTTCCTCCTACTCAAACCAAGCTTAACAATCTTCCCTTGCAATTTCCAAGATAAATAATCTTCTTTTGACGCCCCACTCTCTCCCCTGTCGCGTCTCGCAGCTTTTGTATGGGGCCGAGCGCTTTTAGTATCAGACTGGAGACCTCCGCGTCAAGTTAGTGTAGTTGGCGTGTGGCTCGGCCCACAGCGCAGGAGTGCATCGGCTCCTAGTATCACGTTCTGCTTCTCTGTGTCTGCGTGAAAGATTGACGTCCTTTAGCTCCATCCCCTTCGCCCACTGAGGCTCAGCTAGCTAACCAGTCATGACGTCGTCCAGTGCCTCCGTCCCGGCTCGCCCTCAGGAGGCTCTGCAGCCTCGGTCGGCCGAGCAGCGGATGATGGAACGGCGGCGCTCCGTCCCGAAAATAACGGGCAGGAAGCTCCGCACGCCGCGCAAGTTCGTGGTCACGGACGTGCCCGACGACGAGCTCGAAGACTCGACGCCCAGTGTGTCCATCAGCTCCACGGAAGCTTGGGAAGACAACAACAGCAGCAGCAATAACAACAACAACAATACGGAAGACTTGGCGGCCTCCACTTGCTCTGTCCGGAAGGGCAAGACACGGGTCAAAGGCCGCTTCACGATCACTGACTTGTCACCGGAATCCCCCGAGGCGTCGCCTCTTGAACGCGAGGATTTGTCCGTCTCGATGGGCCCCACGACGTCACGTGCACTGGAGAATCCACGGCGTCAACCGACCCGTAGGATGAGCAGGAAACCGTTCCAGTCAGCGGGGATGTCCGGTCTTCGGTGGGGCTGGGGCCAAAGCAACCTGAGGCGACGATGCCGTTTGGCTCGTTCTACAGAGCAGTTGCGTCGTCGCCGACCTCGCGCTCGATACGGGCACCGTCGCCATCCCCGTCACCGACTCGACCAGCGAGCAAACAGACCCAGACGGTGTTTGACCACCACTTGGAGTTCTTGGAGAAGGAGACATTCGAAATGAAGTCGACACTCGAGAAGATGGTGGCTACCAACGCGCAATGGATCGAGGCACTCACGTCTGCTGGACTCGTTCACTCACAGAGTGCCCCGAGATTGAGCGATGCTTCTTTTCGGAGCCAGTTTCGCCCATTCCTCCTGTGGAGTCGTTACTGGAAACCAAGCATCGTGAACTGGAGCGGGCCTTTGCGGAGCTGCAAACCAAGTACGATGACATGTGCCAGAAGAATGAGCGAATGGAAATGAAGAACGCGATGTTGCAGATCCGTCTCCAACAGCAGATCAACCGCTCGTCGATGCTGCGCTCACAGTTGGACAAGTTGACGCAGTATACGGAGAAACTGATTGGCGAGTCCTCGGAGCCAACTTTGATTGACTACAACTCGGATTTGAATTCGATCTTCGGTGAGCAGTCAGAGGCTCACTCACCAACGGCTGAAGAGCTTACAACTGACAGCGAGTACGGATTTAACTACGACGTAGGTAAATCACGTCGTCAAAGGTGGCGTGGCGTGGATGAAGAGTGCATGTCGGACACAAGCACTGAAGGTGGCTCGTTGCGCAAGACTTCGTCCCCACCCCGTACAAACGGAATGTTGACAACAACCGCTCTTTCAACGACACGGAGCTTACAACTGGTGACCTCTCGTCCAGTAACGTACGTAGTAGGAGCTGTGGCGAGCTGGACACGCTTCTGGATGACCAGGTCAACCAGCTTCGACAGTCGCTCCGCTCGAAGAATTCGCCCGATAACGAGGATCACGTATCTGCGATCGACTCACTGGACTCTCTTGCGGTATGCCCGTCCGTCACCAAGTTTGGCGACGATGAATACGAAGGGCCTAACAACCAAATCGGCCACTCGCTACCAAGACATAACGGGTCGAACTGTGACTTGCTGAAGCACAGCAACTCCGTCGCGTCTCTCAATTATTCAACGGTTTCATCGACCTCGTCTCTTGCTGGTTATGGGCTTCACCTCGCGACTATGGCGCAGTCCAAGTCGGGCTACTATGCCAGTATGGCTGCGACGAGTTTGTTTGGACCACACCCTGAACCGTATCCGAATGCTTCGAACCAGCAGGGATGTGTTGACGACGATGACGGAGCTTACACAGTCCTGAGTCCCGAGAATTTGCGTTTCCACGATTGTCAGTCGCTCCTCCAAGCAGCTGAAGAGAATTCCATGTCGAAGCCTGTGACGCGACGTGGCTTTCCGTTCACTGCGAGCAAGACCGAGCGACGCAAGTCAAACTCCTTGCCGGGGGCGAATGAAGTCTCTGAGAGGACATCGCCTGGATTGCTCCAACGGTTTGCTGTGCGTCGGCGATAGCCTGCCATCTAACCTCAAGTTTAGCCGTCCAAGTTCTCCAAGATCCAAGGACCCTGGAGGACTGGTTTGTTTTCATAGTCCCAGTACCAGTAGTGGCGTCCGTTGCCAGCATTTTTTCCATCTCCGGCCAGTCAAGAACATCAAAACAACCAGAAAGCGCTGCAGGGGCAGCCGTCAGCCAGATCGCCCGATAGCAAGGGGCTCTGGCGAAACAATGAGGAAGGAGCTAGTGTCAGCTCAAAAGTGAGCTCGCACAGTTCGCTTCCTGTGTTTTTGGTAGTAGTTCCGAAAGTGTTGCGCTCCAGATATCGGAACGCACCGAAGTATTCTAATCTCAATCAACTACCACCACCTTCCACCAAACGTATCATTGACATCGTTGACGTTGACAACTTCCACAGTGACGTGCATGTCAAGCGTAGCGCGTTTCTTATTCGTTGAAATTATTTCGTTCTAGTCTTTTGATTGGATGAAATCTCGCTTTTGCCTTTTGCAGTTCAAATTTGAATTTGAGCGGCGCTATGGCGTCGATGGGGCGTTGGCGGCGCGAGTACGAGAGGGACTGGCAGCTCTACACGCGTCGAGTGATCTCCAAGCGCTTCGGTGTACGTGTCTTGCAGTCTCCTCCGTCTGTGACCTCTGAAGATGAGTGTCAACTACGTGACGTGCTGGCAGCAGCAGGCATCAAGCACGTCCCTCCCAATCACAGTCGCTGGCAAGCGCCTTTCCCGCCTTCACAGACTCTGACAGGCACTCAAGACGCAGAAATGACCGACGAATCGTATGTGTATTGCACTCCAGTGTCTCCATCCAGTCAGAGCGTGTTTCCGGCGTTTAATTCGCAGGATTTGGCGTCCCAAACAACGCCAAAGAGACGTGTCAGTGCCTCGCAACGCCTTCAAATACGGATGGGAGACGTTTCTCCTATTACTGAGCCTACTAATTCACAAGATTTGGTGTCTCAAGCGACTCCAGAAGGTCGTGTGAGTGCTTCCCAAAGATTGCAACTACGAATGGAAGGAGTGTCGCCGATTGCAGGACCAAGACGCACTTCTTTAGAGGTTGCAGGGAGGATCTCGCCTCCTTCTGGAGCTGCCAAGTCGCCGTGGACGCCAGGTTCAAATGGGAAAGGCCGTCGGACGTCACTTTCGTTTAGCAGGAAATGTGATGGAGATGATCTGGATGTCTCGATGCAATCGATGCATTTAAGTGATGATGAAATGACGCGGATTGAGGAGGAAGATGTGGAAGATACGCAGATGATTGATGTGTCTGCATTACAAGAGGATGGTGGTAATGTTGAAACGGGACAGGAGGATGTAGAAGTGGAGGGTCGACAAGTGGAACAGATTGGGAATTACGACAAGATTACAGAGGGACAGAATGATATAGATGTACTGGAATCCAACGGTGATGATGAAGACGAGGATTTAAACGTGTCTAAAGCTTTGGTTTTTAGCACTGACAGTGAGGGTGAAGATGACGAGGAGGGAGTGGGGTTGGAATTGAACACGCCAAGACAGGATGACACTTGTCACCAAGCTAGTCAGCAATTGCCTCAGCAAGAAGACGCAACAGAGCGACCACCATGGGCATCTGAGCCTGATGAGGAGCCTAGTCCCGTTACTAAAGGCAACGAAGAGAGCCAAATTCAAGGTGGCGAGAGGCAAGATGCAAAAATGCCCGATACAGTTGCTTTGCCAGAAGCAGACAATGACTGGCATTCTCCCGATTTTGAATTTGGCGCTGGAAATGAGAGTAACGAGGGATGTCCAGTCGACCACCAGGATGCAGAAATGCATGAACCAGTGCAGCCTAGGGATACTATGTTGGTTACCCCCAAGTCCAGTACAAGTGGGGGACGCCGTCATAACACGAATGTACACAGCACGTCTAAACGACGAGAGATCACGACCACTCCAAGTAGATATGCGCTAGCTACCGCTTCTAGCAGCAGAAAAGTGAGTCATCAAACTCAGACTACCCCGAGGAAGAACCCAACGTCCACTACTACTCCTGCAACTTCCAAGTCATCATTATCACGCAAGCGTGCGAATCGAGGTGCGCTGCTGCACACTAAATTGCCGCTGGAAATGGAGTATCGCTTTGCTAGCGACCGTCGGCGACGGCGCAGACGTCGAAAATCATTAGCAGCGAAGCCAGGGGTGTTTCCGTTCGTTGTGCCAGAGCTGATAGTGGAATTGCAGCCATATCAGAAGGAGGCACTGCAGTGGATGCTTGAAAGAGAGAAGGAAGTGAGCGGCCCAATTTCCATTGAGCAGCAACGCTGCGGTGAAGCGACAGCAGTCGATTCGCTAGTTTCGAAAATATGTGGTGGTGTCTTGGCGGACGAGATGGGGCTTGGTAAAACTGTATGCTGCCTTGCACTCATATGTGAGTCGTTGCGGCAAGCTCGAGCTGCTGAAGCTCATGCAAGACAAGAAAGTGGCTCCGCTGTGCCACACCTAACACCCCCGACACTGATCGTGACACCACTCTCTATCTTGTCCCAATGGGAGCACGAGATTCGTGCCAAAACCAATCTGAGTGTGGTAACGTATCAAGGTGTTTCGCGCAAGAGCTACCGCTCGGCCACACAATTTATGGGCGCAGATATTGTTCTATCGACGTATGACACTCTTCGGCTGCTGGAATGCAAAGTTCAAGATAAGGACAGCGACGATGACGGTGTTCACGGTAGTGGTGACGTTGAAGACTCCACTGGAACACCCTCCCGATGGCAGCAAGCAGCGCGACTAACTCCACGATCAAAGCGATCAGTAGTTACGTCAAAACTTCATCAACTGCAATGGTTTCGCGTCATTTTGGATGAGAGCCATTTAATTGCAAACGCGGGATGTGCTCGAGCACGGGCTGCATTTTCGCTTTCCAGCAAACGTCGTTGGTGTGTGACAGGTACCCCCATCCAGAATCGAACAGCAGACTTAGCGGCACTGCTGCAATTTGTTGGACTTGGTAACCGCGCTCATGCGCTTTCTGAAACGGAGCTCGGAGCGCTCATACCTCGAGTTGTGATGCGGCGCCTTAAGTCTACTGTGGACGCAAGCTCTAGAGCACCTATCCTGGAGCTACCCGGGAAAACAGAGAAAGTTTTGGAGCTAGAATTCGACTCGGACGTCGAGCGCGCTCTGTATATGCTATTGCATCGTTCTACTAAACGCCAGGTGCTGCGATATCTACGGTCCAAAGAATCCAAGCAAGCTCATGGTACAGCTCCCAGATCGCGGACAACGCCAACAGACGACGGCGGTGAACACCCACTCTTTATGCATGTATTCGAGTTGATCCTGCGGTTACGACAAGTATGCAATGCTTGCACTCTTGTGACTTCCGACCCAGTCGCTGAAATCTTGAGCCGAGCAGCGAGTGCTGAAGCCTTGGCTGGAAATGGGAGGGATGGCATTTCTCCGTTTTCTTCAGGAGAGACTTCAATTATACAACGTCTACAGGATCAACAAGAGAATGACGCTACAAATGCAGTTAGCCAACGTGGTCCCTTGGGGTCGACAAAACTGAAGGCGCTGATGACTGAACTGCACAAAGTGCGAGCCCGTCGTGAACGTGTTCTTGTAATATCGCAATGGACAAGTTTTCTAGACATGGTTGGAGATCATCTGAATGCTCACAATGCCCAATGCGAGACACAAGCTGCAAGAAGTAATGGCGCGTCTGAAAGTGGAAAAGAAGCCATCGCGTTTGCGAAGTTGGACGGAAAGATGGCAGCCAAGGACCGTGAGCAGGTCGTGCGTGCATTTCAGCAGCAAGAGGATAATGGTGGCATGCAACCTGTGGCTTGCCCACCACTTGATGTGCTCTTGCTGTCCTTGCGAACTGGTGGTCTCGGACTAAATCTCACTGCGGCATCGCATGTATTCATCATGGAGCCAAGTTGGAATCCAAGCCTTGAGCGCCAGGCTATCGATCGCGCACACCGATTTGGTCAGCAACGGGAAGTGCAAGTCGTTCGATTTGTTGTAAAAGGTTCGATCGAGGAGCGTGTGGTGGCTTTGCAAAACAAAAAGCGTCAGTTGACGGCGGACTTCTTGGGCGATGGCGGGATCTTGACTAGCACCAAAAGAACAGGTTGCGTGAGACGCGATTGTCGACAGGAGATCTTCGCAGATTGTTTTTCGCGCAGCACGAGCATAGTTTTGAGCTACAGGACAGCGAAGAGAATCACGGCAATGGCGATGATAACGCTGGAGGCCAGCGCCATGAAGAGGCTGTGCAAAGTGATGGCAGCGTGACATGCATTGAGATTAGTGAATAAAGCGATCGCCAGCATGTCGGTTGCTCAGAAGCTTGAAGCTGACCATGAGTGTGGAGCAGAAAGGTGGCTATCTCCCTACCTATGTGTGCCTGGTTGTTGTAGTAGCCGTGGCTCGTGCGAATCATGTTCGCTGGAGGCCGTTGATGATATGTGTGGCGCCAGCTGGCTCATGTGAGACGATCGTGAAGCCGAATCCATGGCTCAGAAGCAATTCGAAATGGTAGGTATCTCCGGCAGATCCGGCAAAGATTTTTGTGTTGTGAGATGGCGTTGAGAATATAAATTAGTATGTGTGGTTTCCCGTTAGCGCCTCCTATCTACATTGTGTTGCTCCGTAGTGCCTATTGTATCTACATGTCCAGCTTCCGCTGCCGTTTGTTCTGCCGTTCGCTATCTGACTCGGAGCTCGATTGTGATGGCGCAGCTCGAGTGACACCGATGGTTGATGAAGTCGATGCAGCAGTGCGAACTGGGGCAGCTGGTGCTTGTGACGGGGACGGGGATAGCGTCTCCGTGCAGATGAGGTACGAGCTGTCCAGCTCCCCTCCTCCGGCGTCGTATCTTGTTCTTGGAATAACTGCAGTGCCTCGATGGAAGTGGGGCTTTGAGCCAGCGGCTTGATGGCCTCCACCTCCTCCGCGACAGCAGGCCTCGGGGTCTCGGTCTTGGGCGAGGCCGCAGTCTTGCCAAAGTAGCAGCCTCGCACAATCTTGAAGGCCGCGCGGTAGGCCGATTCCTTCACTTCCACAGTCTTGAGCGCCTTGAGCACTTGTTTCACCGTGAACTTGTACTCGGACTTGGCCACGAGTTGGACTGCCGCCTTCGCCAGACTGGAGGCTGAGCAGTTGAGCGACGTGACGTCCTCCACCACCCGCTCCAGTACATGGAAAACCGACGCCACACAATTGGCACGTCGGTCCTCGTCATCTCCAAATGGGAGCTCGTTGACAAAGTCCCTGGCCATGGTGAAGACGTTGGGGGATTGAACCGGAAGCCCAAAAGCCGAACGAGTTGCGCCTCTGCGTCCACCATCTGAGCTCTTGAGAACTTGCGTTCGCACATGAGAGCCATCTCTTCCAACAGAATGGGCTTTCCCTCGTGCATTTTACTGGCAGTCCACATGCAGATCATGCCCAGCAGCTGCAGAGTGACGCGGTCCACCGAGTGCTGGGACAGATACTGGTCCAAGAAGTGCAGGGCGCCGGCCACAGAGTCCATCTGCAGCTCGAACTCCTTGGCGGTCTCGAACATCCAGCGACAGACGCGCAGACGCCAGGTGGCCGTCATCCCGTGGCGCTGGACGGCGTCAAGATACTGAGGGTTGGTGTAGGCCGTGTAGTGCTTCTCCTTCATGAGCGCCCACTGGATGTGCTCGAGGGACTCGGAGGCTGCGGCCACCGGCAACTCGAAGGGCATTACAGACACAAGAGGCGCATTGACAGACATGATGGACACAGAATGGATACACGGAAGGGTACAGACACAACGAGACTTGTTCAGGCCACGGGAATACGCGGAATGGCGCCCAGGGATGAGGGCAAAAGGAGGCTGGATGAGAGCGCGAGGCCTGCCATGACCCAGGCCGGGTGGGCAGAGCAATACGGGCGGGTGGGCGGGTATTAAGTGGAAGGTGATTGGTGAAAAACAAACGTATTTTAGCCAATGGAAAGAAGTGAACAAGTGCCATTGGTCGACAAATGCGACCGACAGGCCTGGCCATGCACACCGGGTTTTGAACCCATTCGTACTTAGCCCGGTGTATTAGGGTACTCGACCCGCCCGGGTCTTGCCAATCATTTTCGATGGACAGGTGTGATGGGACGACGGGAAGGGGAGTGATGACGAGTGGCGCTATTGCACACTTCTGCCGCTAAAATGATATCTAAATGGCGGGCAGAAGTGAGCTCCATTTGCAATACGGAGACCATGAGGCTGGGTGGTTCCGGTACGAGAGCCCAAATGGAATAGAAATAGCACGTCTGCATATGCTGCAGCTAAAGAGAGCGCAACGCTGCGAGCTCGTTGCCACGTAGCTATTGCGAGTTAGGTTTGCAGCAGCTCTGGACCAGCTCATGGTGCCACGCCACTTTTTCTCGCCAGCTCTCTGCATGACGGGTCTGGATGGTGCGGACAAGGATGCTCCTTCCATCCACGACACCTCGACGACCAAAGGGCGCTTCCAATGTCGTTTGGCTCAAAGGCGCCAGCTCATTTGGATTGCTAGCACTTTGCCATGCAATGTTCAAGTGCGACGAGTTCTTCGCTGCGTAATGATCGTGTCCTACATGGCGACCATTTGCCTTTTCAATGCAGACGCCACGTCACACTGCTTCCCGTTATAGGTGTCGTGGCCGATTTGCAGAGGTCCGTTTCGTCAATGCCTCAGCTGATCAGGCGGATTCAACCACGACTCGACCTGGAAATTCCAGGCTGGAATGTAAGAGTTTCTTCGTCGCGTTCGCTCTAGTACAGTCTTATTTCTTGTGCGAACGCGGCATGCGTCCACCTAAATGAAGTGTTTGAGTGGAGTGTTGCAGTAGGCACTCCAAACTGGTGCACATGAATCCCCGTACGAGTCGCTCCGTTACATAGAGGCATAATAATAAAACTGTTGATGGCACTGCACTGGATAGCGGAAACTACACGGAACAGCCGCGGTTTCAAGCAACAGCGCTGCATGATGCATACTTGGCACGTGTTTTTTTCTCTAGTCCAGCGAGCAGAGTGTCTTTATGTCATGGTCTCAACTTAAAGCTTGAGAGCAGCCATGATGGTACTGCGACAGCCGTGTTAAGTAGCAGTATCCAGCGACCCGTAAGCATTTACCTAGGCGACAGCAGATCAGCAACAAGCGGATTCTCCTCGAATGGCGCCAAGTTGACGCCATTATTCGAGAAGAATCCGCTTGAGGCGTCAACGCTGTTTGCTCTCCACACCGCGTTGAAGTGTCGCGTCAATTTTTCCGGCGAAACTTTGAGGATACTTACTGGAGGTTACGCTAATCTCCAATTTCTGCTGTGTTTGGCAGTTACTGAGTACTTTATCGAAGTATATTGAAGTGCTCACTGTGACAATCACAACCCATCCCCTCCTGCCTTTGTGGCGCGTACCACACTCATCCCAGAAGCGACGTTTCACTCTGTGGCGTTCCACATCAACTGGTCTCGCCAACCTTGGTCTCCGCTGCATGGAGCGTATTAGCTCATAGGATAGACTTAGAAGCTTTACTCCGTATTATACGCAAGCCAGAGGTCGCTGCAGGACAATCTATCATATCGTCACGTGGACAATGCTCCGGAGCATATCGTCACGTGGAAAATGCTCCTGGGCGTTCAGTGTATCATGTCGAAGGCGAAGCGCTGCAAGAAAAAGCTGCGACTGTACACCTCTATGCAGAAACGACGTGACAAACGAAACCTGTCAGACTTTATCTCTCGGAAACGGCCAGCTTTGAAACTGCTGCTGTGCCTGCGGGAGACGCTGTTCCTCTTGTGAGCTTTCAGCTATTTTGACTACCTCGCAGCCATCTGCTGCCGACATATTTATACATTAGGCTGGACAGCCCGCGTCTCAAGCAATCTCCTACGCTCAGCCGAACGTATCGGCTGCGAATTCGTTCTTCTCATGATATCCATCCCATCTGCTTTTCGGTTGAATTTGTCTTCCCGGTTGTTACCAACTGCCATGATCTTGGCGAGCATCAACACGTTTTGCATCGGCTGTCAGCGTCCAGACTCAACTGTCCCTATCCTCACTTTTAACTGCTCAAAACGTCTCACTCCACCTTGGACAGAGCAATTCACAAAATTGGTGCAGACCTCTATAAACCCATAGAGATGGTCCCCCAAATGGTTCCTCTGCATTCATAAACGTGCATAGACCATTCAGTTCGTGCTTTTCTGGCTTTTTCGGGCGCTCTAATGTCGCCATTCTGCAATTCGACTCGTAAAAGCCAACCCCAAGCGACCCGCTGACACTCAAGCCTAACGCTCCGCTTCCCGTCCTCCAGGCCCGTACAAAGCGTCGCAAGAGAGAGACTTTGTGTGCTCACTCTTGCCTCTCTCCGTCCAGCTCCTTCAAGTTAACCCCATCCAGCTACTTGTGTTCTTATCAATTAACTGAGACTTTAAGTAAAAAGACAGAGAGAGAAGAGCAATGGGCGCTGTGGATTGGTTTCGCTTAAGTACGACGTCCACCACGACGGAGGAGACGGTGGCAGCAACCAGGCCTAAGACCAGTCGCTTCGGACGCCTCCGTCTCCATGGCTCGGCCATGCTGAACGCCAAGGGGCTGCTGCAACAGACTGTGGTGACCAAGCTGTACCCGATCGTGACGTTCCGCTTGTCCCCGTGCGTTGCACGTCTCCGTTCAAGCGCGACGAAGCGGAGGACGACAACGAGCCGGAGAAGGAGCTGCCTGTGGTTGGAGAACTGGACGCCAAATGGCTCACGACGGAGGCTGCAGAGAAGTTCGCGCAACAGGTTTTGTGCATGGTGAAGGACGCGAGCAGCACGTTCCAGATGACGACGGAAGGATGTGGAGGAGCTTATTTCTTGACGGTGAAAGGCGTGAAGAATGCGGCTCCCATGGGGATTTTCAAGCCCAGAGATGAAGAGTACATGGCGCCGAAGAACCCTAGAGGCTACGTGAAGGAGAACGCGGTGGTGGGAGTGACAGAGCACCCCGTGAACAAGGGATTTCGAGTGGGGAACGGGGCGCTGAGAGAGCGTGCTGCCTACTTGCTGGACAACGCCTACGGCAATTTTAGTGGAGTGCCTGTGACGAATTTGATGGTTTTGAGTGTCAATGGAGAGGAGAAGGAGGGATCGATGCAGCGCTTCGTGGCCTCGCAGTGCTCGGCGGAAGATATGGGCACGCTGAAGTTCACAATCCCCGAGGTGCACAAGATCGGCATCCTGGATGTGCGTCTATTTAATACTGACCGACACGCCGGTAACATTTTGCTCAGTTCGCGTGCGAACGAGCAGACGTTTGGCATGACGCCGATCGACCACGGCTTTTGTTTGCCGTCCTACAAGCAGCTGGATGGTGCGACGTTCGACTGGTTGCAGTGGCCTCAGGCTCAGTTCCCGTTTACCTGCGCCGAGTTGGAGCATATCGCGTCGCTGGATGCAGCGCGAGATGCGGCGGTGCTACGTGCGGTTGGGATCGAAGAGGAGTGTGTGACGACGATGCGTGTGTGTACTGCACTGCTGAAGCGCGGCGCAGAGGCCGGATTCTCGTTGTTCGAGATCGGCAGTCTTTACAGCGCGACGGTGACTTTACGTCGCCCTCGCAGCTGGAGACGGTGATCGAACAGGCTGTGATGTGTGTGGAGACAAAGTTGAAGATGTCAGAAGAGAAGGACGGCGCGGCTTTCTTCGACGCCATTGTTGCGGAAGCTTGCCGCGAGGCTGAAAGTATGTTCGAGGGTCTGACCAAGAAAAAGTGCGAAGCATCAGCTGTTTCAGTTAAATCGCGTCGCGAGCTGCGTGAAGCCCGCGCGTACGTGTGAGTGTTTTGATGGAAGAAACATAACTCGGACGAGGAAGAAAAGAAAATAAAGAGAGGAGAGAAGAGGAACCACGAAGCCGCAAGGCGGTGCGTGAGAACGGAAGACACGAGTACCGAGCTGGCCAGTGCGTGCTGGCAAGGTCCGTGGCGACCGATGATTCTTCTTATGTGTGAACTAGTTGGTGTACGAAGATTATGAGAAAACAAACCCAGGAAAGCAGAAGGACAACGTCGCGCCAGGAGTGACGATTGTAAAAGAAAAAATATAGGAGCCTTCTAGCTGAGACTTTCGTGTCGCTCGTCAACGAACTGACTTGATCCTGACCTGAATGCCGGTTCGGTTGAAGTGGCATGACTTGTGCAACGATCGATACGGTTGACGTTGCATTCACTGCATCCTCAGCTCATTACGCTGCAGGCTGCAGTGCAGGAATAGGAAAGCAACGAGCTTGGTCTGATGGCGATCAACGCTATTCTTGCAGCATGTTTAGCAAAGATCGCAGCGTCGCAAATGGCTTCTTTGACATTCACCCTCAAAATACCAAGTGCCGAGGATAGCTCGACTAGGTTTGGAGTCATTGCAGAAACCACCAGGAAGCAGGGCTCAGAACGATTTTTAGCAGTTGCAAGCCGTGGAAGTGCAATGGGCTACGAAGACAGACAGAGCATCATAAAGGGAGATGCACTAAAAGTGCTCCCTGAGCTTAATCTCGATGATGGCGATGATGATGCCAAGACTCCTTGACGAGGTCGAATGTGTACGCTGATAGTCCGCGCGAGGCCCACATGAGCGGCGGCGTGAGCAAAGATGAGATTGTCTACCGACGCCGTGTGGGAATCGCATTTCTTCTTGGACTGGGTGTCTTTAGCATGATCTGCGTGCTGCTCAAAGGATCTTTAGGCCACCATGAGAACTACGGGTAACAAGCAAAGACATTTTCATCGATATGGCAATAGCACTAACCGGTTCTTTGATGTAGCGCGACTCCAGCAGTTCAACACCATTTCATGGCCGCAACATCTGCCGACGGCTTCAAGAAGAATCTGGAGTTTTATGCCAATGTACGTGACAATATTGGTGAGGCACATCTCTCGTTATCTAACCCGTATCTGCGCTTCTCGAACGCATCAGGTTACTCGACACACTGGTAGCAGTGGAGACCGCGAGATGGCTGAATTCATTCGGTCGAAAGCCATTGATTTCGGTCTTGATGAAAGCTCCATCAAAATGGATGAATTTGAGATGCTTGTCAACAAGCCAGAGACGCTCACTCTGGAGCTTCTTCACCAGTCTCAAGGAGTCGTCAACACTTCCGATTCGTTGGCCTTCTTCGATTTCATGGCAGAACACACAGTCCGTCAGGCTAAGCGTCAAGCGAAGGGAAAGAACACGACGATGCCGTACCCTGCCTTCCACTTGTACTCCAAGAATGGCACAGCTTCTGGCGAAGTCGTGTACGCACACTTTGGTTCCTCGGATGACTATGAAGCACTTGCCCGCAGCAATGTATCAGTGACCGGGAAAGTTGTGCTTGTGCGTATGGGTGGAGGGGTGTCGCTACCTGCTAAGATCGTCTTAGCATCCAAGTTCGGTGCAGTTGGCGTACTGACGTACAAGTAGGTGCCATTCCATTTGGATGAAAGCTTGCACTAACATGCAACCAATTTGCTTTTGAACAGTGATCCAGCTGATGACGGTTCCGCTCGTGGTCACACGGCACCGGATGGGCCATGGCGTCCCAGCACCGCTCCAGCATTTGGCAATGCCTACATGGGGGATGGCGATCCGACCATGCCAGAAGGATTCTCAATTCCACTGCCGAATGGAATCATTGCCGACCGCCTCTCTGTTGACGACGTTTACTCGACCAACAACACCTTTAACATCCTGCCGCCGATTGTCAGTATGCCTATCAGCGCTATGGTGGCCCAAGAGCTGCTAACCAAAATCCAAAGTGCCTCTGCCAACATATCGAGCATCAAACTGCTCAACCCTGCAGACGTGTTCGGTTCACGGTGGGAAGGTGGCGGCCTTAGCGCACAATATCAAATTGCTGCTGATGTCGTTGAGAATGGTGACTCCTTGGCAGCAGATGCATCATTGCAGTCATCGAAAGTTGTCGCCAAGATGACCAACCACAACAAGTATTCATTGACAACAACATGGAACGTTTTAATCACCCTCCATGGTTCTCGCGAACCGGATCGTCACGTTCTTGTAGGCGCTCCACGAGACTCGTTGAATGCTGGTGCTGCTGGCCCCGGATCGGGTAATGCCGTGCTACTGGAGATTTTGCGGGTCCTGGGGACCCTCTACACAAGTGGATGGCGCCCTTACCGCACGTTGGTACTGGCATCGTTTGGCGGTGAACAATTCGGCGCTGTTGGTAGTTCCAACTGGGTTGATCGCTTCTTCAGCCCCGACAGCCCCAGCACCGGACGCAATGTCGTGTACTTGCATCTAAATGACGTTGTGCGCGGTGCAGGCGCTCTTAGTTGCCAAGCCTCCGCCACGATCCGTAAGAACATCTATCTTATGACTGCTACCATTGCACAGCCAAAGAAGCAAGATTTCCCAGACGTTGATAGCTTCTTCTTCAACGCCTCAAGTCCTGCTACTTCAACCGGAAGCGCCAGCGGAGACGAAGATGATCTTGGCATGCTTCCTATCAATGCCACCTTTGCGAACAACGATCTTCCGGAAGGCATCGACGGCTCGGTGTTTGCGTACTGGCTCGCTGACGCCAACAAGAAAAACCCAAGCGATACTCCGTTGGAATTGCCACCTATGGATCGTTACTCTGAAGGACGGATCTCCCCTTTCCTCGGGCGATTAGGTATTCCGTCACTTGAACTTGGATTTGATGGCGGGTACTTCGGCGTCGGAGACACCAGCTATGATACCCCTGCGTGGGTCTCGCACTTTGCTGATCCACAGTTCGCGTTCCACCGAGCGGCCGCCGAGCTATACGGCAGCATTTTGGTATCCTTCACCGACGCACAATTCTTGCAGTATGACTTCACGGAGTTATCGCGAGAGCTGCGGCGTGGCGAAGCCATCGTGGAAGACGCTCTTAAACGCCAGGGTCTGGCCGAGTCAGTATCGCTTTCCCGCCTACACGATGCCACATCAGCCTTCGAAGCCGCTGCGATCAGCGTTAGCAACGAAATGACCTCCATCTCCAGCAATGAGTTCGACGTCAGCCGCATCAGGGGATGAACAATCGCCTACTACGCGCTCAGCGCGCTTTCCTGCTACCCTCAGGCCTCACATACATGCCTTGGGTGAAGACTGTACGATCTTTTCCACTGCGAGGCATCTTCTCATATCCGTCCCGTTGTCGCTAACTCTTGTACATTGTGTGCGTACGCTTGCAGGTGCTATATGGCATTTCTGAGTGGGATGACTATCGCGTGAGCCTCTTTCCGGGCGTCACGCAGGAGCTGAAGCGGGGTAATTCCATGACTGTGCGCCGGGAACTCGTGCGGCTTTGCCTCACCATTGAGGCTTCTACCGCCATCCTCATGGCTGCACCTGATGACGAATAATCCCCACTGCATACACCTACGCATCATTACAAGTTAAAACAATGCAACCAACATCTTAGGATGAACCTTGTATCCATGTGGGGCTTTCAAGCACGATTATTTCTTACCAGACACAGCGCGGTTCGTGCGGCAGCAGACATACTGACTCCCTTTTCCTTTTTGTTTCTATAAGACGTGCACCAAAACCACAGATTGCAGACAATCTTGACAACTCGCGTGAACTGGCATAAACCACTTTTTCATATTGCTTGGGTGTCTAACGTCGGTGCGGCCAGGAGATACTACCGCCAATATGGATGTCGATCCGTGCCATGTACTTAGTATTTGCTCGAGCGGTCAAGCACTGTGAATTTCATCGCGAGCAGCGTCTTAAGCGTCTCTTTGGCGATATTGATGTCATACTCCTTCTCATCATCAGTAAGGAACACGTACGGCACGAGGCATGGATGCTTCTTTGCGGCATCGTCGCGCTGTGGGCCATAAGTCCAACCCTCGTCCATACGCCCCTTTGCCCAGACCTCGTGTGCGTTCTCGGCTAGCAGATCCACCAGCCGCAATAGTCTCGGTGGCAGATCTACCGTAGTCGTGTCGATAGGCAACGGCCTGTATACTTCCACATTTCCTTCACCGTAAGACGTGAAGTACGGGGAATCGCCCATGAGACTATTGCGTCGGAAGCTCATGGCTTCACGTAACAGTGACGGCACGGGTTTGGCCGGTGCTGCAGGATCAGTGGCTGTTCCTAACTCCGCGAAATCAGCCGCATCGTTGGCGCGAGGACTTGTAGACTCTGAACCACCACTGATGAGAGAGTTGTTACTACCGCCTAGACCTTCAGCAATGTCGGACATTACCGATGTCGAGCGTGAAATCGATTCATGGAAGGAACCGCTATGTGAGCGTTGATGACTTGCCCTCGTGATGGTATAGTTCATGAAGACAATCGTTTTGATCGTCTCAATCGACGAGCGATAGTCAAAGGCCTGCTCCTCCACCGAAAGCAGCTTGTACGGAACGAGGTTTGGGTGCAGTTTCTTCTTGTCGTCGCGCTTAACGCCGTATTGCCAACCTTGTTTAATCCGCTCGAGAGCCCACATGTCGTGGCAGTTGCGGGCAAGAACATCACCAAGGTGTTCGAGGTGTCCCAACTCCACCTTGGATGTATCCACAGGCTTCGGACGGTAGTTATGCCCCTCCTTTTCTCGAGAAGGCATATCAATGAGGCACTTGCGGAAGCGATACATGACGTGAAGCGCCTCACGTCGAACCTCTGCTTGTGATACAAGCGCCTTACGCTTATCTTTGCGCAAGAATAAGTCGAGCATGCGGGAGATCTCATCAAAACGCAGGCTTGTGCGTCCGTCGGCGCGTACACTATCAAACAACAACCCGAGATGATAATCATCTACCATGTGATCTTTCGAGTAGTTCCAGAGTTTCGTAGCCCGGAGAAGACCCATCTTAAGTTCTTTCATCATCGTTCGGAACACGTGCACTGCCAGTCGTTTCCTCGGAATTCGTAGCTTTTCACCACCCATCAACTCGAGCACGCGTTCTTGTGGCGCACCATCATTGTCAGATTCATCGTCGAATGATCCCAACGACGAAATCGTACGCGGCGGTGCGAATGTGGTAGGCCCACCGTTAGCTTTTCCAGAAAAGTTTAAGCCGTGGCCACCAGCTTCAGCGTCAGTGGCTCCAAGGACAATACACTCCACTGACAATTTGCTGTGGTGAACAACTTTCAGCACCAGCCCATCACCGAGTAGCGAGTCCCCCTGAAGTCGAATAGTAATACCGATAGGAATCATCTCTTTGATCGTCTTATGGTCAAAGTTCTCCGACAGTCGAATGTGAGAGACTAGTTCACGGGAACCGTCGTCTTTACTACTGCCGGACCCGTTACCGCCGTTCGAAGAACCATTTCCATTGTGGGTTTTGCGGTCACCAAAATTGATACGGCGATCAAACTTCATCCCAAAACGCAACAGAGCGACAACACGCCACACTGCACCGCGGAAGAGCTTCCTAACACGTTGGCGCGTCTCTTCCTGGTCCACAAGGTTCGTGGAAATGAGTCGAACCTGTTGGCGTGGAATGAGGCGGATGACCCCATGGTTTTTAGGGACGACAACGGTTGGTGAACACGCGCTTACATAGCTGCGAATACGTGCAAGTACATCGTACTCGACGTCATCACCACTCGCCTCGTCATTCTTGGCGACTTCATAGTACTCCGATAAAATTGCAACAAACATGTTGACAAGGATCTGAAAACCAAGACCACAAAAGTACCGATGAAAATCGGTGCAATACGAGGGTTTGCCTGACGTAGTCGACCATAATCCATCTCGCCGGCAAGCATTTGGAAGCAGGTGCCATAAGACTTGCTGATAGTCGAATACTCTTCCAGTGCAAAGCCGAAGGCGTAACTACCCATCGCAGAGTACCCCATGAAGATGAGATTGAAGATGACAAGGAAACCCATAAGGTCGCGCATGGCCATGCCCAACACACGCCAGAGCAAATTTAAAGTTGAGTTCATGCGCAAAAACTTGAATACTTTGAGCAAGCTGATTGCAGATCCAAGTGAGGCGAGGTCCGAGAGCTGCTGGAACCCCGTCAGCAAATCTTGCGGACTCGCGTGGCTCAGCTCTTCTACGCCACGGCCCTCACGGAGTGCCTCTAGGTGGTCCGCAAAATTGCTGGAAGCCATATAGAAGTGAACCATGTAGCCCAGCATTGCTGCCAACACGGCTAAGTGCGTCAGCTCAAACAGATTCCACATATCCGAACCTAGATATGTGCTGACGCCCATCGTACTCATTTCAGTCGCCTCACCAATGCAGTACGTGATGAAAAACAGCAGCAACCCAACCCAGAGCAAAACGCGGACATCAAATGTGTCACGCAGCAAAGAGAGCGTGGTCTTCACTGCACCGAAGAACTTGTTAGCCGGTTGCTGGTCCTCAGCAGTAGTCTCGCTATCAACGATAGCAAATTGCTCGGTCTTCTCGTGCCCGATCACTCGGACGTGCGAGCTGTGGGCAAAATGGTCAAGGTGTCCGGACGGATCAACCGTGAAAACGTGCATTCCAATAGTAAAGACTCGGGTGATGGGGTTTAACAGCGTAAATTGTAGCGCCGCTGCACGCGTATGCTCAGAGAGGAACGCATCACGCTGGAGTTCTTCGACATTACCCAAGTCACACAGATCAACGGCGTAACCACCCGAACCGTAGGATGTCACAGGTGCGAAGAACAACCAATCAAGAACAGAGTTGTAAATCTCTGGCGAAAGCTCGCCAAGGTTATCTCTCCATTCGTAGACACGATCAGATCCGTTCTCACCGCGTAGAATCGCTCTTTGTTCAACCTCAGGGCTATAATAGGGATAACACGGCGAGTCCCATCCCTCATAGACACGGCATCGCTGTTTCTTGACGCGTACCTGGCGGAAGCCTACTCCTCCAACTCGGACCCATTGTGCCGTGACCCCTTCACGATCACACACTGTTTCCCGCACCTTGCCGGCAAACTCGTAGATGTCATCGAACGTCTTGATCTCGCACACGCCTTCCTCTCGACACGTGAGTGCACCGACCACATCATTCTGCTGAAAACTCTCCTCCACGGGCAACCACGACAACAGGGAGAAGAGTACTGTCAGGAACACAAAGTAGACCACCAATTCCTGGTAGAACTGCCGACGCTTGATCTCCTTGTACTCAGCCGACACGCCCACCAGATCCAGTTTCTTCTTCTCCATATGAATACCACGATACACGTGCATGGACTCATTGGAATCTTTCGTCCACATGGACAGGAAGCCTCTAGCTGCTCGTCTTGTCGTCACCACCTGCTGCGCCACCCCTGCAAACGACGAGTTACTGCGCTCCAGAGATGGCGTCGAGCTTTCTGAGCTGCCGTTGTCCGAGGACGAACTCTTGGAGGAGCGCAGATGAGAGCGA
The DNA here is from genome assembly GCA_011947355.1 of Phytophthora boehmeriae. Lineage (NCBI taxonomy): Eukaryota > Oomycota > Peronosporomycetes > Peronosporales > Peronosporaceae > Phytophthora > Phytophthora boehmeriae. The sequence continues at coordinate 40,794 of JAAVTJ010000250.1, read as the reverse complement.
ACCAGCGTCGCCATATTCCGGAGACTTGTCTGACGTTTGTTGCGTCTTGGACCTAAGCTTGACGCGCTACGAGGCGGCACATGGACCACGTCCTCCGCCTCTTCGTCAGACAGAGAGCTGGTCCTGATACTCACGCGATTTCGACGTCGTAGTGTGCCTACAACGATCCCCATGTTGGCACTGGCTGGCTTTGGTCCTCCAGACTCTCGTCGGCCGTTTGAGCTCGTGTTGCTGCCGCTGCCACTACCGCTGCGCAGTCTTCGAGGTGGCGCATGTGGCCGAGGTTTGTTCTTGGGCTTGAGGGGTGCTGGGGCCTTGTCATTGTCCGTAGGAGACGCTGTACCATTGCCGTTCACGATGGAGACATTGATGCTGAGCTTCTCGGACTCCGTTTGCGCTGAAACCGACGCGTTTAAAGCTGCGGAAGCTGTGACATTGACGTCGGAAGGAGGAGCTTCAGATGATGCAGAGCGTGCAGCTGTAGCACCGCCGGGAGCTGCGTCGTCCGCATCCATTGCTGCTGATCCCCTTGGCCTTGGAATGAAACGGCGACTGAATTTTCTGAGGAGCTTCAAAGAGTATCGATATTGTACCGATTTTGTCGTTCTGGATTGACCAATGAATTCGCGTAAACATGAACCTAAGGAAAACCGATATACTGGTTTGAAAGGTAAGAGGAACAATAGGTCGGTATGTTTATTAATGGGTTTTTCACAAGTCACAGATTTGAATCGAGGACGAGATGGCACAGCTTTAGCAAAGCATCTGGAAGACGAAGATTCATGGTATTGGGCATTGAACAGGTTTTTTCGAATCTGTATCAAAGCTCATGTGAATCTCGCCAAGTGCCTTACATCACCAAACGCACTTGCCATTCTCCAATTGAGCTCTGGTAGCAATGCATCCACTTCTGACCAATCATGGCGTGACTTCGACGTACCCGGTGACACTAGCCAGTTATGGCTCCACTGTTCGGGCCCGAGCCAACTCGGGGCACACACGCGCCACATCGCGCCTCCTTCATTCTCAGAAGAATCCTCCAATCGACGCACCACCAGCACGACGCTCGCTGCGCAAGACCATGGCGATCGTAGGCGCCACGACGCTCCTCCTGACTACGATGCTAGTGGCTGCAAGCGCCTACCAAGTCTCTGTCTATGAGGAGACGATGAGCGCGACCGCAATCCTCCGAGGATCTGATACTGCGCCTCCGTCTCAAGTCCACATGGCACTGGGGGAGAATCGACTGTTCAGTTGGATGGTGGAGATTTAGAGACGCGCGTTGGGGTCACGATCTCCTGGGCGACAGACAAGAAGACGACGAGCTCCAGTGTGCGCTACGGACTGTCCAAGGACGAGCTTTCGAGCGTGAACCAGGCAGAGGAAGCTCCTGAGCAGTACGACTTTTGCTCCTACACATCTCCGTGGTTCCACCACGTGACGATCCCAGGAGACAAGCTGCTGCCGGCTACGACGTATTACTGTTCGTTGAGTGAATGCTGCGGTGCTGTTTTATTGTAAAGTGCTGATGAGTGCGATGTTTAGATCAATGTGGTGATGATGCTGGCGGATGGAGTGACATCAACAGTTTCAAGACGGTTGTACCGGTTGGAAGCGAAGAATTGCTGACGTTTGGTGTGATTGGAGATCTCGGGTAAGGATGCTGCTTCTGTAGGATTTTGAGCTGTTTTTGTTGTTGCTAATGGAGCTGCATTGTGGGTTGTTGGATTAGTCAAACGGAATACTCCGAGCAGACTCTTCGCCACCTCTTAGCCGTTCCATCAATGAGCGCAATCCTTCATGCTGGCGATTTATCCTACGCGGACAGTGAGCAGTACCGGTGGGATCGATGGGGCAACTTAGTCGAGCCGCTAGCCGCCCGAGAGCATTTGTACGTACCACTTTGGAGATGTAGCTGCCAGCTGAATTAACGGTTCTGTTTACGCTGTAAATTGTTTAGTATGATCTCACCAGGTAATCACGAAGAGGAACTTCCTTGCCAGTCTGACGTGAGCAGGTTTGTTGCGTATCAAGTGCGCTTCCGCATGCCATATGAGCGCAAGAACAATCTACAGCGGCGCAACCTCTACTACGGATTCCGCGTTGGTCTCACGCACTTTATCATTCTGACACCTTACGTCGACTCGAGTCCGACGTCACTGCAGTACAAGTGGTTCGAGCAAGAGCTTCTGCGTGTCGACCGTAGCGTGACTCCTGGGTTGTTGTGATCATGCACGGGCCGTGGTACAACAGCAACACAGCACACCAAGGTATGGAGCCGCACATGGTCATGAAGAAGCACATGGAGGAGTTGTTCTATCACTACAAGGTGGATCTGGCGATCGCCGGGCACGTTCACGCGTATGAACGCAGCCACCCAGTGTACAAGGAGAAGCTGCAGGAGGACGGCACGGTCTACATAGTCTTGGGCGACGCAGGCAATCGGGAAGGATTGGCGCCCACTTATTTCGATCCACAGCCGGAATGGTCAGCCTTCCGTCAGGCTGACTACGGTTATTCGCTGCTCAATGTTCTCAACCGCACGCACGCGACCATGCAGTGGTATGAGGACCGAGCCGAGGGCGACTCAGTTCTCGCCGATACAGTGACGCTGACGACTACCAAGTTCCGTATGCGCAAACTACCAAAGAGCAGTGTATCCGTTGCAAACTAAGTCAAAAGTATCCTAATGAACAACTTCAACTAGTGTAGCCCTTTTGGTGATCGCGTGATTACGTCATCATGGATGTTTCTCGAAGGTAGCTCAAAATCTATTTCAGCCAATCGGAGTCATGCAGAGGGGAGATAGATCCTCCGCTTCAAGCCCCATAGTCAAATCGAAAGCTCCACGTGCCAAGAAGGACCAATAGCAATAACAGCAAGCATGACTGCGACAGTGAGTGTCAAGTGGGGCAAGCAGGTGTTCAACGACGTGGCGGTGGACAAATCTGCGCCCGTGGCCGTGTTCAAGGCGCAGCTGTACGCGCTGACGTCCGTGCCCGTGGAGCGTCAGAAGCTCATGTCGAAGGCGTGGAAGGGGATGCTCAAGGACGACGTGGACCTGTCGACGCTCGACAAGCTCGTGGACGGCGCTGGAGTGATGCTCATGGGCTCGGCGGAGGTGGTGCAGAAGCCGAAGGAGCCCATCGTCTTCATCGAAGACATGACGACCAAAGATATCGCGGCGACAGGCACCGTCTACCCCGCTGGGCTCGTGAATCTCGGCAATACGTGCTACATGAACGCCACACTGCAGTGTCTGAAGCCTGTGAAGGAGCTGCGCGCTGCGTTGAAGTCCCAGTCTGGCGGAGTGTCTGCGGACTTGGCCAATAACTTCACGACGGCGTTGAAGGACATGTACGGACAGCTGGAAGGCAGCATCGACAGCATCACCCCGGCGCTCTTTGTGTCCACTTTGAGACGCGCGTACCCTCAGTTTGCACAGCAGGCGCCGAGAAGTGGAGGATTCATGCAGCAAGACAGCGAAGAGTTTTTGTCGACTTTGTTTTCGACGCTGCAGCAGACGTTGACGCAACCTGCGGGCGGAGTGAAGTCTCTGGGACCGACCAACAACATGGTGGACGCCTTGTTTGGGCTGGAAATGGATGAGAAATTGGAGTGCACGGAGAGTGACATGGAGACGCCGGTGGTGAAGAAGGAGAAGGCGTTAAAGCTTGTCTGCAACATCACGATCGAGACGAACCACCTGTCCGACGGCATCAAGATTGTAAGTGGGGTGTTTTAGTCGTACTTGGATGATTGTGATATTGAGTGAGTCATTTAATATGGTTTTAACGGTGTAGGGATTGGAAGGCACGATCGAGAAGCACTCCGACGTGCTGGGTCGTAACGCGATCTGGAAGAAGACGATGCGGATAAACCGCCTGCCCAAGTACTTGTGCGTACAATTCATGCGATTTTACTGGAAAGCAACACCCGAGAGTCGTGACCACACCGGTGTGAAGTGCAAAATGTTGCGAGTAAGTGAAGATCTTATTCTGCTATGCTATATGAGCAGCTTGCTGATGATTCTACGCTTTGATGATATTTATTTACAGCCCATTAGTTTCCCTACGACTTTGGATATCTTTGATTTCTGCTCAGATGAGTTGAAGGCGACTATGAAGATCTCTCGCGACAGGTTTGTGATGACGAGTTTATGTAGCCTTCCGTGCCTTTTGGACGATGCTGAACGTGATATGATGTTGCGTGGGTGGGTATGTGATACATTCAGGAATGCCGAGAAAATTCTGAACGAGTTCAAGGATGTAAGATTACGATATTCTGGGGTTATGCTCGTTTGCAATGAATGGACTAATGCTCAATCGTTCAATTGTATGCGTTAACAGAAGCCTGCGGGTGAGGAGAAGAAGGATGACGCAGAAGAGAAGAAGGAGGCGGATGAGGACGATGCTATGGATGGTTTGTCGGCAGAAGACAAGGCAGCTTTGGAAACAGCCCGTGCGCTTTCAATGGGAGCGAAGTCACCAGGCATTGAGCTACCAATCGATTTCCAGGTAATGTTATGAGCAAGTTGATGCTTGTGTTATGATGCAACGTTGGTTGACTTATAATTGTATTTACATCTTGTGTACCCAGGGCAACTACGAGCTGTACGCAATTTTGACGCACAAGGGTCGTTCGGCCGACTCTGGTCACTACATGGCTTGGGTGCGCCACGAGGGAGGTATGTACAGCATTTCTGTATAGTTTCACACAGCTATGTAAATCAACACGCGGAGGCAGAAAGCTAACGTTACGTGTTCTGTGCAATTGCCAGATGACTGGTACTGCTATGATGATGACGATGTGTCGCCGTGCAAGACGGAAGATATCATGAAGCTCAAGGGCGGAGGCGACTGGCACATGGCATACCTTGCTTTTTACCGCGCCAAGAACTAAAATTCCGCTATCACTTCAACAAAATAGCGCTGGCAAGAAATTGCTGCATAGTGTTTCAGTGGAGCGAACAATGTAGACAGAAGGCACTTGCGTTTTTCATCCCTAGTGAAGGAATGCAGGAAGCGAAAGAGACAACTAAACACGAAGCGTTTTCTTTCTACCTGCTTGCTACATGAACGATGCTGTTTATGACGAACTGAACGAATTGACACACAACTGAAGGCAACGCGAGCATTTTATAAAGAACACTCCTTTACAATTTGAGTGCAAAGCGAAAATGAAAATAAACAAAACAGAAGGCAAAGGAGACCCGAGCACAAGCCTGTCGATGATCTGTCACCTGCAGACTCTGCGCCCCATACACTGCAGCGCCTTGTACTCCGACTGCTTGACCCCCTTCTTCTTACATCTCAATTCCTTCAGATCGCTGACCAGACGACGGAGACAAACTGGCCACTTTCCGGGGCTCAATGTCGCTCTTCACCGAATCCGACATGTACTCTTCGTCATCGTCTTCGTAGCTGTAGTCAGCGACCTTGTCAGCCGTGGTAAGCGTGTCAAGGCGCGGAGGGGAGATCTGAGAGGACGACTCGGACGTCATCGACGTAGCACCGGTGGATTTGCGGCGCATAACCGTCGGAGACGGCGGGGGCGTAACGCATGGCGAGTCTGAGTTCTTGGGGCTCATGACAGGGCTGCCAGGGCCAGGTGAGTTCAGCACATCTCCGCTGTTACTAGTCGGGGACATATCTGACTCCGTGTCATCGTCCTTAATCCCTTCCTTCGTTGCGAAGGGCGACTTGGAGTCCTTGTCGGTGGCCACCCAGATCCGAATGGTCTCCAGTCGACGCTGCGCACCTGGCAACTCCATGTTGTCGGCATCCTACTCATCAAAACAGCGATAGCAACACAGTTAGCCAACCACTCCACACTCAACCTTACAAAAGGCCAACTTACCGGACAGAACCACTCCATGCAGACTTCCAGATCCGTTCGGTCTGCCAATACGGGGTCAGCAGCTTCACAAGCGTCGCGCGCGTCTCCAGGTCCAAGTGCGGGATCTGAATTCCGCGTACTTCCAGCGTGTTGATGGGCAGTCCCAAGACGACCGACGTGATCCACTTGGCCAGGAAGTTGAACTTGTCCACCTGTCCACGACACACCGTCTTCAACAGCACCGTGAAGACCTCCTCCGGGACCTTGTTCTTGGAATCTTCCATCACTTTCCGCAGTGCAAAGTCCTCCCTCACATCCACCAGCAGCTTGGAGTCTTCAAAGCCGTGGATGCCCAACTGGTAGCAGCTCTCGCACAGGTGATAGTTGACGCACTTGAGCACGAGTACATGTTCCCCACGATGGGGTCCATGCCACAGCCGTCACAGAACGAGTCCTCGTTGATGTGGGACGGAGGGAACTTCAAGGCCGCCACTTTCTGGCCCAAAAAGCGCGTGGCGGCCGACACTTTGCTGCCGATGCCGCTGCTGCGCACTTGCGAGTCGGTGGGGAAGCCAATGAGCGACGTGGTGCTGTCCCTCTCCATGCTGAGCGGCTCCGACATGAGCCAGAAGCGCTTGTTGTTCTTCTGGATCTTGCGCTCGCCGTGGATCACGCGCTGGCGCTCGCCTTCGAAGACAGTCTGCTGCGGACCGAAGAACAGGTGCTGGTCCACGTGCTTGGCCTCCTCCTCGAGCTGCGCGTTCAGGTGCTGCGTGCTGATGACGGAGGGGCGCACGGCCGGCGCGTCGTCGCTGCCGTCGGACGGCACGCTGCGCCGCAGCACGTTCGGGAGCGAGAAGAGCGACATTGCCGCGGTCAATACGGGAAATGGCTAATGACTGGGCCTTGTGTTCAGGGAACGGGCCCTGATTTGTTACCGGTTTTCTCTGCTGTTTCAGATCGGGTGGAAAGTCGAGTGGCCGAGGGCTAGCGTATGGAATTACCACGTGATGGGCACGAATTAAGGAGGTATTTATAGACAAAGCTGGGGACATGTGTGTACAGTTTTCAAGTGGTTAGAACAGAGATGCTGCGACGAGACAAAGAGTTAGTGACGACTTGAACAGAAATTAGAGACATGGGTTCTCTTCGCGGCGTTGTACAGCGTCGAGCGTCTAGCAAAATGCTCTGTGGCACATGCGCCATGACTGCCGAACGCCATGTTGCCACGTTGCCTTCGCGTGAGCTTTCCGGCACGTTGCTGTGGGTATTTACATGTGGCCTCTTGGTAGAAGTAGGGAGAACGACCAGAAGTGTGTTACCACCGCTGGAGCCGTTACACACTGGCACTTGGTCCTGAGCTGTGCATCTGTTCGTCTCGCTCTAGTAGTACAGGTCACGTTGGTGCTCAAAGTAAGGTGCAACCAGGGTTAGCATGAGCGATCCCAACTGTCCGATAAAAAAACATACAAAGCCAAGTCAGTTTTGCGTAGCAACCACCGAAAAAGGTCAATAGTCGTCGGACCAGAACCAGATTTGAGACGGACACGTACCTGAAGGTATCCAATCGTCTGAAAGTCCCCAATAGCGGCAATTGGTGTCTGCAGGAGCCCCACAATGCCCCCGATGCAAAACGCAATCCCCGACAGAGCTCCGAAGTGCTGGAAACCGAAGCGATGCCCCAAATACGCGAACAGCAGCGGGTACATGATGGTCCGGAAGAAGGCGTAGGTGACGAAGCCAGCGACGATCCACGTGCTTGAAGAACTGCTCAGCAGTACTGTGAAGACCAGCGCCACCACGGTGCAAAACAGCGAAGAGTACGTGTATCCGCACGTCTCCAGTAAATAGCCCACGATGGGGATAAACACCACACTGCCCGGCAGTACGAATGCCAACTTCCCGAGCAAACTTGCGACTTCATTCTCTGGAAGGTTTTTCCATCGCAGCAATGCTGTGATACTGCCCAGGAAGAAGTTGCACCAGAGCGACAGGATGGAAAAGTAGAACGCGATGAGGAGGAACGGCTTGGACAGTACTTGGGTTCTGAACGACCGGTTGTGCAAATCTCCATCGAAGAAAACTCCACCGCTCGGCAGACGATTGCGCCTTCGGTGCTTCTCCAGCTCAGGTGTAGACATAAGCAATGAAGTTTCTTCATCCTTGAACACGGACGGTAGACGCATAGGTGAGAGCAATTCGTGTTGCTCACCAATTGCAGCGTCAACTTCAAACGGAGTGTCCGGTTCTGTAAGTACTGTGCCGATTAACGAGAGAAAAACCACGCCGGCGTACACCTCGAAGATTGTGGTCTTGGCCATCCCGAGGTTCATGTACGCGAGGTCAAACAGTGTGAAGACCAAGAAGCTCAACTGGAGGCCTCCCACGATAAAGCATGCGACCAGCGCCGTTGCCTCAGGAAACAAATTTGACATGTGGATGCCAGAGAGCTGAATTCCAGGGCCTGAAAACCCAACAAGCACCATGCCGGTGAGCAGCAGGTCCGGTCCTTCACCGTTTATCCTATCGTTAATTACCAAATACCACGTCAGACCCTTCAGCCATATTCAGCACAGCAGGTAAGCGCAAACTACCAAGCAACCACCCACCTGTAATGGGCATTGCCCATGAGTAGTGCGCCAATAATTAACAGTACCAACGAGACGGCCTTCGTAACTCGAGGTCCAAACCTGCCGGCACGAATTCAAACAAGCGACGCAGCACACGAGTTCGTGAGTCGCGTGGTGGATTGGAAGATCATTGTTCCTCGCATACTTGTCGAACACAAGACCAAGCAGTAGGTTGGATGTCATACTGCTTGACCCAGCCATGGTGAAGGCATACTGTAGACGGTCACTCTGGGCCTGGCATCCTGCAATATTCAAATTCAACCCAACGATTGCCAACATTGTCAATCGGATCCTTCTTCCACCAATACACAGTAATGTATCTATCCCTCACTTGCTTCCCCGTCTCGCAGAACTCATTGTAAACCCTTTCCTTCTCCAACATCGGCACTAACGAGGTCCTAGTCGCACATGCAACACCATTACAATCCACAGTAGTTAGACATTATTCTGACCACAGCGCAAGAGAGCAGAGTAAAATTCTCTTACCAGCCGAAGATGATGCCTGCGCCTAAGAAGCACTGGAAGATCGCAAACGCCACATAGAGATAGCGGTACGGGTGTCTGCCCGTGTCCATCCACGTCGCGTCTGTCGCTGCCATCGCCTCTCCTTGCAGTACGTCGACAAGACTTCGCCTGATGAAAAATGATAGACAGATCGTAGCAAGAGGTGGATGACGCACCGTATTGGCCATAAACAGACCGAATGTACCATATCGCAGGTACAATTGAGCTGCTGGCAGACCAATGGAGACGACACTGACGTCGCCACAGGAGACGCGCGCCGCGACGCTCGTGGAGTTGCTACGACGTCTGCAACACCGTCATGACCACGACGTGACTGCTGATGTTAGTGGAGAACCGAAGAACTCGCTCACAATTCACCTCCTGGGCGCTGACCATTGCGAAGGCAATACTGGACAAGAGACGTTTGAGGTTTTCAAGCGCTTTTCGCAGTATGTGGCGACAGAGACATACGTGACTGCGTTGCACTTGGTGCTGGTGGGCCCCAATATCTCCAGCAAACTTCACTTGACTCGAGTCTCCAAGACTTGCACTGCCAATGATGAGTCGAACGGCAGGACGTGTCAGGTGGAGGCCAGCTACTTCGTGGGGGACTTCGAGGACTACTTTGCAGACAAAACCCTGTACTGCAAGCCGGACTTGGTGGTGTGCTTCAACGCTGGTATCTGGGGCTATGACCAATGGCTCCCAGCTATTCGCCTTGTGCTGAACGAAGTACGCGTTCCGTTGTTGGTCACTTCGTACAATGCAAACGAAGCTGGAGATGACGAAGATGTGCTGGACGAACTCAACCCGGCAATTTGGCTCTGGCGTGCGGAGAAGAACCCGCGGGGTGCTTGTACACCGCGTGCTACGAACAATGAGGATGGGTCAGTGCTGAAGGAGAATGATTACTGGATGTGCCTTAGTGGAAGACCGCAGTGATCTCGGCACCAAATACCACAAGAAGAGCTCTTAACTGGGTAAAACGTTGACAATCACAAAAGGATCCGGAGGGAACCTACCTGTTTGTCTCTTATACTCTAGCGGGTTGGTTTAATCCTCGAGATGCAGCTCCACAGGGACGCACGGACCACTGCCCATTAGTCGACGCAAACGCAACTCGCCTTGCAACTCGGATACCTGGGGAAGCAGGACTTGTGTTCATCAGCAACCTGCTCCCACGATTTCTCAGGCAACACAAGCGTGCAAAATGTGCCAGATGCATGACGCATTCGGATATTCTTGATCATCTCTTCACAGTTCTTGCCCCCACCATGTGCCGTCGCTTCACGTTTGGTGCCAAATGACAGCACAGTAGCGTCTTGGAAACTCTCTTGGGCTGCGTCTTCTTCATTGACCGCGCTGGCCATTGGCAATGGTGGAGATCGCGGCACTGGGACGTGAAGATACTGCTCCTTCTTGTTATTGCTCAATTCTGTGAACATGACACCAAAATTGAGAGGCTCTGGAGGGGCTGGAGGGGCGTTAAACGTGTGCGCTGTAGTGGTACGTGCGACAGCTTCTCTAGCACTTAAAGCTGGCAAATCCATACAAAGTATCTGGCGAGTCATTGCGAATGACGGATCACTACCCAGCGCTGCTTGGACGTTGGTTGGGTCTGCGATTTGAAAGGCACTAAAGAGCTGCTCCAGTGATTCCAGCACCTTAACGCGTGTCTGGCTCATGTACTCAACAGCTTGAAACTGTAATTTAGCAGCCTCTGACTCAACTGTAGAGTCTGTATCATGACCACGCTTTTGTTTCTTGTGCTCCGCTTCTTCCTCCGAGTCGCTGTCGTCGTCATCGGCGTCTTCCATGGGATTTTTACGCACAAGAGTCGGGAAACAAGCTCGCACATCTTGTAAGAATCTCACAGCCATCTCACCGACGTCCAGCACCTGAACACTTGGCGTTTGAGTTGTAACATTGGAAACTGAAGTTTGCTGGGGAATGGACAAGGGGAGCACTAACAGACGACGTTTGCCGTCGTGTTTGACACGTCCGCCCAGACACATGAGCTGTCGGGAGTTGTGCACACGTCCAGCCACCACCAAGTACTCGTCAAAGGGCAATTGGTCCTTCGTAGCGACATCCACTAGCGCTAACGCGTCGGCAGTGACCTCCTCGAACACGAACATCTTCAAACTGAAAAATAATTTCTTTAGTATGACTGAAAATGAATGAAATTTTTAATATTTAAATATACAGTATTTTTGGAGGACAAACGGAGACGCAAGTTGTGTCGTCGGTAGGAACGTAATGCGCCAGACTTCCTTTTACTTTCTTCTCTATCGATAGGAGAAGTCTAGCCAAGAAACTTTCTGTTGGGGAAAATGCAATATCGAAATGGAAAACTCAAATAATTCTAACCATGTCTAAAAAATGATACGGTTGCTGTCATGGCATCGATCACCTCCCTCTCCTTTCTTCTTTCTCGGCGGCAATGCGTCCTTCGTTACTATCTACAGGCGAAGCACCGCAATCTGTTTAAATATGAATGTCGGCTGGCAGCACCGATGGCTTGAGGATCTCTTCGACGAGGAAGTCCAGCGGGAACTCCACGAGATGTCCACGGATCTCAGAGAGCTGTCCACGAGCACGGGTCTCATCCTCTTTACGAACTGTGGCAGCCGTCTGCACGTGGCTGATTTGGCAGTCGGCGGGATTTTCGGCACCCGGTTCATCCTCATCTTCTTCGGTAAGAAGACCGTCTCGGGTAGCGGCGTGGTAGCTGCCCCGTCCTTCCTCGAGTACCGGATCATCGCTGTGCAGCTGAATATCATCGTCTGGGTCGAAGTATTCGGCGTTGAAGCGCGAACGACGACCGAAGTCCAACACGTCCATCGTAGAGTACCAACGCTTAAGCGATGCACGGATACCATGGCCACCGCCATAGTCACTGCCCGCATCGCTGGAGTCGTCATCGGTGTCCGGATGTCGACTGCCGGTGTGGCTGAATAGTCCGATGAAACTCCCTCGAGCACTTCGGTTGTGAGCGCGATTTCTTCCAGCGCCCGCACCACCTACTGTAGATGCAGCGCGCGCTGCGCACGGAGCGTGCTCCCTTGCGTGCGCATTTAACGATGGACTCTCCGGTGTCTGATGGAAGCCTGAGACCATCGGCGAGTTCGGGTACGACATGGTATCTCCTGCCACAGGCACCGACGACGTGGTATTACCTGCCAGTACAGGGTCGTTGGGCATCGACGACGAACTATGCAAACGACGAGGGTGGTTTGTACCTCCGACGCTATAACTGCCTGCGATGCCACCATTAGAATCCAGCTGGCTGAAATTTGTTGGTGTCATACTCATGGAATTGGAGCGGCTGAAATCGCCCTGCTGAAGCCTTCGCCAAATCGAGTAAAAGCGACCGTGCTCCTCGTCGTCGCTAGCAATGCTGAATGAACTATCCCGTGGGTCAGGACGTGGCGGTAGCAACCCTTTCTTCACCCAGCGCCGGCGACGCACTTGAGCCATTAGTCGATCCGCTACAAGATGTTGAAGTTTTTCGCGCTTCCGGTAGTCTGTCTTCATTGTGCGGATCTCCTGGAAAATAGAAAAGTTACGCGCGTAGCACCAACCATCATGGTCCATGGAGAACAGGTGTTTCTTCTTCTTGTCCTTGTAATTGTCCACTTCGAAATCCCTCAGGTCGACGCGATCCGCAGCAATGGGCACGCCGTTGACATCTGTCCAGGGAGCGTAATCTCCATCCTTCAGATTCTGCGCGTCCCAGACGTGAGATCGGCCAGGCACTTTTAGCACATTCAATCGCTGATTTTCGTAAATTTGTGTGACATCAATGCTTTGGAAGCTCGCAAATGCACGCATGCGGTTTGATGGTGCACAGTCAAACACAGTTTCGAAAATCTTCGTGTTGCCGGCTGCGGTTGACTTCACAGTCTGCCATGTGCGTTCTGATGTTGGATCCACGATGGACAAATCGTCATCACTTAGGCCCAAGTGTTCGCGGAACAATTGCATGCGTAATTTGCTGGCTGCAACACCCCGTCGATATGGCTTTTCGTTAGCAACACCGTCCTCAAACTGCATATCCTCAATCACGAGGGCGATTTCCGAATCGCGATCACCGTTCATACTGCGGTCGTTGATATTCGCACTGCCGATGATCGCGCACCTATCATCCGCAATCATAAGCTTGCTATGAATGTAAATCTGCTCGGTCGCTACACATCCATTAGGCATGATGCCATATTTGCGGAGCCCAAAAAGGCCACGTATTGCTCGGGATTGTTCGTCACACCCTTCAGCGCTTCGAACAAGCTATACCTGCCACGGCATATCGTGGCAAACTGCCAGTGCATGACAGCGTGAAGGTTCGTCAGCTCTTGACTGCGAATGTTACCTTCAAAAGCCGGCAGCAGCGGCATCACCACGTATACTCGGAAGACCTCGTCGCGCTGCACAGCGCGTTCAATACGGTCCACCAATGCTTGCAAGATTCGATTCCGCACAATTCCATTGCCATCCATACCGGAAATGAAGAACTGGTTCTCGATGTACAGAAAGTGCTTCGAATTCGCAATGACATCCATGTATGCAGCCTGAATACTTGATTCCGTAGGCACACCCGCAGACCACATCGACACCGAGCGACACACTTGAATGTTACAGATATTTGCGTTCGGGTGGAATACTTGCAAAATAGATTCTCCCCGTTGGGCACGCAGCACCTCGCCATCGGTTAATGCGCTGCCTGTTGGAGTACTCGCCATCGGGAGGCGAGTTGGGTTTGAAGGGTTCAATGGAAGCAACGTTGTAGGTGGCCACTGTGGTCCCGTAGCAGTACAAGGGTACATCGGGTTTAAGGATTGCACGACTTGGAAAGGCTCCATGCTCATCGAGTCCTCACGAACAAGCGGAATGGTTGTTCGAGTGGAGCCATCGCGCGCTTCATCCAGATCCGACGATGGAAACTGCAGCGTCCATCCATTAAAATCCATTGGCACAAGGCACTTCGGTAGAAATTTGAACCGCCGTGAGCGAAAGCAAATGCACCAGCCTGTTCGAAGCTGGTAGTCGTTCTTTGAACACACAAAATTCCACCGCTGGATAAAATGGTATGCCACATCCTGAACGGGTGGGCCAGAGATACTGCAATGTACATCATGCCAAGGCATCCGTGGCTGCGAAGATCGATCAATCAGGTCCTCGAATGGCTTGTTCACGCGTACGAAATCCTTGATAATCGGATTTGAGTAATCTTTTCCGCTCCAAACTGGGTCGTCTCCGGGGTCGCTAATAGGATGACCATGGTGATCGTATCGGCCGAAGCACAGGTCCAGCCCACCCACAAATGCAAGTGACTGATCAATACAGACGATTTTCTCGTGATGAGACCAGAATCCCAGACTTTGAATCTGAAAAATCGGATCACGAAGTACACGTATGTTGGGGTGGAGCATCAGACTACGCTTCGTGTAGGCACTATTCAGTGTAAGTGCCAGCTTCACCTCCCGATAGATAAGCACGTAAATCTTGACGCCAGCCTCAGCCTTCTTCATCAGCAGCTGACGCAGCATGGTCTTATTTACTTGCTGACCATCAGGGTCTTCATCGGCCTCCCGTGGAGGTAATTTCCGGTTCGGACGTAGCAGAAATAAGTCTGGGCACACCCACCAGCCAGCGATCAAGATCTCATACTTGGCTTTTAAAATCGCGTAATACATCGCCTCATACGTGTTTTCGGCATCCACATGCCAGCTAACAGCACTTGGAGGAGAAGGTGGTGCCTCGAATGAGTCTTCTGATTGCGTGCTGCTGTCAACGCGCGTGGATCCAGGTGCCAAATTTCCAGTGCCCATTCGAGACGCTGCTTCCGCTTCCAGCTTAGCAACTGAATTCAACACTTGGTTCATTGGAGTACCACTGGAACTCCCAACACTAACGGGCAGTTGAGCTGCCCTCGCTTTTGCTGCAACCGCTGCGCAATCTTCACCAGCCAGATCATCAATAGTGCTATTGTGTTGCGGCGCAAACGAATTAAATCGAGTCGAAGTGTCTTGTCGCTTGAGTTTCTGCAAACGACGAACACAACGATACCAATGGTCTCGTCTAACGTGTGGATGCCACACGCCGAGATACGTGACGAAATAATTGGCTAGGAAACCTGCGACTGGCGCAATAATACCACCTGAAAACAAAAACAGCACGTAGTAAACGTACGACCGCCACGTGACTGGTGCAATGCGAACAGAGATTGCGCATAAACTGTCGGCATTATTGAAACTCTGCACATCGATGTCCGTGTCAACACCTTCCAGCGTCAGATTCCCGACATTGGGCACGGAATAGTTCATGCCGCTATCATAAAACAGATCACGGTCCGCATCGATCGGTTTTACCACACTTATTATCGTACCCGACCCAACTGCACTTGTGATCACATTCAGACTGTTGCCCATGCTGTCACTTTGCCAAAAGTAGCCGAGATTTGCCGTCATAGAGTTTGCCGACGGAACTTGCAACTGCGAGACTACCGCGTTGCTTTCATCGCTTTCGACGTAGACCGTGACACCGTCGGGAATAGTGAAGTAGTATCCGCAGTACTGGACATCACTAGAATTTTGAGACCATTTTTCGTATCCCGTCGCGCTCGTGATCGGAACGCCTAGATCTCTATCAAACGTTACGTCTTCAAAGTCGTAAATGGAGTTGGAGAGACGCATGATGCCGTAGCAAACCAGCATGAGTGCTACAAAGGCCGTAAGACGAGAGTAGTAATGCCCCGTATCGATTTCGATATTGCCAGCCTTACTGCCCACCACCAACCCACTAGGCATCCAGCTCACTCCTTGACGGTAACTTCCCTTTTTCGCGGTGAAGGTTTTGTCAAACAGGAATACTTCACTGGGTTCACGGTCCGTCCGATTCCGGTATGCAGCGAAGCACGATGGTTTCAGCACAACCCATCGGCGAATTACACCAAGTCGGTGCTGGAAGAACTTGTACACAAAGCCCGCAAAAAATATGATACCCGCCAAAACAGCCAGCCCAAGAAACACGCCCGCCGTGTTGAGTTTCGTGGATACCTCTTTCGTGCCCGATTCGGAGTTCACAAGCTCTTTTGGGGTGAGAAGAACGTCGGGAGACTCGTCACGATAACAAGACAGACTGGGAAAATGAAGCCCACAATGGCCGAAACAAACGCGATGCGCATCCACGCGCGATACAAATGCCGATACAGCGCTTCAATGGTGCGATTGAAACACGTGTACAAAGGCAGTTGAAAGGGTCCGTTAATGCGCATGTGCACATATCCCTCTTTCAGCGAGGGACCAAATCGCAACATCGCGCGTGACGGGCTCACCTCCAGGAATGCCAACAATGGCTCCGAATTCCGCAAGTCTCTGTCCTTCAGCAGAGCGCGAATATAGTCCTGTACCACATAGACATCCAGCACGCGCTTCTCCGCTCTCTTCTCGCGCCAAATTGTCCAGGGTAGATGTACGCCACGTACAAATTTCCGCCGGTGGAGCAAACAGTAGATATGCAGGTTCAGCTGCAGCCTCAACAACTGCTTCTGGCCAAAGTAAATCTCCCAATCTGACGTGCCCCAGCGCACTCGTCCAACAAACACACAGCACGGGATGACTCCCGAGCGAGTGACCGTGGCGCGGTTCACTGAGAAATCAATCGAGTGCTCCATGACCTCCTCTTCCTCCTCTGACAAATCTGCGTCATCGTCGTTCATAATCGTCATCTCTCCGTCGTTCGGGTCGCTCAAGATGTCGCTGTCTGCACACTCTTCTTCGAACGTGCCGGCGTTCAGTTCTCCTCCAGTCACGTCGCTCGATCTGTAGCTGGTGATACTGGCGACACTGCCCAGTCCTGAGGTTGTTACGCTTGGTGGCTGTCTGGCTGTGCCGTGGCCGCTACTGATACTACTTCCGGCCGCGGTCTCTACTCTAATGTCGTCGTCGCCAGGCATCCCATGAAGGCGCTGGGAGAACGCCACAGTGCTCGCTTTTGAATCTGCTTTTTAAAAATAAAATAAAACAATTGAGAAGGTAAATTAGGCTAAGAAAAACAGTTATAGAATCGAGAATGAAAAACGATTGCGCACCGCCACGGATGCTACAGGTCCGCCGTTAAGGAACAGCAGGGATGAGCAGGGCCGAGAGACGTCCGTACTGCCGCTCTGATGAACGGAATGGGTCTCTACCAGGCAGAAGCGAAGGAAGCACGAGGGCGAGTGGCGGACTGCCTTCCTCCTTTCGGTTGGTTTTTGTATGGGGCAAGAGGTCGAGGCGGATTACGAGGGATATCCACGATTAAGCATACTGTATTATATTCTATTTCGCAGGATTATCTGTAGAACCACATGCCTCGTACAAAGCGAAGGATGACGACGGCGAAAAGCCTGTGGAAACGCATAAATGGAGTCGGTTTTGCTGAGCGATTCGGGGTAAAATGGGTTAACGACGGGCCAGAGGGAGGCGGTTGACGCCAGAAGGCGGACCGCAGATGGACAGCAAGCAGATGCCCAAGAGCAAAACGTAACGTTGGAGAACGAGTCATCCCTGCTCAAAGCTCACCTTCCAGCCGACGTGCTATTAAACTGTGTAATGCCCAGACTCTGAGACTCTGAGCTTGGAGCACCGCCCCAAGGTCCATGGCCTTTTGCGCCAATAGCTTCAACAAGCGGCGACGTCAATCCCGCGATCCGTTGTCTGTTCCTTCCCGCGTTAGCACGTCGATCGTCTCGATCCCATTGCGGCTTTTTGTCGAGTTGTGGACATCGGCTACGATGACACACACACACATCACCTAATTTCGCGACGACGCGGTCAAACTACCGAGACGTTGTGGCTGGCAAGGGTTGCGCTGCAAGGGCAACAACACCTCGCTCGCTTTAGTGCCGTCTGTGGCAGCAAACTTTGGAAAGCTGATCTGATGGTCGACCAGGAACTGGTCCAAAGACCGCGTGTCAAAAAGTTGCACATGACGTTGTCGACAACTTGCCGTCGTTGATTTATCGGAGACCTTGCAAATTTGCTGCCCTGGGCTAGAGACCAAGCATGAATAGGTTGTATCGTAAGGGCCAGCTCTACGACGTAGACGATCTATTTGGCGACTCCTGCTATACTTCATCCTTAGCTCATTGCAATCAAAATGGCTGGTGCAGTTTGAAGCTCAGTCACGGGGACGGCTCGAAGACGACCTTGTCCTTCAGCAGCCTCTCGATCTCCTGAGGCGATCGCTCCAGTACGTCCTGCAGCACCTGGCGTGTGTCCTCTCCAAGCTTCCGACCAGCAAATTGCGTTTCTCCAGGCGTAGACTTCAACTTAGGCATGATCGCAGGCAGCTTGAGCGTCCGCGTTGAGTCTCCATCGGGAATCGTCACCTCTTCGAACAGTTCTCGGTGCAGATAGTGTGGGTCTTTGACCATGTCTTCTACCGAATAAACGAGCCCCACCGGCACTGTTGCGCGCTCCATTGTTTCAACCACGGTCTCCAACGTCTGCGTAGCAGTCCAGGACACTAAAACTGCGTCAATCACATCTTGATGTACCACACGGTCGCCATTCGTGCGGTATTTGCTGTCCGTCGCCATGTCCTCGCGGCCAATTGCATTCATGAGCTTTACAAAGAGCCCGTCGGTGTTGGCAGCGAGTACGACATACTTGCCGTCCTTGGTAATGTACGTGTTCGAAGGCACGATGCCCGTAATCGTGGAGCCTGAGCATTCACGGATACTGCCGGAGTAATCGTACTCTGGCACCACAGCTTCCATCAGATTAAACATGGATTCGTAGATGGCCACGTCCACAACTTGTCCTTTGCCGATCAGTCCAGCAGCCGTTGCTCTCTCGCGACCGAGTAGAGCGATCACGATGCCAAGTGCAGCATGGATACCTGCGACGGTATCGCCAACGCTGAGGTTCGGGCGAGCAGGTGGACGATCCGGGAAGCCATTGACATAACGGAACCCACCCATGGCCTCACACACCGATGCAAATCCAGGTCGTGAAGAGTACGGTCCGTCTTGTCCGAACCCGGACACCCTAGCGTACACCAGCTCCGGGTTCGTCTTCTCAAAATGGTCCGGTCCCAACCCCCACTTTTCCATACGTCCAGGCTTAAAATTTTCAATGAACACATCGCTCTGTGTGATGAGCTCCTTGATCAGCGCGCGCCCTTCATCTTTCTTCATGTCGATAGAAATTGAGCGCTTGTTGCGTCCAAGGGAGTACCACCACAACGACGTCTTGGTCGAGTCCAGTTCGCGATAGTCGCGCACTTGGTCGCCAGTCGGGGACTCCACTTTGATGACATCGGCGCCAAAGTAGCTCAGGATCGTACCAGCAAAAGGGCCGGCAATCAAATGACCGCATTCCACGACGCGGATGCCCTTCAGAGGCAACGGACGGTCCTTCTCTTTGATGGATATGCATCACCAGTGGTGATTGTGGTCACGCAACGCTGAGACTGAGTCTGCAGACACTTGGAACGTCCTGTAGTCGGCGCAGAGGCTCGTGAGAGTGCGCGGGGTATCTGAAGACGCATTTGTAGCAATGAGAGAGCGAGAGACGCGCCCGGCACAAGACAAAGTGACCCCACGCGGCTGATTCTGAAGTGATTGACACACGCAAACAGTTAGAGCAGACTTCAACCCTGGGTAAAGTGATTGACTTCATGTGACCGATTATGAAAGGGTGGCCCGAGGATCATGGCAGTATGGCTGGTGCTTGGAGCAGGTAGTAGCTGTGCACACGTCGATCAAGGGCAGTGAATAACTAATTAGTATAGATAGACGAGTTGAGAGTCATTGCAGAGCAATGTACCTGATGTTCCTGGAGTCTGTGAGACAGAGGAAGGTGCGTCTGGTGGACGTGGAGCTGCTGCTTGGCTCATTGGCGTCGGCGCATCGCTGTAGCTCCAGGAGGCTGCATAAGCATAATAAAACGAGAGTGAATATCAATTGCACAGTCTCGGGCTGAGTGGTAGCGTACCGCTTAATGCTGAAGGTGGGGGCGGCACTAGAAATGGCAGGAAGCACCAAGAAGCAGCTCCACGTCGGCTGCTCGTCGGTCGCCGGGCTAACTCCTGCTTTCCGCTTGCGTCTGCGGTCGATACGCTCTTCTTCCAGTATTGCGGTTAGCGCATAGCCGTAGATGATGTGTGCTTGTTCGCTGGAATCGCTCGAGATGCGAACGTTGTTCACGACTTGCCAATTAATGAGTCCGCGTTCGGTCACTAGATCTTGCAGCACCTGCGAACAATCCAGGAACATTTGCTTTCGTAAGAATGGATGTATCGTGCGGTCCAAGCAGTTGGTGAGCAACTCCACCTCTTGGCTCCCTGTCGTCAAGTACACAGAATCCATCGTGGCCCGATGCTCCTACTATCGGTAAGTCCAATATCAAAGTGAGGATAACACAGCAACGATTTTGAACGGATTGGTTAGCAAACTAACTTGAGAAAATGATCCAGAAACTAGAGTTGGCAACATGCTTGGGAACAACCGATGCGTGGCCTGCTCGTAGGAGACTTTAATGATGAGCTTCTCGCGGAAAAGCTCGAAGAGAGGTTTGTGCTGCAGTTCCCCGACAACAAACGACAACGTTGCGTTCTTGTAGTGATCACTGTTCACCGAGAGGTTATAAATCACGTCCTCCAACAGCACCGCCTTCCCTGCAAACGTGCCTACCAAAGCAACGCACATTCGAGTTTAATCAGTCAAAAGTGGTCGACGTAGAATCCCGGTAAATGTACAGTGGCTGGTGGCTCGGTGCTTACCATGAGTCATTTTGATGTGCGAAAAGTGCACATGAAAGTGATAGTATGTTGGTTGATAATGGATATACAGCCGCAGAGAACTTGCAGCCACTCCAAACTTCATCTTTAGCACCTTGAGACTTGCATCGCTAGCCGCAATAACAATTAATAACCGTGAGCGCAGTTTATAAATCAAGCTACATCATTATCACGAACCGAATGTTGCGCAGCAGCGTCAAGTGAGATCCCGTAAGGTCTCGAAGTGATCGAAGCGAGCGATCGTGTACAATCGCGAGGCAATACAGCGACTCCAACTGCAACAACACATAATAACAAGCGTTGTAGTAGTAATTCACCAGCAAGTTAGAGGCCAAGTAGCAAGAACCTACATTGGACTGGTCAGACCACTTGAAATCGGGCAGTAGAATGAATCCATCGCGAAGATCCGAGTCTTCGAAGATAATCCGCTCCGTCTCGCTCTTGCTGTAAAGCCCAAAGCAGGTTAATTTTCCTACGTGCTCACCACTGCACACCGGCAAAATGACATGCATCATCCTTACTGTTCAAGAATGTTGTACACCCACTCAAGGCTTTCCGTAGGGATGCTGCCGATGAAAGGCTTTGTGATTGTCCAAAACGTCTCCTTGGTCTCCACCACCATGTGGAAATGTTGGTCCGTGTGCTTGAGCACGTGCTTCTCCGTCGCGGGGAAAATGATATTAACCTGCTCAGAGCTCATGAGAAGTTATTTCGCCACAGTCATGACGCTCTCTTGTCCTACCTTGTACGGTTTGATATCGCGGGACACGTCTCCTTGGTACGTGCTGTAGATGTCGTTGATCAAGATCTCGTGCAGCGACAGTTTGTTCAGCAGTGCATCCAGGCCACTCGTGTCCATGGCCGCTGTTTGAATAATCAACACAGCGTTCCTCTTTGAAGGTCACTGTGAAAGTTGCCTAGTATCGTCAACTCCGTGTCGGTTCTCTTTAGAACTTTTTCCAGGCGGAAGTCCCGAAGCCGCTTGGATCCGATCCCTGCATACGCCTGACGCCAGGCGAACAAGGCGCACAGTACTACGATAACCAGAGCTACATGGACGCGCAAGGTATCAGCCTGCACCGAATTATCTCCGAAATTCATCTTTTCTCCGTTCATTTCACTCGACTAGTCGAGTGTCGATCTGGCTATGGCTGCTGAATTTGGGCGAGAAGAAAAACGGTGGCGAAACAAAATTCTGTTACCCTGTTAAGAATCACAATACATCAAGAGCAGCAGCAACTGGATCAGCAAAAGGCAGTATTCAATGTTAATTCACTGATTAAGAACAGCACATTAGGGGATAGCATCACTCGACACCGGCGTTGACGACAGTGGTGGGGCAAGATGCTCCCAGATCTTGCGGAGGTCCGTGTAGTGGTTCTCGATAAAGCGGCGACCCTCGCTCTCAACCACGTCGCCGTTGGTGTCCACAAACACAAGCGTGGGGATCTTCTTGACCTCGTACCGCTTCCAGAGGTCCTGCACGACCTCACGCCGTCGGAACGGCACTGCGAGGAACGGCGTCTGCAGCAGCGCGTCGTGGAAGGCCAGCGGACTGCGGTCCAGAGACAGCATGACCACGTCCAGCTGGTCCTTCATGGACATTGACTTGTAGGCGTTCAGCGTCATGTTGCGGTACACTGTTGCCAACACGGGCGTGAACGCTTGGCACGGGTGGCACGTGCTGGCAGTGAAGTACAACCCCACGACGGTCTTGTCGGCAAGAGCTTCCTCGGTGGGCGTCTCGCCTCGTCGGGACACCAACGTGCTGCCCAAGAGCTTCTCCAGTAGCGTCATGTTCTGTGTGGATGATTCTCTCGACTTGAACTTGCGCAGCAGAACGTGAGATCGAGAATGCGAGCAGATGCTGTGCCCGTTTCGTTTTCCGACGGTGGAGGTGTCCGGTAACGGCAATTTTCCGCCGTTGGAGGCTTCAAGGGGATGGTTTTTTGAATGGCTGTCGACGATTGGGCGAAAACGACTGCTTTATAGCCTATGAATGTAGCACAGTAATCAGCAAGCTTCAACTATTAATACTAGCTGCAGTGAAAATTACATGTGTTTGGCATGACGTGCCCAGATTCAGACAGGAGCGTCGAGTGCAGTAGCGGATTACTATTGAAATCCCAAGCTATTATTTAACGGTCGGCCTGGACGCCGTGGACAGTGACGCTTAGTTCGCACCCCTTGGCAGCTCCTGCAACGTGAGACGCGAAGCTTTCCTCGCTCACTGGGCTTGTAAGTATTTGGAGGCTGTTCACATGAACGACGTAACACAGTTCAACCAAGGTTGAACTGTGTTTTTTTTTGGTAAACCAAGCACCGCAGGACTTTTCAGGAAATTGACGAAGCAGTCAGCCTGAAAGGTAAGGCCTGTTTTAGCTCGCGCAAATTGAATAAACCGCACTACCCCTTCTCTGTGGTCAACGAACACAAGGTCGTATCCGCCCCATTTCCTCTTGGTTGAAGCCAACCACAGCGGGCTATCAACGTTAATTTGAATCGTCGGCTCGTCCGGATCAAAAACTATCGCTTCTGAGCGCTTCCAGAGACTATTCTGGCAAGCTTGGCCTTCCATAGTTGTCCAACAAATGTTGTCACGGTGAAGGTGCGCCAAAAACCAGCCTTCTAAGAAAACGCTTTGCGGTACCATTGGATTCCAGAAACCGAGATGCAACAACCGAGGAAATTTGGAAACTAGTCTCCTCACAACGTAATTGCTCACCAGATGAACATCCTTAAGATCGCGGTAACAAGCCAGCAACTGGATTGCGGAAGGGAACGGTTTTATGAAGTCCTCAACATATGATACGAGGCTAATAGCATTATCAAGCGACACGATAGCTTCGTCTATCGATGAATCGAACATCAATCTTGCACTCCCGCCAGCCACAAAGTATTTCTCTTCAAGTGACGAGATGTTTGTCGGTTGGTCTGTGCCATTGTGATGACGTTCATCTCGAAGCTTATCTTTAATAGACGAGTAAAACACTTCGTTCGCGATTGCCTCTGTGTATTTCTGAAGTGTCCATGATTTCAATGTGAATACCTCCCTTTCGCGCACTTTTCTCTCTTTCTTCGCCACACGATTCACAGACTCGCTTGGTCCTTCCGCTTTCACATCGTTCGTCGTGCAGTATGGCGACAAATCATTACGGTACGCTTCCATGGAGCAAACACATACTAGTCGGTGAAGATCTTTGTTTCTTAGATGCCACTGATTGCATATCAAACGAGCTCGCTCTACCTCTTTAATCGAGTCGACGCACCCATCCAAAAAGACAATAGTTCTCTTCTTGTCCGATACCGAATCCAAAAATCGGTTCAAGAGCTGCATCATCGTACTGTCGGTTCCCTCGATGATGCATGTCTGTTTATCGTTTCCACATAGCTGAACACAATGAAAGCGGTTACCGTCTCGCGAATAATGAATCCAAATCACGTCCCAAAGCTTGCGATCAAGTGCGTAAGCAAAGGCCTGAGCTGCACAAAACTTTCCTGTACCCGGCGACCCAACAATCCGGAGAAGCGCATACATCTGAATCGAGCAGCGTTCTATTTCGTTCCATTGCTCAATCATTGGAGACCGACGATACAGGACTAGCTGTTCCGCATCGAGGCGGCCAATTCCACTTCCTTGGTGTCAATACGATTACTTTGTCCTTTTCGCCAACAACTAGCTGAGGACACACTTCAGGTGTAGTCCACTTAAGCGACATTAGCCACGGTACTGTTATCACCAGCGCTGTTTCTCGTGAAGCACCAAGCACACTATCGATTAAAGCATCCACAGGCAAAGCCTTCTCTCGAGCATTGTACGCCCTTTGGTCTCATAAATCACCAGCTCAAGCGAATCAACACCGGCTAACATGTTTCGACACTTCACATGCACTGCGTCCTGAAGCGTACGAATACAGTCGCTGTACATTAGCAGCTGAACAGCTTGTAGGCTCTGCTCACCGTCACGAAATTTCCCCACTATCAAGTGAAACCAGACGTCTCTCAATGGGACGACCACGACAACCGGTGAGCTTCGCTCTAAACCGAGGCCTTCAAGAGAATGAGATGGCTCAAGTGGTGCGTTCCCTTCGTTAGACGGATTCACGAGGAGCTGACACGAATCAACACCAGCTAGACGGTCGTGCTACAATGCAAAAACGTTATTTCTGAGGTTGGCAACGTCAGCGACAGCATTACGTGGCAATGAATGAACTCCAACGCCCTCTTCCAATGATTTGCCCGTATAGTCGGCCAACACGTACCAGATACGTCTCATCTTTGGCAGATCGCTGAATGGCTTCATACATAGATATATGGGAGAAGGTTAGCAATAATGTCCGGCGACCTCAGTATTTTCCCTGAAATTGTTGACCTTACATCATGGATACTCATCGACTACCGTAGCCCATCAATCGTCTCATATGACAGCGTCGTACCGTAAAGCACGGGCTCAGAGCTACACACGGACTCAATGCTACATTCGTAAAAGGTCTAGAAAAGAGCCACCAATTAGGGGTGACACCCTGTCGCAGAAAAGTGTTTATATTTTTATTATTGGTCCGCCACGGCATTTGCACGAACGAATGTCATTTGCCGGCATATTATTTGCTACATTTTACAGCGTAAAAGTATTGCTCTGTCTATGCATTTATACTTGAAGACGAACTTTTTACCAGTGTAGCACTAAGCCCGTGTTTTACGGTAAAACACCTCCAAAGTTATAGTACAGTTAAACCCGTAATAAATGATAAGTCCCGTGGACATCATGTATAACAATAGTACATGTATCAAATTTTAGATCTACGCCTGGACTCGTCCTCGATACAGAGTGAGCTGGGGTTGAATTGCTTCCGACACACAGGCATTGTGCTAGGTCGAAGCTCCTCAAGGCAATCCCGCAAAGAAACCGACGATCTTTTACAAGTGAACTGCTATCGTATATGCAGCGGCTACGCATTCGCAATCCTATGAGCATCGATTACGAGCTTTATTGAATGATGTGGTCACTTTGTCTCCACCAACATGCATGGGTGTGTTATGATTTAACCGTTGGCTGATCAAGGCTTAACTACGATGGAGAAGGAAGATTCTATCTTAGGCATGCGTGCAGCTCCAGGACTGAAGTCAAGTAGTCGATTCAGGTCAAGTAATTCGGAATGCGTGAGCGCACTCCATTAAAATGAACACAATCCTTTTTGCTCCTCCTAGAAAGATCTCGCATCTTAATCGTCCATACTGAAAACTCTGAAGTGCTGGAGAGTAAACCTCATATCGATGAATTTGTTAGCAATTCAGCCGAAGACGACACTGAGATCGAAATACTAACCCAAGAGGAGTTGCTGAACGAATCTACAGATTACCTTTTGAGTACGGCATCCGACGACATCGAGCTCGATGGAGTCAAAGAAGAAGTTTTTGCTGAATCAACGGAGACGACTACGAAAGAGAAGGTCGAAGCTGTTCGTAGGGTGCTGTTTGCCTGGTCATCTAAAAATGGTAAAAAAAAATGTAGACACTGGATACCGTAAAATAGCAGGATTCGTGGCAGTGTGTTCCTGAACGATTAACAACGAGTGATCCATTGACCTTACTTGCTGACTGACCTTGTATTTGACACTCTTGAAGATACCTACAAAGTATGATGTATGTAGGTATCTTCAATAAACAGTACGTGACACCAGCAGCAGCAGTAGCCTTAGATGATGTGCTTCTCGCGGAAAAGCTCGAAGAGAGGCTTGTGCTGCATCTCCCCGACTACGAACGACAGCGTTGCGTTCTTGTAATGATCACTGTTCGCCGAAAGATTGTATATCACGTCCTCCAATAACACCGCCTTACCCGCAAACGTGCCTACGTGCAACAAATTTAATGCATCCTTGGATCATCAATATCTTGGTAGAGGTTACAGTAACAACAACGCATGACAAACGTACCCTGCGTCATTTTGACGTGGGAGAAATGAACATGCAGGTGGTAGTAAGTCGGCTGGTAGTGCAAATACATTCGCACGGAGCTCGCTTTCACGCCAAACTTCTCGCCAAGTACCTCAAGGCTTGCATTTCTGAGCTCACATACACGATATCCGTCAGATTTTCGGTTATGCACCAAGTAGACCAAAAACTGTTGCAAATACGAACCGAATATTGCGCAGCAGCTTCAAATGCGCTCCAGTAAGGTCGCGAAGCGATCGAAGCTTGCGGTCGTGCACAATTGCGAGACAGTACAATGACTCCAACTACAGCATCGACAGACAGACACAGAAATCATTGTGTCACGCGGACGCAAACACATACGCTGCATCGTAGCAGCCTACATTGGACGGGTCGGACCACTTGAAGTCAGGCAACAGAATGAATCCACTGCGAGGGTGCGAATCTTCGTAAATGATCCGCTCTGTTTCGCTCTTGCTGTAGAACTCAACACGTTAGTATTCCATTCACGCACACAAGCACAAACAGCCACACACTTACTGGTCGAGGATGTTGTACACCCACTCAATCTTCTCTGCTGGGATGCTGTCAATGTACGGCTTGGTGATCATCCTGTAGGCCTCTTTCGTCTCCACCACCATGTGGAATTTCTGGTCCGTGTGCTTTCGCACGTGCGCCTCCGTCGCCGGATAGATCAAATTAACCTGCTCGTAGTTAGCACAGCAATACTCGTTACTCATCTCTCTACCCCCAGTAGTTCACCTTGCTCCTATGCACCTTGAACGGCTTGACACTTCGTGGTACGTCTCCTTGGAACGTGCTGTAGATGTCGTTCACCAGGATTTCATGCAGTGAGAGTCCGCTCAGCAGTGGGTCCAGTCCGCTGGTGTCCATAGCGGCTGTCTGGATCACTAGCACAGCTGCCTTCTTCTTGGGGTCGCTGTAGAAATTGCCCAGCATCGAGAGCTCCGTCTCCGTCCTCTTGAGGACGCGCACCAGGTGAAAGTCCTTGAGTTTCTTGGACCCGACGTCCGTCACCGTCGACTGCCAGGCCCAGAGAGCGGCCAGCACTAGGACGACCAAAGCCACCTCGACTCCGACGCGCTCCACCTGCTCCAGGAGACCCATGAGCACCATGTCCACACCAATGTTGTGTCAATGTTTGATTCGGATGACGCCGCGTCTATTTGTGTAATTTCGAGATATTCGTTGCATCGGATTGGTTGAAATGAGATTTTTTTCATGAGAAGGTCAAGAAAGAGAAAAGCAACATAATGGCAGTCCCAACGGCGACAAACCTCTATATCCGAACCTCCAGCAGGCTCGGGAGGTAGATACGAACCAGTTCCCACAGCTTGCTCTGAATGATGTGTGTGCGTGTATGGATCGAACTCGGCGCCTACAGCAAACCTTCTGATAGCAACATGACCCTTTCAAAACCGATTGCGAATCCATCGTGTTAAACAGGTGAATTGACGATCAAACCACTTTTGAGACACACATACAAATACCAAGTGAGTAGCAGGTGAAGATGGCGGCGGACGAAGCTCAGATGGCTGCGGGGGTCAAGGCTCGCGCTGCGCAGGTGCAAGGACTACTGGCCCAACGCAATAACGAAGAGGCGGTGCGTGCAGCGCTGGAAGACCCGCCGCTGCAATCCAAGAACGATGCTGTGAAGGACGAGAACGCGCAGGTGGTGATGTCGGCTCTGCTGGCTTGCAACAAGGGCGAGATGCAGCGCACCGTGGACTCTCTCAACAGCGCGCTGGAGGACAACCTCATGAAGTATCTGGCGCGCTTCCTGGGGATGTCGTCGCAGAGCGCTTCGATGCTGGAGTGGCACCAGAAACTGGCGGCGAAAGCTGGCTCTGGCTGCATCATGCGCGCCTTCACGGAGCGGAAGCAGGTGTAAACAGCAGGTGGCAATGAGACCGTTGGCTACAACAGAAGACAACGATGAAGAGTTTGCAATTGTTTCAATAGGTTTATTGCTTTATGTTGAGTGGGGAAAGCTCTTCACAGTCGGCGACTTCACCCACAAACACCTTGATCAGCTTCATCGTTGGGTCGACAGCGGGGTTACCTTCGGCTAGATTCTGGATAATGGTAAAGTGGTTGCAATCGGGTACGACATGGCGTTGTATACGTGCCTGAATTAGTTTCGCAATGACAACAGTTAGTGCAGGTACACATCGACTAGCTCTGAAAAAATGACGTACATTTCCTGCGGCGACGAGCCACCGTTCGAGTTCTTGAGCGTCCTCTTGGAAGTGAAAGTCCTCTTGAGCATTTACGAGCAGCAACGGCATCCTATTGAGCGGCGATGTTGACCCAACTCGAGTGGTAGTTGAGCCTATCGACGCTTCTCGCCACAGTTCAACGCGTTCGCCGAATGGTGGACTCGTCACGAAAGACCCGTAGAATGAGGTATTTGCTAGCCGTACGATATTGTAGACGCCCGATATACCCACTGCGCCGCGCACAAAGGTGCCGATGGAATCCTTCGTCCCAGCTGCTTGCAAGTATTCCGGGTCCGCTAGGAGCTGCATGACTAAGTGGGCACCGGCACTATGACCCACCAAGACCAACTTGGTCGGGTCGCCTCCATACTTTTCAACGTTATGATGCAACCAGGTGACTGCAGCAGCCACATCCTTGACGTGCTCAGGGTGTTGCACCTCTGGAGACAGTCGATAGTTGACGGATACCCCCAGACAACCAGCACGCACGAAAGCTTCGTCAATGCGCAAATTCAGGCCGCCGTTCTTGTCCCCGCGTTGCCACGATCCGCCATGTACGAAGACACAAGTGGGCAATTTAGCTCCTGGCGGGATCTTCCGTGGGATCGCAATATCCAACTTTTGCAGAGCATGCGACTCCGTCACATACGCCACGTCTTGCCACTTGAACGCACTGAACAACGGTCGAGTCCAGCGTAGCATTGCACTATTTAGATCTACATGTATCCATAAAATACGTATCAAATCTATATTCTGAAATCTGTATATATAGTCGGTCGTATTTTAGATCGAGTTAAAAACGCTGGTGATCATGTCGGCGCGAGCTAATGTAAGTGCATTGTTGCGAGCCGCGTGGGGGCTCTATACAGCGCCGACGACTGCAACTAAATGTCCTCATACATAGAATCTTCTTTAAGCTTCATCCTGACGGCTCAATTGTATCTAACGCTCTGTTATTACGCTGTATATGTGCCATACAGTACCGAGCGTCCATCCAGTTCCCGAACGCTCACAGCGACGGCATCTGGAGCACCTTCTGGACGGCCAACGACAAGATTTTGACTGGATCTGTGGACGAAGTCGCCAAGTCCTGGTACAGTTGAGCTCTGTCGGAGTGGGGGAAGTGAGGTCTATGTGTCAATGACTGGTGCCAACTGTGTTGCTCTTTGTAGGGATGTGACGGAAGACAGCGTGTCCATTTCTCAGCAGTACCCAGGGCACGTGCTAGGCACGATCTCCATCGTGGGCAACAAGAAGGGCACGCACGCGGTTACGAGCTCGCTGGACTGCCAGATCCGAGTGCTGAACCTTTCGTCAGGAGCAGTGGAGAAGACCATCGACGCCGGACCTGGCGAGCTCTGGCAAGTGGCGTACAGTCCCGACGAGACCAAGTTGGTATCCGGTAGCCAGCAGGGCAAGATCAACTTTTTCGACATTGAGAAGGAAAAGCTTGCGCAGGAGATCTCGACGCAGGCCAAGTTTGTGCTGAGCGTTGCCTATGTAAGTTTTGCGACGGCAAATTTTAGTGCGACTTACAATTCAGTAATGCTAACTTGTACGGGTGATAATGGCTGGTTTTCCGTGCTGGTGCAGTCACCAGATGGCAAGCACGTAGCGTGCGGTGGATTTGACGGATTTGTTGGCGTATATGACGTCGAGACAGGCTCTCTCGTACACAAGTACGAAGGTATGTCCTGACGGAATAGTGAATGTGTGCACGCAAAATTTGAAAGTTTGTCCTGTGTCTCTTTAATGCATTTAGATCGCACGAAGCCTGTGCGCTCCGTCACGTATTCGCCTGATGGAAAGCTCTTTGCTGCCTCGGACGACATGCATGTCAATGTTTACGATGTGTAAGCGCACTGCTCTCAGATGCAGAGGTGATCGTATGCATGTTGACCGACAGAACTAAACAAATTTACTGATTGTTTGCAGGGCGCATGATAATGCTGTTGCCACACTCTCCGGCCACGTTTCGTGGGTGTTGAGCGTCGCGTGTTCCCCGACGGCACGCAATTTGCTACTGGGTACGTTCGTGTAATGCTCGCCTCTCAATTGTACATGCGTTATCATATTTAATTATTATTGCAGTGGCGCTGATCGACGCGTGAAGATCTGGGACCTCGGTTCGCGCCGTTGTTTGACAACCTTTGATACGCACACGGATCAGGTACTGAAAATTTTGTTTCTGTCCAAACTGTGATCAAGCTAATATTGATTTGTATTTTGAAGGTGTGGAGCGTTGCGTACAATTCGTCAGGGTCTCGACTAGTGTCGGGTGGCGACGACGCGTTGTTGCAAGTTTATGAGACTGCCACGTCCAGTTAACACTGTAAACGCGATCACAATGGGATCACCACCAACAGTATGCGCCGAATCTTCGCCAAGTGGGACTTAGCGCGGGGTAAATGCAAGTTGCCAACCCCGGGGTTCGTAGAATAGCCCTGCTGCGTTGGTGATGTTTCGCAATTTAAAAGGCAACCGCTTCTCCCATTCAAATTACGTTTGCCTAACGATATGCCATTTTTCTAGCAACCGCATGCCTACAGCAATACTAGCCGAAATAACTATAATCCGTATGATTTCCATCCTCGTAGTGCTGCTGTGGCTGGCTTCGACCATCTTCCGTACACGCATCAAGTGAACGCGCGCTTTCTGAGCCACGACAAATTGAGAACTTCGGACAGAGTTATCCTGCTGGTTGGGTCCTTGTCAAGCATCTTAGCCGCAAGAGATTTTAGCGGAGGCGAAATATGGCGCCACTGCTCCGCGTCGAAGCTTACTTCGCCGTGCATATTCCGCACCATGGTTTGATAAGCGTCCACCCCAACAAATGGGAGTACCCCCGTTATCATGTGGTACAGAACGATCCCTGCGCCGTAGATATCAGCTTCTGGGCCGCAACAACCTTCGAAGCGTTCAGGAGCCATACAGCCGTAAGTACCAGCACTTGTCAACGACGACCTCAGGTTATCTACAGTGACTTTGCCGGTAGAGTCAACAAAAGCTCCACTACCGAAATCAATAAGCTTCAGGTTGCAGAAATCACCACCAGACTCGTTGTCAAAGAGAATATTGCTCGCTTTGACGTCCAGATGCAGCACTTGCTTCTCATGTAGCAGGTGTAATGCGCGACACAATGACAACAACACGGTGCAGGCTGTTCCCTCATCTAGCCGCCCGTGTTCGTGTATTCGATCAGCCAATGAGCCACTTGGATAGTACTCCATGAGCATGCTGACATACTTGGCCTTCCGGTCTTCGAACAAGAATGCATACCGCGCAAGGTATTTCTTCACCTCAGTGTTATCTGGTGGTAGTGCCATAAGGTGCTCAATCATACTCAGCTCGCGATGACAGCGAGATCGATGCATCCGTTTAAGCACATAATTTTTGGTAGGGTCGTCCCGATCATTGCACCGATACACCACAGAGTTGGGCCCTTTGGCAATGACCTCGTGCGACGACAATCTCTGCAGCAGTCTGGCCAGAGCAATCCATTGATGCAGAATACCATGCACGAGATCTCGCTCCCCAACAGACTGAAAGACCAGCGATAATACTTCGTTCGTGCGCACTCGGGAGCTGATTAAGACCAACCCCTCTCGTCCACAACACGAATCCTGGTGTCGTCTCCAAGCAGCATGATTCGCACTGGAACGCAGTCGCCCCGTCGTCGTGCGTCTTGGCGATACACACTGAGTATCGGAGATTTAAACCCACGAAGTACGAGCCATCGCCGTCTCGACAGCCATTGAGGAATGATTCGTGCTGACCTGACGCCTGCAGCGATCACAAATTCACTGGGGAGTACACTAAGCGCAGAGCGTGAGCCAATAGAGGAGTCTACTTCATTGCCATAATGGACACTATTCATGTCAGTCGACCGCCAATTGCAAACTGACGGTCGGATAGAGGACGATACGACATCTGCACGTCAGATGTGGATGCGGATTCTGCTGCACACGCGATTGCCCAACGGAGAGCGGATAGTGATGTAGTCAGTTGTGGCGTTTTGCAGGACGGACGCAAATGGCTACATGCCGACAGATATCGATAACTTTTTGCGCGAAATTTTTAAAGCAGAATTTTAGCCGGATTCAACCGTAATTTTTTATTTTATTTTTTATTACAGCTATACCTTTATTCTACGGCCTACTCAAGGCGTAGTTAAGGAGGCCGGATTATTGACACTAGCTAGTGCCCGAATTGAATGACAGGACTCCTCAGCAAACAACGAAATTGTCCTTTGTCAACCACTGTACTGTACAGTGTACAGTAGTTGGCCCTACATTTGTTGGAATTGTGACGAAAGATGTAACGTGGATTCTAGCCGTTGGCGATAATAATGTGCCGTTGGATAGGAACGCACAGAAGTTGAACTAGTCACAGGGCATGAGTACAAACGTCCCGTCGACGCCAGAGGGCGCTGCATTTTAGGTGAGCAAGCTCGGTCTAAAATGTACATTCTACCCAACAAGTTGACGTCTTTGCATTAAGACATCTCCTAGTACTCACGATGTTAGGGTTATGAACCCAAACAATGTTGCGTCTAAGAGAAAGAGATCGTAACGCAGATCAAGAGCAGTAGTAATGTCATCTTTTTCCGACTCGGACGACGGCAAGTCCAAGCGCAAGGCCTTCAAGATTGGATCTTCAGAAACACCTGTGCACTGGAATGGCGAAGACTGGACGTTCTACAAGCATGCTATGATGAATGCGTTCGAGAAAAGCGTACTGGGTGAGACAGCGCTCGGCAAGGAGGTAAAAGGCGAGAATTGGGATGACGAGAGGAAAGGTAAATTCAAGAACAAACAAGCAAAGATCAAAATTCTCATCCAGGATTACTGTCTATGAAGTTTGCGAAACAAGCCATGATGAAGGAGATTGGCACGGAAATGTGGGCCGAGCTGGCGAGCATCTACGAAGGCAAGATCAATCCCGCCATGACTGCGCAGAAGGTATATCGCCTGCAGTGCGAGCTCCATAAGACTCATCTGCGCGCGAAGGACGACTTACGCAGCCACCTGTACAAGATATTCGACATCAAGAACAAGCTGACGGCCCTGTGAGCCCCGGTGAATGATTAGCAGATGGTGGACAAGATGCCACAAAGCCTTCCAGCACAGATGTGTTACTCTAAGCTTCAAAGAAAGATTTTCTTTAGTTTGGACATGGCTAAATATTCTTGTTCACTGGTTTGGACTGCCTAAATTAAATTGCCTACATCTATGTGAGATCCAGCTTTGAGCCGTGAGTTAAAGCTAGGTGGCGGTATGGACGCCAAAGCGAAGAATTTGTATCTTACTCGCAACGAGGACTAATAAGCTATTCGTGTTCGTGATTGTTGAGGATGTGTTGTACGCGTCATTTTCTGGTTGCACCTGAACAACCGCTACACCAAGTTTCTAGATGACTTCGGAAAAAGGTGCACGGTTGTTCAACATCCAAACAATATGTCATTCTGACTCGTTGAGTTGATACAGTTCGTGGTAAAAGTTCTCCAAGAGTCTAAATTGTGATAACGTAACCTTGTTCTGCATACTTGTCTATCATGAATGGGTTGATGATAGCTAGGTCAACGAAGCTAAGAGACGTTTGATGTACTACGTGTAGCGCACTACTAAAAGCAGCGAATACTATTTATACACACAATTAAGAAATTGTATGCACTGCACATCACGATAACATAACCTTCTCATGGAGACACAGTTGATCGTGGACACTGATGCCACCCATGAACTACTGATAATGAGTAAGTGCCTTTGTCGCAAACCTGGGTGTTTCCGAAAAAAGTATTAATGAAAAAAGGTATCATGTGAATTCTGCAAGCTGCTCACCAGTTCTCGTATCATCCAACTATATGCAAATGAATACACTTCTCCGTCGACTGGCCTTTCATGTCGCGTGTTCCAAGGTCAGTAAAAATCCGAGTCGCACGCTTCTCCACCGTCGATAGGCGTCAAGAATGTGGTTCAAGCTGGTTTGGGCTGCTGGCAAGGGAACGGCCATCAATGACTATCAAATCAGCATTCCAGCAAAAGCGTTTTGAGTACTTAAAGATCTGTTTTCGCTGTACCGTTTAACCACATTGAGTACACGGGTGAAAACGCTGTTCAAAGTTTAGTTGGATCGCCAAATGCCCTACCATCTCGTTCCGGAAGTGCGTTCCCTGATCTAACAGCAACATGTATGGCAAATTATACCCCGCACTCTACAAAAATAATGCCTTGCTCGCCACATTCGCCGTCACAGTTTCATACGAAAGAAACATAAACATATCCAATGTAACCCCTTTTCTATACACTGTTATTTTAATCATGGATGACTATTAACTAGCCATCAGTGACACTCGTTTTTACCGTACAATGGAGAACCAGCTCAATTCGCAACATACTCAGTTTGAAATACACTGGACTAACATAACACTAGCCCGAATGATCCCAGTGTATTTTGACTTGTTATTATGGAAGCCCCGCCCTGGTCCTGTCCGACGAACAGCTGGCTCGATTCCTAAATCGCGCTAAAATCCAACTGCAGGGATCAAACGATGTTAAAGCTACATATCGCCATTTACATGTTCACTAGTCAGCGCATTCTTTTGCTGGAATCATTCCGGAAGCAGATGTCTCTGTGATCGATTTATCACTATCGTTCGGCTGGACTGGTTCACCTGCACATTTCAGGGTTTTCTCTACGGCAATATCATTTGTTGTAAGAACGGAAATATACCTTGACCCAAGTGATCCAAATTCAATGTCATTCTTTCACATTGATCATGTCCTCGTTGAAACTGGTCGAAGTAGCAGATTGGGGGCATGTGAAAGTGCACTCTGTTTAGCTATGATGGTGGTTCTCGGGCCACGTGTCATACACTTGAAATAGGTTTCGGCTTGGCATACAAAACGCTAAGTAATTGGAATTAAATAAGATACGTGCAAGATGTTCTGAAGCATCATTTTTAACGCGCTAGGTTGAGTGAACAGTATTCCACACGCAACTACTACGTCGCGATTAGCCGAAACAGTTGCTTGGCAGTCTTCGGCATGTGTGCTCATGCCTTTCTGGCAACAACTGAACGTGCATAGCTTTTAGTAAAATTACACACTGACGCAGTTGAACGGTCCGTTTGGGGGCATAGCATGACACTACGAGGGACGAGGAGAAGGCACGTCGTCTACAGGCGCAATACGACCAAGGCCACGTCATGTCTGTGGCGCAGGCGGTCCCACAGGAGGAAATGCCCTACAAGTGCGCAACTGCGGTATCACTCGCGTGGTGCGCCATGTGACGCACGGCTCAACGTTCCAGTGCACGGTGTGTGGCGCACAGAACCAGATCTTGCTGGAGCACCGTCGTCCGGTGGTCGTCGTGTACGTGGCTGTATACTCGCAGTGCATGATGTGGTAGCAGTTGTTGATTGTTTTCTTGGTGTGATGGAGAACTAACTGTGTGATTTGTTGTTCGGGATGACGCAGCAGAGACCACTCGTACGGCTTCATACCGATCCCGCTCTTCTGCTCCGTTATGTGATGGAAAACACAAATGTCTTGGATGCTCGAAATCACAACTGCATATCGAGTATCAAATTGTTTTTCTTGTGACGCGGAACTGGCAATAGTTTATTGACTCCATCAGCCATGGATTGATTTACTTTCAATGAATGTGCTTCAACCTCAAGTTGCGTGCATGATCTGAGACTATGTTCTCTAATATTGACAACAATAACCGTTTGTTGGACGCAGGTCACTGTACCACAGGGTGTAAGAAAGCATGGGGCGGGAACTAGTCCGGCTTCAACGGCAACCCCTGGCAGACGCATTAAGAGCGCAGTACGATTAAACGTGGAAGCGATTGATCCAGTTTTACGAAAGCATGGAACGATCGCCATGGCTACCAAAAAGCGATCTCGGAGCGAGGTCGCTTTCAACCGGGTCTCTTTGCTGGCGAGCGTTAACAATGTCTCTCTTCCTATCAACTTCTAGGGCTTATTACTTTTATTTAACTCCAACTTAGCCATATCAAGTGGTATCATCGGGTATACGCCAGATTCGAGCCTACCTTCAATAGCAGCCGCACGAACGCTCTCGCGGGCATGCGAAAACTCAGCCCGTTCTAATCCCACGATTCCCAGTCACTATCACATTGCCAAGTGGATTTGCTGGCAATTCGATAACTTCAATTTCCAGCACCGCCGCTTGGTGGGGTTGTGGTGCTGGGTTTCTTCTATACATTTAGAAGTTTCGCTTATCTGGCAGTGAAAGTAGGGAGGCATCGCTACTGAATGTACACTAATAGCAAAACATGAGTGTTGATTGGCAAAATCAGCACCAAAGCGGGTCACTCTGTGCAGCGTAGGCGAGATGCCTCTGCCGGTATTTCCTTTCAGGTATTCGAGATTCAA
Source organism: Phytophthora boehmeriae (assembly GCA_011947355.1). Taxonomy (NCBI): domain Eukaryota; phylum Oomycota; class Peronosporomycetes; order Peronosporales; family Peronosporaceae; genus Phytophthora; species Phytophthora boehmeriae. The sequence goes on along the minus strand of JAAVTJ010000250.1, from coordinate 3,464 downwards.
TCAACGTTAGATCAAAGAAGTGTGACACCGAGCATTGCACAAAGAGATTCCGACGACAGACAAGTGCTCCATGTGTCGCAAACGCATAAACATCTATGCAGCAACGAATTTTCAACAGAGATGCTCTGCCAGAAGCACCTTTACCTGCCAGGTACATCATTACTAGTACTAGTACCGGATATCAACATGATACACATAAAATGTTACCGATTTATCTCCCAGATACTACAGCAAAGCATGCAACTGAAAGTATTCTTCAGTAGAGATCACCGCGGAGGCAGCAGCCTGCCTGATAAAGCTGAATGGTTCTGGCAGCTCTTGCTGTGTGATAGAACTACGGTCGAGCGATATCTCCTTATATATCCTGCACAAGAACGGAACTATGGATTTGAAACATGATTTTCCTGTCGCGAAACATATAACGTTTCTTAAATCTGAGTATGCGCGCATAAACGAGGTTTTTGGAAGGCATCCACTTCCTTTGGAAATGATATCAGCATATCGAACGCATAAACAGAATCACCAGCTTTTTGTATGGAATGGACATATGTGACCTTTGCCTAGCGAGACCAGTGTGCATTGAGTTGTTTCCACATTAGGGACTGGTAGGGTTCTAAACCAAATGAAGGCGCTGCAACCTGATTCTCCGAATTTCTTTTCTCTCACTAATCTATTTTCGCTGCCAAGCTTAAGTCAACTCCACATCCAGGCTTCGATACCCCCGAAGGTAGTGTAGTAGCTTTGCTGTAGCTCGATTCAATCAGTAAATGATACTTGCCCCGACATTACTACCTGCCGCGTGCTGGGCGGATACATAGACTTACGTTGTCGTGAATTTCTATGATACGCACTCCAGTGACTTGACCCTGGTGGTAGCACACGGGTGCTTATCCCATCAAACTGCTCATTCAACTCATTTATTCATCGAGTACTAAGTCTTGCAGTTTCAATAGCTGTATACATCGTCGTATCCCATGGCAAGTAACGTCTAGTTCGCATTTCGTTTCGTGACGAATTATTCAATTCAAGATAGATCCTGTCAGTGGGTAGATTACCGGTCTCAATGCAATGAGTACATTAGCTCTCCACAACTTGTAAATAAGTTTAAATGAAAAGAAAATAATCAGTAGAATATTACTTCTTGTCTGCTATGCGTGCCAACAAACAACTAGATAGATTTTGTGTTTCGACAGAAACCACTTCAGTAATATCGGCCGAGAATTACTTGCTATCAATCGGTTCTTTTTTATTCAAACCGCCTTTGACTACTCTCAATTTAAACGACAATCTATAGTAGATTCTCCAGCGACTGGTTTGTAACACTCCATAAAGTGTTTTACACCCCTTAATGATTAAATTACTTTACTGCAAATCCCTTAATATTTCAGCAATACGTGAGAAGGTCACCAAACCTGCATGCGCTATCTTTTTCAAGCATGCATCGTACTCAACAACAAGTTCTTCAGCGTGTGCAGTTTAAATCGTCCAAGTACCGTATGGGTTACGCTATTAAAATTGACTCGCTGAGTTCCAATCTACGTGGTATTTCATTCCAAAAATCTTTCTATTCCTTCAGTTTCTCGATTCTTTGTTCAAGGGTTAGTTCATCATCTCGATTGGATTCGCTTGTCGCTCCCGCGTGCTCTCCATCTAGCCAGGAACAATGAAATGTTTTGAGAATGATACGAGGTTACCCCATAACGACATAACATATTTCTCATTGAAGTATTGATTGGTATGCACAATTGTAAACAAAGTCATGAGCTAGGGGACTTTTTCTTATTAGTAATAAGCTACGTGTTAAAAGTAGACGTACGTCGAAGGACTACCATCATATCGCTGTGCAAAAGTTTTGGATTATTTGACTTTATGTTCAGCTGCTTTTCCTGCATATTCCGAGCCAGTTCGATTAGGCATTGCCAATTCTCAACTTGCGGAGATATTTGTCTTCGAAGAGAAATCGGAGGTTCACGAGGTAAAAGTTACTAGCGTGCTGATTCAAATTCATGGTTCCCATCGTCTTGAAAGACAATTACATCAAGTAACATTTCTCTCCATTTTTACGTATAATTTGCGTCTCGCTCGCACCTGTTAGATTCACTTTCAGCGACAAGCAGCCTTACCCATGTGCATTTTTGCTACCCCTCCCTCTGGACATTATAATGCTTCCACCACCGAGTATCGGCTTCTACTAATATTTGATGTGTTTTCAAGTCCCATTGCCACCAGTATATTTCCCCTTGAAGATGAGCGTTTGATGGATGGCACAGCTCTAACCAATGCTGCCTGCACTTTGAATCCCTATGCTATTTAGGTCACGTCACGATGTATATTGAAGGACATATCTGTTGTTGGATCCTTGTCGGACTTAAGTAATGTTAGAGGGTACCATCATTCGGACGTGGTAAAGTCAGGGAAAGGCTCTTGCTTATGGAGACATACTTCCCTAGCGCGAACGCTAGCAACGCTAGAGGTTCTTTGGTTGCGATATCTACTGGCTGAGATGGGGTTTAAAACGGAAGGGTCGACAATGTTTCAACTAGACAACAAGCCAGTCATTTGCATGGACACTAAACAAGGCTACATGCCACGCGCAAAAACATTGACATGCGAGCTCAATCTATTCGTGGTCATGTCAAAACTGGACATATCAAACCGAAATCGGTGACGACAGAAATGCAACTCGCCGATTTCTTAACTAAGGCAGCGCATTACCGCGATTGGTGAAGCTCTACAAGTCAAGCGGAATTGTCGACGTGCAAGTTTAGGGGATTATTGATATTTTAGCTCGCCTACGAGTACAGAAGGCATGCAACTTGTGCATGAATCCAGAATGCTCGATTGGAAACTTCGAGGTAGTTCTAGAACCGTAAGGTCAATCATCTCGAGAAGCGGTTAACTAGGATGACTAAGCTCAATCAAACTGACTTTCCATCTTGCGCTGCAAAGAACAAGTCCAAGTTAAAACGCGGGCCAACGGCTTGTTTTACCATAGGGAAGGGACTACTGGAGGGCATTACAGCGCAATTTCACGGTAGTCATGTGTAAGGACACCATGGCATCTATCGTACGGCTCGCTTGATAGACGAGGACTTCAATTGACGACACATTTGCATGATACCAAGAATTATGTCAAAGGATGCGATGTTTGCATGCGGACAAATGCTCTGACTGATAATATGACTTGAGTTATTAAAGACAATCAATATCACTTTGCTGATGAATTCGTCTTGAATGGCCTTAATTACTCGTTCGCGACAATACGTCGAGATTTGAAAGCTTGGTGTTCATCACTGGCCAACTGACAAACCGAGCTCATTTGGGGCGAGGAAATTGGCTGGCAAAGCTAAAGATGTTGCCGAGCGATACCCTTTTGACTGAAAAGACATCCAAGCGAGTTTTTTCAGATCATGACCGACTGTATTTTGGAAACAATGTGCTTTGTTAGGTGTTGTGCAAAGGTA